>OU342740.1:305571641-306184423 GCA_910589775.1 Avena eriantha | reverse complement strand
TCAAGTGCCACTTGGTAATATAGTGGTTATAAAAGTGTGTCCAGGTACTCGGAGGAAACCGTTGAGGCAATATATATCAAGAGCGGGATTTCTCCGTCCATGTGACGGTAAGATACTTGAAGGGCCCACTCGGAGAGGTTATATCCAATAACTATGCAGCGTGTGATTTGATCAGGGGGATATCACTTGTCGGAACGAGTCAAGTAGCGTTGTTCAGTAACGAGATTGAACACGACATGGGGATGTCATTGATCAGATCTCGGACAATGCAAGTATCGAGTGACAAAGGGAATAAGACACGACTGTCCTGGTTCAAACAACGAAAGATCTTCGTGGAACGCACAGGGGTCACATGGCCATCCAGGTCCCTCTGTCGATCATTGGTGCGGGCGTGTCCCGACCATGTCTGGAGTGTTCCTGAACCGTGGGGTATCACGCTTAAGGGCTTGATGATTCTTAGAGAGTTTTTATAGGATCGGTGGAATCGCCGGAGAATAGTAGAGAGAAAACCGGAAGGGTTTTGGTAAGTTCGGAGGATATACGGAGTGGAGGTGGAAGGTGTTCCATAGCCATGGAGGTTGAATAATACGTGAATGAATGTGAAATATTGATTTAATCATTTATTCATAATTATTTAATAAAGAGAAAAGTCAATTAAATGGTCAAAGGCTTAATGGGCCAATTCTCGGAGGGGAGAGGGCCCATTAGGGAAAGGAGAGAGGGAGAAGGGGCCAAGGGGGTGGCCGGCGCCCTAGTGGGCCAGCCCCCGCGTGGGGCCCATGGGGGTGGCCGGCGGTGCCACCCCTCCCCCCTCCTCTCCTTTAGTCCCACCCCGGGACTTTGAGGGAGGTAGTACCTCCCCTCCCCCTATATATAGTGGGGGTATTTGGCCAAATTAAATACACCAATAATCAATAAAGGTCTTCTCACTTTTTGGGAGGACCTCTAATTGATATTTTCTCCCTCTCCCTCTCTCTCTCGTGACCGTGGTCCCAAGTCTAGACTGCGCAAACAAGAGACATCTTCACCGCGGAGCGCCGTCGCGCTGCGGGATTCGGATCCGGGAGCTCTACTTCCGCAACTGTTGCTGGATCGGGGAAGCGGGAGTCATCGTCAGGCACCGGACGTGTGTAACTCCCCACGAGGTGTCACACTTGAGGCACTCAAGTCATTGGAGCCAAAGGAGCGCGAGGACTTCATCATGACCTTGAGGTCGGCTTCGGCTCGTCTACATCAACCAAGCTCTCCTGAGCGTTGACAACGCTTTTCGGTCTTCAAGGGTAAGTTCGCGAAAAGCCCCTCCCGTTACTATATTAGTAATAGATAGGTCCTGGCAGCTTCAGGGGTTTAGGGGTAGGATAAAATTTATTGTTTTCATACGTGGAACCCCAACAGTGGTATCAGAGCTAGATCTATGCGCAGTAATGCTAGTACAGGTAGAACACACGAGATGTAGCGTGTGGGCGTTGATCTTTTAGTTGTTACCCTCCCATGTGTACTTGTGTATACCGCAATAATGCTTGATGAAGCGGCCCCCAACCGATTTTACGCGTTCATTCGCGAGACTGGTCCACGCTTGACATACGGCTTGTATCGTATAAAGTGGCTTAGGGGGTGTTTGTCTCTCTCGCATTAGTTGGTATACCATTTGCAACGGAGGGCCCCGAAAGGGGTGTAGTAGAGACAACTACTTGATCAGCGTTGTGCTGAAAGTTCGTAGGTAAGAAATGGTTCTTGTGCAAAAGCCCATTCAGCCACATAAAACATGCAAAGATAAAGTAGAGGCGTCTAACTTTGTTTTGCTGGGGGGAGTTGCTTTGTGATATGGTTGTGGCAAAGGTAAAGTGATTACCTTTTGTTACTTAGTAGTGGACAGTCACGGCGGTGACGGACTACCACGCCGGAATGACACTGGTACCCTGGTGTCTACGGCGCCGGAACCCTGGCGCCGGAATCCGGTAACGAGGGATGGAGATCACGATGTGAAGGACCATATCACATCGCATTTACATTCAATGTTATTGTTTGTATATATTATTGTGTGATAGTATTAGATACTGACGGTAGCCTAATAAGATGATCCCTGTTAAAATTACCAACGGTTGTGTTCCCCCTTAGTGTGCACCACCAAGAAAGTTCTTCGGTATGAGGCGACCCAGGGTGACTGGGTGTCAAACATATATACGTTCGCATACAGTGGGTGTAAACCATGTTGCACAGTGAATACACTAAGATTGAGTTGGTGAGCCTAGCACGCCATAGAAGCATGGCCTCGGAACACGGATGGTCGAAAGATTGAGCACGAGTCGCATGAATGATGTGACCGACGTTTAGCGTCCACCTTTGAACCCACATCGATGGCCGTGTCAATCGAGGGAGATGTGGCTGATAGGGGTCGTGTTATCACTAGGAACCCTTATGGGGATAGGTGTTTCTGAATGGAGTTATTATTAACTCATTTAATTATAAACTTAGTCTGAATTCCTTTTGCAGTTATAAATGTAGAGATGGCTCACCGTGAAGCTTACTTTGTCATTGAGGAATGGGTAAAGGTTGAGAAACTTAGACTTGATGGATCCAACTTCCCTAGTTGGCTTGTGCGCCTGAATGATCTCCTTACTAGGAATCATGTGGTAGACTACATACGCCGCACGATGGATTTGACTGAGCCAGACTACTATGAGACCCCATAAGATCTGGCAGACCGCTACTATCGTCAAGAGATGTCCACCTACATTCTGATAATAATGCGTTACGGGATGGTGGATGAACTACATCCGCTCATGGGTGATCTTGATCCATATTCAATGGTGGATCAGCTGAGAGTAGAGTTCATAGGCCATGTGCGCATGTGGAAGCACGAGCTGCTTGGAGAGTTCCTTTCCATACAGATGGAGGAGCATACATGTCTGAAGGGTCACTTGGAGCGCATGCTTGATGCACACATGAGACTAGTTTACTTCGTGGATTATTGGATGGATGATCCATTTGCGATAGGCGTACTGCTTCGATCGTTGCCTCCTAGCTACGAAGGACATGTCCGGAGTAGCATCATGAGTGGTGATACGGAAACATTGGATTTCCAGGAGTTCATATTACGTTTTAGGAACGTAAAGGTTGAACCAATCAACGGAGAGGTCATTGATGACAAAGGTATATATTTGATATACAGTTTTATAAATTTTATAATCTTGCAAACACATTTGCAGTGTTAACTATATTTGATACTTGTTCTATTTTGCAAAAAATAGGTCCTTCTGCATGAGAGGTGCTTTCTGGAGAGGAGGTGACGTTGCGTGTTGATGGCGAGCATGATGATGATGGCCGATGACACTCTTGCTGACTCGTGTATTAACGAGCTCGTTGGGGAACCCCAAAATGAAGGTATGATGAGCATAGCAGTAAGTTCCCCTCAGTTATGAAACCAAGGTTATCAATCCAGTAGGAGCAAGGAAACACCCCAAAGGTGTAGCTAGCTGAACGTTGGCAGGGCGCACTACCGGTGCCAGTAGCAACGTGGAGACCTGCACAACACAACCACAAAACTCTTTCTCCAACTTGCGATGAGGTTGTCAATCTCACCGTTTTTGCTGAAAACAAAGGATTAAACGTATCTAATGGAAAGAAGTAATAGCTTGCAGAAAGTAAACACGAAGCAGTAAACAGTTTGTAGATTGTATGTAAAAGAAAGGACCGGGGTCCATAGTTCACTAGAGGTGGCTCTCCTTAAGATAAATAACATGCTAGGTGAACAAATTACAGCGGGGCAATTGACAAACATCGAGAAAGAATACAAGCATATACTAATCATCTTGACTCCTTTGAGATTTGATTGGGCATTACAACATTATACATAGACCGTCATCCAACTGCATCTATGACTAATAATCCACCTTCAGGTTATCATCCGAACCCCCTCTAGTATTAAGTTGCAAGCAACATATTATTGATTTACGAATTGTGTGTAAAGTAAACAATACGATTGTTCTATGAACAAAGGATTGTTGTTTTCTCCCTAGTAGCAACAACACATCTAGTCCCTTAGAGATTTCTGTCACTTCCCCAGATTACCAGAGCCATGAACCCACTATCAAGCATAAATACTAACTCTTGGAGTTGCTAGCATCTACTTGGCCAAGATAGCTACTAACAACGGAAAGCATGCAAGATCACAAATAACAAAGACATGATAGAATCAATAATCAATCTGAAATAGCATCTCAATATCCATCGGATCCCTGCAAACACAACATGCAGAATTACAAATAGATGATCTTGATCATGAACGAAGCTCACAAGATCTAGACATGAAAGCACAAGGGAGGAGAACCATCCATCTAGCTACTACATGGACCCGTAGTCCAGAGATGAACTACTCACGCATCACAACAGAGGCTTGCATGGTGATGAAGAAGGCCTCCAGGGTGAATTCCCCTCTCCGGTAGGGTGCCTGGAAGAGCTTCAGATCCCTCCCGATCTAGGGATGGAGATGACGGCGGCTACAAACTCTTTCGTGGATTTTTGATCGGGTACTTAGGGTTTCCGTATCAGAGGCAGTATATAGGCGGAAGAAGAGGCCGAGGGGGTGTTGGGGTCGGCTAGACCACTCCCTGGCACGGGCCAGGCCTGGCCGCGCGGCCAGGTGGTGTGGCCAGGCCCCAGCCCCTCTCCGTCTCGCATTCTGGCTCCAGATGTCCCCCGGTAAAATAGCATATTTGGCTTTTGTCCCGTCCAATTCCAAGAATATTCATTTTCTGACTTCCTGGAACCAAAAACGGCAGAAAACACGCAGCTGGCACTGTGGCTCTTATTAATAGGTTAGTCCAAGAAATCATATGAAAAGTACTCCAAAGTGTGGACAAAACACAAGAAAGTAGATAAAACCAAGCATGGAACATCAAAAATTATAGATACATTTGCATAAGCATCTTGAAGTGATTAAGGTTAAAGTGAACAAACTATGGTGTACATGCTTGACGAAGTATAAGTCAGGAGTCTCATGTCCCTTGAATACGGGGGTCGCTCCTCATGCTACTCAAGTTTAGTCACCGGTAAGTTCTTGTCATTGTAAGTACATGTGTATCATAGAGAACCGCCAACGGGTACCCCTTGCCCGATGATACGGAAGAATCCCCATATCAAAATGACAAGGCAAGCAAACAACGAGCATCTTAGCAATCTTCTTATTTACCATGGGAATATGGTGTTTTTTTCTCTCTTTCCTCTTTTCATAATCTTTTTTTTCTTTTTCTCTTTTTTATCAATATAGGACTCTTTTTTTATAAGAAGAATGCTTCATATACAGCTCATTATGGTTATGCTGCAGGTTTCCACCATGTCAGCCTGAATTAGACCAGCGGCCCAGGCGTTTCTCTAACACATATACATAACTCCATGGACATCCAAGCTCCCGTTTCATTTCACACCGACGACATCCATATACAAAAGAGCATGATCTCAACTAGGTATAAAGTACCCATGCAATGTTGAAAGCGTTCCTCATGACAGCATGGTTCTACTAATCCCCAACAAATAAGTGCAAGCATATACAACATAGACGAAATAATTTTTCAAGTTTATTAAGGGCAAGAAAAGTAAAGTGTGCCATCAAGTTCGTGAGAGCTTCAATCACTAGTTTTCTCATAACAATTTTAATTTGGAAGGTAAACAAAAGCATGAATATACTTGGAATAGCATATGCTAATAGGTAGGTATGGTGGACTCTTTGGAATAACTTGGTTTAGAGAGTTGGATGCATGAGTGGAACTCAAGTTTCTTACCTACAAACAAAATATTTACTTGTTACTAATAAAAAATAAAAAGTTTAGCCTATACTTGGTTGCGGAGGCTAGCAAAAGACTAGGAGCGACAAACTAAGAGAGCAATAATGGCCATAATCATGCAGAGCGACAAAACATCATTGATCAAAGCATAAAGTGATACTACAAGTTGAAAACTAAAGGATCATAAAGGCTTATGGTGACTTTGGATAGTCATAACATGGTGTGAGCATGCGCCAAGTCAACCCAAACAAAGCAACAACGGAGAATACCACTATACTATGCTTTTAATATGCTAAAACAACGCATGATTCATCCAATGCACATTAAGCAATCTCAATTGTTTATAACAAGTCATGCTACAGCAAAGAATCCTAAGCATAAAGCCAAAACAATATCAAGCATGGCATGACAAAGCATAGGCCACAGTCAAAAACAAGCTCTCTTTACCATTTAAGCAATGAACTTTCCTACTCTTTTCCAAACCAAACCAAACTATTTGAAAACCAATGTATGAAAGAGGGGATCCAACCAATTTATTCAACAAACTAAGAAAACAAAGCAAACGAAAAACCAAAACGAAAACAAAAAAGAAGACGCTCCAAGAACAACACGATTGTGCATGAAACAATACAAATGAAGCTTTTGGAAGAAACCTGGGGTTTTTATTGATGAAGAAGGGGATGTCTTGGGCATCCCCAAGCTTTGACGCTTGTACTTCTTAGATATTTCTTGGGGTGACACGCGTGGCATCCCCAAGCTTGAGCTTTAGTCCATCCTTCATCTCATTACTCATTCCTTCCATACACCTGAAAATTTTCCTTCATACAAAACTTCACACAATCTTTATTAGCAACATTAGTGCACTCAAGATAATAAGTCTTTAGGTTCAGTTCTAACACCAATAAACTTCGATTAAAACACTAGCTACTATAGCACTTCCGTCAAAAAGCTCAATTCCCCAAAAGAACTCAAAAAGGAACCAACAAGAAGCAAATGTAGAAAATGGCAGAAATCTGTCAAAACAGACCAGCAGGTAAAGACGATTTTTTTTGAAAATCTTTTGTTGCTCAAATCAAGAAGTGTTGAACTAACGAAAGTTAGATAACAACCTGGGCAGAAGCACAAAAATTTACGCCTCAAAAGGACGTTCAGAGATTTTACACGAATTTTTACGATGAATCACATAAATCTGTTTTGGGACAACAACTTTCCCAATCATTACTTCTCTCTCATTAGAGGTTACTCTTGGCACAAAAAGCAAATAGAAAGGATAAGCAGCGGTTATTACTGAAGTAATAACTTCCAAGATTCATCTAAAACTTTTGGGTTATCTCCCAATAAGTACTTTACTTTAACGCCTTTAAGTTAGGCATAAGAAGCAAGAAAAAGAATCAAGTGTTCTCAAATGAAGAAGCATTAAGATCAATGATGACCCACAAGTATAGGGGGTGTATCGTAGTATTTTCGATAAGTAAGAGTGTCGAACCCAACGAGGAGTAGAAGGTGCTAGCTAGTGGTATGGATCAAGAATTCTCTACAAATACTTAGCAAACGGATTTTTAGGGTTTTTTGATAAAGCAAGTAAACAAAGTACGAGTAAATAAAAGACAGTAGGAATAAATACAGCAAGTGGCCCAATCCTTTATGCAGAAAAGGACAAGCCGGTTGTATTACTTAAGATGACCAAACGTTCTCGAGGACACATGGGAAGACTGTCAAGTGCTTTCGCTTCATATAGTTTATTAATCTTCTCTAGCTTGCTAAGTGTTGTGTGGGTGAACCTGTGCTAATGTACCGCCCCATCCAAGACTAATACATACTTGTGATTCTACCCCTTGCAAACATCCATAAGTACAAGAAAGTAATTAAGGTAGAAACCTAACCACAGCTTTAAACTCTAAGACCCTTACGTCCCTTGTGCAATGGTTTCCTAATGGGGGTTCATGTTTCTGTCACTCCGGCAACCCCTACCATTAGTAGCCAAATACACAATGCATTCCCCTAGGCCCATATAGGTGAAGTGTCATGTAGTCGACGTTCACATGACACATCTAGAAGAAGTACACCACAACGTAAATAACAATCTATTGAATCTTTCTCAACATAACTCCACTACTAACAACAAGACTTCTCCCATGTCCTCAAGAACAAAACGAACTACTCACAAGACATCATATGGAGCATGATCAGAGATGGAATAATGATGTATAACACTCTAAACATAAACAATAATTGAACGGTTCACTCAATAGCATCAATTACAAAGAGTAATCAACACCGGGAAAGTTTCCCCTATGAACTATGCAAGATTCAACCAATTGTTACAGCAATATCGAGATGGTGATGAGGGTGCTGGTGGTGATGACGATGATCCCGATGAAGTACGGCTTGATGGTGGTGTTGATGGCGACGATCTCCCCTCTCCGGGAAGGAATTCCCCCGGCAGAAATCTGTCTGCCGGAGAGATCTTTCTCTCTCGGTGTTTTCCGCCCTGCAGAGGCGGCAGAATCTTTCTGTGGTCGCTCCCCGAGTCTTAGGGTTTCGGGAGGATGATATACGCCAAAGGGGAGATGCTGGAGTGGGCCAAGGTGGCCACACCACCTCCTGGCGCTGCCTAGGGCTTCCCGCGCCAGGGGTGGTGTGGGCCCCATGTGGCCCATCTCCACTCCGTCTTCTGGCATCCTTACTCTTCTGGAAAAATAGGATTTTCCGTATATTTTCTCGGATTTTCTGATCTTCGCGAATTTTGCCTCCAAACAACGCCCTTTTCATCAGAATCCTGACTGCAGCGGTCCATGCTCCAATAATCATCAACCATGAAAAAACAGATGAAATAACATAAGTATCACCTCTCCATACGAAATATATCAATGAATAATAGTGAATTAAAACATAGAATAGTGATGCAAAATGGACGTATCAATCAATACCAGAAATATCTTCAACAAGGCAAGGTATATCATCCAAATAGGTTCTAAAGGATCCTCTCTCAATGCCCTTAGGTTCACTATTTTCATCAAAAGGGTTTTCAGGAACAATCCAATCAAGATTCTTTTCTATGGCCTCATGTATTGCTACCAGTTTAAAGGGGATTGGTATCTTCGTTTCCTCCCGATTAGATTCAGTTTTGTTCATATTTTCTCGTGTACCAACAACATCTACGCATGAGCCTAGCATATTAAAACGTTCAAAGACTTTGCTAGCTTCCTTGGCAACATCATAGAATTCCTTAAGCAAAGTTTCTATAATGAAATACCTCTTTTCAGGGTCCTCAGTTTCTTTAAGTTTGAGAAACATTACTTGCATTAAGGGGTTAAGGTTAACAAACCTAGCTTCCAACATCTGAACTAAAGAAGCTACAGCAATCTCATAGTTTGGAGCAAGTTCTGCAAGGGATTTATCCTCAATATCCTCATGTTTGCTAACATGATTAAAGAATTCTTCCATATTATCTTTTCCAATTATAGAGCCACTACCTATTTAAAGGTCTTTCATGGTGAATTTAGGGATCAACATGGTGAGCTGGAAGAGGCAACAACTAAAGGGGACTTAATTTTTTGTGTTTTTAATAAAGAAAGCAAACTTGTAAAACTAATTTTTGTGTGTTTTTGATAACAAAACAAGCAAACAAAGCAAAAATAAAGTAAGCAAACCAAAAATAACAAAGTAAAGAGATTGGTTATGAGGGACTCCCCTTGTGAAGATGTCCTTGACTCCCCGGCAACGGCGCCAGAAAAATACTTGCTGACTGGTGTATTATCGAGCTCGTTGGGGAACCCCAAGAGGAAGGTATGATGAGAACAGTAGTAAGTTTCCCTCAGTTATGAAACCAAGGTTATCACTCCAGTAGGAGCAAGGAAACACCCCAAAGGTGTAGCTAGCTGAACGTTGGCAGGGCGCACTACCGGTGCCAGCAGCAACGTGGAGACCTGCAAAACACAACCCTAGAACTCTATCCCCAACTTGCGATGAGGTTGCCACTCTCACCGGTTTTGATGAAAACAAAGGATTAAACGTATCGAATGGAAGGAAGTAATAGTTTGCAGAAAGTAAACACAAAGCAAGTAAATAGTTTGTAGATTGTATGTAAAAGAAAGGACCAGGGTCCATAGTTCACTAGAGGTGGCTCTCCTTAAGATAAATAACATGCTGGGTGAACAAATTATAGCGGGGCAATTGACAAACATCGAGAAAGCATACAAGCATATACTAATCATCTTGACTCCTTTGAGATTAGATTGGGCATTACAACATTATACATAGACCATCATCCAACATCATCTATGACTAAGAATCCACCTTCAGGTTATCATCCGAACCCCTTCCAGTATTAAGTTGCAAGCAACAGATTATTGCTTTACGAATTGCGTGTAAAGTAAACAATACGATTGTTCTATGAACAAAGGATTGTTGTTTTCTCCCTAGTAGCAACAACACATCTAGTACCTTAGAGATTTCTGTCACTTCCCTAGATTACTAGAGGCATGAACCCACTACCGAGCATAAATACTAACTCTTGGAGTTGCTAGCATTTACTTGGCCAAGATAGCTACTAACAACGGAAAGCATGCAAGATCACAAATAACAAAGACATGATAGAATCAATAATCAATCTGAAATAGCATCTCATTATCCATCGGATCCCCGCAAACACGACATGCAGAATTACAAATGGATGATCTCGATCATGAACAGAGCTCACAAGATCTAGACATTAAAGCACAAAGAAGGAGAACCAGCCATCTAGCTACTACATGGACCCGTAGTCTAGATATGAACTACTCATGCATCACACCGGAGGCTTGCATGGTGATGAAGAAGGCCTCTAGGGTGAATTCCCCTCTCCGGCAGGGTGCCGGGAAGAGCTTCAGATCCCTACCGATCTAGGGATGGAGATGACGGCGGCTACATACTCTTTCGTGGATTTTTGATCGGATACTTAGGGTTTCCGTATCAGAGGCAATATATTGGCGGAAGGAGAGGCCGAGGGGGTGTTGGGGTCGGCCAGACCACCCCCTGGCGCGGGCCAGGCCTGGCCGTGCGGCCAGGTGGTGTGGCTAGGCCCCAGCCCCTCTCCGTCTCATATTCTGGCTCCAGATGCCCCCCGGTAAAATAGCAACTTTGGCTTTTGTCCCGTCCAATTCCGAGAATATTCATTTTCTGACTTCCTGGAACCAAAAACTGCAGAAAACAGGCAGCTGGCACAGTGGCTCTTGTTAATAGGTTAGTCCAAGAAATCATATGAAAAGTACTCCAAAGTGTGGACAAAACACAAGAAAGTAGATAAAACCAAGCGTGGAACATCAAAAATTATAGATACATTTGCAATGTATCAACATCCCCAAGCTTAACTCCTGCTCGTCCTCGAGTAGGTAAGTGATAAAAAGAAAGAATAATTTTTGAGGTGACATGCACCATCATAAACTTGATCAAAGTATTTGTAAAACATTCAAAGCTGGGATCATAGTACTTCAATCATAACATGAAAGACAAAGTTCTAGCAATAAGAAAAAGAAACTATGATGCAACATGAAAAGGCACAAACAAAAGATTCATGAATAACAATGCTTTGCAAGACGTTTGTTTGTTTCACATAAAGAAAACATAGCATAGTAGTGTTCAGCTTGTCCCTCATCGAGTAGCAAATATAAATGCATAGGACACCTTCAAAGTTCATAAGAGTGACTAGATACAAATAGTTCAAAACAAGCAATATCAAGTTATGCATCAATCAACTAGTCTTGGGACAATGCACATAGAACTAAGAATGGCCACTATGCTCTCAAAGTAGGTGCATCAAGGTAGAAGGTGGAGACTCAATATCATGGTGGAAGAAAGGCCTTCATAAAAGGAAGCAGAGATTCAAGTTTCATAAAGAGCTTCCAAAAATTATGGTACTTATAGATTTCAGCTCTCATTGCCCCTATCATAAGCATCTTGAAGTGATTAAGGTTAAAGTGAACAAACTATGGTGTACATGCTTGACGAAGTATAAGTCAGGAATCTCATGTCCCTTGAATACGGGGGTCGCTCCTCATGCTACTCAATTTTAGTCACCGGTAAGTTCTTGTCATTGTAAGTACATGTGTATCATAGAGAACCGCCAACGGGGTACCCCTTGCCCGATGATATGGAAAAATCCCCATATCAAAATGACAAGGCAAGCAAACAACGAGCATCTCAGCAATCTTCTTATTTACCATGGGAATATGGTGTTTTTCTCTCTTTCCTCTTTTCATAATCTTTTTTTCCTTTTTCTCTTTTTTCTCAATATAGGACTCTTTTTTATAAGAAGAATGCTTCATAGACAGCTCATTATGGTTATGCTGCAGGTTTCCACCATGTCAGCATGAATTAGACCAGCGGCCCAGGCGTTTCTCTAACACATATACATAACTCCATGGACATACAAGCTCCCGTTTCATTTCACACTGACGACATCCATATACAAAAGAGCATGATCTCAACTAGGTATAAAGTACCCATGCAATGTTGAAAGCGTTCCCCGTGACCGCATGGTTCTGCTAATCCCCAACAAATAAGTGCAAGCATATACAAAATAGACGAAATAATTTTTCAAGTTTATTAAGGGCAAGAAAAGTAAAGCGTGCCATCAAGTTCGTGAGAGCTTTAATCACTAGTTTTCTCATAACAATTTTAATTCGGAAGGTAAACAAAAGCATGAATATACTTGGAATAGCATATGCTAATAGGTAGGTATGGTGGACTCTTTGGAATAACTTGGTTTAGGGAGTTGGATGCATGAGTGGAACTCATACTTGGTTGCGGAGGCTAGCAAAAGACTAGGAGCGACAAACTAAGAGAGTAATAATGGCCATAATCATGCAAAGCGACAAAACATCATTGATAAAAGCATAAAGTGATACTACAAGTTGAAAACTAAAGGATCATAAAGGCTTATGGTGACTTTGGATAGTCATAACATGGTGTGAGCATGCGCCAAGTCAACCCAAATAAAGCATCAAAGGAGAATACCACTATACTATGCTTTTAATATGTTAAAACAACGCATGATTCATCCAATGCAAATTAAGCAATCTCAATTGTTTATAACAAGTCATGCTACGGCAAAGAATCCTAAGCATAAAGCCAAAACAATATCAAGCATGGCATGACAAAGCATAGGCCACAGTAAAAAAAAGCTCTCTTTACCACTTAAGCAATGAACTTTCCTACTCTTTTCCAAACCAAACCAAACTATTTGAAAAACAATGTATGAAAGAGGGGGTCCAACCAATTTATTCAACAAACTAAGAAAACAAAGCAAACGAAAAACCAAAACGAAAACGAAATAGAAGACGCTCCAAGAACAACACAATTGTGCATGAAACAATAAAAATGAAGCGTTTGGAAGAAACATGGGATTTTTATTGATGAAGAAGGGGATGTCTTGGGCATCCCCAAGCTTTGACGCTTGTACTTCTTGGATATTCCTTGGGGTGACATGTGTGGCATCCCCAAGCTTGAGATTTAGTCCATCCTTCATCTCATTACTCATTCCTTCCACACACCTGAAATTTTTCCTTCATACAAAACTTCACACAATCTTTATTAGCAACATTAGTGCACTCAAGATAATAGGTCTTTACGTTCAGTTCTAACACCAATAAACTTCGATTAAAACACTAGCTACTATAGCACTTCCCTCAAAAAGCTCAATTCCCCAAAAGAACTCAAAAAGGAACCAACAAGAAGCAAATGCAGAAAATGGCAGAAATCTGTCAAAACAGACCAGTAGGTAAATACGAATTTTTTAGAAGACCTTCTGTTGCTCAAATCAAAAAGTGTTGAACTAACGAAAGTTAGATAACAACTTGGGTAGAAGCACAAACATTTACGCCTCAAAAGGACGTTCAAAGATTTTACACAAATTTTTACGGTGAAGCACAGAAATCTGTTTCGGGACAACAACTTTCCCAATCATTAATTCTCTCTCATTAGAGGTTACTCTTGGCACAAAAAGCAAATAAAAAGGATAACCAGCGGTTATTACTTAAGTAATAACTTCCAAGATTCATCTAAAACTTTTGGGTTATCTCCCAATAAGTACTTTTCTTTAACGCCTTTAAGTTAGGTATAAGAACCAAGAAAAAGAATCAAGTGTTCTCAAATGAAGAAACATTAAGATCAATGATGACCCACAAGTATAGGGGGTGTATCGCAGTATTTTCGATAAGTAAGAGTGTCGAACCCAATGAGGAGCAGAAGGTGCTGGCTAGTGGTATGGATCAGGAATTCTCTGCAAATACTTAGCAAATGGATTTTTAGGGGTTTTGATAGAGCAAGTAAACAAAGTATGAGTAAATAAAAGACAGTACGAATAAATACAGCAAGTGGCCCAATCCTTTATGCAGCAAAGGACAAGCCGGTTGTATTACTTAAGATGACCAAACGTTCTTGAGAACACATGGGAAGACTGTCAAGTGCTTTCGATTCATATAGTTGATTAATCTTCTCTAGCTTGCTAAGTGTTGTGTGGGTGAACCTGTGCTAATGTACCGCCCCATCCAAGACTAATACATACTTGTGATTATACCCCTTGCAAACATCCGTAAGTACAAGAAAGTAATTAAGGTAGAAACCTAACCACAGCTTTAAACTCTAAGACCCTTACGTCCCTTGTGCAATGGTTTCCTAACGGGGGTTCATCTTTCTGTCACTCCGGCAACCCCTACGATTAGTAGCCAAATACACAATGCATTCCCCTAGGCCCATATAGGTGAAGTGTCATGTAGTCGACGTTCACATGACACCACTAGAAGAAGTACACCACAACTTAAATAACAATCTATTGAATCTTTCTCAACATAACTCCACTACTAACAACAAGACTTCTCCCATGTCCTCAAGAACAAAACGAACTACTCACAAGGCATCATATGGATCATGATCAGAGATGGAATAATGATGTATAACAATCTGAACATAAATAATAATTCAACGGTTCACTCAATAGCATCAACTACAAAGAGTAATCAACACCGGGAAAGTTTCCCCTATGAACTATGCAAGATTCAACCAATTATTACAGCAATATGGAGATGGTGATGAGGGTGGTGGTGGTGATGATGATGATGATGAAGTACATCTTGATGGTGGTGTTGATGGCGACGATCTCCCCTCTCCGGGAAGGAATTCCCTCGGCAGGAATCTGTCTGCCGGAGAGATCTTTCTCTCTCGATGTTTTCCGCCCCGCAGAGGCGGCGGAATCTTTCTGTGGTCGCTCCCCGAGTCTTAGGGTTTCGGGAGGATGATATACGCTAGAGGGGAGAGGCTGTAGTGGGCCGGGGTGGCCACACCACCTCCTGGCGCGGCCTAGGGCTGCCCGCGCCAGGGGGTAGTGTGGGCCCCCTGTGGCCCATCTCCACTCCGTCTTCTGGCATCCTTACTCTTCTGGAAAAATAGGATTTTCCGTATATTTTCTCGGATTTTCTGATCTTCGCGAATTTTGCCTCCAAACAACGCCCTTTTCATCAGAATCCTGACTGCAGCGGTCCATGCTCCAATAATCATCAACCATGAAAAAACAGATGAAATAACATAAGTATCACCTCTCCATACGAAATATATCAATGAATAATAGTGAATTAAAACATAGAATAGTGATGCAAAATGGACGTATCAATCAATACCAGAAATATCTTCAACAAGGCAAGGTATATCATCCAAATAGGTTCTAAAGGATCCTCTCTCAATGCCCTTAGGTTCACTATTTTCATCAAAAGGGTTTTCAGGAACAATCCAATCAAGATTCTTTTCTATGGCCTCATGTATTGCTACCAGTTTAAAGGGGATTGGTATCTTTGTTTCCTCCCGATTAGATTCAGTTTTGTTCATATTTTCTCGTGTACCAACAACATCTACGCATGAGCCTAGCATATTAAAACGTTCAAAGACTTTGCTAGCTTCCTTGGCAACATCATAGAATTCCTTAAGCAAAGTTTCTATAATGAAATACCTCTTTTCAGGGTCCTCAGTTTCTTTAAGTTTGAGAAACATTACTTGCATTAAGGGGTTAAGGTTAACAAACCTAGCTTCCAACATCTGAACTAAAGAAGCTACAGCAATCTCATAGTTTGGAGCAAGTTCTGCAAGGGATTTATCCTCAATATCCTCATGTTTGCTAACATGATTAAAGAATTCTTCCATATTATCTTTTCCAATTATAGAGCCACTAACTATTGAAAGGTCTTTCATGGTGAATTTAGGGATCAACATGGTGACCTAAGGACGAGGCAACAACTAAAGGGGACTTAATTTTTTGTGTTTTTAATAAAAGCAAACTTGTAAAACTAATTTTGTGTGTTTTTGATAACAAAACAAGCAAACAAAGCAAAAATAAACTAAGCAAAACAAAAATAACAAAGTAAAGAGATTGGTTATGAGGGACTCCCCTTGTGAAGATGTCCTTGACTCCCTGGCAACGGCGCCAGAAAAATACTTGCTGACTGGTGTATTATCGAGCTCGTTGGGGAACCCCAAGAGGAAGGTATGATGAGAACAGTAGTAAGTTTCCCTCAGTTATGAAACCAAGGTTATCAATCCAGTAGGAACAAGGAAACACCCCAAAGGTGTAGCTAACTAAACGTTGGCAGGTCGCACTACCGGTGCCAGCAGCAACGTGGAGACCTGCAAAACACAACCATAGAACTCTGTCCCCAACTTGCGATGAGGTTGTCAATCTCACCAGTTTTGCTGAAAACAAAGGATTAAACGTATCGAATGGAAGGAAGTAATAGTTTGCAAAAAGTAAACACAAAGCAGTAAACAGTTTGTAGATTGTATGTAAAAGAAAGGACCGGGGTCCATAGTTCACTAGAGGTGGCTCTCCTTAAGATAAATAACATGATGGGTGAACAAATTATAGCGGGGCAATTGACAAACATCGAGAAAGCATACAAGCATATACTAATCATCTTGACTCCTTTGAGATTAGATTGGGCATTACAACATTATACATATACCATCATCCAACTGCATCTATGACTAATAATCCACCTTCAGGTTATCATCCGAACCCCCTCCAGTATTAAGTTGCAAGCAACAGATTATTGCTTTACGAATTGCGTGTAAAGTAAACAATACGATTGTTCTATGAACAAAGTATTGTTGTTTTCTCCCTAGTAGCAACAGCATATCTAGTACCTTAGAGATTTCTGTCACTTCCCCAGATTACTAGAGGCATGAACCCACTATCGAGCATAAATACTAACTCTTGGAGTTGCTAGCATCTACTTGGCCAAGATAGCTACTAACAATGGAAAGCATGCCAGATCACAAATAACAAAGACATGATAGAATCAATAATCAATCTGAAATAGCATCTCAATATCCATCAGATCCCCGCAAACACAACATGCAGAATTACAAATAGATGATCTCGATCATGAACGGAGCTCACAAAACCTAGACATTAAAGCACAAAGAAGGAGAACCAGCCATCTGGCTACTACATAGACCCGTAGTCTAGAGATGAACTACTCACGCATCACACCGGAGGCTTGCATGGTGATAAAGAAGGCCTCCAGGGTGAATTCCCCTCTCCGGTAGGGTGCCTGGAAGAGCTTCAGATCCCTCCCGATCTAGGGGTGGAGATGACGGCGGCTACAGACTCTTTCGTGGATTTTTGATCGGGTACTTAGGGTTTCCGTATCAGAGGCAGTATATAGGCGGAAGGAGAGGCCGAGGGGGTGTTGGGGTCGGCTAGACCACTCCCTGGCACGGGCCAGGCCTGGCCGCGCGGCCAGGTGGTGTGGCCAGGCCCCAGCCCCTCTCCGTCTCGTATTCTGGCTCTAGATGTCGCCCGGTAAAATAGCATATTTGGCTTTTGTCCCGTCCAATTCCAAGAATATTCATTTTCTGACTTCCTGGAACCAAAAACAGCAGAAAACAGGTAGCTGGCACTGTGGCTCTTGTTAATAGGTTAGTCCAAGAAATCATATGAAAAGTACTCCAAAGTGTGGACAAAACACAAGAAAGTAGATAAAACCAAGCATGGAACATCAAAAATTATAGATACATTTGCAATGTATCAACTCTCCCTCAACATTTATCATTTAGTTTATGTTTTAGGATGATTATTGTAATCAAGAGATTGTGAACTTCTTTAGTGTGTCTCACACTTTGTGAGACGGTTATTCATATGAGTTTGTAACAAATGGTTGTTCTGCTTTTATGAATGATCTCTATTTGTGTTCATATCTGGTTTGATTATGTGAGAATTATCCTTGTTGTTTGAAACTAATTGATAATGCATGAACATTTGTAAAATATTGAAATGCCTTAAAATACCCAACTTAAATGATATTTCATTACAGAATGAAAACCATTGTTTAAATTCAAAGTTATGCTGATAATATGTGAAAGTCATTCGATTTCTTATCACATATAAATCATGCCTAAGTTCGGCAAAATAACTTGAACACTGTGTATTACTTGAATACAAAGTGGTTAATGAATTGTTAAAAGTAAATACATATTCGATGTATTGAATTTTAACAAAAATGGTAATTATCATAATATGATTGTTTACATGTGTAAAAAAGTTTACCAAAGGAAACATGAATATGAAACTATTTGATTTGATCAAAGAGTTTCATCAATAAAAGGGTATAAATATAAAAGGGAATATAATTACCATGATTTGATCAATAGTAATGAAATTCAACTTTATAAGAATGGCATAAAAGAAATTGTGGAATGCAAAGCATTTTGAAACGTCAAAATGCGAAGCATCACAATGTGATATTAGATATCAAAGTGGGTGAATAGAAGGCACCAAATAAATCTTTGTAGTGTAGATGTAGAGACCACTAGTTAAGAAATAGTTAGCACTCAATTAGAAAATATAGTGAACCACTTGAATTCGTGAAAGTTTTGGGGTTATTTGATATAACCAAAACAATAGCGAATAAGTCCTTGTAGCGTATTCATTGGAAACTTTGAATACGAAATCCATAGCTAAACCAAAAGAGAAGAAAAACAAGTAGTGCTTGGATTTTGGTGCATTCTTGAGAAAGCTCACTTCTAGTGATGTTTCTCAATTATGGAGCAAACGGAAAATAGTGTAAAACACGATGAGGATTCAAACCCCTGCATCAGAGTGTTGAGAAGCACAACAGACAATGTTCCTGAACGATTCTCTTCACAGAAGGAAAGAATCATTGATATTGATCATTGTGTTTTCCTCCACTAGTGTTTTCACTACATGAAGTGGGATTCAAAATGTAATCCATATATTGTATGGAGACATTTGTGAATCATTTGTCATGATTCTTGGAATAGGACATACCTACGAACTACTAAGGAAATAATGGTAAACTAAATTGTGAGAAGTCCTAAAAGGAAAATTCACTTGAGATTAGAAAGCAATTCGTTGCTGAATCTCACGAGTAAAAGGGGTTATTTGAATTTTCCCAAATGATTGCAAAGCCATAGTGGAAAAGGGGATGTATGACAAAAGGCACAATTTGTCAAGTATTGGACAAATTCGAATGAATTTTATTCAAGTGTGCTGAATGTCTAGAGGATTTATAACTAGTAACAGTACTAGTATCTCATTGTAAAGCTCCAAGTTTGATATTTGATCAAAGGATTTTGAAGTTGTTCAAAATAGTGAGTGGATATGAAATTTGCATAAAATTGAGTGGGAGCTATGAAAGTCTTCCTGAAACAATATGTGATTGACATAATTTTGAGAGGGAGCAATATAAGTCTCAAATTCAAATATGTAGGAACATATTTTGAGTGGGAGCTTATAGGAGTAATTCTTAAGTATGTTAAGAATGAAAGCGCAAATACTTATAAATAATGATTTGTAAGATGTAAAAGTTGATAATAGGTGTACTATGATATTATGTAGTATTCCTTAAGAGATTCTGAAAGGGGTTTAAGAATAGAAGTTAATTAAGGAACTGGTCCTTAATAACTCAAATTAGGAATAGTATTAAGTTGAACATCAATGGTTGAAAGAAAGAAAAGGATGATCGTAATCCCCTATGATGAGACATAGGTTCTATCTTAGTAAACCATGATGATAACTTAGCATAATATGTGATCCAAATAAGGAACGTTTGAATGTGATTAATTTCGAATCACAAAACATTGAGCTAAGTTTGTCCGCAGTGTCTAATAGAGAACTACAGACAAGTTTTCCAAATCCATAAAGGATAACATATCTTAAAACATAAAGGGTTATGTTATAAGGGAATATGTTGGAAACTCCTATAGATACCGATTAAAGTCAAGTAGGAAGCGAGGTGAACAAAGACATCGAAAGTTGCACAGAGTGCACGGGTATTTTGATGAATACATTTATAATAATAGATAAGGGTACCATCTAAAGTGTTGTATAATGTTATGGCGGGGCTAGTTCGCTTTTAACGTAGAATGATGTGTCCCAGGGCATAGTGCCCATGAGAAAGCCCTCGAGGTTTATCTAAAGTCACTGTAGGATCCTGGAATCAAGCCTCGTTCTGCTGCGATAGCGACGATGCATACACACAGATGTTATCATGTGATGATAAAGTATTAATGTCAAGGTGACATTAGTAAGTTGCAAAGGATTTGGGACTGTAAAGTACAGACCCAAGACTCAACCTCTTCCATGAGCAAGCATGTTCAGGGTACCGGATATGGTGCCAATGATTAAGGAACAAATGCATCTAGTGTATTTGTACTCTAGTGCAAGTGGGAGACTATTGGAAATATGCCCTAGACACAAATAGTTATAAGGACTATTATCATATTTCATATAGTTTATGATTTTTATATCATGCTATAACTGTATTGAGTGGAAACATCAATACACGTGTGATATCTAAACAACCAGGGGTTCCCAGTGAAACTCTAGTCACTGGTTCATTGGTCAACAGATGATCATGTTTCCTGATCATGTGGCATTTATGCCAGTTGGAAATGGAGTCATCTCATTTCGCGAATGAGATGATGAACCAATACCCAACCTAAACATCGTGACCCAATCATGTCACGAAGTTCAAGTTACGATGATTAGAAATGGATCCTCGTAGACTATTCCTTAGACCGTGAGGCTATATCAATCACTGTCTTCCGAGAGTGCTTTGATAGCATCAAGCGCCACTTGGTAATACAGTGGTTATAAATGTGTGTTCAGGTACTCAGAGGAAACCGTTGAAGCAATATATGTCAAGAGAGGGATTTGTTCGTCCATGTGACGGGAAGATACTCGAAGGGCCCACTCGGAGAGGTTATATCCAATAGCTGCGCAGCGTGTGATTTGATCACGGGGATATCACTTGTTGGAACGAGTCAAGTAGCGTTGTTCAGTAACGAGACTGAACACGACATGGGGATGTCATTGATCAGATCTCGCACAATGCAAGTATCGAGTGACAAAGGGAATAAGACACGATTGTCCTGGTTCAAACGACGAAAGATCTTCGTGGAACGCACAGGGGTCACATGGCCATCTAGGTCCCTCTATCGATCATTGGTGCGGGAGTGTCCAAACCATGTATGGAGTGTTCCCCAACCATGGGGTACATGCTTAAGGGCTTGATGATCCTTAGAGAGTGTTTATAGGATTGGTGGAATCGCCGAAGAATAGTAGAGAGAAAACCGGAAGGGTTTCGGTAAGTCCTGAGGATGTCCGGAGTGGAGGTGTAAGGTTTTCCATAGACATGGAGGTTGAATAATATGTGAATGAATGTTAAATATTGATTTAATCATTTATTCATAATTATTTAATAAAGAGAAAAATCAATTAAATGGTCAAAGGCTTAATGGGCCAATTCCTGGAGGGGAGAGGGCCCATTAGGGAAAGGAGAGAGGGAGAAGGGGCCAAGGGGGTGGCCGGCGCCCTAGTGGGCCAGCCCCCCCACGCGGGGCCCATGGGGGTGGCCAGCGGTGCCACCCCTCCCCCTCCTCTCGTTTAGTCCCACCCCGGGACTTTGAGGGAGGTAGTACCCCCCCTCCCCCTATATATAGTGGGGGTATTTGGCCAAATTAAATACACCAATAATCAATAAAGGTCTTCTCACTTTTTGGGAGGACCTCTAATTGATATTTTCTCCCTCCCCGTCTCTCTCTCGTGACCATGGTCCCAAGTCTGGACTGCGCGAACGAGAGACATCTTCACCGCAGAGCGCCGTCGCGCTGCGGGATTCGGATCCGGGAGCTCTACTTCCGCAACTGCTGCTGGATCGAGGAAGCGGGAGTCATCGTCAGGCACCGGACATGTGTAACTCCCCGCGAGGTGTCGCACTTGAGGCACTCAAGTCGTTGGAGGCAAAGGAGCGCGAGGACTTCATCACGGCCTTGAGGTCGGCTTCGGCTCGTCTACATCAACCACGCTCTCCTGAGCGTTGACAACGCTTTTCAGTCTTCAAGGGTAAGTTCACGAAAATCCCCTCCCGTTACTGTATTACTAACAGATAGGTCCTGGCAGCTTTAGGGGATCAGGGGCGTAGGATAAAATTTATTGTTTTCATACGCGGAACCCCAATAGTTCCCTTGTGGGCTGGGCCTGAAAGACAAGTGTGTGTGGATTTCCACATCCTCGTCTTTACTTTAAGACACAACTCTTCTCTAGGCAAAGTGATCTGGCTGGTGAAGGTCTGTACTAGTAGAACGGCACTGGGGGTCTTATTGTATAGATATGATGGGCGACTTTATTCCACAAGAGGATGCTTCTTATTAGTGCCAGCTAGTCAGAAAAAGGAACACGCATTTGCTGGCGCGTGGTTGACGTGGGTGCTTGTTCCTTCAATCCACGGCGCCAGAATGATGCTTGTTGGCTCAAGATACGATGAGCTCGTTGGGAAACCCAAGAGGAAGGTATGATGAGCACAACAGCAAATTTTCCCTCAGTTGTGAAACCAAGGTTATCGAACCAGTAGGAGTAAGGAAACACCTCCAAGGTATTGTTTCCAACTTGGAATCCTGCACAACACAACCACAGAACTTTGTCCCCAACTTACAGTGAGGTTGTCAATCTCACAGGTTTTGCTGAAAACAAAGGATTAAACGTATTGTGTGGAAGAAAGTAATAGCTTGCAGAAAGTAAACAGAAAACAATAAAAAGTTGTACATTGATGGTACAAGAAAGGACCAGGGTCCATAGTTCACTAGTGGCAATTCTCCTTAAGATAGATGACATGTTGGATAAACAAATTACAGCGAGGAAATTGACAAACATTGAGAAAGCATACGTGCATATACTAATCATCTTGACTCCTACGAGATTTGATTGGGCATTACAACATTATATCTAGACCGTAATCCAACTGCATGTATGACTAATAATCCACCTTCAGGTTATCATCCAAACCCCCTCCAGTATTAAGTTGCAAGCAATAGATAATTGCATTAAGCATTGCATGTAAAGTAAACAATACGATTGTTCTATGAACAAAGGATTGTTGTTTTCTCCCTAGTAGCAACAACACATCTAGTATCTTAGAGATTTCTGTCACTTCCCCGGATTACTAGAGGCATGAACCCACTATCGAGCATAAATACTCCCTCTTGGAGTTGCTAGCATCTACTCGGCCAAGATATCTACTAACAACGGAGAGCATGCAAGATCACAAAAAACAGACATGATAGAATCAATAATCAATCTGAAATAGCATCTCAATATCCATCGGATCCCCGCAAACACAACATGTATGATTACAAATAGATGATCTTGATCATGAACGGATCTCACAAGATCTAAACATGATAGCACAAAGGAGGAGAACCAACCATCTAGCTACTACATGGACCCGTAGTCTAAGGATGAACTACTCACGCATCACACAGGAGGCTTGCATGGTGATGAAGAAGACCTCCAGGGTGAATTCTCCCCTCCGGTAGGGTGCCGGGAAGAGCTTCAGATCCCTCCTGATCTAGGGATGGAGATGATGGCGGCTACAGACTCTTTCGTGGATTTTTGATCGGGTTCTTAGGGTTTCTATATCGGAGGCAATATATAGGCGAAAGGGGAGGCCGAGGGGGTGCCCTAGGCGGCCGCACCACCCCCTAGCGTGAGCTAGGCCTGGCCACGCGGCTAGGTAGTGTGGCTGGCCCATGGACCCTCTCCGTCTCGTATTCTGGCTCCGTGTCCCCCTCGGTGAAATATTGACTTTGGCTTTTGTCCCGTCCAATTCCGAGAATATTCATTTTCTGACTTTCCTAGAACCAAAAACAGCAGAAAACAAGCAACTGGTACTGTGGCATCTTGTTAATAGGTTAGTCCAAGAAAGTGTATAAAAAGTACTCCAAAGTGTGGACAAAACATAAGAAAGTAGATATAAACCAAACATGGAACATCAAAAATTATAGATACGTTTGCAACATATCAGCATCTACGCGATCCTAACTGCTCTTGGTTATCAGAAAACTCCGGATCCAGATAAGTTTTGAAGATGGTGTTCTTGCACTTCGAATGGAATCCTCACTTTACTAAGCCAACCGCTCTACCATTGAGCTACCAAGGAACAAGGGGGGATTTGACCTCCTAGAGTTCAACTCCCGTTCTTAACCCTTTAATGCATGTCGAAACTTACACTACAAGGAATTTCACTACCTTAGGACCGTTATAGTTACGGTCGCCATTCACCGGGGCTTCAGCCATCGACTTCCCTTTCATGAGTTCGCCAACTTCCTTGACCTTCCTGCACTGGGCATACGTCATCTCCCATACATGGAAGTCGAGCGATACGGTCACGATACTCCTCTCCGGCTGAAACTGGGCTAGTGGAGGGATGACACGGGTGTGGATGTGTTGGGGCACGTAGAAATAAAAAACTTTTTCCCTATGCGGTGATCCCAAGATCTAGATGAGCCAGTAGGCCACGAGAATTACCACTAGACGCACAGTTGCAGAATCAATGAAGCACATCGCTTGATGTAGTGCAGTCCTCATGATTCGATCGTCGTAGTGCTAAACGTACAACACCTCTGCCAGTATCCACATGTACGAGGAGGAGCACCGATGGTGGACAGCTAGGTCATGTACGACGGTTGGGATGAATTGTACTGGGGCTAGGGTTTCCAACGTTTGGATTGACCTAATCGCCACCCCTCTTTAGGTGTGTGTGCCCCAGTATATATAGGGAGTGAAAGTGGTCTCCACTCACTTGTGACCCATTCACTAGAGCCCATATTAGTCACTATGAGTCCAACTCACTAACTCAGTCCAAATCTAGTTCAGGTTCAACCCAAATGACTTGCTACTGCTCTTAAGTGTATGACCTGATAGGCTCATGGTAACTCGGACATGGTTAGAGTCTCACTCATGATCGATCAGTCGGCAACGGCTCCTAGCAGAACATGCCGACTCCCAGGTACCAAAGAGTCATGATGACATATCTTCCAATGCAACATTCGTCTAAGTCCCTTTTGTTGGAAATATGCCATCGAGACATATAATAATAAGGATTATTATCATATTTCATAAAGTTTATGATTAAGTTTTATATCATGCTATAACTGTATTGGAAGGAAATGTCAATACACGTGTGATACATAAACAACCAGGGGTTCCCAGTGAAACTCTAGTCACTGGTTCATTGGTCAACAGATGATCAAGATTTCCTGATCATGTGCCATTTATGCTAGTTGGAAATGGAGTCATCTCATTCTAAGAATGAGATTATGAACCAATACCCAACCTAAACATCGTGACCCTATCATGTCACGAAGTTCAAATTACGATGATTAGAATATACCTAGTAGACTATTCCTTAGACCGTGAGGCTATATCAATCACTGTCTCCTGAGGGTGCTTTGATAGCATCAAACGTCACTTGGTAATACAGTGATCATAAAGGTGTGTTCAGGTATTCGGAGGAACTTTTGAGGCAATATATGTTGAGAGCAGGATTTGTCCATCCATGTGACGGAAAGATACTCGAGGGCCTCCTCAGAGAAGTTATATCCAATAGCTATGCAGCGTTTGATTTCATCATAGAGATATCACTTGTCAAAACGAGTCAAGTAGAATTTGTCGGTAACGATATTGAACACAACATGGTGATGTCATTGATCAGATCTCGGACAATGCAAGTATCGAGAGATAAAAGGAATAAGACACGACAGTCACCGTTCAAACGACGAAAGATCTTCGTGGAATGCATAGGGGTCACATGGCCATTGATACATTGCAAATGTATCTATAATTTTGATGTTACATGCTTGGTTTTATCTACTTTCTTATGTTTTGTCCACACTTTGGAGTACTTTTCATATGATTTCTTGGACTAACCTATTAACAAGAGCCACAGTGCCAGCTGCCTTTTTTCTGCTGTTTTTGGTTCCAGGAAAGTCATAAAATGAATATTCTCGGAATTGGATGGGACAAAAGCCAAAGTTGCTATTTTATCGGGGGACACCTGGAGCCAGAATACGAGACAGATAAGGGCCAAAGGGCGGACGCACCACTTGTCCGCACGGCCAGGCTTGACCCTGTTGGGAATATGCTCTAGAGGCAATCATGAATGATGATATTCCTGTGTATTCATAAGGTTATGGTCCATGTATGAACTGCTGATATGTATCATCGAATATGTGATTTGATTGTGGAACTACATATTCATGTTGTTCATACTAATTGTCCTTGGTCATTGAGGTTGTGTCGGACACACAACTTAGACCAATGTGAAAGTCGGCAGATGACTAGGTTCCACTTGTCATGGGCATGGAGATGCTATTCCGACTTACACGGATTCGGCTAAAGAGTTTAGCGAGTCGGACTGACCCATATTGAGATGCAATGAACAAGTCGTCATTTGCATGTCTCAATCAATGTAATCCTTAGACCTGAGGTTATTGCACAATCCGAGTTGAGGATCTCCAACTTAGGTTCTGTCAAACGTTGTTCCGTCACTTGGAAGTTATAAAGGCAGAGTTCGGGTCGACTAAGAATCAAGCTGCGTGATGTGAATAACCAAGACAGGATTTTGCCCCTCCATCCGGAGAGATATTCTCTGGGCCCTCTCGGAAGATATGATTCAGAAAGCATGGCCATGCGCGTCTCGGATTAAGTGTTAACCGAGGCAACCGACTAAGAGTTAGTCGGATGAATCACTTATCTCGGATCGAGAAAGAGAGTCGGACTATTTAAGGGATGACGATCATTCGCCTATAGTCCGACAAGGTATATCGTGAGGCAAAAGGGACTCATACGAAAGTCGCATTGGAAGGTATGTCGTCATGACTTATTGGTACTTGGGAGTTGGCACGTTCTACTAGGAGCCGCTACCAACTGATCGATCACGAGTGAGACTCGGAATCGTGTCCGGGTTACCATGAGCCTGTCGGGTCACATACTTAAGAGCAGGAGCAAGTTTGGGTTAGACCCAAACAGGAAACCTATTTGGGTTGGACCCAAATAGAGACATGGACTTAGTCAGCAAGTAAGACTTGCAGTGGCTAATATAGGCCTTTTTAGTGAATGGGCCACAAGTGAGTGGAGCCCACTTTCACTCCCTATATAAGCTGGGGCGCAGGTGCTTAGAGCATAAGGTTAGGTCACTCCATGTGTTGAAAACCCTAGCCCCAGTCCGTCCTGTCGCCGCTGTACCGGACCTAGCAGTCCATCACCGGCGCTCCTCCTCGTACGTGTGGATACCGGCGGAGGTGCTGTACGTTCAGCACTTCGAAGATCGTGAAGAAAGTACGGATCGTGGATCGTGGAACCAGAACGGATCGCGAGGACTGCACTGCATCGAGCGATGTGCTTCATCAATTCCGCAACTGCGCGTCTAGTGGTAATCCTCGTGGCCTTCTACCTGAGATGGATCTTGGGATCACCGCGTAGGGAAAAAGTTTTGTTTATCTCTACGTGGCCCAATAGTGGTATCAGAGCGTTAGCTTCTGGTTTAAGGCTCGAGATCGCGCATATGTGATATGCGGTTGGCATTAGATTGGATCTAATTGCAGTTTTGGTGGTCGATCTATGAGATAGCTCGGTTTTGTACAAAGTTGATTGGATCAACTGTACTCGGGGGAATGTATGATCTGGTTTCCGTGATCTAACTGCTAAGGTCGTGGAACGACATACCCCTACCGGTCGGTTTCCGCCATCGGGGTAGACTGTGACACGTAAACCCGGATGCGGTGATCGAAGATCAAAGGGTTTGATCGAATCGGAGTCCGGATCGGATTTGGGTAAAATTGTTTTATCCGATGATGAAATCCATGCCTGCACCCGCGAGGGGCGCTGCCCCTTCGATCCCCGCCCGCAATCCGGCTAGCGGGACCGCCGGCTTCGCCCTGTCGTAGCTCCTTAGATGTCATTGCGAGTTTCACAACGCCTGTAGATATCGTATCTATGCATAACTTGTTTTTGCAGGATGATGTTGTGAATGGTATGGCTTATGTGCATGTGATGTGTGTAATCCATACGTGATCTGCGTATCACGGATTTTGTCAGCCGGCTGGAGCCTAGGTGCTGTCATCTTATTGTATAACGGCCTGCGTGTCAGATTCTCTGTGTAATTTGGATTACTAGCTAGTGTAGCTGTTTGGAGAATCCGGATAGCATGCAAGTCGGTGTACAAGTCGACTACATGGTGTAAGACGGCACGTGACAAGAGTTGACACGAGTCGGATTACAGGCTTTATGGATATGGAGATCGCCATGAAGAGAGCCATACCATTTCACATTATAATTGCTTTATTTTGTGTTATTGTTATGTCTCTGTTTTACCTCTATTAGATAGTTGGTAGAATATAATCCCTCAAAGAAGGTCTAGTCGGTTTCCCCGCTAGTGCTGCACCATCACAAGTTGGACATTTTTGGTAGTGGGCTCATAAAATTGAGGTGCTATCAATTCTTTCTGACTAGGTGGGTTCGAGTCCGACTCTTACAGCGGAAGCACTTGGTAATCTAGACAGGTCTATCACAACGATTGTGGGACTTGGTGAAAAGTCGGATGGGAGCCGGGGCATATGATGCCACCCATCCAACAGGAGTCGTATGAGATACGATTGACAAGGAGTTGTCTACCTAGATCACTTGACGGCTAGCGGTGATGCTAAAGCTCACTAGTCGACTTGCTTATTTAGAGTCCTGAATCACTAAGTAACCATCGGAGGGGTGTTGGTTCTAGTGGGAGCATAAATATTAAAGTGTTTAATATGCTTGCTCTTTATGGATACATGTCTTAAGTGTTTTGCATATTTTATGTTGTAGATCAATGGCACCGAGCAGTCTTCCTCAGGTTTTCGGTTTTGCTTTGAGAACCATCTTAGAGAAAGATAAGCTGAATGGAACTAATTTCACCAACTGGTATCGTAATCTGAGAATTGTTCTCAAACAAGAAAAAAGGGATCGTGTCCTAGACAACCCACTTCCAGCTGAGCCGGATGAGAATGCGACTGTCGCAGCCACCAATGCCTACCGTCGGATTTGTGATGAATCCACGGAGATTAGCTGTCTTATGCTTGCTCACATGGAACCGAACTTGCAGCAGCAGTTCGAGAATGTTGAGGCCTATGATATGATCGAAAGCCTCAAAAGTATGTTCCAGGCTCAGGCAAAGACTGAGAGGTATCAAGTCTCTCAGGCTTTGTTGAGCTACAAGCTTAAGGATGGCGATCCACTGAGTCCGCATGTGATCAAGATGGTTGGTTACGTGCAGTCTCTGGAAAGGCTTGGCTACCCCATTAGCGAAGAGTTCTCTACAGACATAATTCTGAACTCTCTTCCTAGTGCGTATGGCCAGTTCATATCGAACTACCACATGCATGGTATGGATAGGAAGCTCACTGAATTACATGGGATGCTCAAGCAGGCTGAGGCGGATCTCAAGAAAGGTGCCAGTCAAGTGTTGATGGTACAAAACAAGGCTAAGTTCAAGAAGAGTTCTTGGACTAAGAAGAAGAAGGCAAAGTCAGGAGGTAAGGCGGAGGACCCAGTCCAAAGCGCTTCCTCAGGGACTAAGCCATCTCCTGCAACCGGATCCACTTGCTTCTACTGCAAGTCGGATGGCCACTGGAAGAGGAATTGCAGCAAGTATCTGGCTGATAAAGCCAAGAGCGGAGGTGTGACTTCCGGCTCAGGTACGCTTGTTTGCAATGTTATAGACATTTATCTTGCTGATGCACCTGGTAGTTCTTGGGTATATGATACCGGATCAGTCATTCACATCTGCAACTCGTTGCAGGGACTGGTAAGAACTAGGAGCGTTGCAAGAGGCGAGGTTGACATTAGAGTCGAAAACAAAGCGAGAGTCGCTGCGTTGGAAGTCGGCACAATGCAACTTCATTTACCTTCTGGATTCATAATGGAGCTAAATAATTGTTATTATGTTCCAGTGCTTAGTCGAAACATCATTTCTTCCTCATGTTTGATGAGACAGGGCTATGAGTCGAATATTAAGAATAATGGTTGTTCTTTATATTTGAATGATATGTTTCATGGCTTTGCACCCGTCCGGGACGGGTTATTTATTTTGAATCTTGATAGTGAATCTGTCTATAACATAAATGTGAAAAGGTTAAAACCAAATGATCTGAATATGACTTACTTTTGGCATTGCCGGCTTGGTCATATAAGTTGGAAATGCATGAAGAAGCTCCATGATGATGGAATCCTAACTTCGTTCGACTTGGAGTCGTTCGAGACATGCGAATCCTGCCTTCTCGGCAAGATGACCAAGACACCTTTTGCAAAGAGTTGTGAAAGGGCGTCCGACTTATTGGGACTGGTGCATAGTGATGTATGTGGCCCAATGAGCACGACAGCCAGAGGTGGTTATGAGTACTTCATTACCTTCACTGATGATTTGAGTAGGTATGGATATATCTACTTGATGAAACATAAGTCGGAAGCCTTAGAAAAGTTCAAGGAATTCCAGAATGAGGTACAAAATCAACTTGGCAAGAAAATAAAGTTTCTTCGGTCGGACCAAGGAGGCGAGTACATGAGCCATGAGTTTGATGACCATCTAAAGAGTTGTGGAATAGTTCCCCAGCTCACTCCTCCAGGAACACCGCAGAGAAACGGTGTGTCGAAAAGGAGGAATCGGACCTTGTTGGACATGGTACAATCAATGATGAGTCGGACAGATCTGCCTTTATCATTTTGGGGTTATTGTCTAGAAACTACAGCGTTCACACTAAACAGAGTACCATCAAAGTTGGTAGAGAAGACACCACATGAGATGTGGACTGGCAAGAAGCCGAGTTTGTCTTTCCTTAAGATTTGGGGTTGTGAAGCTTTTGTCAAGCGACTTCAGTCGGACAAGCTTATAGCTAAGTCGGATAAGTGTATTTTCGTGGGGTATCCGAGGGAAACCTTGGGTTACTACTTCTACAACCGAGAAGAGGGCAAAGTGTTTGTCGCTCGAAACGGTGTCTTCCTTGAGAAAGAGTTTCTCAGTCGGGGAGTCAGTGGGAGTACGGTGCATCTCGAAGAAATTCGAGAGATGCCAGCTAGCAGCGAGTCGGCAAATGCCTTAGAGGTTGAGCCGGATGTGGTACCTGAGCTAGAAACTGCACCGACACTGCGAAGATCAGCCAGATTGCGAAGTGTTCGTGATGTATTGCTGTTAGACAGTGATGAGCCGGCAACTTATTCGGAAGCGATGGTGGGTTCAGATTCTGAGTCATGGCTTGGAGCCATGAGATCCGAGTTAAAGTCCATGGATGAAAATCAAGTTTGGAACTTGGTTGATCTGCCAGACGGTGCAAGACCCGTCGAGTGCAAATGGGTCTTTAAGAAGAAAACTGATATGGATGGAAATGTTTCTATCTATAAAGCACGGCTTGTCGCGAAGGGGTTCCGACAAGTTCAAGGAGTTGACTACGATGAGACTTTCTCTCCTATGGCGATGCTTAAATCAGTTCAGATCATGTTAGCTATAGCAGCCTATTTCGACTATGAGATATGGCAGATGGATGCCAAAACGGCTTTCCTGAATGGAAATTTAACCGAGGACGTGTATATGATACAACCCGAGGGTTTTGTCGATCCGCCTAATGCTGACAAGGTATGCAAACTTCGGAAATCCATTTATGGGTTGAAGCAAGCATCTCGGAGTTGGAACATTCGCTTTGATGAGGTAGTCAAATCGTTTGGCTTCATCAAGAGCGATCATGATTCTTGTTTATACAAGAAGTTTAGTGGGAGCAAAGTAAACTTTCTGATCTTGTATGTGGATGACATATTATTGATTGGAAATGATGTCCAGATGTTGCAAGAGACCAAGGAATCATTGGAAAAGAGTTTTTCGATGAAAGACTTGGGTGAGGCGACTTACATACTAGGAATCCAGATCTATAGAGATAGATCAAAGCGGCTCATTGGATTGAGTCAGAGTACATATTTGGACAAAGTGTTGAAGAAGTTCAACCTGGAATCGTCTAAGAAGGGGTTCTTACCGATGTCCCATGGCGTAAAACTTAGCAAGACTCAGTGTCCTTCGACAACTGATGAGCGAAGTCAGATGAGTGCGATTCCGTATGCTTCTACAATCGGATCCATCATGTACACTATGATTTGTACTAGGCCGGATGTTTCCTATGCTCTAAGTGTTGTGAGCAGATACCAAGCTGACCCTAGAGAGATCCACTGGGCAGCGGCTAAAAATATCCTCAAGTACTTGAGAAGGACTAAGGATATGTTCCTGGTTTATGGAGGTGAGGATGAACTCAGTGTAAAGGGTTACACGGATGCGAGTTATCTCATTGACTTGGATGATTCTAATTCACAATCCGGATATGTGTTTGTGATAAACGGAGGGGCTGTGAGCTAGAAAAGTTCCAAGCAAGAAACGGTGTCTGCGTCTATGACAGAGGCTGAGTATATTGCTACCTCGGAGGCGGCAAAAGAAGCCGTTTGGATGAGAAATTTCCTCATGGATCTTGGTGTGGTTCAGGGCTCGTCCAATCCGTTAGACGTGTATTGTGACAAAAATGGTGCTATTGCACAAGCCAAGGAACCTAGACAACACCAGAAGAACAAACATATACTCAGGCGGTACCACCTTATTCGCCAGTTCGTGGATCAAGGTGATATCAAGTTATGCAAGGTACACACGGATGCAAACATTGCGGATCCGTTGACAAAGCCACTTCCACAGCCGAAGCATGAGGCGCACCTGAGAGCAATGGGCATCAGATGCCTGGACATGTGATGTCGGAAGATTGACTCTAGTGCAAGTGGGATACTATTGGGAATATGCCCTAGAGGCAATCATGAATGATGATATTCCTGTGTATTCATAAGGTTATGGTCCATGTATGAACTGCTGATATGTATCATCGAATATGTGATTTGATTGTGGAACTACATATTCATGTTGTTCATACTAATTGTCCTTGGTCATTGAGGTTGTGCCGGACACACAACTTAGACCAATGTGAAAGTCGGCAGATGACTAGGTTCCACTTGTCATGAGCATGGAGATGCTATTCCGACTTACACGGATTCGGCTAAAGAGTTTAGCGAGTCGGACTGACCCATATTGAGATGCAATGAACAAGTCGTCATTTGCATGTCTCAATCAATGTAATCCTTAGACCTGAGGTTATTGCACAATCCGAGTTGAGGATCTCCGACTTAGGTTCTGTCAAACGTTGTTCCGTCACTTGGCAGTTATAAAGGCAGAGTTCGGGTCGACTGAGAATCAAGCTGCGTGATGTGAATAACCAAGACAAGATTTTGCCCCTCCATCCGGAGAGATATTCTCTGGGCCCTCTCGGAAGATATGATTCAGAAAGCATGGCCATGCGCGTCTCGGATTAAGTGTTAACCGAGGCAACCGACTAAGAGTTAGTCGGATGAATCACTTATCTCGGATCGAGAAAGAGAGTCGGACTATTTAAGGGATGACGATCATTCGCCTATAGTAGACAAGGTATATCGTGAGGCAAAAGGGACTCAGACGAAAGTTACATTGGAAGGTATGTCGTTATGACTTATTGGTTCTTGGGAGTTGGCACGTTCTACTAGGAGCCGCTACCAACTGATCGATCACGAGTGAGACTCGGAATCGTGTCCGGGTTACCATGAGCCTGTCGGGTCACATACTTAAGAGCAGGAGCAAGTTTGGGTTAGACCCAAACAGGAAACCTATTTGGGTTGGACCCAAATAGAGACATGGACTTAGTCAGCAAGTAAGACTTGCAGTGGCTAATATAGGCCTTTTTAGTGAATGGGCCACAAGTGAGTGGAGCCCACTTTCACTCCCTATATAAGCTGGGGCGCATGTGCTTAGAGCATAAGGTTAGGTCACTCCATGTGTTGGAAACCCTAGCCCCAGTCCGTCCTGTCGCCGCCATATCGGACCTAGCAGTCCATCGCCGGCGCTCCTCCTCGTACGTGTGGATACCGGCAGAGGTGCTGTACGTTCAGCACTTCGACGATCGTGAAGAAAGTACGAATCGTGGATCGTGGAACCGGAACGGATCGCGAGGACTGCACTGTATCAAGCGACGTGCTTCATCAATTCCGGAACTGCGCGTCTAGTGGTAATCCTCGTGGCCTTCTACCTGAGCTGGATCTTGAGATCACCGCGTAGGGAAAAAGTTTTGTTTATCTCTACGTGGCCCAACAGACCCGCGCCAGGGGGTGGTGTGGCCAGCCTAGGCACCCCCTCGGCCTCTCCTTCCGCCTATATATTGCCTCTGATACAGAAACCCTAGGTACCCGATCAAAATTCCACGAAAGAGTCTGTAACCGCCGTCATCTCCATCCCTAGATCGGGAGGGATCTAAAGCTCTTCCTGGCACCCTGCCGGAGAGGTAAATTCACCCTGGAGGCCTTCTTGATCATCATGCAAGCCTCCGGTGTGATGCGTGAGTAGTTCATCTCTAGACTACGGGTCCATGTAGTAGCTACATGGCTGGCTGTCCTCCTTTTTGCTATCATGTCTAGATCTCGTGAGCTCCTTCATGATCAAGATCATCTATTTGTAATTCTGCATGTTGTGTTTGAGGGGATCCGATGTATATTGAGATGCTATTTCAGATTGATTATTGATTCTATCATGTCTTTGTTATTTGTGATCTTGCATGCTTTCCGTTGTTAGTAGCTATCTTGGCCAAGTAGATGCTAGCAACTCCAAGAGTTAGTATTTATGCTCGATAGTGGGTTCATGCCTCTAGTAATCTGGGGAAGTGACAGAAATCTCTAAGGTACTAGATGTGTTGTTTCTACTAGGGAGAAAATAACAATCCTTTGTTCATAGAACAATCGTATTGTTTACTTTACTCGAAATTCGTAATGCAATTATCCATTGCTTGCAACTTAATACTGGAGGGGGTTCAGATGACAACCTGAAGGTGGATTATTAGTCATAGATGTAGTTGGATGGCAGTCTATGTATAATGTTGTAATGCTCAATCGAATCTCAAAGGAGTCAAGATGAGTAGTATATGCTTGTATGCTTTCTCGATGTTTGTCAATTGCCCCGCTATAATTTGTTCACCCAATATGTTATCTATCTTAAGGAGAGCCACCTCTAGTGAACTATGGACCCCGGTCTTTTCTTTTACATTCAATCTACAATCAATGGTTTACTGCTTTCTGTTTACTTTCTGCAAACTATTGCTTCCTTCCATTCGATACGTTTAATCCTTTGTTTTTAGTAAAACCGGTGAGATTGACAACCTCATCGCAAGTTGGGGGCAAAGTTCTGTGGTTGTGTTGTGCAGGTCTCCACGTTGCTACTAGCACCGGTAGTGCGCGCTGCCAAGGCTCAGCTAGCAACACCTTTGGGGTGTTTCTTTGCTCCTACTAGATTGATAACCTTGGTTTCGTACTGAGGGAAAACTTGCTACTATTCTCATCATACCTTCCTCTTGGGGTTCCCCGACGAGCTCAATATATTTTGGGCCATCAAGCATATTTTCTGGCGCCTTTGCCGGGGAGTCAAGGACATCTTCACAAGGGGAGTCCCTCATAAGCAATCTCTTTACTTTGTTATTTTTGTGTTGCTTAGTTTACTTTTGCTTTGTTTGCTTGTTTCTTTATCAAAAACACAAAAAAATAGTTTTACAAGTTTGCTTTATTTATTGAAAACACACAAAAAAACAGTTCCTATCTTAAGTTGCCATTATGTCTAGCATTGCTCCAATCACTATGTCACCTGAGGAAATGATTTTCACTTTTGAACAAGGAATTGAAGAGAGCTTCAAGGAAGCTTGGTCTAGAATCTCTGATATATATGAAGAAACTGAGCCTAAAATGACTCAAAGCTTGTTCCTTAGCAGTGTTTACCTTGGAATTGCTCTTTGTTATAGATATGCTTTAGATGCTATTGTGGGAGGAGATTTCCTCCAATGCAATGAAGATGATGTTGTTAATGCCATAAATAAGTTGGTCTTCACTTACAACTTGCCTAGCAAAACTGATACTTCTTTCATAAACATATTTGCTAGATGGAATACTCTTGAGACCAGCACTGCTAGACTGAAAGATTGCTATAATACGCTTAGGGAGCATCACAACTATGTTCCAAAAAACTCTAAACCCTCCGAATGGCTTACCACAGTAAAGATTGCTATAAACAATGAAACTTTTCATGCTCGTTGTGATATCATGTCTGAATTTTGTCTTATGCCCAAAGATATTTATGAATCTTTGAATCTTTAGGGGCTTTCTGAAGGAGGAGAAGAAAATTTTCTTGCTAATAATGCCACAATATTACCGATTGGAATATATGAAGGAGTGTTTACAAAGATACTAGGGAAAATGGTTTCTACTGATTATCTTGTTACTGAATGTGCAGGAAAAGGACAAATCACACTTAGAAGATCCCTATTAAAACTTCTTGGAGCAATAATAGATGTGGAAAAGGGCACCATGCGCTTTGTTTCTCCACCAAGCATTCACAAGTTCCCCAAGGTTAAGAATAAAAGTAAGAGAGGTAAGGGCAAGAAATTTGGTTTTAATGCTTCTTCATTTGAGAACACTTGATTCTTTTTCTTGCTTCTTATGCCTAACTTAAAGGCGTTAAAGAAAAGTACTTATTGGGAGATAACCCAAAAGTTTTAGATGAGTCTTGGAAGTTATTACCTTCGTAATAACCGCTTCTTATCCTTTTTATTTTCTTTTTGTGCCAAGAGTAACCTCTAATGAGAGAGAAGTAATGACTAGGAAAGTTGTTGTCCCGAAACAGATTTCTGTTCTTCACCGTAAAAATTCGCGTAAAATCTCTGTACATCCTTTTTAGGCGTAAATTGTTGTGCTTCCGCCCAGGTTGTTATCTAACTTTCGTTAGTTCAACACTTTTTGATTTGAGCAACAGAAGGTCTTCTAAAAAATTCGTATTTACCTACTGGTCTGTTTTGACAGATTTCTGCCATTTTCTGCATTTGCTTCTTGTTGGTTCCTTTCTGAGTTCTTTTGAGGAATTGAGCTTTTTGAGGGAAGTACTACAGTAGTTTGTGTTTTAATGGAAGTTTTATTGGTGTTGGAACTGAACCTAAAGACCTATTATCTTGAGTGCACTAATGTTGCTAATAAAGATTGTGTGAAGTTTTGTATGAAGGAAAAATTTCAGATGTATGAAAGGAATGAGTAATGAGATGAAGGATGGAATAAAGCTCAAGCTTGGGGATGCCACGCATGTCACCCCGAGAAATATCCAAGAAGTACAAGCATCAAAGCTTGGGGATGCACAAAGCATTCCCCTTCTTCATCAATAAAAATCCCAGGTTTTTTCCAAACGCTTCATTTTTACTGTTTCATGCACAGTTGTGTTGTTCTTGGAGCGTCTTCTTTTTCACTTTCGTTTTGGTTTTTTGTTTGCTTTGTTTTCTTAGTTTGCTGAATAAATTGGTTGGACCCCCTCTTTCATACATTGTTTTTCAAATAGTTTGGTTTGGTTTGGAAAAGAGTAGGAAAGTTCATGCTTAAGTGGTAAAGAGAGCTTGTTTTTGACTGTGGCCTATGCTTTGTCATGCCATGCTCGATATTGTTTTGGCTTTATGCTTAGTATTTTTTGTTGTATCATGACTTGTTATAAACAATTGAGATTGCTTAATGTGCCTTGGATGAATCATGCGTTGTTTTAGCATATTAAAGCATAGTATTGTGGTATTCTCCTTTGATGCTTTATTTGGGTTGACTTGGCACATGCTCACACCATGTTATGACTATCCAAAGTCACCATAGCCTTTATGATCCTTTAGTTTTCACCTTGTAGTATCACTTTATGCTTTGATCAATGATGGTTTGTCGCTCTGCATGATTATGGCCATTATTGCTCTCTTAGTTTCTCGCTCCCAGTCTTTTGCTAGCCTCCACAACCAAGTATGAGTTCCACTCATTCATCCAACTCCCTAAACCAAGTTATTCCAAACAGTCCACCATACCTACCTACTAGCATATGCTATTCCAAGTATATTCATGTTTTTTTTACCTTGCAAATTAAACTTGTTATGAGAAAACTAGTGATTAAAGCTCTCACGAACTTGATGGCACACTTTACTTTTCTTGCCTTAATAAACTTGAACCATTGTGTCGTCTATGTTGTATATGCTTGCACTTATTTGTTGGGGATTAGCAGAACCATGTTGTCATGGGGAACACTTTCAACATTACACTGGTACTTTGTACCTAGTTATTATCATGCTCTTTTGTCTATGGATGTCGTCGGTGTGAAATGAAAGGGGAGCTTGTAAGTCCATGGAGTTATGTATATGTGTTAGAGAAACGCCTGGGCTGCTGGTCTAATCCATGCTAACATGGTTGAAACATGTAGCGTAACCATAATGAGCTGTCTATGAAGCATTCTTCTTATAAAACAAGAGTCCTATATTGAGAAAAAAGAGAAAAAGAAAAAAAAGATTATGAAAAGAGGAAAGAGAGAAAAAAGCACCATATTCCCATGGTAAATAAGAAGATTGCCGAGATGCTCGTTGTCTACTTGCCTTGTCATTTTGATATGGGGATTCTTCTGTATCATCGGGTAAGGGGTACACCATTGGCGGTTCTCTATGATACACATGTACTTACGATGACAAGAACTTACCGGTGACTAAACTTGAGTAGCATGATTAGCGGCCCTCGTTTTCAAGGGACATGAGATTTCTAACTTATACTTCGTCAAGCATATACACCATAGTTTGTTCACTTTAACCTTAATCACTTCAAGATGCTTATGATAGGGGCAATGAGAGCTGAAAGCGAATAAGTACCATAATTTTTGGAAGCTCTTTATGAAACTTGAATACCTACTTCCTTTTATGAAGGCCTTTCTTCCACTTATATATTGAGTCTCCACCTTCTATCTTTATGCACTTACTTTGAGAGCATAGTGGCCATTCTTAGGTATATGTGCATTGTCCCAAGACTTGTTGATTGATGCATAACTTTAATATTGCTTGTTTTAAACTATTTGTATCTAGTCACTCTTATAAACTTTGAAGGTGTCCCATGCATTTATGTTTGCTACTCTATGAGGGACAAGCTGAATACTACTATGCTTTGTTTTCTTTATGTGAAACAAACAAACATCTTGCAAAGCATTGTTATTCATGAATCTTTTTGTTTGTGCCTTTTCATGTTGCAACATAGTTTCTTTGCCTTATTGGTAGAACTTTGTCTTTCATTATATGATTGAAGTACTATGATCCCAGCTTTGAATGTTCTACAAATACTTTGATCAAGTTTATGAGGGTGCATGTTACCTAAAAAATTCTTCTTTCTTTTTTATCACTTACCTACTCGAGGACGAGAAGGAGTTAAGCTTGGGGATGTCGATACATTGCAAATGTATCTATAATTTTTGATGTTCCATGCTTGGTTTTATCTACTTTCTTATGTTTTGTCCATACTTTGGAGTAATTTTCATATGATTTGTTGGACTAACCTATTAACAAGAGCCACAGTGCCAGCTGCCTGTTTTCTGCTATTTTTGGTTCCAGGAAAGTCAGAAAATGAATATTCTCAGAATTGGACGGGACAAAAGCCAAAGTCATTATTTTACTAGGGGACACCTGGAGCTAGAATACAAGACGGAGAAGGGCCAGAGGGCGGCCACACCACCTGGCCGCGCGGCCAGGCTTGGCCCGCGACAGGGGGTGGTGTGGCCAGCCCAGGAACCCCCTCGGCCTCTCCTTCTGCCTATATATTGCCTCTGATATGGAAACCCGAGGTACCCAATCAAAATTCCACAAAAGAGTCTGTAGCCACCGTCATCTCCATCCCTAGATTGGGAGGGATCTGAAGCTCTTCCTGGCACCCTGCCGGAGAGGGGAATTCACCCTGGAGGCCTTCTCCATCATCATGCAAGCCTTCGGTGTGATGCGTGAGTAGTTCATCTCTGGACTAGGGGTCCATGTAGTAGCTAGATGGCTGGTTCTCCTCCTTTGTGCTATCATGTCTAGATTTTGTGAGCTCCGTTCATGATCAAGATCATCTATTTGTAATTCTGCATGTTGTGTTTGTGGGGATCCGATGGATATTGAGATGCTATTTTAGATTGATTATTGATTCTATCATGTCTTTGTTATTTGTGATCTTGCATGTTTTCCTTTTTAGTAGCTATCTTGGCCAAGTACATGCTAGCAACTCCAAGAGTTAGTATTTATACTCGATAGTGGGTTCATGCCTCTGGTAATCTGGGGAAGTGACAGAAATCTCTAAGGTACTAGATGTAATGTTGCTACTAGGGAGAAAACAACAATCCTTTGTTCATAGAACAATCATATTGTTTACTTTACACGCAATTCGTAATGCAATTATCCGTTGCTTGCAACTTAATACTGGAGGGGGTTCAGATGATAACCTGAAGGTGGATTATTAGTCATAGATGCAGTAGGATGGCAGTCTATGTATAATGTTGTAATGCCCAATCGAATCTCAAAGGAGTCAAGATGAGTAGTATATGCTTGTATGCTTTCTCGATGTTTGTCAATTGCCCCGCTGTAATTTGTTCACCCAACATGTTATCTATCTTAAGGAGAGCCACCTCTAGTGAACTATGGAACCCAGTCTTTTCTTTTACATTCAATCTACAATCAACTGTTTACTGCTTTCTGTTTACTTTCTGCAAACTATTACTTCCTTCCATTTGATACGTTTAATCCTTTGTTTTCAGCAAAACCGGTGAGATTGACAACCTCATCGCAAGTTGGGGGCAAAGTTCTATGGTTGTGTTGTGCATGTCTCCACGTTAGTACTAGCACCGATAGTCCGCCCTGCCAAGGCTCAGCTAGCAACACCTTTGGGGTGTTTCCTTGCTCCTACTGGATTGATAACATTGGTTTTGTACTGAGGGAAAACTTGCTGCTGTCCTCATCATACCTTCCTCTTGGGGTTCCCCAACAAGCTCGATATATTTTGGGCCATCAGCCATCTAGGTCCCTCTGTCGATCATTGGTCCAGGAGTGTCCCAACCATGTCTGGAGTGTTCCTGAACCGTGGGGTATCATGCTTAAGGGCTTGGTGATGCTAAGAGAGTGTTTATAGGATCGGTAGAATCGCCGAAGAAGAGAAAAGAGAAAACTGGAAGGGTTTCGGTAAGTTTGGAGGATGTCCGGAGTGGAGGTGGAAGGTGTTCCAGCCACAGAGATTGAATAATATGTGAATGAATGTTAAATATTGATTTAATCATTTATTCATAATTATTTAATAAATAGAAAATCAATTAAATGGTCAAAAGCCTTAATGGGCCAAATTTCAGAGGGAGAAGGACCCATGAGGAAAAGGTGAAGGGAGGAAGGAGAGAAGGGGTGGCCGGCTGGGCCTAGGGCTCCCCACGCGCGGGCCATTAGGGCCTTGGTCGCCGGCCGACCCCCTCTCCCCCTCTCCCTTGTTTAGTCCCACCCGAGACTTTGAGGGAGGGTGTACCTCCCCTTCCCCTATATATAGTGGGGTATTTTGACCAGAAAATACACACAATATTCAATAAAGGTTTCCTCACTTTGGGGGAGACCTCCAATTGATATTTCTCTCTCTCTCTCCCTCTCTCCCGTGACCGTGGTTCCAAGTTCGGACTGCGCAAACGAGAGACATCTTCACCGCGGAGCGCCGTCGTGCTGCGGGATTCAGATCCAGGAGCTCTACTTCCGTAACTGCTGCTAGATCGAGGAAGCGGAAGTCATCGCCAGACACCGGATGCATGTAAATCGCCGCGAGATGTCACACTTGAGGCACTAGAAGTCATTGGATCCATAGGAGCGTGAGGACTTCAACACGACCTTGAGATCGGCTTCGGCTCGTCTACATCAACCATGCTCTCCTGAGCGTTGACAACGCTTTTCGGTCTTCAAGGGTAAGTTCGCGAAAATCCCCTCCTGTTATTGCATTACTAATATATAGGTCTTGGCAACATCAAGAGTTCAGGGGTGTAGGGTAAAAATTTATTGTTTTCATACGCGAACCCCTACACCTTTTGCCTCACGATATACTTTGTCGAACTATAGGCAAATAATCGTCATCCCTAAATAGTCTAACTCTCTTCTCGATCTGAGATAAGCGATTCATCCGACTAACTCTTAGTCGATCGCCTCGGTTAACACTTAACCGAGTTATGCATGGCCATGCTTTTCGAATCATATCTTTCGAGAGGGCCTAGAGAATATCTCTCTAGTTGGAGGGGTAAAATTCCATCTTGGTCATCCACATCATGCAGCTTGATTTTTAGTCGATCCGAACTCTTCCTTTATAACTGCCCATTGACGAAATATCGTTTGACAGAACCTAAGTTGGTGATCCTCAACCCGGATTGTGCAACAACCTCAGGTTTAAGAATTACATTGATTGAGACATACAAATGATGACTTGTTCGTTGTATCTTAATATGGGTCAATCCAACTTGCTAAACTCTTTAGTCGAATCCGTACAAGTCAGAATATCATCACCATGCCCATGACAAATGAAACCGAGTCATTAGCCAACTTTCACATTAGTCTAAGTTGTGTGTCCAACACAATCTTAGTGACCAAGGACATTTAGTATGAACAACATGAATATATAGTTCCACAATCAGTAGTTCATACAAGGATATTAACTTTATGAATATATTGGAAATAACATCATACATGATTGCCTGCAGGGCATATTCCCAACAGGATGATGGTGGGAGCTCAAGGGGAGAGACATGGTGACGACGGAAATGGCAGTGCTAGGGGTCAAGCGGGGGGAACTTTCAGCGTCGGTTTGGCCTCCCGTGTAAGTTAGGAAACTATAGGGTGGGGGACTACCCGTTTGGAGCGGGGTGGTGTTTTAGGATTTCCCACACATGTCTTGGGATCGGGGCTCGTTTAAGGGATCTGCGGGAGCTGTTTTGGGCCATTTTAGAGTGTGGCAACGGTTGTTACGGACTAGGAGTTGATTTAGGTGCTATATTGGAGATTTTTGTAGCCATGATAGTCATAAAATTTCAGAAACCACATTTTTAGAAGAAAAGATTACTTCTACATATTATGGGTAACGTAGGAGACATCACTATTTTCTCCTGGGTGTCTTAATTACCACTGCTTAGCTTTCAATTTGCCTCCATTAAATTAAATGTGAATAATCCGTCCTCCTCTCTTTTAAACAAGGGGCGCTTACGGTTCTGTGCATGCTTCAAACAATTTTGTTTTCTCCATATTACCATATCTAGAGTCAATAATTTTATATGAGTAACTACTGAACTCAATCACTTTCTGCCGTTACTCAATAGTTTTTTGTTGAGGTCTATCCCGTAGAGGTAGTCAAATTGGATCAGTGATCAATTTCTAGGTTTCGTCGTAAACCTAATTGGTTACTTCCAATTACGTAAATCAGTAGTTCAAACCGCACTCAAAGGTAGGGCATTTCCCATTGATATAGGAACTTTTGTACAAGAAACAATAGTATCTCCAATTATAGCCCCTCTGAGATGTAAAATAACTGGCGTGTTTCGGCTGTGTGGTGGTGTGGTGCTTGGTGAGTGGTCTTCCGTGCTTCTCGGAGAGAATGTTGGCTATTTCTTCTACCCCTCTTTGACGAGTCACGCCGGATCTAGCTTGCTCACCGGAGGGCATGGTGGCAAGGGCACGACACAACAGTTTTTTGGTGACACAATTTTAATTGATTTTATCGCCTCGTCGACTAGTAGGGGTATGCTCCATTTTATATCTGGTTTTGCTCGGTTTTATCTAGTTAATGTGCAATTGTATTTCTTCTAGTTGAAAGGCAGTGCTCGTGTCGGTATTTTGAGAAAAGAAGAAAAAGATCGCATAACCACGATTTTTCTAAGAAAACGACAAAGAAAACCAAAACCCTTTGTTTCGGTGCACTTGATAGTGTGAGTTGTCAAGAGGGTCATGTTAGTTTTCCTATCTAGTTTGATAATTGATAATTTGGGTTATGTGCTCTATCTTGCCTTCAAAACTACAGTTACGTGATAAGTTCTTTAAAAGTCGGATTTCTATGTAGTGCGTCGAGGCACCCGAGCTCCATGGAGCTCGTTTTCGAAAACTTCAAAAAAAAATTAAAGCTTCAAAACAAATCCACAAAATATACCAGAATATAGTTAATGATTTATTCTACATGTGCGTAAAGTTTTAGTACCAAATACCTTACTTCTATTCTCGGCAAAAATGACCAAATATACAGATTTGTGAGCATGAACAATGCAACTTTCAAATCTTCTAAAATTTAACCAATTTATCTTTTGCCTAGCCTAAAATGTAAGGTATTTTGTATTAAAAATTGCACACTTGTAGTGTACATAGTTGACTACTTCGAGGTATTTTTGGATTTTTTTTGAAACTTTGAAATGAAGTTTTCAAAATAAAAATAAAAAAGGCTTCATGATGCTCGGTTGCCAAAGTCATTTTTCATATTTATTTGTGACTAATGCCCTAAAAGTGGTATATTGGTATAATGTCCGATGTAACGTCAAAGTGGGCAGCTGCGATTGAGTCGTTTGCCCCATCTAATCTAAACTGAGGGCAGCTCCAACAGCGCTCACCATTTCGAACACCAAAAGAGTCCGAATTAGTTCGTCTGCGGTGGTATGCGAACATGCTGGAGGCCTATATCCATCTAGGATAGGTCTGCGGTGGCATGCGGACATGCTGGAGGCCCATATCCATCTAGGATAGGCCATTGCACCCAACGGTGCCCCCATTTGTCCGCGGCAGGGCAAATTTTAAGTTTTTTGTCCATCTTTTTTTTGAACACTAGTTTTTTGTCCATCTTTACACACATATATAAATAGTTAGAATCAAATTTACTCATCATAGTGCAATAAAAGACAATCCAAGTAGTCCTCCATGCATAGTTCAAAGCACAGTTTATTACACTCATTTAAATTGAAACCGAAGTAAAGAAATAACTAGTGGCTTCCAACACGATTCCACATGTTTAACCAAATCTTTTTGGATTTGGTTGTGGGTTGTCCAGTCTCGTATTTCATGATGTAAAGTGAGAAAAATTTGCAAAGTCATTTGGTGGACCAGACTGGGGCACGACCAATTCACGCTGAAATCCCCACCCTTAGTCATATACGCTATCATCGTGCTCCTCATCAACGATCATGTTGTGCATGATCACACAAACTATCATGACCTCTCGCATATTCTTGTCCAAGGAGGATAGATGCCATCAGCGAAATAATACCATTTGTCATAAGGGCGTCTATCGACCTCATAGCTCACCTTTGGTGTATGGATGTCCGCGAGCCTAGTGAACACAAGAGAGTGTTGAAACACGTTGATGTCATTGTGAGAGTCTGTCATGTCGAAGGAGTGCCAGATCCAAAGATCTTGTGATGCAAGTATGACAAAGTGCGCCCTTCCGCATGGCCTTTGTACTACCCTTACCAAGCAAATGGACATTTCTTCCATTCATAGTGCATGCAATCTATGCTTCCAAGCATACTAAGAAATCTCCTTCTCTTGTTGATTGACAACAGTCGAGCAGTGTCAACATCATTTGGTTCTCTCAAGTATTCTCATGCGAACACCTGAACCACAACTATGCAGAACTTGTACATTGACTTAAGGCAAGTGTGAAAGAACATTTCATGATTTCCCAGGTTTTGTGTGTTAGATACCAATACCATGGATTGTTCTAGTGTGCACTAAGTGCTGCAGGAAGTTTTGAGAGTTTTTAGGGCCGGATTATCCGCCTCCTTCATGGGCCGGATAATCCGGCCCGACCACCTTGGGCAAAGATGGCTCTGTGCAAGTCTCTGTCTGGGGTGGATTTCCCCCCGGAAAATTCCGGCTCTGGGGCGGATTTTCTCCCTGGACCGGATAATTCGGCCCTCTGGTTGGGGCGGATAATCCGGCCCCAGGGAAATCGCCCAAGTGAGCTCCTGCGCAAGCTTCTGTCTAGGGGCGGAATTTCCCCCCGGATATTCCGTGCATGGGGTGGATTTTTCCAGCAGTCGGATAATCCAGCCTTTTCCTAGGCCGGATAATCCGGTTCCTAGAAGAAAGTGTGAAGGGCAAGTCTGCGTGAGCTTCTGTTCGTGGCCGGTTTTTGGTACCGGATAAGCCGAGTCTGGGGCGGAGTTTTCCCCAGGCCAGATAATCTGGCCCCCACTTGGCCGGATAATCCGGCCCTCGAAAGCTCCAACGGCTTGGTTTTGGAAGGGGTATAAATACCCCTTCTTCCCCAACGAGCAGGACTCTTGATGCATTCGAAATTGTTCAGACCCTTTGCAAAAGCTCCCATTCTAGATCTCCCACTTCAATCACCCGAAGGCTTTGATCTTGGGGGAATTGAAGGAGGAGAGGATCATCATCGTCATCACAAATCAAGCGCATCAACTCCTCTCCATTCATTTGGAGAAATCCCCGATCTAGTATTCTTGTCAATATCTAGATCTTGTTCGTTGTTATTGATAACTTGCTCTTATGGCAGCTTGATGTCATTACGGGAGCCTCCAAGTTGATTGTAGAGTTGTGCCCCGCTAGTTGTGTAAAGGCATCGGTACCCGCCTCGAAGGGTCCCTATAGTGGAAAGGTGGATCAGGCCTTTGGTGGCGGGATCCATCGGAGAACAGGGTGAGGCCTATTGTGGCATGGTGGTCTTAGTACCGCCCACCCCTCCAACGCAGACGTACTTCCCTTAACAAGGAAGGAACTGCGGTCAAACAAATCATGTGTCTCCGCGTGCTTCACTACGGTTTACTCGTTCCTCTTCCACTTGCTCTTTACTCGCTAGTAGATAGGTTTGCATATAGGGAAATTCTACCTAATAGTCTATCTAGAGAATTTACCCTTTGTGCTAAGCCTAAAATTGAAAAAGCATTAAAGTTTGAAGTAGCACCTATTCACCCCCCCTCTAGGTGTCCATACGATCCATTTCAAAGTGGACTCGCTCATGCGCATGTACCCATCAACTAGGTCACCAGCAACTCCATATGCAAGCATCCTCACAGCGGCAGTGCATTTCTAGTAAGAAGTAAAGGCAATCTTACCTGTGGCATCCTTCTTTAGACGGAAGTAGTCATCGTAGGTGGTCACTCCACGAAGAATGCACGTGAAAACCTTCCTTGACATCCGAAAGCGTCGATGAAAAAGATGGGACTTATACAATGGATTGGTGCGGTAGATGTAATCCCGCCAGAGTTGATCATGGCTGGCCTCTCAGTTGCGGTTCAATGCTGGGCTCCGTCTCGACACCGAGCCCCTGAACCTCAACCTTTGGTTTTCCTCGTGGTCACAGACGAGAAGTGCCATGACCACCCGGAGCTCGATGTCATCATCAGATTCATCCGACGATGTGTTGATGACATGGTTGAAGAACTCGTCGGAGCTATCCATGATCTATGGGCGTGGCAAATGGCCGAACAGGTTGCGGGCGCCGAGCACCACGAGCACGCACAAGACTGCGCGACTGGACGTAGCAGGAGCGGCAAGAACGAGGCGGTGGCGGCCATGATAGCAGCGAGAGGCCCGACCACATACTGCCACCAAACGGCTTGAACTGGTAGCTGAACGACCACAATAGGCTAGGCGGTGGCGAAAGAGGAAAGATGAGTTCGAGGCGAGCGGTGGGATAGGGAGGATTGTTGTGGCCGGTGTGTGGCTGGCTCGCGGGCCTCGAGCTGCCCAAATGCATGGGCTATCCAAAATTTGGGCTGGGAATGTGACAAAACGCAATCCGCAGGGCGCGGTCCATTTGTCGGGCACTGTTGGGCCTTGCCCCTGTCCATCTGACAGATTCAGACGGTCCTGGTTCGTTTGCGAGAGGCCGTCGGAGTTGCCCTAGCTTTTGGGAGACACGTGAGAAAAAACGTTGTCGGGTGCATTGAAAAAGGTACTCCCTCCATTTTATAATATATAAGATGTTTTATCTTTGTAAAAGAAGTGTATCTAGACCTTTTTTAGTGTGAATGAATCTACACACTAAATAAGATCTATATACACTCCTTTCACAAAGCTGAAACATCTTAACAAATGGAGTAACAGTTAAAAAACATCCGAGGATATCATCTGACTAGGAAAAGTGGCGCGGCGCCACGTGACGACTCATTTGCTTAAGATCAAATAGTGTGTACAATATAAGAAAGGAAGTAGATATATTTCAACTATATTTTGCGATCCATTACACTGAGAGTGCCGCTATATGTTCTTGTTGGACCTAGTCAGGCGGCATTGCCAGATAGATAGGATGGCTTTACATAGGAGTGGTACTTCTGTTTCTACTGTACTCTAGTGTTAATATACAGAGTAAGGTGCGCGCGACGGTACATAACTTGCTGGCCTGAATGCATTGGTCTTCTGGGTCAAGCATAATAGCTGGCCTTGTCTTTGGCTTTGGAAGTGCGAGCTGGCTACGTTGATGAAGGGGCTGTCGGCAATTCGCACTTGGGGCGCTCTATGGAAGATTGTGTTGGTCAGCATCTGTGCTACAGGAACATTGTCGGTGAAGCTGTCTTCCATTCAATGACGTGATGCAGTCCTTGTTCTTCAAAGCTGCGTCATATAGATAGGAAGCTATTATGTTCAGAACATACCTAATGGTCAATAAAGAGCAGCCTCAGTTCGTACAATATTCTGCTCCTTGTTCCTATTTCCCCAGATTGTGTTGTTAGCTGTAGATATCTGAACTTAACTGTCCGAGTATCACCTTGGTCATCCAATTAGCCTCAAAGCAGTCAGGTCCATTGTTTTAACGGATCTCCAGAGATAAACTTCCCGGAATGGGTTCTGTAACCAAAACCAGATTAACAGGAGCCGGTAAAAGGGCTCATCTATGAACTCTAGTTTCCATACTGTAATTAGCAAAAGAGGAGTTAAATAATATATGCACTATTTTGCTGACAAATAATATTAGTATAGTAGCTAACAATGATCTTCCGAAACTTAAACTCGACCGGAAAAAAAGCACCATAGACTTCTCAATAAAACATAGGAACAATAACTGATAAATTCATGAAAGAACAATTATAGAAGGAAATCATCTAGGTTCATCTTTGGTAAAACAATGATAGTGAGGCCAATAACTAATGGTAAATTTGGAATATTTCCTTGTGTTCCAAATGAAAACATCACTATCTATAGTTGAAAAAATTCAGATAACTTAGAGCTACTTGTAAGGCAAGGAACACTAAAAATAACTTTAACTGAAAGATACATATGTCGTTTTTTGAATGCATCAATGGCCCTAGCTATGCTTACATAGTATCCATGCGGAATGGCTTCAAACAATTTTCTCTTTTAGCTCTATATAATTTTGGAAAAATATATATTATAACACGAACAATCCAACAATGATAGCTTTTGGTGCTTCTAGTAGGATATTATTTAGTTCTTCATGGCATGGCACCGAAGCAAGAAATTTACCAATTGAACATTAATGAATGAAATATAACCCCTCATATTCAGCCTCCAAAAGGTTGAGGGCAGTCTTTTGTGATGCTAATTATCTGCAACTGCAAGAGAACAAATTGACAATAAGTCAAGAAATCTCATAAATTTCAGATTTTTAATGACCAACTGCGCTTGCATAGCACGGGTAGGTCATTATCACAGGAGTTTTCCAAGTGACTTGCTATTTAAGTTCATAATTTTGGCTCCATACCCATAGCCCATGTAGTTCTGAGTCAGACGTATGATCAAATCCAGGGGTTATCTAGAATACATGAACAATCAGGATGCACATAAAAGATCGTTTAGAATTTAAGATGCAAATTCACAGTTTCGTACAACTATCTAGGGTCATGTAAGCACAGTATAATTATAGGCATAATTAGAATCTATTTCAAGTATCAGAGACCTTGATCAACCTACTCTTCTGCAGAAACAGAGGAAGCCAGCCTCGGTGTAGTGGACAGAACTTCAGACTGCAGCATGATCTTCTTGGCTGCCTGCAACTTCGCCAATTTCCTGAACGATAAGAAACCTGAACTTCATGCTCTGAAAGAGGGCATCGATCTTGCTAATCCATGCGTCATGGCACATTTAATTTTGAGAGTAACTGTACAACCGTTGTACAGGCCGTGAATGCCGAAGGAGGAGACGTATCTGAACGTTGTGATTTAATCAATGAAATTTAAAAGTTGTCGATTGAGGGCTCAGACCTGAAGGTCGGCCCGGTCCTGTAAACAAAACTTGTTAGACATATATCTGAACGTTGTGATTTAATCAATGATAAAAAGTTGTCCATTGAGCGCTCAGACCTGAAGGTTAGCAAGGTCCTGTCAACGGAACTTGTTATTAGCAAGGCTTGTCAATATATCAGATGACCAGTTCTCTGGAAAAATGGCCAACTTGCAGCCATGGATCTCAGACTTCTCTCCAAGAACACCATAGTACAGGGATGTATATATTATGACCCAACGGATTTGCATGAAATAAGATATTGGCCTATGTGCGAGCATTCCTTCATGTATAAACATATAGGGTTTTCTTCCGCCGAAACTTACCTGTTAGAAGTTATCAAATCTCAATGTATTGCTACAATTTCACAAATTATCTTTTAGGCTAATGAAATTAGTTCAATGGGATCAACAGAAACACAAAATTTCAGAAACTGTAACAGGATTTAAGGGCTTAGATAGGGGGAGTTTCTTAGTCACCGGAAAAGAACATCAACAGGGGAAAGAGTCAACATACCATACCATAGTGATCTCGACCCAACGAACGGAACAGAAAATCGGAAGACACACGTTGCTTTCCTATTCGATAAAATCGGGAATCTACAGTACAGTGGATCAACATCGGCGATTGACGTGGGTCGCTAATCGAGCGTTATTCCTTCCGTCTTTAAAAGATAGTATGATGTGTCCATGATGGTAATGCAAACCATGCACTGATGGACGACGAAATGCAACCAACATGACCGGCATAGCCCACGAATCTATACAAAGCCTGCACACCAAGAACAACAGAAAAATAGAAGAGGAAAAGAAGAACCAAATAGACAGGAAAGAACATGAACCGCACCCACACCTCGACGACTCCGACGCGAAAGGGAGAGAACTCGAAGTAAGACCAAGGCAACGAAGCAAATCAATGCCATCATCTTCCCTGTAGTCGTCGCAGAGCGTCGATGACCAAGCAGAGGGCGGACACACCCCTCTATTACCACGAACATGTGGGGGCACAGGTCCCCACGACATGGCACAATAGAGGAACCGCTCATGAAGCACCACGCCTGCCGAGAGCCGCCACCGGGACTCCTCCACCCCGTGCGCCGTCTCGCTCTCCACCCTTGTGGGTGCCAGCATGGCAAGGGGCGCAGCGAGGAACCGACCATGCATCGATTGCTGGCAGCATGTCTGGTGCCAAGCGAGGGGGAAAAAGCCGTGGAGGTGGCGGCGAGAAATCGGCGGCACGGGAAATGTAGAACACGGTATTGTGGTTCACTCCCTCGATGGATTGCTCCAGCAGCCGTAACTCAGTGTTGGGGTGGCATCACCAGAAGATCTGGTCCGCTAAGAAGCGGCGGGACGCAGCGGTCCAACGCCCGGTGAGGCCTTCCATGACTTAATGCAAGGAAGAGAGAAAGATAGGGGCATGAGGAGCAGCAGTGGCCAAAATCTCGAGAAGGTATGGAACCGGAGTTTTCTAGAGGGCTCATGGACGATCGAAGTGGAGGCGTGGGGCTTCTCACTCTCCAGTCAAAGCGGTGCAGATAAACGGGAATAAACGCGGAAGAAAAAAGGAAAGAAAAGAGAAGCACCGCCTTGACTCATGGACGCGATCTCGACCCAACGAACAGAACGGAAAATCGGAAGACACGTGTTGCTTTCCTGTTCGATAAAATCGGGAATCTACAGTACAATGGATCAACACCGGCGATTGACGTGGGTCGCTAATCGAGCGTTATTCCTTCCGTCTTTAAAAGATAGTATGATGTTGAGGTCATATCAAATCACAATTGACAGCAAATAGTTCACCACATTCTCAGTGTCTCGTTCCTGCAGCGATCACGCTTGTTCCACAAAACGCTCCGAAACGTTCTACATTTTGGAATGGAGCGGACGCAATAGTACAGTAATAAGAAAGATGTTATATCAGAGTTGAATTTTGTGATGATTAACCTTGATACTCCCAACTATTGCATAAAGCATAAATGATAAAGTGAAAAACTGAGAATAAATCTAAGCCTCCGTAGAAGAAGACTCCTTTTCCTGGCACAGTATTATGTGACTATGACTATCTAACAAAACATATCCTGATTCTTTTACAATTTTGTTAATCCTCAGTTGCCTTATATCTTTGTAAATCTCAGCCTCCTATATTGTACACTTCCATACTGCTGCACAGAAATATTTTTCAGGTATACTTTCTTCTATTAATAATATTTGCTCAAACTGAATTTCAAAGAGTTACAGTCGAAGTAACTTACAACTTCTTACAACTATCTGCACGCACATTTAAGTATTTTATTGACACAACGGACAAGTTCAGCAATACTTATTCGGATCTTACATATAGGACATTTTTTGGAGATAAATCATGGACAAACAGATAGTAGATGAGATGTGATTAATTGGCCAGGTCTGTTGTGCAGTACTATAATAATCCAATTAGCTGCAGACCAACATTGCCTCTTCAGTTTACCCCAAAATGGACAAGGCGAAAGGAACCAAACTTAGAGGCAACCTGTAATGCTATGTTGACAGACAGTTTTGTGCATTTATTTTAGAACCGGTATAAGTTTTTACTGATATGTGTATAAAGTATGCGCAGAAGCTTATCTGACTGCAGTTAATGTCTTCGTCTTCTGAGTCGACAACAAGTAACTAGAGGTCCCTAACCTTGATCTCATCTCACTACGACTAGTTGCAGCAGCAACTTGAATAGATGACCTTGTATAGCTTGAAGATAGCAAAAGCATCAAGGAGAGAGCACCAAAGATGAAGGCTGCCAGTCAAAATGGCCCAGCCTAAGCACCTGAAACAAGAAATATATTTGTCGCAAGCTATCACACAATCTCAGACAAGTTCCCAAGAAACTCAACAGGATCGTGGTGATGAACGATCATCAAAATGCACAGAAGATACTAGAATGTTATATACCACGTGGTATGCAGCAACAAAAAGTCTGTTTCAAATCCAGTTACTGCTTCTGTCAGTGCATCATTTGTCTTAGATAACAACAACAATATACTCCCTCCGTCTAGAAATAACTGACTTGGGTTTGTCTAGATTCAAATGTATCTAGACGCAGTTTAGTGTATAGATACATTCGAATCTAGACAAACTCAAGTCAGTTATTTCTGGACGGAGGGAGTACATATTTTGTCCACGGCCAAGTAGCAGACAACAGGGGCACATTTATTAGCTATGTTGCTATTGTGGAATGGAAAAAAGTAACTCAAATATGATCTGCGCATAGGAATTAAAGATGCATTGGGGAACTATAGATAGGTTAGTGGTATGAGAGCCCCAACATCCAAGGCAACAATAGATGGCTGCCTATCCATTGCATAAACACAAACAAAGGATGCGGAGATTAGAATGCCATTGTGCTCATGAAGGGAGTGCTTATTAAGTTAAGGAAGATGTCCACATTGCTGGACTATAGAAATGCACTAGTAGAAGGCTAACCACATACAGGGAAGACTGCTAGGCACAGAGAATGCCAGCAGTCTGGGCTCTGCTCCCCTGCATTGCAAATTATTATGGAAGAGTTAGCGAGATGGATATGTGTACCTGCTAGGGAGGAGAAGGGGTGGATACGTACGTACTTTCGTAAGGGGCTGGTTAGCATGGCATTAGCTGCAACCATCACCATCAACTGATACAATCTTTATCCTGTTTACCTGGAACTGGAGGGAAGCAATCCGATACAAACTTGTTTCACAAGGGACTACTAATCAGGAATTCAGGACATGACAGCAGTTACTGCAGATTTGTGAGTAATAAATGCAGAGTTAGATAGCTATACAAAAGCACCAGCAGGTTTCTTCTCTTCATGGTCTTGGATAGAACTCAGGTTTTGATAAGGATGACTGACTTGCAGACAAATAAACCTTAAGAGTCAGTCAGTTCAGCACCTACATTACGTATTAGAGCATCAAGTTTGCTTACCACAAAGATGAGCAACTACAAAAAATATATGGCATAACATCTGCATCGTCCATGATTCCAACCAAAATACACATGAATGATGCACACTCGTGTAGCAGTACATAAAGCTGGATAGACAAAAGGCATGATTCAACAACCACAAAATACTACCCACCTTACCTTATGAAACAAAAGCCGGAAGAACAAGAATCTATGCAGCAGATATCTTTGTTAGTGATGAATCAGATTAATGTAAAAAATTGCTCTTACTCAGTTTACTAGGTTTCCCTACTAAAGTGCAGTAAGAGCATTAATTTGGTTTCCTCCAATCCTATTCCAGCGAATATGACCCGACTTCATCGTGAATGCGAATTATCATACCCAATTATTACAAATCTATAATGGTCCAAGGTTGGCCAAATGTAACTGAGGCAAATTATGACATCATGCAGACTGAAAATTACTACTACCAACCCACTTAATCGCCTAGTTCCGTCTGCTCTCGATCAACTAACAGTCCCTTGCATACATGCACCAGCTTGTTCTGAACAAAGACGGCAATTGTTTCACAATGCCCTGCAAGTAGAACACCATGAATATCATTGGGGTGTACATAGCACAAAGGACAGAATAGGGCGATGGGACTACATGCAGTACCTGTTCCTTAATTTAGGGCATGTTTTCTTTGGAGCAGAAGATTCCCAAAATTCAGGATCGTTGAGCATACTTGACAGCCATTTCATCTGATGCTTGAGCACCGAAATCCTCCTGCTGTGACTGAGTGCCAAAACTTATTCCACCCCAAGTGGGAGATCCAAATTGACCATGCTGATTTCCAACGTGGCCATAGTGTGGCAGGCTCTTCGCAGTGCCCAAACTAGATTGTGGTGCTTCAGGGGTACCAGAGTCCCACAGAGGCTGAGCGTCAATTTTTTGTCCAGCCTTAGGAGGAAATCCAAACTGATTGTGTTGATTTCCTATCTGGCCATAGTGTGGCAGGCCCTGAGCAGTGCCCAAACTTGATTGGGGTGCTTCAGGAGCACCAGAATCTCGTGGTGGCTGAGTGTCAAATTTTTGTCCGCCCGCGGAAAAAGATCCAAACTGATCATGTTGATTTCCTATGTGGCCATGGCGCGGTAGACCCCGGACAGTGCCAACACCAGATTGTGGTGCTTCAGGAGGAGCAAAAGGCGGCTGTGATGGCTGAGGCGCACCATACCCATGATGATGTTGAGCCTGATGAGTTCCATACTGGTGAGCGCCATACCCATGTGGTTGTGCTTGGTGAGCACTATGCCCTGGCTGTTGCGCTTGGTGAGTGCCATACCCTGGCTGTTGGGCTTGGTGAGAGCCATACCCGGGCTGTTGCGCTTGGGGAGAGCCATACGCGGGCTGCTGCACTTGGTGAGAGCCATACGCGGGCTGCTGCGCTTGGTGAGAGCCATACGCGGGCTGCTGCGCTTGGTGAGAGCCATACGCGGGCTGCTGCGCTTGGTGAGAGCCATACGCAGGCTGCTGCGCTTGGTGAGAGCCATACGCGGGCTGCTGCGCTTGGTGAGAGCCATACGCGGGCTGCTGCGCTTGGTGAGAGCCATACCCGGGCTGGGCTTGTCCTGGCTGTTGGGCTTGGTGAGAGCCATACCTTGGCTGTTGCGCTTGGTGAGAGCCATACCCAGACTGTTGCGCTTGGTGGGAGTCATACCCTGTCTGCCATGGACGAGATGTGCCAAACCCAGAATGTTGAGCCTGATGAGCGACATGTGTTGATGGTTGCGGTTGAGGAGTACCATATGCAGGTTGTTGGGATTCAGAAGACATCCCCTCATGTCGCAGCATTTGAGGTACATCATCGCCATGACGAAATGGTTGAGAACCATAGCCTGGTTGGCTTTGTTGAGGTGTGTAGCTACCCCGCGTCTGATTAGATGCAAAGCCGGGTAGCCCCTGAGGTGAACTCCGAGGGCGGAACTCTGTCCTTGGTTGAGGCGGCAGCGGCACAGGCTTTTCTTCAAAAGCTTGCTCAATCTCTTCCTGACGATCATTATTTTTGAAAATCTCAACAATATACTCACGGAAATCAGGAGGAGCAACAACACCACCTCTTGCCATGTCCTTCACCAGGTCCCGCGCTCTATCCAATTCCCCTTCCTTGCAGCACGCCTTGACCAGGATGTCAAAGGTGGCTGTGGACGGCTTAATCTCCTTGTCAGGCATCCTTCCATACACCATGAGAGCATCATCAACCCGGCCAGCTTCCGTAAGCCCGTCAAACATCCGATTGAAGAAAGCGATATTGAACTTTGGCCCGTGCTCCCTCCCGTCTGCCATCTTGTGGAAATACTGCATGGTATCATCTACACGGCCATCCTTGAAGCACGAGTCGATGATGTAAGTGTAAGTGTACACGTCCGGAAGCACCGACTTGCTCTCCATCTCCTCGAAGAGCTTCTCGGCCTCTGCTAGCATCCCATTCTCACACAGTTTCCCGATAATGTTGTTGAAGCAGGCCACGTCGAACTGGACATTCTTCCTGGGCTGCCTGTGGAAGACCTCGATGGCATCATGGAACCTGCCCTCCTTGAAGCACTGGTTGACCATGACTGTGTAGGACTCGCTGTTGATTCCGATGAAGCTGGGCGGGTTGTGGTTGTCAACCATGGTCTCCCAGAGCTCGTTGGCCTCCTTGTGCTTGTCATGCTTGAAGAGCGTCTGGAGCAGGACGTTGCAGGTGGCGGGCGTCATCTTGAAGTTCCTGTCGAGGAGAGACTTGTAGCTCTCCATAGCCTCCTTGTCCATGCCTTTGTTCCAGTAGCCCTCCATGAAGCTTGTGTGCACAACGCCATCATAGACGGTGGTCTTTTCACAGAGCTCGGCGAAGAGCTCAAAGGCCTTGTCCCAGTCGTCGAGTTGGATGTAGCCGTCGATGAGGTTCTTGTAGACGAGGGAGTCGGCGCCCTGGCCGCGGTTGAGCATGTCGCGGAGGAGGTCGAGGGCGTCCTGGATACGGCCGGCGGTGGCGAGGCCCTTGGTCAGATGGCGGTAGGAGACCGCGGAGGGGGAGAAGGACGTGGTCACACCGTCGAGCATCTCCTGGTAGGCGATGAGGGCGTCGTCGACACGACCGGCCTCGCAGTGGGCGAGGATGAGGGTGTTGTAGGAGACGACGTTGGGGACGATGTTGGAGCGGCGGAAGAAGAAGTCGAAGAGGGCGACGGCGTCGTCGTGGCGGCCCCCGCGGACCATGGAGGCGGCGATGGCGTTGCAGGTGAAGACGGTGGGGCGGACGCGGGTGGAGACAGCGGCGCGGGAGGCGGCGGATGCTCCGTCGAGGTCGCCCGAGCGGATGAGGGCCTGGACGCGGTTGTGGAGGCTGAGGCGCGGGCCGACGAGCGCGGAGGTGGTGTCGGGGAGGCGGGGCGCGTTGGGGTCGCGCGGAGGCTGCGGGGAGGAGGTGTCGCGGCGGAGGGCGTGCAGCGGCGGCTCGATGCGGAGGCGGCGCTTGCGGCGGCGGCGCTCGGCGGCCGCCTCCTCGGCGGAGGAGAAGGCGAAGTGGCGAGAGGGAGTGAGCAGCGGGGCGGGCTGGGGAGTTAGGGCTGCGGTGTGAGGGAGGAAATGAGATTGGGATTGGGAGAGGTGGCGGAGAAGGAGGAGACGGCGGTAAAGCGCCGCCATGATTCCGAGTCGGCGGCGGCGGCGGAGGAGGAGGAGGAGCAGGGCAGGGTTCTTTTTTTTTTAGATGGCCAGGGCAGGGTTCTGCGGTTGGAGGACGGCGTCGTCGTCAAGCCAAGACCATTCCCTTTGCTTCGGCTCTGTTTTGGGCTTGGGCTTTATTTTCATAGTTTACAGTTTACTAATAGGCCTACCGCCTATCAAAGAAAAATGCCCTGGTGTGGTTAGAGCCCTCTCAAAGAAAAATTCCCTGAACTTTTTTATATCTGTAATGAACAGAACGTGGCGCTTCACTTTCAAAGATGGCTGTCAGCATATTTGCAAGTTCAGATGAGAGATCTGCAAAATATGCTGGTTTCAATTGCACTGAATTCAGAAGATGATAAACCTGTGTGGAAGTGGACTATGGATGTGATTTCCACTGTTAAGTCCACGTACAAAAACCTCTCTAGCAATGGCATTGACAGATCTCTCAGCCACCCGTGGAAAGCAAAAATACCCCTCAAGATCGAAGTGTGGCTTGTGCCATAGCTACTAAAGACAATATGACAACGATAAATTGGATTGGGACTACCAATTGCCAGTTGTGTGATCACAACGAAACCATTCATCGTCTTTCTTTTTCGACTGTTGTGTAGCTAGATAAGTTTGGAGTTGTGTGGCAAAAGCTATTGGAGCTCCTGATCGAACTTTTTTTGGGAAAGAGCATATATTAATATCGAGAGATACCAATTATACCCAGACTCTGTAACAACGCAAAACCCTAATAGCAGTACGAATGCACACAGCAAAAAAAGAAAAAGAAAACTACGAAATAAAAGTCATGCTACGGTATCTAGCTCTAGCAGCAACAATATATCCACCACCAAGACAACACCTGAATTCTAGGCTCTCCAAAAGCGATGCCTCCAAGAAGGTAACAATGCACAGACACCGTCGTCGCCCGATTAGAAGACCTTAGGTTTTCACCCTGAAGATAGTCCATGCTCTCAAAACAATGCCTTCAACAAGGTCATTGCCAGTCACAACCAATTAAGGTCAAACCTTGAATTTTCACCTTGAAAGGTAAGACTCTGAGTTTCACATGTGCTACCGCCCCCACTATCATACTTGAAAGGAAAATGGATGTCGCCTATAGAGAGATGAATATGCGTTTTAAAATTATTACGATTTAGACTCTAATAAATGCGGAATAAACTTAACGTTTAATTTATCAAGCCAAAACCTATATCCACTAGGTTCACTAAGTGCACCAACAACCTATGCTAAGCAAGACAAGCAACAAGGTGATAGCAAGATATAATACTTTAAGAACGATAGCTATCATAATGTAAATTGCATAAGTAAAGGGCTCGGTTCAGAGATAACCGATGGACGCGGAGATGATGATTTATTTTCTGAAGTTGACTTCCAAAGACGCTACGTCTCCGTTGGAGAGAAGCGGTGGCACAATGTACTTCGAATGCCACAAATGGTTCACCTCGAGGTGTGGTGGCTCGATGCACACCCAACGCCACACAAAACCTCACCCCAAGATGCGAAGACACGCAACTCACCGACGCCACAAAAGGCTCACCCTATTCTCCCGTGAGCTCGCCACCAAGGCCTACTCACGTTCCACTATAGGACACTTGAGAACGGTCACCGAACCCGTACAAGGCTTGGGGAAATCTCCACAGCTCAATTGAATGGCTCCCAAGAAACACCATAAAGGCCACAAGCTTAGGGAATCTCCACAACTCAATTAGAGGCCCCAAGAACAATGCCACAACATGCCAACAAGCTTGAGGAATATCTACAACTCAATTGGAGGCCCCAAGAACTCACCACAACTCCACATAACCGTCTAGGGTTCCAAGAACTCAAGAGAAACAAGCCCAAGAGCTTGAACTCGTTGAATCTCCGAGGAGAACTCAAACCTATGCACAAGATGCAAGGGATAAGTCCTTAACTCCCAAATTCTACCAAAATTACAAAAGCTATTGGGGGAATAAGAGAGAAAGAACAAGAGAAAAACACAAAATTCCTCCAAGATCTAGATCTCAAGATTTCCTTCACTAAGAAGAGATATGATTTGGTAGAGTTGTAGATCTAGATCTCACTTTTCCCTCAAAAGATGCAAGAATCATGGGAGGAAGAGAGAATAAGAAAGCCCAAATAGGTCAACAATGGTGGGCAAAAACGAGCTCCAAAGATGGGGAACCATTACGGAAGAAGCCCCCCTTAAATAGGACAAGGAAAAACTGACCATTGGGGCCAGATTCGCGTGCCACCGGAACTACCGGTGCCCCATCGGTACTACCGGTAAATGGAAACACAAGTTACTGAACAAAAACAACTTTTCTCGGAACTTTGGGCGGAACTTGGGCCATTACTACCGCTCAAGCAAAAATGTTGGACAACATTGCATGAAAATTTCAATAACTTTTGACTCTGAACTCCGATTTCGATGATCTTGGGCTCGTTTTCAAGAGAACAACAAGCTCTACAAGATTACTTTAAATAAACATAATAGTCCCATATGGAAGTATAAAAATAAAATGTATAAAGGTATGACCTCTCAGAAGCGACAAACCGGTAAAACCTCCAAAAAGCAAAACGCAAGAAGTTGAGCTTAGAAACTCCAATTAGGATGAAACCAATTTTGTTGGAATGATAATACAGAGTATAATCCAAAAAGGTGAAATATTGGATACCACCAAGGGATAAAATATTAAGTATATATAAGTGACATATTTCCCAAGGTGTGGAGCTGGAAAACCCGAAGATCAAAAACGCAATAAGATATTTAAGGGAAAACTTTTTGATGAACTAGAGCTTGTTATAAAGATAACAACAAGGTATAGAAACTCACATGGACAAGAACCAAATAACAACTAAGAAAAGATGATGCAAGAATGCAAAGGTTTGAGCTCTCTCCGAAAGATGCGATCGAGTCACCCACTCGAGAGCCCCTCTTGATAGTACGGCTATCTATCCTAAACCCGGTCTCCCAACACTACAAGAGACCGGTAAAATAGAAAACTTATCAAGATCATACATTTGCCTTGAGCATTCCACTTGAGCTTGATGTAGACCATCTTGTCCTTCTCAAGCTGGAACATCTTTCTTGATCGCTCTTGACCGCACGGCTTGATGAAGACTTCCGACTTGCTCTCCCATACTTCATGGGGAAACCTCTTCTTTGGCCTTGTCGTCATCACTCTATGATCACCGATGATGGCAAGCTCCAAGCATGAGATCTTCTAGGGATGACACACCTTGAGCTTGCCCTTCATTTTTTGATGATGTCTTGAAAATAGCCATGAGGAAATCCTTCTTCTTATTGAAGACATACTTGATCTTCTTCTACTACTACTTGATTCCAATAGGCACAAAGCCCTTGGACATTGCTTCTTCTTTTTCAGCCTTGAAATCAACACATGGTCCAAGCGATGCTAATGGAAAAACCTACAAGTGAAACTCAATTTACACATAAGTCTATAGAGATTATCATTAATTACCAAAACCACACATGGGGCATACGTGCCCTTTCAATACTGCTGCTGCAAAACCAGAACACCAAGCAAATCCCCCAACAGCACAGAGACTCAAACCTCCATTGCTAGTCCTCCAATCCGGCCTTTATGATATTCTCCACCTCTGATTTCACCATTAAACAGAATGTGCTGGCAACACAGAACAGAGCTTCGCGCCGCTTCCTGCAGAACCAAATGGTCGGAATAAAAGCATGGGTGCGCATGACCGAATACCACCCGATCCAGCAAACTCCAGGCATAATGTGCACTATTACATTCGCCGGCGGAGCCTTCCAGAACTCAACACTCCGGCCAGAACAAGAAGGACCGGCCTCAGGAAGGTCTCCATCTTCACACAAGAGGAACCCTAGGACAACCACCTTTATTGAAAAGCGCACCAGCAGCCCCGACGCCACCGGTCCACATCCGAGGAGGAGGCTCAACAACCAAAAGGCGAACAGTGAACGTCTAGTCGCCAGACATAGAGCAAATCATCGGTAGGCAGCTGCACGACCCGGTCGCACCACCGCCACCAGGGCTCCGCTAGCAGCGAGGTCTGAGCGCCGCCTCGGGATCCCGATTCCTAGCTTCGCATGCCTTGTGGCCAGCCTGGAACGGATCCAGATCCATGCCCCGCACAAACGTCGCCGACACTCCATGTCGCGCCTAGCCTCCAGCGTCGCCATGGCTCCGCCGCCTCGCTCCCTCCTCAGCCTCGAGCGCACGCACATGGCGTCGCCCCCGCACCCCCAAACCAGCCGCCCTCCGCGCGTAGGGCAGGCCGCCGGGGAAGCGCCTCTCCTCCCACCCATCTTAGATGGCCGGGCGCCGCCACCACCGCCAGGATCGGCGGCGGCGATGGCCAGGACAACACACCTTTGAGTCGGTGGCGGCTAGGGTTTGGGACCTCTGGAGCCGTCCGCGTGGACGAACCGGGAGGAAAGGCGCTAGCGCTCCCGGTCGACCTGACTCATTTTCTCAGTTTTTCGGGTGGTTTCTGCAATTTATTACTGCTAGCCAAAACGTTCAAAATGCCAGCATAGCTTCTATATGTTGGGTATTTTGAAAACTTTGAAAGGCTTGTTTTGATGATAAACTTATCAAATCTCCCATTGAGATAATCTGCTATTTTGTTGTTTTTATGAAATATTGGACATGTTTGCATAACTCTAGCAATTTCTTTATCTGGCCATGGGAGTGCGGGACTGCGGGGTGATAGTGCTTCGACATATGTTCCTTAGCTAGAAGATAACAAGCGATCTGTTCAGGTGGGGATTAATTCTCCCGCTTTCCAAATTAAAAAAAAACGATTGGAGGGTGTTTTAACCCTAAAAAAAAGAAAACATCCAGCATTTCCCTCAAAAAAAAGAAAAAGAAATGAGCAGTAGTGGAACATGACTAGGATCGAATTTCCGGTAGCGGGTAGACGAGACAGACTCCTCCTCAAAACAGGGTTACGTCCAATTATATTAATATAGCAACCATTTAAAACCGTTGCTGGGCAGACAACACAAAAGCCTAAAATAAAACAAAGAAAATGAAGAATAAAAAAGAAGAGAAAACAAGGCTAACAACAGTGGCTCGACGAAAACGAGGATGACTCGCAACCGCTGTGCTCTCCGAAGAAGATCCACCACGCTCCTAGCGTCCGAAGCGTCGCGTACCAAGCATCACCTCCAAGAAGGGAAACGACGACAACGACACTGCTGTCCGGACTGGTTCTAGGGTTTCCCCTGGTATGCTACGGAGGGTGGGGAAGTGATGGGGATACGCCGAAGGGGGTATGCCCAGAAGGACGTTTCGACTGGACCAGGGCCTTTGCGAGTAGGCCTGCAGGACGACGACTGGAATGCGATTGGAAAGGAAGCCTGGCGACTGGAAGCTGGTGGCCCAGAAGCGTAGCTAGGCCCAGTCGGATTAGGTCAAATCCTCTGAGTCCTTCACGAATTCGGTTGTATATCTGTAAACCCTAGCAAGGCACCCCATATATAAGCCTCCTTAGGGTACTCTCTGGACTCACGTTCCATCATACACCCCATCGACTCACTGCCTAGCCACTGAGCTCGCCACCATTGTACTCACTCGATAATACAATCTAGCAGGAGTAGGTCTTTACCCTACGGGGGCCAAACCTGGGTAAATCCCTGCGTCCTTGCCCTCATCTCGCTCTGCATATGGTTGCCGCTCTTGCCCCAAAACCTTCCAATCGCTACCCCTGGTAGCGACTACCGTGGTCATTCCCACGATAGTGGCGCCCACCATGGGGCATGGCCGGCCTGGCTTGAGTTCTGCGGTGAGACCCTACTCGCCAATTGATCGGCCAATCACCACCGGCTGCATGATCGCCACCGGCGGGATCCTTCAGATCTTGCCCAGCAGCTACATCACGGCGTCACGCTCGATCACGCATAGCGCGGTGATGCCAGTCGGCACCATCAACCTGTTCGCCGGCTTCACGGATGTCGTCGACCCGACGGGGACGGCGATCATCGGAGGATCGCCGCCACGCCGCGATCTACTCTCGGAGGGTCAGATCCGCTCCATCAGCCGCCTCGCCTCCAAGTACGACTCGACCGCCAGCAATGCGACTGGAACTGACGCAGCCGCGGACGACGCGGCCCTCCATGACGACGCCGATTCAATGACCCCTAACTCGGTTGCCGGATCCATCACCGCCATATCACGCGAAGACTCCATCATGCGGGTCTCCAACCCCGAGGATTTCGCGGACCCCTCCATCCTATGGATCTTCGACTTCGACTCTGGGCCGGAGTCACCCGAAGACTTCCACGCTAGATCCAATCGCTTCAAAGCGATCTACATGGAGGGTAGCACGACAGCCTCGCCAGATCCCTTCTCCATGCCGATCCCGCCGACCGCGACGGCGACAGAGGTAGAGGAAGCCCGCCTATGCCTGGAGGAGGCGACACACAAGGAGCAGGCCGAGCGCGAGAAGTTCCGCCTCGAGCGGCAAACGGCGCCGGAGCTGTCACTCTACCATCAACATCGCATCAGGACCCGCCTGAGCTCCAACATCCAGGGCCGTGTCCTGAACTTCAACGACGAGAACGACCCTCCCCGTGTGGCCGAGTGTGAGTTCTGCGAGAACGCGCCGCCTGGCGGCAGCAACGACCCACCACCTAGGGCACCTGCGACTGGAGCTCCACCGCCACCCCTAGGCCACACACCTCCTTCGGATCAGCCCCGGATCATCATCTCGCCGCAAGCCCGCGACGCCAACGGGCTCCTGCTGTACTCCACCCCGATGGACAATGTCATCCCGGGGCACACTTCAGTCGCCAACCTCAACATCGCGTGAGAGGGTGCACTACAGATCCAGTACACCCAGGCCCTACTCGCCAGGGCCGTCGAGCAGCAAGCTGCGGGAGTCAACCCGCGGGGACGGATGTACTCCCATTCATCGGGGAGCAGGGCGGCCTCGAGCGGCCATCCCACGGTCGCCAACACCCTGAACTACCTACCGCCCGAGCCCCTGCAACTCCAACCACAGGCTGCGAACCCCGCGCTCCCCACCAACGAGCCGTGACCCACGAACAACACGGTCATCGCTAACGACCAACCGATCGACGCGAGGACCCACATCGTTAACAACCGGGCTTGGCGAGCTCGTTGGCCACATGATCTGAGGCACACCCTCAACAACCGCGGCGAGCTAGAGCCAAGGGGCTCACTCAGCCGAGTCAGCCCGCAATTCTTTGGACTAATGATCCGAGGCGAAAAGTACCTGACAAACTTCAAGGCGCCGAAGGAGATCGAGAAGTACGACCTGACGTACGACCCAACGGCGTGGCTCGACACATACCTCATGGCGATGGGGATCGCCGGCCACACCGACCTACTCGCCGCTCGCTACCTCCCCCTGATGATGGAGGGAACGACCCAGCAATGGATCAACACCCTCCCCATGGACAACATCGACTCGTGGGATGCGGTGACCCAACATACCACTGCATGATGTAGTACACTATAGTCATTGACATAACACCAATGAAACACCATTCACTAGTATTACATTCCTCATAGTGGTACAACAGAAACACAGCAGGTCCAAGACATGATTATAGATTACAACTCGACTCTTTACAAAAGATCTAGAGAACACTCTAGGTTAAAGAGAAAGAAATAAACTTCTTACAAAGAATAACCAGAAATAATAACTCAGAACTATTTAGTTAATAAGACTAGCATCTAAACTATCTGGCTTGCAATTGCTGCTAGTGCAATGTTCTACAGAAGTAGGTGTTATGGCTAGAGTATCTACTCCTATCTAATCAGGATCTTCGCCTTTACTTTGGTTGATGTATATATTGACTTCATTGACTTTATTGAAGGATTTGAGCTGCCGATGATGGTTTGTTGAGCGGAAATTGATGTCGGCGTCGTCTTCAATGGCTTAGAACCTAGCAAGGGTTAAGAAGGTGCGGTTGAGTACAAGCGTACTCAGCAAGTTCACTAAAAGGAGTGTTTGATGCACTATCTCTACAGCCATAGACCAAAGTTCGTAGGCAATGCATGTTTTCGTAAACATTTCTTTAAAGGTTGCTTTTATTCTAAAAACTATGTACGACAACCTTCATAGGTTGACCAGAACCTTCGTGGGGTTCCTTTCCTGACACGTTCGTAGCTCCTTCCCGGAATAGGGAGTAACATGTCACAATTCTTACACTCTACAGAGGTGCATTACTTTACCCACAAGAGACCTTAGCTTTGTTGCACATCCGAGTTGCAGGCTCGTCTACACTTCCTTGGTATGGGGGCCAGTCTAAGATCCAAGCCAATCACTTCCCCCTTCGCGACTCCGCATGTCCCCTTGGTGTACGCCATGCCCACATCTTGAATTACGGCAATGGTTAGTACAGACCATCAAATGCCAGAACTATCGTGGGACGTTGAGGGTTCCCACCCATATGCTACATATCCTCTAGGAATTACCAATTAATGCATGCTACGAGGATAACAGCCACGACATGGCCATCCAGATGCATGTGAGAGGAAGAAGATGGATCTGACTTCTCCGTCCCATTCCAAATCTCATGGTTAACGCATAATATGCAACGCTAGAATCACTGGCGACATTGGTTGTTAAATCCTAGATATTATGTTCCTTTACCATTGGAACTGTATCAGTAGATTATTACCTCTTGGTAAATAATCCATAATCATATTATTACAAAAATAGTGTTTTCTAACCTTTTTGAAATGCAGGTGATGACAACATTTGAGTTACAAGCATTTTATAGAAAATAACCAAAGGACATGAGCAAGTGTGAACTTGCCTTTTGTGATTGCAAAATTATGCACTCACGGTCTTCAAGACAATAGAAGATCCAAATTCTGTAAATAGCATCATTGGTCCGGTAAGGACTAATGTTTTTAAAGAAGTAAGATGCAACGATGCATAAGTAATGTAATGTAATTTGATAAACGCGAACCCCCGGACTAATCGTATTTGATCTAGGGTTCAGAAACTCGGAATGGTTTCTTTAGGATGTGTTTTACTTTTAGATAAACTTCACACTTGTGCTTCTTATTAAGGCTTGTGAGAGTGTGTGAAACAAAATGTAGATGCAACAAGTAGCATGCAATACTAAAGCACTCAAGTGAGGAATGACACACAAGGATTTCTTAAAAGGGTTATTAATTCATTAGAGTCTTCATAGAAATACTTAAGGATTACTTTTAATATTTCTTGAAAGAATAACTTTTGAGGAAAATATTACTTTACTAAGTAAAATCATTTAAATCTTAAAGCTAACACTTTAAGGTTTTCTTATTAATTACAAGTATTGAAGTAGAAAACAATTAGTATTTTTGAATAGCTATTCCACTAGCAAGTGGAGATTTTTAACACTTCATGAAGGTGAAACAAAAGTATTATGCCTTTATGGAAGTGGTCTTCTCTTGATTTATAAGTGAATAGAATCACTTATTATGGAATGAATACTTATTTCTATGAACACGGGAATGGCATCATGTTAAATACTTAAAAACATTATTTAGCTTTAAAGTGGATTCCCAAACTTGTAAAAGAATTAGTATTCAAATCTTGATGATTTTATAATTGATAAAATATTTTTGGAGAGTAAGATTTACTTAATTCTAAATGGTAGTTTTAGTAAGTACAACTTGAATTGGTTAGACCTATCTTTACTTCACTTAAATATCAATTGAACTTATTATTACACTTTTAGATTTTAAATAACTTATTTTAAAGGCATAAGCAAAGTTTTATATAATTTGTAACCATTAAAACAAAAGAAAATGGTTTAAACTAGTTTCATTAAACCTTTACTTTTTATTTTACTTCAAAAGTGAGAGTTGACATTCTTAATGTGTAGATTATATTTTTGTGATCATTTTTATATATTATATGTATTTCTATGATTTTTAATTAATAAGATATGATTTTTACAAGTTTTATCACTTTATAAATACTAATTAATAATAAATACTTAATTAAGTGACACAAAAATAAATGAAACAAGTTTGTAAATGTAGATTTTGTTTTTCTAAGAATTTTGGTATATTATTTATATTTTTCTTATTTACCAATATTAAAATATGAATTTTCAAAGTATTATTATTTATAAAATCTTTATTAAATAATAACTATTCAAATAGTTAACACAATAATGTTTGATAATAAAGCCAAATTATAGATTTTTTATTTTTCTGAAAATTTTGATATATAATATATATTTTTCTAAGTTATAAAACAAAAGATATTCAATTTCTAAGATTTAATCATTTTCCTAAATTCTTGAAATTTATTTATATTTAAATTTATACTATTTTAACTATTACTAAACTGGTAAATACTTTTTACACCTATCCTACTACTAACCACACCCGCTGACCGACGGGCCTAGAGCCACCTCAGCAGCCACGTCTGCGGAGTGGGGTCTGGCTTGGGTTTTGACTGGTTGACCTGCCCTGCTCACGTCATCGCGACGTCAGCGTGACGTCAGCCGGCGGCGATGCTACAGGTCGATGGTGGCTACGGAAATAGGAGACTCCCGGGTCTCCACGGGCTACTGGGTTCGACGCGAGCGAGCGTGCCGAGCAGTTTAGTGGCGGCGCCGCTACGGTATGGTGATTGGAGCATCGACACTGATAGTGGCTGACAGTGGCGGATGGTGGCGCATGTCACGGACGAAGTACAATGAGAGAGAGAAAGATCGGAGGGGACTACAAGATGCGCTTGCTCACCTGGAGCGCGTAGAGGAGGTCAGTGAGACCAAGGGAGGTCGAAATCGACGACACGGTCTCGGTGGCGCTTGGTCGGAGCTCAAAAGAAAGGCGATCATGGGCGTCGATTGGAAGCTCCCCTACTCGATTCCTTTGGCTAGGAGGCTCAGGAAGGCGAGGCGAAGACACGGGCGTACTCAAAAGAGCACAGGGAGACCCAGAGCGGCGGTGCTACACGGCGGCTTCGAGCTAGGGTTTCTGTCCCTGGAGGAGAACAGAGAGAGAGAGAGCGAGCGCGAGAGAGGAAAACCAGGATGGGGATGAGGGCTTTGTCGTGGCATTCTTATCCTCACAGGAGCGTCGGTGGCGACGTCACAACGACGAGGCGGTATCGGGCGGTCGCCGTCCCCTCCAGCGAGCTGCTTACTAGAGGTGGAAGACGATGGAGATTGACAGAGGGGTACATTGGGCTGGGCCGGTCTTGGGCCTTGGCCGAGCGAGCAAAACGCTCTGGAGAGTGCACGTGGGCGACGGTTAGCGCAAGGATGACCTAGGCCATAGGCCGGTACCACGGTGCTGCTTTTTCTTTTTCTATTTCGGTTTTATGTTTCCATAAACCATTTTCAATTCAAATTCCTTTCAAATTTGATTTCTAACCTATTTATTCATTCAGAAAGTTTGTGAAATCTTAAAGTGAGCTTTGAGACTAATTGATGCTTGTATCTTTCATGCTTATTTATAAATTTTAAACTAGTAAAGAACCTAGTTTATTGATGGCAACATTTATTCTTTAGGGTTTAATATTTTGTTCATTATCCAGAAGCCTTATAAAAATGATTTGTTTTCACTTGATAATGTTTTAATGGGAATGGTTTGAATGGCTAATGATTTTTATATTATTCTATACACACTTGGCATCATATAAGAATTCATATACATCCCTATTTATGCTTTAAATATTGTGGTGCACAATATGGTGATTTCTTCTACTCATATCTACTTGGTGTTTAGTATTATGATTTCGTTCACACAATCTTGGTTAAGTCTTATGTATGACTAACAATACATAATGGAAGTGTTCATTTCCAACTAATTACCATGAGTTTTGGGAAGGTTTAATAGGCTCATACTCTATTATGAATATGGATAAAGATTAAGAGATAATATATTTTTGCTACATGTCTTGTGGCCATGGAGAATAACTCAACTTAGAATGAGCTATAATAATTATCACTCCATGTGATTTTGATAGCTTATGAGACTAGGCTTTTAATTATGGTTTAAGATGTTAAGATGAACATGGCTTTCTCCAATACTACATTCCTCTGATATTCTAATTATCTCTTAGAAACCTTATTTGACTAAGGAATACATTTTCATTGGCTGTCTAGAAACAGGAATGGTTCCACTATCAACTTAATTCTAGAGTTTTGGACAATGAGGTAGACATGGGTCTTGTCCTGGTTGATATGATCTTGGTTAGGGATTCTAAAGAATCCTTACCTTAATACCTCACTAAGGTTAACTTTAGATAAGGAATTCCTTTCCTAAATATACTCTATAAATCTCTCTTATCTTATTCACAAAGTTCGCAACTTCCTGAATAAGTCAATCATCAGACTTCACCATATTAATCTGTTGGAGATATGCCCAAGAGGCAATAATAAAAGTGGTTATTATTATATCTTTGTGTTTATGATGAATGTTTACATCCCATGCTATAATTGTATTATTAGGAAACACTAATACATGTGTGTTTTGTAAACATAAGAGAGTCCCTAGTAAGCCTCTTGTTGAACTAGCTTGTTGATTAATTGATGATTATGGTTTCCTGATCATGGACATTAGGATGTGATTAATAACAAGGTCATATCATTAGGAGAATGATGTGATGGACACACACACCCATAGTAAGCGTAGCATAAGATCAAGTCAGTAAGTTCGTATTGCTGTAAGCTTTCAAACACATAGTAACCTATTCCTTCGACCATGAGGTTATGTTAATCACCATCACTGGATGAATACTTTGATGACATCAAACGCCGCTTCGTAACTGGGTGGTTATAAAAGTGTCATTGGGTATTCTGAAAGTATGTGTTGAAGCTCATGAACCAAGATTGGGATTTGTCCATCCATATGACGGATAGATATGCTCTGGGCCCTCTCGGTGGACTGTCATCTAGTTAGCTTGCAAGCATGTGACTAGGTCACAAGGGATGACATATCACGGAACGAGTAAAGAGTACTTATCAGTAACGAGGTAGAACTAGGTATGGAGATACCGACGATCAAACCTCGGATAAGTATAGTATCGCGAGACAAAGGGAATTAGTTTCGTATGTAAGTGGTTCAATCGATCGCTAAGTCATCGTTGAGTATGTGGGAGCCATTATGGATCTCCAGGTCCCGCTGATGGTTATTGATAGGAGATGTGTCTCTATCATGTCTACATATTCACGAACCGTAGGGTGACACACTTAAGGTTCGAAGTTGTTTTAAGTAGATATGGAATGTGCGTTGGAGACCGAATGTTGTTCGGAGTCTCGGAATGGATCCGGGACATCACGAGGAGATCCGGAATGGTCCGGAGAATAAGATTCATATATAGGAGATCATTTTTATGAGATAGGAAATGTTCCGGAGTGTTTGTATGAGGATTCTAGAAGGTTTCGGAATGTTCCGGAAGGTTCTAGAAGATATCTTGGAGTTTGCTTGAAAATCAAGATAGGGATCAAGGAGTCCTAGTGGGTCAAGATATGGATTCGTGGGGGAGGAGGACTCCTCCCCCCACCTCCAATCCGCCGGCCTAGGGAGGAGAGGAGTCCTACAAGGACTCCCCTCCCTATGGCGCCATCCCCTCTTTAAATAGAGGGGCAGGGGGCGCCCCCTCCTCCTACGCTCTCATAACGTCCAATCTCTGCCGCCTCTCTCCTCCACCATCTTCTGCACAGGCATAGGCAAAGCCCTGCAGAATTCTCTACTCCACCACCACCACCACGCCGTCGTGCTGCTGGGATTCCGTGGAGAAGATCTACTACCTCCGCTGCTCGCTGGAACGGGGAGAGGAAGGTCTACTTCGACTCCGCACGTGTGACCGACTGCGGAAGCGCTGCCGAATCGTGGCGCCGGAAGGATCGTCTACTTGACCAAAGGCGGAAGCGCTGCTGGAACGCGACGCCGGAAGGATCGTCTACTTGACCGAAGGCGGAAGCGCTGCTGGAACGCGACGCCGGAAGGATCGTCCACACGATCTTGAGATCGGCAAGTGATCGACTACATCAACCACGAGATCTAATCTCGTTAACGCTTTCGGATCTACGAGGGTTAGTTCCCATCTATCTCGTTGCTCATGTCTAATAGATTAGATCTTGGCTTTTATCTAGATTAGATATAGGTTTTGTTCGTTCTTGCGGTAGAATTTTTTTGTTTTCCATGCTAGGAACCCATTAGTGGTATCAGAGCCGTATCTATGCGTAGATCTGTTGCACGAGTAGAACACAATGGTTTTGTGGGCGTTGATGCTTTTGTTGTCGGTGTCTTAGCGTGTACTTTGCATCTTGCGGCATGGTGGGATGAAGCGGCTCGGGCTAACATTACATGTCATCGCACATGAGACTTGCTCCACGCTTGACGTGCAACTTGCTTTGCACAAGTGGCTTTGCGGGTGTCTGTCTCTCCCACCATAGTTAAGATTCAATTTACAATGAGCATCTTGACAACACTTGTATCAACGTTGTGGTCCTTGTTCGTAGGTAAGATCGGTCTTATGCGAAAGCCCCAAACCACGTAAAACATGCAAAGAAAATTAGAGGCGTCTAACTTGTTTTTGTAGGGGTTTTGTGATGTGATATGGCCAACATGTGATTGTGATTGTATTTGATGTATGCAATGATCCTTGTTGTAATATGGCAACCGGCAGGAGCCTAATGGTTGTCTTTAATTCTGTTAAGACCCGCGTGTCTATTCATCTTGTAATAGCTTTATTCCAAGTAGTTGTAATAGTTGCTGGTGATGATGGACAACTATGAAGCGGCGCCACTGACCTTGACGCAATGCTGGTGATGATGGAGATCATGTTCGTGCTTTGGAGATGGAGATCAAAGGCGCAAGAAGAAAAGGCCATATCATATCACACTAATTATGAATTGCCTGTGATGTTAATCCTTTATGCATCTTGTATTGCTTAGATCGCGACGGTAGCATTATAAGATGATCCCTCTCACTAAATATCAAGTAATAAAGTGTTCACCCTTAGTTGGCACCGTTGCTAAGACTCGTTGTTTTGAAGCATCTCGTGATGATCGGATGTGATAGATTCTACGTGTGCATACAACGGGTGCAAGCCAGATTTGCACATGCGGAAACTAAGGTTATCTTGACGAGCCTAGCATGTACAGACATGGTCTCGGAACACGGAATACCGAAAGGTAGAGCATGAGTCATATAATTGATATGATGAACATGAAGATTGTTCACCGATGAAACTACATCTTCTCTCGTGAAGATCAGACTTGGTGTAGTGGACTTGGTTCGTGTAATCACTAAGACAATGTGAGGGATGTTGTTTTGAGTGGGAGTTCACCTAGTTAGTTTAATAATTAAATTTGAACTCAATTTGTCATAAACTTAGTCTAAACTACTTGCAAATTGTTGTAGATTATGGCGACCCCCTCCATCAATTTCAATGCGTTCCTAGAGAAAAAAAAGCTTAAAAATAATGGAAGCAATTTCACGGACTGGTTCCGTGGACTGAAGATCGTCCTCAGGGCTGGTCAGTTGACCTATGTGCTCGATGCACCGCTAGGTGACCCACCTGCAGATAATGCCACCGATGACGAAAAGAATGTTTTCGCCACTCGGAAGAATCATTACTCCACAGTTCAGTGTGCCATCCTGTACAGTTTAGAAGCGGAGCTCCAACAGCGTTTTGAGCACCACGACCCGTTCGAGATCATTAAGGAGCTCAGGCTAATTTTTGAGACTCGCGCGGCCATGGAGAGCTATGAGGCCTCCGAGAAATTCTTTAACTGTAAGATGGAAGAAGGAAGCTCCGTTAGCGAGCACGTGCTCACCATGTCTGGGTACGCTAAAAAGCTCCAAGAGTTGGGAATATCGATTCCTAATGAATTGGGGATTCACCGTCTCCTTCAATCACTGCCACCAAGTTATAAGAACTTTGTGATGAACTACAACATGCACTGCATGAACAAGACGTTGCCTGAACTGTCGTCCATGCTGAAAACTGCTGAAGTGGAGATCAAGAAGGAGCAACAAGTGTTGATGGTCAATAAGACCACCAATTTCAAGAAACAGGGTAAGCCTAAGAACAAGGGCAACTTCAAGAAGGACGGCAAGAAAGCTGCCGCACCTGCTAAGAAGCCCAAGGCTGGTCCTAAACCTGAAACTGAGTGCTTCTACTGCAAGGGAGCTGGTCACTGGAAGCGTAACTGCCCCAAGTACCTGGCGGATCTGAAGAACGGCAACATCAAGAAGAAAGGTATATTTGATATATATGTTATAGATGTGTATCTTACTAGTAATCGTAGTAGTGCCTGGGTATTTGATACTGGTTCGGTTGCTCATATATGTAACTCGAAACAGGAGCTGCGGAATAAACGAAGACTGGCAAGAGATGAGGTGACGATGCGCGTTGGAAATGGCTCCAAGGTTGATGTGATCGCCGTCGGCACGCTCCCTCTACATCTACCTTCGGGATTAGTTTTAAATTTAAATAATTGTTATTTGGTGCCTGCGTTAAGCATGAACATTATATCTGGATCCTGTTTATTGCGAGACGGTTACTCTTTTAAGTCTGAGAATAAAGGTTGTTCGATTTATATGAGTAATATCTTTTATGGTAATGCACATGAGATGAATGGTTTATTCTTACTAAATCTCGATAGTAGTGATACACATGTTCACAACATAGATGCCAAACGAATTAAATTGAATGATAATTCTACATACATGTGGCACTGTCGTCTTGGTCACATTGGAGTAAAGCGTATGAAGAAACTCCATTCAGATGGACTTCTTGAATCACTTGATTTTGAATCACTTGAAAGATGCGAAGCATGTCTAATGGGAAAAATGACTAAGACTCCATTCTCTGGTACAATGGAGCGAGCTACAGACTTATTGGAAATAATACATACCGATGTGTGCGGTCCAATGAGTATAGCATGGCGTGGTGGATATCGGTATGTTCTCACTTTCATGGATGACTTGAGTAGATATGGGTATATCTACTTCATGAAACATAAGTCCGAAACTTTTGAGAAGTTTAAGGAATTTCAAAGTGAAGTGGAGAATCATCGTAACAAGAAGATTAAGTTTCTGCGTTCTGATCGCGGGGGTGAATATCTAAGTTATGAGTTTGGCATACATTTAAAGAAATGTGGAATACTTTCACAGTTGACACCGCCGGGAACACCACAGCGTAATGGTGTGTCCGAACGTCGTAATCGAACTCTCTTAGATATGGTTCGGTCTATGATGTCTCTTATAGATTTACCGTTATCATTTTGGGGCTATGCATTAGAGACAGCCGCATTCACTTTAAATAGGGCACCATCTAAATCCGTTGAAACGACACCGTACGAATTGTGGTTTGGTAAGAAACCTAAGTTGTGGTTCCTTAAAGTTTGGGGTTGCGAAGCATACGTAAAGAAGTTACAACCTGATAAGCTAGAACCCAAAGCGGAGAAATGCGTCTTCATAGGATACCCTAAAGAAACAATTGGGTATACCTTCTATCATAGATCCGAAGGCAAAGTTTTTGTTGCAAAGAATGGATCCTTTCTTGAGAAGGAGTTTCTCTCGAAAGAAGTGACTGGAAGGAAAGTAGAACTCGATGAGGTTATTGAACCTTCTCTCGGATTTGAGAGTAGCGCAGCACCGGAAGATGTTTTGGTGCCGCCTGCACCAATTGAAGAGGAAGCTAATGATAATGATCATGAAACTTCGAACGAAGTTTCTACTGAACCTCGCAGGTCAACGAGGATTCGTACCACTCCTGATTGGTATGACTCTGCCTTGAACGTCATGTTGGTGGACAACGATGATGACCCTGCGACATATGAAGAAGCTATGGTGAGCCCAGATTCCGACAAATGGCTAGAAGCCATGAAATCCGAAATGGGATCCATGTACGAAAACCAAGTGTGGATTTTGGTGGACTTACCGGATGGCCGTAAGGCTATCGAGAACAAATGGATTTTCAAGAGAAAAACAGATGCTGATGGTAATGTTACCGTCTATAAAGCTCGACTTGTCGCGAAAGGGTTCCGACAAATTCAAGGAGTTGACTATGATGAGACTTTCTCACCAGTAGCGAAGCTAAAGTCTGTGAGGATTTTGTTAGCAATTGCTGCATATTTCGATTATGAGATTTGGCAGATGGATGTCAAAACGGTGTTCCTTAATGGTGACATTGAGGAAGAGTTGTATATGGTACAACCCAAAGGTTTTGTCGATCCTAAAGATGCTGACAAGGTATGCAAACTTCAGCGCTCCATTTATGGACTGAAGCAAGCATCCCGTAGTTGGAATCAACGTTTTGATAAAGTAATCAAAAACTTTGGATTTATACAAACTTATGGAGAAGCTTGTATTTACAAGAAAGTGAGTGGGAGCTCTGTAGCATTCCTAGTACTGTATGTAGATGACATATTGTTGATTGGGAATGATATAGAACTTCTTAATAGCGTCAAAACCTATTTGAATAATAGTTTTTCAATGAAGGATCTTGGCGAAGCGGCATACATTCTAGGCATCAAGATTTATAGAGATAGATCAAGACGCCTAATAGGGCTTTCACAAAGTACATACTTGGACAAAGTTCTAAAGAAGTTTAGAATGGAAGATAGCAAGAAAGGGTTCGTGCCCATGTTGTCAGGTAAGACCTTGAGTAAAACTCAAGGTCCAGCTACGGCAGAAGATAGAGAGAAAATGAATAAAATTCCCTATGCCTCGGCCATAGGTTCTATCATGTATGCCATGCTGTGTACAAGACCGGATATAGCACATGCTGTTAATTTGACTAGCAGATATCAAAGTGATCCTGGAGAGGAACACTGGACAGCGGTCAAGAATATCCTAAAGTACCTAAATAGGACTAAGGATATGGTTCTTTCTTATGGAGGTGATGAACAGCTTGTTGTAAACGGTTACACCGATGCTAGTTGGAACACCGATCCGGATGACTCGAAGTCACAGTCAGGATACGTATTTATTTTGAATGGTGCCGCAGTGAGCTGGAGGAGTGCGAAGCAAAGCGTTGTGGCGAAATCTTCAACTGAATCGGAATACATAGCTGCTTCGGAGGCTGCACAAGAAGTCGTTTGGATGAAGGAATTCATTACTGAACTCGGCGTGGTTCCCAGTGCGTTGGACCCGATGGCCATCTACTGTGACAACACAGGTGCCATAGCTAATGCGCAGGAGCCAAGGTCACATAGCAAGCTGAAGCACATCAAGCTACGTTTCCACGCTATTCGCGAGTATGTCCGAGATAGTGACATAAAGATTTGCAAATTACACACTGATCTGAATGTGGCAGATCCGTTGACTAAACCTCTCCCTAGGGCAAAGCATGACCAACACCAGAACGCCATGGGTGTTCGGTATATTACCATGTAATCTAGATTATTGACTCTAGTGCAAGTGGGAGACTGTTGGAGATATGCCCAAGAGGCAATAATAAAAGTGGTTATTATTATATCTTTGTGTTTATGATGAATGTTTACATCCCATGCTATAATTGTATTATTAGGAAACACTAATACATGTGTGTTTTGTAAACATAAGAGAGTCCCTAGTAAGCCTCTTGTTGAACTAGCTTATTGATTAATTGATGATTATGGTTTCCTGATCATGGACATTAGGATGTGATTAATAACAAGGTCATATCATTAGGAGAATGATGTGATGGACACACACACCCATAGTAAGCGTAGCATAAGATCAAGTCAGTAAGTTCGTATTGCTGTAAGCTTTCAAACACATAGTAACCTATTCCTTCGACCATGAGGTTATGTTAATCACCATCACTGGATGAATACTTTGATGACATCAAACGCCGCTTCGTAACTGGGTGGTTATAAAAGTGTCATTGGGTATTCTGAAAGTATGTGTTGAAGCTCATGAACCAAGATTGGGATTTGTCCATCCATATGACGGATAGATATGCTCTGGGCCCTCTCAGTGGACTGTCATCTAGTTAGCTTGCAAGCATGTGACTAGGTCACAAGGGATGACATATCACGGAACGAGTAAAGAGTACTTATCAGTAACGAGGTAGAACTAGGTATGGAGATACCGACGATCAAACCTCGGATAAGTATAGTATCACGAGACAAAGGGAATTAGTTTCGTATGTAAGTGGTTCAATCGATCGCTAAGTCATCGTTGAGTATGTGGGAGCCATTATGGATCTCCAGGTCCCGCTGATGGTTATTGATAGGAGATGTGTCTCTATCATGTCTACATATTCACGAACCGTAGGGTGACACACTTAAGGTTCGAAGTTGTTTTAAGTAGATATGGAATGTGCGTTGGAGACCGAATGTTGTTCAGAGTCTCGGAATGGATCCGGGACATCACGAGGAGATCCGGAATGGTCCGGAGAATAAGATTCATATATAGGAGATCATTTTTATGAGATAGGAAATGTTCCGGAGTGTTTGTATGAGGATTCTAGAAGGTTTCGGAATGTTCCGGAAGGTTCTAGAAGATATCTTGGAGTTTGCTTGAAAATCAAGATAGGGATCAAGGAGTCCTGGTGGGTCAAGATACGGATTCGTGGGGGAGGAGGACTCCTCCCCCCCACCTCCAATCCGCCGGCCTAGGGAGGAGAGGAGTCCTACAAGGACTCCCCTCCCCATGGCGCCATCCCCTCTTTAAATAGAGGGGCAGGGGCGCCCCCTCCTCCTACGCTCTCATAACGTCCAATCTCTGCCGCCTCTCTCCTCCACCATCTTCTGCACAGGCATAGGCGAAGCCCTGCAAAATTCTCTACTCCACCACCACCACCACGCTGTCGTGCTGCTGGGATTCCGTGGAGAAGATCTACTACCTCCGCTGCTCGCTGGAACGGGGAGAGGAAGGTCTACTTCGACTCCACACGTGTGACCGACTGCGGAAGCGCTGCCGAATCGTGGCACCGGAAGGATCGTCTACTTGACCAAAGGCGGAAGCGCTGCTGGAACGCGACGCCGGAAGGATCGTCTACTTGACCGAAGGCGGAAGCGCTGCTGGAACGCGACGCCGGAAGGATCGTCCACACGATCTTGAGATCGGCAAGTGATCGACTACATCAACCACGAGATCTAATCTCGTTAACGCTTTCGGATCTACGAGGGTTAGTTCCCATCTATCTCGTTGCTCATGTCTAATAGATTAGATCTTGGCTTTTATCTAGATTAGATCTAGGTTTTGTTCGTTCTTGCGGTAGAATTTTTTTGTTTTCCATGCTACGAACCCATCATAATCATCATATGATGACATGGTCATGCCACTTCAATAATTCTCATTCTCCATTCTTCTACATATAACTTCTATTACTTAGCTACCCTTGATGAATCCATCAATACTTCTAACTCCATCCATAAATTCCTTTGTATACATCTTGCAACTACTTCCAAGGCTTGCAATATTACACTTCTCTTTATTTCACATGTGATATCAAACCTATGGAATGGGTATGGTACTACTCCCATAATACAAGTTTGTTCTTGTATTAGCTTGGTTAAACTACTATGCCTCCAACTACTCCATATACTCATTTTATATGCTTCATCATACTCTAGCTTGACTTCTCATGATCAAGCTAGATGATTTAGTTTACTAGGGTTTTACCTAATTTGGTCTACTCACAACTCTTCTTTATCAGTTGGTCATCTATTCTCAAGTAACTTGGGAATAATGACCACCAACCCTTGATCATGCTTAGCTTAGGCTTCTAATTGTCTGATGAAGATCTATATTCAACTAAGTATTAGACATGTACTAGTCTTTCTATAAGGCTTATCTTGTTAAGGAAACTTACTCCATATTTATATCTACTTGGCTTAACAAGATTATCATTGGATACCCTAATACTACTAGCTTTCTCATAGCTTCTCAATTACTAGTTTAACTCTTAGGTTTAGATACCTCTTCTAGTTAACTCATGAGTGAGTTAACCCCTCCAACATTAAATGGTTTGATCACCACTAAGTATCTCATTTCATTGATGATGGCACACTTCACCATAGCTAGTTTCTTCTTCTTACCTATTCACTTTGGTCTTTGGATGGTTAATATAATAGGTCAAAGTTAAGAGTCAATAAGTACTAGGTCAAGAATTGATCACTCAACATTGAAGATCAATAGACACTAGGACTTATCTATTTAGGAATGTCATATGTTAATATGACAACAAAGGTATATGACAAGTGGTCTTGGCTTGACTCCTTCCTACTCTATTAGTAATAAGAGTTAATGTTTATTAACCACCATGATACCCATGGTAGGAATAACTATGGCAAGCAAGTGCATCAAGATTTAGTTATAGAGTTTCTTTACTTAAGTTATATACTTAACTTGGTATTCAGGGTTTGTGGTATATAATACCTTGATATCATCTTTAGAATATTAAGTATTCATCCTTGAGTGGTTTTATGGAATACCATGTCATGATCTCAAGAAGATCTAATACTCCTTATTAAGTAAGGTGTCGTGACTTAGTTTTGTTCCATTTGATCTACCCATAAATCAAATTATATTACCCAATGGTAAGGTTTTAGCAAAGGTCATATAGAAACTTATCGCAATCAACTTGATGATCTACTTCAGTTCCACCATGTTAAGAGAAGCTTCAATCACTTTGACAAGTTTTATTTAAAAGCGCGAAAATTATCCAGATTTTCTATGCATGAATGCAATGCACACACCTTATCTTAGCTTATTTCTAAGTTCTAACGCTGGGATGTTACATGGGAGGACATGCGAGATTCCTTCGTCAGACACTTCAAGGGTTCTTACACCCGCGCTACCACCATCAAGGACTTGGAGCGTTGCATCTAGGGATAGTGCGAGTCGACCCATCACTGGGTCCAACGGTGGCAAGACATGTGGATCAACGCTTCCGGCATCCACCTGGACACGGCGATCCACTGCTTCAAGAACGCGTGCCGGTACGAACCTCTGGTTGCCAAGATCAAGAGGGTATACCGGACACTCGACAACATCCTCGACCTCCTCTAGATCGCCAAGCGCTACACGGAGGAGGACCCCAACCAAGACTCTGACGACGAGTCTGGGGGAAGATGCCGCACCTGCGGCAACGACAACGGGCGACAATGCGACATGCGCTACAACAACAGTCACCTCACCGGCAAGCGCCATGGTGATGGGCGAGTCGACTTTGTCACCAACACTGGCTACGGACAACGCGACCCAAAGAACTTCTGCCGTGACGAAGGGAATTACCGTGACAGCGGGAACTACCACGCAAACAACGTGGTAAGGCCGAAATTCAACCCCGCCGCCCTACTCAACTAGCCATGTGTCTACCACAGTAGGGAGGGGAATCCCGCCACTCACACCACCACTGACTTCCACTCTCTAAAAGAGATCAAGAAGGCAAGGCGAGCAAGAGAGGACCCCAACAACGACCCACAAAGGGACACAATGGCAACGCCGGCGTGTTCGGTAACACCGTTGACTCGCTGCATACGTTCACTGGGATCAACACCAAACGCAAGAAGAAGGTGCTCGCCCGTGCAGTCACCGTTAATGCGGTGACCTAGGTCGACATTCCCCTCTTCCTCAACTGGTCCAAGCAAAGCATCACCTGGAGTCGCCAAGACCACACACCCAAGATCGAATATCTAGGGCGAGTCACCCTGGTGGTCAGGCCCAAAGTGGCCGACTAATGGCTACCCAAGACACTGATGGAAGGCGGAAGATCCATCAATATCCTGTACTTGGACACATTCAAGAGGCTACACCTCCGGAGTCGATGATCAAGTCGACCCTCACCACCTTCCACGGCATCCTCCCTGGTCGAAAGGCGTACCTGATCGGCAAGGTGACACTGCGAGTCACCTTCGGCACACCAGCAAACTTCCGCACCGAGCGGATCGTCTTCGAGCTGGTGAACTTCTACAGCCCCTACCACTGCGTCCTGGGGCGCCAGGCATTCACCAAATTCATGGCGACCCTACACTATGCCTACGACATGATGAAGCTCCCCGCGCCAAGCGGCATCGTCACCGTCCACGAAGACCCCGACATGGCTGTGGAGTGCGAGGACAAAGGCGCCAAACTCGCCGACGCCTTCATTGCTGTGGAGACCAACCATGCGGAAGAGCTTGCGAAATACGCGAGCAATGTTGACAATGATGACTGAAATCCGAGTCGTGCTATGGTGTCGATCTTGGTAGGGTTTTCTTCAATGCCTCGCTTGGAGACTACGTACCCTAAGACGGGGTCGACCAGCTCGACAAAGCCCACGACCTAGCTCGATCGCGCACCGCCATCTACCAGCAAGGACTCCACTGCTACCACAACCGCCTAGTCTGGAGCCGCACCTTCCAGGAAGGCGACCTGGTGCTACGACTGGTCGAGGACAAAAAGGGCATGCACAAGCTTTCTCCGCCATGGGAGGGGTCATTCGCCATAGGGTGAGTCCTTGGTAATGACGCCTACTACCTCATCGACATACGAGGTGACGACCAGCTCGACGTCGGACGGCCGTGGAATGAAAATCTCCTCCGCAAGTTCTATACATAGAACTAAAACTTGTACCAAGCTGTCATATGATGAAATAAAATCAAATCGCACAAATTTTGTCTACTTGCCATCTCCTTGTGCCAATCACACTCGTACATTTAGCAATATGCTACACACGAGAGTTAACCTCTGGTCGAGCGACCAGCACGGCTAAGTAGTGCAGCCTAAGGGCACCAAAAATATTCGGGTCTTGCGCCGTCCATGAAAACGCCAACCCGGAGCCACCATTAGAGTCGCCTCGCTCGACTCGCCTGCTAGGCTAAGACAACCGAACACGCTTCTCACAGCAAACCCATCCTCCCCATCCCTGTGCACGGCGACTCGAAAGGTCAAGTACCACGCTCGGGGACTCGCCACAAACATCCCTCACATGGCTCAGTAATGCACCAAGTAGGAGAGCCTGCCTCGGACTCGCCGTGCGATTGCCTTTTGATACGTTGCAAACGTATCTATAATTTTTTATGTTCCATGCTTGTTTTATATCTACTTTCTTATGTTTTGTCCATATTTTGGAGTATTTTTACACATTTTCTGGAACTAACCTATTAACAAGATGTCACAGTGCCGGTTGCCTATTTTTGCTGTTTTTGGTTTCAGAAAAGCTAGTAAGGAAATATTCTCGGAATTGGACCGGACAAAAGCCAAAGTCAATATTTCACCAGAAGGAACACAGAGTCTGGAGGGGAGACGAAGTGGCGCACCAGGGTGGCCACACCTAGTGGCGGCGTGGCCTGGGGGACGCGCCACCAAGGGGTGTGGCCCCCTGGCGCTCCATCGACCTTGCCCCTTCGCCTATATATTACCCTCGGGACGAAAACCATAAGGACCCGATCAAAATTCCACGAAAGAGTCTGTAGCCGCCGTCATCTCCATCCCTAGATCGGGAGGGATCTGAAGCTCTTCCCGGCACCCTGCCAGAGGGGAGAGATCACCCTAGAGGCCTTCTTCATCACCATGCCTGCCTCCGGTGTGATGCATGAGTAGTTTATCCCTAGACTATGGGTCCATGTAGTAGCTAGATGGTTGGTTCTTCTCCTTTGTGCTACCATGTTTAGATCTTGTGAGCTCCGTTCATGATCAAGATCATCTATTTGTAATCCTACATGTTTTGTTTGCGGGGATCCGATGGATATTTAGATGCTATTTCAGATTAATTATTGATTCTATCATGTCTTTGTTATTTGTGATCTTGCATGCTTTCCGTTGTTAGCAGCTATCTTGGCCAAGTAGATGCTAGCAACTCCAAAAGGGAGTATTATTTATGCTCGATAGTGGGTTCATGCCTCTAGGAATCTGGGGAAGTGACATAAATCTCTAAGGTACTAGGGAGAAAACAACAATCCTTTGTTCATAGAACAATCGTATTGTTTATTTTACACACTTTGCTTAATGCAATTATCTGTTGCTTACAACTTAATACTGGAGGGGGTTCAGATGATAACCTGAAGGTGGATTATTAGTCATAGATGTAGTTGGATTACGGTCTATGTATAATGTTGTAATGCCCAATCAAATCTCATAGGAGTTAAGATGATTAGTATATGCATGTATGCTTTCTCGGTGTCTGTCAATTGCCCCGCTGTAATTTGTTCACCCAACATGTCAACTATCTTAAGGAGAATCACCTCTAGTGAACTATGGACCCCGGTCCATTCTTTTACCATCAATCTACAATCTATTATTTACTGTTTTCTGTTTACTTTCTAGAAAGCAATTACTATCTTCCACACAATACGTTTAATCCTTTGTTTTCAGCAAAACCGGTGAGATTGACAACCTCACTGTAAGTTGGGGGAAAAGTTATGTGGTTGTGTTGTGCAGGATTCCAAGTTTAAAACAACACCTTGGAGGTGTTTCCTTGCTCCTACTGGTTTGAGAACCTTGATTTCATAACTGTGAGAAAAACTTGCTGCTGTGCTCATCATACCTTCCTCTTGGGGTTCCCCAATGAGCTCGATACGTGTTCAGCCAATAATCACCTTTCCAAGGCAGGGGGTGACACGTTACAGACAACGTACACACATCCTTACCTACCTTGGGCATGCGACTAGAACAGCCAAGTACCACGCTCGGGAACTCTCCTAACCAACCCCGGTCGCGTCTGGGTAAAGGGCCAAGTACAGAGCACCCCTTGGGGTCGCCAAGTGACTGGTTCCATGAGCCACGGTGAGTTGACTCCAGTTAACCTAACGGCCTAACACAAACCAACATACATATACGCGAGGTCAACCCCGCTAAAGGGAGGACGCGCTCGAGTACTCGCTCAACCAAAAATACAAAACAAACAAAAATCACAAAGCAATGCGAGTCGATTGACCTTTTTCACTTCAGCAACAAAATATATTGTTCATCATTAAGGTACATTACAAAAAGCGGTCAGTCGGCACGACTAACACAATGCCCCAGGGAAATTCCCTCACTCTGTAGGTTTCGACGAAGAAGCGTCGCCATCACTCTTGACCCGGACTATGGCTCCCAAGGGTTCGATGGGTACGTTGTCAAGTGCTTCACCAATGACGACCAGAAGGGCTGCTCCGACTTCAGGTCACGGTGCTCCAGTTCAGAGTCGCCTGGCGCCATCACTGTCTCCTGGTATGGCAGCAGATCACCCATCGCTAATACCTGCTCCACGAATAGAGCAGCCTTGACGGTCAACCTGAGCACCTCCGCGATCTCCACCGAGCCAGTCGCCGAGGGATACCCGCTGGTGACATCGTCAAGGTCGAAATCGTCGGGGAAGTGCACGAGCCCAAGACTAAGTGCCATGGTGGCACCACGCCGGAAGGCCGATCATGCCATCCACTCGACCACAACAGGCTCCTCCTCGAGATAGCGCCACACCTCCGTTAGCCTACCAGGGATTACCTCGGTCGGAGAAATCCCCTGGAGAACGGCCTGGACGCACATCGCCGAGGTGGTGGCTGCGTTCAACACCGCCATCAGGCTGTACACGGAATCAAACGTCTGCACCACCGGGTCTCCCTAGCCTATTATATCTGCAACATCAGGAAATCAAGCTCACGCAAAAGCTCCATGATGGATCCAACGCTCGGGGACTCGCCCCACTCGGGAACTCAACCACCACTACCAACAGAAAGCTTGAGGAAAGAAAATCTTACCAAGAAGCTTGCGGTAGTTCTCCGTGACAAACTTATCCAGTGCGGATAGCTTCTCCTACAGACTAACAATCACGGAGTCAGAGGCCTTTCGCTCCTCCTCCTCTGAAGTGACTGTGGCCTTGGCCCTCTCTTCAGAGGCAGTCATCGAAGCCTTCGCCGCCTCTAGCTCCGTCGCCAAGGAGCCGACACATTCCTCTGCCACATTCACTGATGCCTTCATAGAGTCCAACTCGATGACCAAGACGTAGCCCTCACGAGCTTTGGTGAGTGCAGTAGCTTGCTTGTCTGAATCAAGAAAAACAGGAATCAAAAATCCCGAAGATCCGCAAGCAATCCAAATTCATCAATACAAAACCAACTCACCAATAGATGCTTGGAGTCGCCGGTTGGCTTCCTGAGCTATTCGCAGGTCGCGTTACAGGCGTTCCTTCGTGGCCTGCCGATCGGACGATTCCCTCTGCAGGACCTGAAGACAGAAAACAATAAGAGACCAGATGACTAAAGTTCTAAGTGTCTAGCCACTAAAATTCAGCGACTAGACCCTCGGGGACTGGACAACTAAAGTTTCAAGCATCTAGCCATTGAAATTCAGTGGCTAGATCCTCAAGGACTGGACATACTTGGATAGCAGCACCCAACATGCTGTGAAGTTCGCTGGCGTCCGCCAAAGGAATCACGAAATATGTGTGCCAATGCTGCTGCCCGACGTCATCATCGACGATCTCTGGAACTTGCACTGACTGAGTTTCAGTTGTTGTCGCAAATACCTTTGCCATAAAGCGCGGAAACGACGCGACAGTTCTCACCGGGGCGCCGCTCGTCGAGGTTGGTGGCTCCACCAGCGGGGCTACTTTACTTGGCTCCCAGCCGGTAGCCGCCCCTTCTCCAGCGCGGGTGGTGTAGTCATCCTTCTCCACACTCCTTCCACCGCGGCGTCAGGGTCGCTCCCCTTCTTTTTCTTCGCACCTTCACCTTGTTCCTCGATGGTGACTGCCTTCCTCTTCTTGGAGGGGTCAACCTCCCCTTCGGTGTCGGCCGATGGAACCTTGCTCACCAAGGGGCAGGTGATCTTCTTAGAACCAGTCCTGCAAGATCGGCACAATCATCGAACTGCCGAAAACCCCAAAACTTATCAAAGACGGCGTAGCGGAAATTTACTTAGCGACTAGGAGGGTTCGCAGCCCGGTGCTGATCCATGCTGGCTTTTCTAGTTCTGGGCCTAGCTTGCGAGTGAGCCCCCTCTCCAGTACGCTCGCCAGCCTCGGTGTCGCGGACTTTGTAGGGGTTCGCATATGAAAACAATAAAATTTTACCCTACGCCCCTGAACCCCTGATGCTGCTAGGAGCTATCTATTAGTAATGCAGTAACGGGAGGGGCTTTTCGCGAACTTACCCTTGAAGACCGAAAATCTTGTCAACGCTCAGGAGAGCGTGGTTGATGTAGTCGAGCCGAAGCTGACCTCAAGGTCGTGTTGAAGTCCTCGCGCTCCTGCGGCTCCAACAAATTCTAGTGACCCAAGTGTGACACCTCGCGGGGAGTTACACACGTCTGGTGCCTGGCGATGACTCCCGCTTCCTTGATCCAGCAGCAGTTGCGGAAGTAGAGCTCTTGGATCCAAACCCCACAGAGCGACGACGCTTCACGGTGAAGATGTCTCTCGGTCGTGTAGTCCGAACTTGGAACCACGGTCACAGGAGAGAGAGAGAAATATCAATTGGAGGTCTCCCTAAAACTGAGGAAACCTTTATTGAATATTGTGTGTATTTTCTGGTCAAAATACCCCACTATATATAGGGGGAAGGGGAGGTACTACCTCCCTCAATGTCCCGGGGTGGGACTAAAGGAGGGGAGAGGGGGAGGCATGCCGGACAACCCTGGTGGGCCCCACGCGGGAGGGGGGTTAGCCGGCCACCCCTTCCCCTTTCTCTCCTCTTGCCTTTCCCTCATGGGCCCTTCTCCCTCTAGAATTGGCCCATTAAGCCTTTTTGATCTTTAATTGATTTCTCTTTTATTAAATAATCATGAATAAATGATTAAATCAATATTTAACATTCATTCACATATTATTCAATCCTCGTTGCTATGGAACATCTTCCACCTCCACTCCGGACATCCTCCGGACTTACCGAAATCCTTCCGGTTTTCTCTCTCCTTTTCTTTGGTGATTCTACCATTCCTGTAAACACTCTCTAAGAATCATCAAGCCCTTAAAAGTGATACCCTACGGTTCAGGAACACCCCAGACATGGTCAGGACACTCCCAGACCAATGATTCATAGAGGGACCTGGATGGCCATGTGACCCCTGTGCATTCCACGAAGATCTTTTATCGTTTGAACCGAGACAATCGCGTCGTATTCCTTTCGTCTCTCGATCCTTGCATTGCTCAAGATCTGATCAATGATATCACCATGTCGTGTTCAATCTCTTTACCGAACAATGCTACTTGACTCGTTTCGACAAGTGATATCCATGTGATCAAATCACACGCTGCGCAGCTATTGGATACAACTTCTCCGAGTGGGCCCTTGAGTATCTTTCCGTCACGCGGATGGACAAATCCCGCTCTTGACATATATTGCCTCTACGGTTCCTTCGAATACCTGAACACACCTTTATGACCACTCTGTCAAAAGTGACGTTTGATGCTATCTAAGCATTCTCAGGAGACAATGATTGATATAGTCTCACGGTCTAAGGAATAGTCTACGAGGTCTATTCTAATCATTGTTACTTGAACTTCGTGACATGATCGGGTCATGATGTTTAGGTTGGGTATTGGTTCATCATATCATTCTCAGAATGAGTTGACTCTATTTTCAACTGGCATAAATACCACATGATCAGGAAACCTTGATCATCTATTGACCAATGAACCAGTGACTAGAGTTTCACCAGGAACCCCTGATTGTTTACATATCACGTGTATTGACGTTTCCTATCAATACAGTTATAGCATGATATAAAACTTAATCATAAACTTTATGGAATATGATAATAATCCTGATTATTATTTGTCTCTAGGGCATATTTCCAACAGACTTGCCCGCCGACGAGGTCACAGCCGCAAAAACCTCCGGCAACTTCGTTGTGGCCGCCGCCTTCGGCAGTGAGGTCCCCGAATCCTTGGTCACCTCAATCCCTGCGTCTAGGGGCGCCGCTGCCTCCGATGCAATGGCGACGAGTGGGATCTCCATGACCACGTCCGCGGCCTCTACGTCCATCCCTAGAGTGGGGTCCTCCGGAGTGTTGGCCGTGTCCTGGGCGTCTGCGTTGTCAGACTCATCATCAGAGTCAAACATTGCCACAGACCTGCCGGCGACTTAGCCGGCGACCTTGGATCAGCCGCCGGTTTGGCCTTCACCGGCAGCTTCGTCCTTGGTGGCAACTTCAGCTTCGACGCGGGCTTGGCCGGTGATGGCCCAAAATATATCGAGCTCGTTGGGGAACCCCAAGAGGAAGGTATGATGAGCACAACATCAAGTTTTCCCTCAGTACGAAACCAAGGTTATCAATCCAGTAGGAGCAAGGAAACACCCCAAAGGTGTAGCTAGCTGAACGTTGGCAGGGCGCACTACCGGTGCCAGCAGCAACGTGGAGACCTGCACAACACAACCACAGAACTCTGTCCCCAACTTGTGATGAGGTTGTCAATCTTACCGGTTTTGCTAAAAACAAAGGATTAAACGTATTGAATGGAAGGAAGTAATAGTTTGTAGAAAGTAAACATAAAGAAGTAAACAGTTTATAGATTATATGTAAAAGAAAGGACCGAGATCCATAGTTCACTAGAGGTGGCTCTCCTTAAGATAGATAACATGCTGGGTGAACAAATTACAGCGGGGCAATTGACAAACATCGAGAAAGCAATACATGCATATAGTAATCATCTTGACTCCTTTGGAACTTGATTGGGCATTACAACAGTATACATAGACCGCCATCCAACTACATCTATGACTAATAATCCACCTTCAGGTTACCGTCCGAACCCCCTCCAGTATTAAGTTACAAGCAACAGATTATTGCTTTACGAATTGCATGTAAAGTAAACAATACGATTGTTCTATGAACAAAGGATTGTTGTTTTCTCCCTAGTAGCAACAACACATCTAGTACCTTAGAGATTTCTGTCACTTCCCCAGATTACCAGAGGCATGAACCCACTATCGAGCATAAAGACTAACTCTTGGAGTTGCTAGCATCTACTTGGCCAAGATAGCTACTAACAACGGAAAGCATGCAAGATCACAAATAACAAAGACATGATAGAATCAATAATCAATCTGAAATAGCATCTCAATATCCATCGGATCCCCGCAAACACAACATGCAGAATTACAAATAGATGATCTTGATCATGAACGGAGCTCACAAGATCTAAACATGAAAGCACAAAGGAGGAGAACCAACCATCTAGCTACTACATGGATCCGTAGTCCAAGTATGAACTACTCACGCATCACACCGGAGGCTTGCATGATGATAAAGAAGGCCTCCAGGGTGAATTGCCCTCTCCGGCAGGGTGTCGTGAAGAGCTTCAGATCCCTCCCGATCTAGGGATGGAGATGACGGCGGCTACAGACTCTTTCGTGGATTTTTGATCGGGTACTTAGGGTTTTCGTCCCGAGGGCATCTTATAGGCGAAAGGAGAGGCCGAGGGGGTGCTGGGGTCGGCCAGACCACCCCCTGGCGCGGGCCAAGCCTGGCCGCGCGGCCAGGTGGTGTGGCCGACCCCCAGCCCTTCTCCGTCTCGTATTATGGCATCTGATGACTTCTGGAAAAATAGGCACTTTGGCTTTTGTGTCGTCCAATTCCGAGAATATTCATTTTATGACTTTCCTGGAACCAAAAACAGCAGAAAACAGGCAGCTGGCACTGTGGCTCTTGTTAATAGGTTAGTCCAAGAAATCATATGAAAAGTACTCCAAAGTGTGGACAAAACACAAGAAAGTGGATAAAACCAAGAATGGAACATCAAAAATTATAGATACATTTGCAATGTATCAACATCCCCAAGCTTAACTCTTGCTCGTCCTCGAGTAGGTAAGTGATAAAAAGAAAGAATAATTTTTGAGGTGACATGCACCATCAAAGACTTGATCAAAGTATTTGTAAAGCATTCAAGGCTGGGATCATAGTACTTCAATCATAACATGAAGGACAAAGTTCTAGCAATAAGACAAAGAAACTATGATGCAACATGAAAAGGCACAAACAAAAGATTCATGAATAACAATGCTTTGCAAGACGTTTGTTTGTTTCACATAAAGAAAACATAGCATAATAGTATTCAGCTTGTCCCTCAAAGAGTAGCAAATAAATGCATAGGACACCCTCAAAGTTCATAAGAGTGACTAGATACAAATAGTTTAAAACAAGCAATATCAAGTTATGCATCAATCAACTAGTCTTGGGACAATGCACATAGAACTAAGAATGACCACTATGCTCTCAAAGTAGGTGCATAAAGGTAGAAGGTGGAGACTCAATATAATGGTGGAAGAAGGGCCTTTATGAAAGGAAGTAGGGATTCAAGTCTCATAAAGAGCTTCCAAAAATTATGGTACTTATAGCTTTCAGCTCTCATTGCCCCTATCATAAGCATCTTTAAGGTGATTCAGGTTAAAGTGACACAACTAAGAGGATATGCTTGACAAGTTATAAACCGAAATCTCATGCCCCTTACTTACGATGACCGAACCTCATGCTACTCAACTTTAGTCACAAGTAAGCTCTTGTCATTGTAAGTACATGTGTATCATAAAGAACCGCCAACGGGGTACCCCTTGCACATGATACAGGAGCTATCCCATAATCAAAATGACAAGGCAAGCAGACAATGAGCATCTCAGCGATCTTTTTATTTGCTATTTGCATAGGTTTTTATTGAGGATGCTTCATAGAGTGCTCATTATGGTGATGCTGCAAGTTTCCACCATGATTATGCATGGCTTAGGCTAGCGGCCCAGGCGTTTATCTAACACAAATGCAAACTCCATGATCTTACAAGTTCCACTTTTATTTCATACCGCCGGGATCCATAAGCAAAAGAACATGATATTAACGGGGTACAAGGTACAAGTGCAATGTTGAAAGCGTTCCCCATGATACATGGTTATGATAATTTCAACTTATAAAGCGCAAGCATATAAACAATAAAGAAGGACCCAATGGTTCAAGTTTATTAGATGCAAAAAAGTAAAGTGTGCTATCAAGTTCGTGAGAGCTTTAATCACTAGTTTTCTCATAACAAGTTTAATTTGGAAGGTAAAAAAAATCATGAATATACTTGGAATAGCATAAGCTAGTAGTTAGGTATGGTGGAATCTTTGGAATAACTTGGTTTAGGGAGTTGGATGCATGAGTGGAACTCATACTTGGTTGTGGAGGCTAGCAAAAGACTCGGAGCGACAAACTAAGAGAGCAATAATGGCCATAATCATGCAGAACGACAAAGCATCATTGATCAAAGCATAAAGTGATACCACAAGTTGAAAACTAAAGGATCATAAAGGCTATGGTGACGTTGGATAGTCATAACATGGTGTGAGCATGCACCAAGTCAACCCAAATAAAGCATCATAGGAGAATACCACTATACTATGCTTTAATATGCTAAAACAACGCATGATTCATCCAAGACACATTAAGAAATCTCAATTGTTTATAACAAGTCATGCTATAACAAAGAATACTAAGCATAAAGCCAAAACAATATCAAGCATGGCATGGCAAAGCATAGGCCACAGCCAAAAACAAGCTCTTTTTACCACATAAATATGAACTTTCCTACTCTTTTCCAAACCAAACCAAACTATTTGCAAACCAATGTATGAAAGAGGGGGTCCAACCAATTTATTCAGCAAACTAAGAAAACCAAAGCAAATGAAAATGAAAACGAAAACGAAAAAGAATACGCTCCAAGAACAACACAACCGTGCATGAAACAATAAAAATGAAGCGTTTGGAAGAAACCTGGGATTTTTATTGATGAAGACGGGGATGCCTTGGGCATCCCCAAGCTTTGATGCTTTTACTTCTTGGATATTTCTTGGGGTGACACGTGTGGCATCCCTAAGCTTGAGCTTTAGTCTATCCTTAATCGCATTACTTCATTCTCTCCATACACCTGGAATTTTTTCTTCATACAAAACTTCACACAATCTTTATTAGCAATATTAGTGCACTCAAGATAATAGGTATTAATGTTCAGTTCTAACACCAATAAAACTTACATTAGAACACTATCTACTGTAGAACTTCCCTCAAAAATCTCAATTCCCCAAAATAACTAAAAAAGGAACCAACAAGAAGCAAATGCAGAAAATGGCAGAAATCTATCAAAACAGACTAGCAGGTAAAGACGAATTTTTTCGAAGACCTTCTGTTGCTCAAATCAATAAGTGTTGAACTAACGAAAGTTTGATAACAACCTGGGGCAGAAGCACAAAAATTCACGCCACAAAAAGACGTTCAGAGATTTTACACGAATTTTTACGGTGAAGCACATAAATCTGTTTTGGGACAGCAACTTTCCCAATCATTACTTCTCTCTCATTAGAGGTTACTCTTGGCACAAAAAGCAAATAAAAAGGATAAGGAGTGGTTATTACTGAAGGAATAACTTCCAAGACTCATCTAAAACTTTTGGGTTATCTCCCAATAAGTACTTTTCTTTAACGCCTTTAAGTTAGGCATAAGAAGCAAGAAAAAAGATCAAGTGTTCTCAAATGAAGAAGCATTAAGATTAATACCAGAAATATCTTCAACAAGGCAAGGTATATCATCCAAATAAGTTCTAGAGGATCCTCTCTCAGTGCTCTTTGGTTCACTACTTTCATCAAACGGGTTTTCCGGAACGATCCAATCAAGATTCTTTTCTATGGCTTTATGCATTGCTACTAGTTTAAAGGGTATTGGCATCTTAGGTTCCTTCCCATTAGGTTCGGTTTTGTTCATCTTTTCTCGTGTACCAACAACATCTACACATGAGCCTAGCATATTGAAACGTTCAAAGACTTTCCTAGCTTCCTTGGCAACATCATAGAACTCCTTAAACAAAGTTTTTAGAATAAAATCCCTCTTTTCAGGGTCCTCAATTTCTTTAAGCTTAAGAAACATTACTTGCATTAAGGGGTTGAGGTTAACAAACCTAGATTCTAACATGTGAATTAAAGAAGCTGCAGCAATCTCATAGTTTGGAGCAAGTTCTGCAAGGGATCTATCCTTAGTATCCTCATGTTTACTAACATGATTAAAGAATTCTTTAATATTATCTTTCCCAATTATAGAACCACTACCAACTGAAAGGTCTTTCAGGGTGAATTTAGGGATCAACATGGTGAGCTAAGGGAGATGTGATAACTAAAGGCGACTTCATTTTTGTGTGTGTTTTGATAAAGAAAGCAAACTAGTAAAACTAATTTTTTTGTGTTTTTGATAAAGAAACAAGCAAACAAAACAAAAAGAAACCAAGCAAAACAAAAATAACAAAGTAAAGAGATTGGTTATAAGGGACTCCCCTTGTGAAGATGTCCTTGACTCCCCGGCAATGGCGCCAGAAAATATGCTTGATGGCCCAAAATATATCAAGCTTGTTGGGGAACCCCAAGAGGAAGGTATGATGAGCACAACATCAAGTTTTGCCTCGGTACGAAACCAAGGTTATCAATCCAGTAGGAGCAAGGAAACACCCCAAAGGTGTAGCTAGCTGAACGTTGGCAGGGCGCACTACCGGTGCCAGCAGCAACGTGGAGACCTGCACAACACAACCACAGAACTCTGTCCCCAACTTGTGATGAGGTTGTCAATCTTACCGGTTTTGCTAAAAACAAAGGATTAAACGTATTGAATGGAAGGAAGTAATAGTTTGTAGAAAGTAAACATAAAGAAGTAAACAGTTTATAGATTATATGTAAAAGAAAGGACCGAGATCCATAGTTCACTAGAGGTGGCTCTCCTTAAGATAGATAACATGCTGGGTGAACAAATTACAGCGGGGCAATTGACAAACATCGAGAAAGCAATACATGCATATAGTAATCATCTTGACTCCTTTGGAACTTGATTGGGCATTACAACAGTATACATAGACCGCCATCCAACTACATCTATGACTAATAATCCACCTTCAGGTTACCGTCCGAACCCCCTCCAGTATTAAGTTACAAGCAACAGATTATTGCTTTACGAATTGCATGTAAAGTAAACAATACGATTGTTCTATGAACAAAGGATTGTTGTTTTCTCCCTAGTAGCAACAGCACATCTAGTACCTTAGAGATTTCTGTCACTTCCCCAGATTACCAGAGGCATGAACCCACTATCGAGCATAAAGACTAACTCTTGGAGTTGCTAGCATCTACTTGGCCAAGATAGCTACTAACAACGGAAAGCATGCAAGATCACAAATAACAAAGACATGATAGAATCAATAATCAATCTGAAATAGCATCTCAATATCCATCGGATCCCCGCAAACACAACATGCAGAATTACAAATAGATGATCTTGATCATGAACGGAGCTCACAAGATCTAAACATGAAAGCACAAAGGAGGAGAACCAACCATCTAGCTACTACATGGATCCGTAGTCCAAGTATGAACTACTCACGCATCACACCGGAGGCTTGCATGATGATAAAGAAGGCCTCCAGGGTGAATTGCCCTCTCCGGCAGGGTGTCGTGAAGAGCTTCAGATCCCTCCCGATCTAGGGATGGAGATGACGGCGGCTACAGACTCTTTCGTGGATTTTTGATCGGGTACTTAGGGTTTTCGTCCCGAGGGCATCTTATAGGCGAAAGGAGAGGCCGAGGGGGTGCTGGGGTCGGCCAGACCACCCCCTGGCGCGGGCCAAGCCTGGCCGCGCGGCCAGGTGGTGTGGCCGACCCCCAGCCCTTCTCCGTCTCGTATTATGGCATCTGATGACTTCTGGAAAAATAGGCACTTTGGCTTTTGTGTCGTCCAATTCCGAGAATATTCATTTTATGACTTTCCTGGAACCAAAAACAGCAGAAAACAGGCAGCTGGCACTGTGGCTCTTGTTAATAGGTTAGTCCAAGAAATCATATGAAAAGTACTCCAAAGTGTGGACAAAACACAAGAAAGTGGATAAAACCAAGCATGGAACATCAAAACTTATAGATACATTTGCAATGTATCAACATCCCCAAGCTTAACTCTTGCTCGTCCTCGAGTAGGTAAGTGATAAAAAGAAAGAATAATTTTTGAGGTGACATGCACCATCAAAGACTTGATCAAAGTATTTGTAAAGCATTCAAGGCTGGGATCATAGTACTTCAATCATAACATGAAGGACAAAGTTCTAGCAATAAGACAAAGAAACTATGATGCAACATGAAAAGGCACAAACAAAAGATTCATGAATAACAATGCTTTGCAAGACGTTTGTTTGTTTCACATAAAGAAAACATAGCATAATAGTATTCAGCTTGTCCCTCAAAGAGTAGCAAATAAATGCATAGGACACCCTCAAAGTTCATAAGAGTGACTAGATACAAATAGTTTAAAACAAGCAATATCAAGTTATGCATCAATCAACTAGTCTTGGGACAATGCACATAGAACTAAGAATGACCACTATGCTCTCAAAGTAGGTGCATAAAGGTAGAAGGTGGAGACTCAATATAATGGTGGAAGAAGGGCCTTTATGAAAGGAAGTAGGGATTCAAGTCTCATAAAGAGCTTCCAAAAATTATGGTACTTATAGCTTTCAGCTCTCATTGCCCCTATCATAAGCATCTTTAAGGTGATTCAGGTTAAAGTGACACAACTAAGAGGATATGCTTGACAAGTTATAAACCGAAATCTCATGCCCCTTACTTACGATGACCGAACCTCATGCTACTCAACTTTAGTCACAAGTAAGCTCTTGTCATTGTAAGTACATGTGTATCATAAAGAACCGCCAACGGGGTACCCCTTGCACATGATACAGGAGCTATCCCATAATCAAAATGACAAGGCAAGCAGACAATGAGCATCTCAGCGATCTTTTTATTTGCTATTTGCATAGGTTTTTATTGAGGATGCTTCATAGAGTGCTCATTATGGTGATGCTGCAAGTTTCCACCATGATTATGCATGGCTTAGGCTAGCGGCCCAGGCGTTTATCTAACACAAATGCAAACTCCATGATCTTACAAGTTCCACTTTTATTTCATACCGCCGGGATCCATAAGCAAAAGAACATGATATTAACGGGGTACAAGGTACAAGTGCAATGTTGAAAGCGTTCCCCATGATACATGGTTATGATAATTTCAACTTATAAAGCGCAAGCATATAAACAATAAAGAAGGACCCAATGGTTCAAGTTTATTAGATGCAAAAAAGTAAAGTGTGCTATCAAGTTCGTGAGAGCTTTAATCACTAGTTTTCTCATAACAAGTTTAATTTGGAAGGTAAAAAAAATCATGAATATACTTGGAATAGCATAAGCTAGTAGTTAGGTATGGTGGAATCTTTGGAATAACTTGGTTTAGGGAGTTGGATGCATGAGTGGAACTCATACTTGGTTGTGGAGGCTAGCAAAAGACTCGGAGCGACAAACTAAGAGAGCAATAATGGCCATAATCATGCAGAACGACAAAGCATCATTGATCAAAGCATAAAGTGATACCACAAGTTGAAAACTAAAGGATCATAAAGGCTATGGTGACGTTGGATAGTCATAACATGGTGTGAGCATGCACCAAGTCAACCCAAATAAAGCATCATAGGAGAATACCACTATACTATGCTTTAATATGCTAAAACAACGCATGATTCATCCAAGACACATTAAGAAATCTCAATTGTTTATAACAAGTCATGCTATAACAAAGAATACTAAGCATAAAGCCAAAACAATATCAAGCATGGCATGGCAAAGCATAGGCCACAGCCAAAAACAAGCTCTTTTTACCACATAAATATGAACTTTCCTACTCTTTTCCAAACCAAACCAAACTATTTGCAAACCAATGTATGAAAGAGGGGGTCCAACCAATTTATTCAGCAAACTAAGAAAACCAAAGCAAATGAAAATGAAAACGAAAACGAAAAAGAATACGCTCCAAGAACAACACAACCGTGCATGAAACAATAAAAATGAAGCGTTTGGAAGAAACCTGGGATTTTTATTGATGAAGACGGGGATGCCTTGGGCATCCCCAAGCTTTGATGCTTTTACTTCTTGGATATTTCTTGGGGTGACACGTGTGGCATCCCTAAGCTTGAGCTTTAGTCTATCCTTAATCGCATTACTTCATTCTCTCCATACACCTGGAATTTTTTCTTCATACAAAACTTCACACAATCTTTATTAGCAATATTAGTGCACTCAAGATAATAGGTATTAATGTTCAGTTCTAACACCAATAAAACTTACATTAGAACACTATCTACTGTAGAACTTCCCTCAAAAATCTCAATTCCCCAAAATAACTAAAAAAGGAACCAACAAGAAGCAAATGCAGAAAATGGCAGAAATCTATCAAAACAGACTAGCAGGTAAAGACGAATTTTTTCGAAGACCTTATGTTGCTCAAATCAATAAGTGTTGAACTAACGAAAGTTTGATAACAACCTGGGGCAGAAGCACAAAAATTCACGCCACAAAAAGACGTTCAGAGATTTTACACGAATTTTTACGGTGAAGCACATAAATCTGTTTTGGGACAGCAACTTTCCCAATCATTACTTCTCTCTCATTAGAGGTTACTCTTGGCACAAAAAGCAAATAAAAAGGATAAGGAGTGGTTATTACTGAAGTAATAACTTCCAAGACTCATCTAAAACTTTTGGGTTATCTCCCAATAAGTACTTTTCTTTAACGCCTTTAAGTTAGGCATAAGAAGCAAGAAAAAAGATCAAGTGTTCTCAAATGAAGAAGCATTAAGATTAATACCAGAAATATCTTCAACAAGGCAAGGTATATCATCCAAATAAGTTCTAGAGGATCCTCTCTCAGTGCTCTTTGGTTCACTACTTTCATCAAACGGGTTTTCCGGAACGATCCAATCAAGATTCTTTTCTATGGCTTTATGCATTGCTACTAGTTTAAAGGGTATTGGCATCTTAGGTTCCTTCCCATTAGGTTCGGTTTTGTTCATCTTTTCTCGTGTACCAACAACATCTACACATGAGCCTAGCATATTGAAACGTTCAAAGACTTTCCTAGCTTCCTTGGCAACATCATAGAACTCCTTAAACAAAGTTTTTAGAATAAAATCCCTCTTTTCAGGGTCCTCAATTTCTTTAAGCTTAAGAAACATTACTTGCATTAAGGGGTTGAGGTTAACAAACCTAGATTCTAACATGTGAATTAAAGAAGCTGCAGCAATCTCATAGTTTGGAGCAAGTTCTGCAAGGGATCTATCCTTAGTATCCTCATGTTTACTAACATGATTAAAGAATTCTTTAATATTATCTTTCCCAATTATAGAACCACTACCAATTGAAAGGTCTTTCAGGGTGAATTTAGGGATCAACATGGTGAGCTAAGGGAGATGTGATAACTAAAGGCGACTTCATTTTTGTGTGTGTTTTGATAAAGAAAGCAAACTAGTAAAACTAATTTTTTTGTGTTTTTGATAAAGAAACAAGCAAACAAAACAAAAAGAAACCAAGCAAAACAAAAATAACAAAGTAAAGAGATTGGTTATAAGGGACTCCCCTTGTGAAGATGTCCTTGACTCCCCGGCAATGGCGCCAGAAAATATGCTTGATGGCCCAAAATATATCAAGCTTGTTGGGGAACCCCAAGAGGAAGGTATGATGAGCACAACATCAAGTTTTGCCTCGGTACGAAACCAAGGTTATCAATCCAGTAGGAGCAAGGAAACACCCCAAAGGTGTAGCTAGCTGAACGTTGGCAGGGCGCACTACCGGTGCCAGCAGCAACGTGGAGACCTGCACAACACAACCACAGAACTCTGTCCCCAACTTGTGATGAGGTTGTCAATCTTACCGGTTTTGCTAAAAACAAAGGATTAAACGTATTGAATGGAAGGAAGTAATAGTTTGTAGAAAGTAAACATAAAGAAGTAAACAGTTTATAGATTATATGTAAAAGAAAGGACCGAGATCCATAGTTCACTAGAGGTGGCTCTCCTTAAGATAGATAACATGCTGGGTGAACAAATTACAGCGGGGCAATTGACAAACATCGAGAAAGCAATACATGCATATAGTAATCATCTTGACTCCTTTGGAACTTGATTGGGCATTACAACAGTATACATAGACCGCCATCCAACTACATCTATGACTAATAATCCACCTTCAGGTTACCGTCCGAACCCCCTCCAGTATTAAGTTACAAGCAACAGATTATTGCTTTACGAATTGCATGTAAAGTAAACAATACGATTGTTCTATGAACAAAGGATTGTTGTTTTCTCCCTAGTAGCAACAGCACATCTAGTACCTTAGAGATTTCTGTCACTTCCCCAGATTACCAGAGGCATGAACCCACTATCGAGCATAAAGACTAACTCTTGGAGTTGCTAGCATCTACTTGGCCAAGATAGCTACTAACAACGGAAAGCATGCAAGATCACAAATAACAAAGACATGATAGAATCAATAATCAATCTGAAATAGCATCTCAATATCCATCGGATCCCCGTAAACACAACATGCAGAATTACAAATAGATGATCTTGATCATGAACGGAGCTCACAAGATCTAAACATGAAAGCACAAAGGAGGAGAACCAACCATCTAGCTACTACATGGATCCGTAGTCCAAGTATGAACTACTCACGCATCACACCGGAGGCTTGCATGATGATAAAGAAGGCCTCCAGGGTGAATTCCCCTCTCCGGCAGGGTGTCGTGAAGAGCTTCAGATCCCTCCCGATCTAGGGATGGAGATGACGGCGGCTACAGACTCTTTCGTGGATTTTTGATCGGGTACTTAGGGTTTTCGTCCCGAGGGCATCTTATAGGCGAAAGGAGAGGCCGAGGGGGTGCTGGGGTCGGCCAGACCACCCCCTGGCGCGGGCCAAGCCTGGCCGCGCGGCCAGGTGGTGTGGCCGACCCCCAGCCCTTCTCCGTCTCGTATTATGGCATCTGATGACTTCCGGAAAAATAGGCACTTTGGCTTTTGTGTCGTCCAATTCCGAGAATATTCATTTTCTGACTTTCCTGGAACCAAAAACAGCAGAAAACAGGCAGCTGGCACTGTGGCTCTTGTTAATAGGTTAGTCCAAGAAATCATATGAAAAGTACTCCAAAGTGTGGACAAAACACAAGAAAGTGGATAAAACCAAGCATGGAACATCAAAAATTATAGATACATTTGCAATGTATCAGCCGATGTGTTCTTCGATGATGTCGACATCGCTGTTGTGCTCTTCGAGGCTGCGACTCGCCTTCAGCTCGCGCTATTTTTGTCCGCGGGTCTTCTGACCTGCGAATGGGGAGGCGTGTGCCTCCACGATCTCATCCTCGCTCTCGGAGGACTCATCCACCTCCTCTTCTTCAAGCTCCGTGGGAACCTCTTCATCGAGTGGAGGAAGCCAGTTCTCGAGGACTTGGAACAACTAGCAGAAATAGAGAAAATAACTTGATGAAAACTAACACCAAAACTGTGACTGCAAGACTGCGACTGGGAATTAGCGATTGTAAAGCTGCGACTGCGAAACCAAATTGAGAAAGAAGGGAGACTTATAGTGGGGGCCTGACGCTTCCTGGTGGTGGTGTATGGAGCAAGCCCGGCCTTCGGGTCATTGTACTCCGCCTCCATGATCTTATTCAACGTGGCGATGTAGTCATCGGCCTCCTAGACCTCCTTGCTCGCCTTTGTGGCATCATCCTTGCCGGTATACTGGTACATCCAGTGGGCTCGGGTGGCCAGTGGAACCAGCCGTCGCCCGAGCTAGTAGTTATACATATTGATGGTCTCGAGACCCTCCTTCTCTAGCTCTTTGTTTTGCTGCAGCATTTCGTTGACGACCATCCTCTGATCTTTGGGAAGTGTGGTCGCCGACAGCCGGCGTGGATCGCTCCTCTCGATGGTGTACATTGGAAGTGCCACCTCATCGTCGGGAGTGTACTCCTTCACATAGAACCAACTTTTCTTCCATTCGCTGGCGGCTTTCTTCGGCAGCAGAAGCTTCACAAACGTGGCCTTGGGCTGGAGATGAAATGTAACGCTGCCCGCCGCCAGGATGGGACCGCTGATAGGTTCGTAGCATGGAAAACAAAAAATTTCTACCACAAGAATGAACAAAACCCAGATCTAATCTAGATAAAAGCCAAGATCTAATCTATTAGACATGTGCAACGAGATAGATCGGTACTAACCCTTGTAGATCCAAAAGCGTTACAAGATTAGATCTCGTGGTTGATGTAGTCGATCACTTGCCGATCTCAAGATCGTGTGGACGATCCTTCCGGCGCCGCGTTCCGGCAGCGCTTCCGCAGTCGGTCACACGTCCGGAGTCGAAGCAGACCTTCCTCTCCTCGTTCCAGCGAGCAGCGAAGGTAGTAGATCTTCTCCACGGAATCCCAGCAGCATGACGGCGTGGTGGTGGTGGTGGAGTAGAGAATTCTGCAGGGCTTCGCCTATGCCTGTGCAGAAGAAAGGAGGAGGAGAGAGGCGGCGGAGATTGGGTGTTGTCGAGGAGGGGCAAGGGGTGGCGCCTCCCCTTCTATTTAAAGGAGGGAGGGCGCCTGGGGAGGGGGAGTCCTAGTAGGACTCCCCACCTCCTAGGGCCGGTAAATTGGGGAGGGGGGAGGAGTCCTCCCCCACGACTCCTTGTCTTGACCCACCAGGACTCCTTGATCCCTATCTTGATTTTCAAGCAAACTCCAAGAAATCTTCTAGAACCATCCGGAACATTCCGAAACCTTCTAGAATCCTCATACAAATACTCCAGAACATTTCCTAACTCAGAAAATGATCCCCAATATATGAATCTTATTCTCCGGACAATTCCGGATCTCCTAATGATGTCCTGGATCCAATCCGAGACTCCGAACAACCTTCGGTCTCCAACGCACATTCCATATCTACTTAAAACAACTTCGAACCTTAAGTGTGTCACCCTACGGTTCGTGAATATGTAGACATGACAGAGACACATCTCCTATCAATAACCATTAGCGGGACCTGGAGATCCATAATGGCTCCCACATACTCAACGATGACTTCGTGATCGATTGAACCATTCACATATGAAACCAATTCCCTTTGTCACGCGATACGATACTTATCCAAGGTTTGATCGTCGATATCTCCATACCTAGTTCTACCTCGTTACTGATAAGTACTCTTTACTCGTTCCGTGATATATCATCCCTTGTGACCCAGTCACATGCTTGCAAGCTAACTAGACGACATTTCACCGAGAGGGCCCAGAGCATATCTATCCATCATATGGATGGACAAATCCCAATCTTGGTCCATGCGCTTCAACACATACTTTCAGAATACCCAATGACACCTTTATAACCACCCAGTTATGAAGCGGTGTTTGATGTCATCAAAGTACCCATCCGGTGATGGTGATTAACATAACCTCATGGTCGAAGGATTAGGTTACTATGCATTTAAAAGCTTATAGCAATACGAACTTAATGACTTGATCTTATGCTACGCTTATTATGGGTGTATGTCCATCACATCATTCTCCTAATGATATAACCTTGTTATTAATCACATCCTTATGTCCATGATCAGGAAACCATGATCATCAATCAATCAACAAGCTAGTTCAACAAGAGGCTTACTAGGGACTCTTACATGTTTACAAAACACACATGTATTAGTGTTTCCTAATAACACAGTCATAGCATGGGATGTAAACATTCATCATAAACATAAAGATATAATAATAATCACTTTTATTATTGCCTCTTGGGCATATCTCCAACAACCGCTAGTTCCTTCGCGGCCGACATGGCCGTGGAACAGCTCTAGCCACAAAGGAAAGTATGGGCGACATCCGAGATAGCTCTCGTAGAAGGCGATGAAGATCACGAGCTGCTCCACGTTGTGCGGCCCCAAGTCTGACGGCTTGATCGTGTAGTACGCGCAGAATCGCCGGAAGAAAATTGAAGTGGGGAACCCTAACCCCCTCTCCGGATGGCTCAAGAAGCAGATGAACTCTCCGAGGCGGGGTTTGGGTTCTGTCTCACCAAATGTGGGAATTCGCCAGTTTCCTCTACAGAGGATACCCGCGTCCTTGAAGGATTTCAGGGCGGCTGTGGTGCACTTTGATTTGCCCCACAAATCCTTTGGAGGCACCATCGGGAGAGAACGAGATCGCTCGGTCCGGAGATTTTGGATCGGGAGAAGGTGGGGAGACTGAAGTTGTGCGTGGGCGGCGAAATGCGGGGAAGGCTCACAACTACCCTCGTCATTCTCCTTATAAACGGGGCGCTACCTGCCGATTTCGGGGTAGCCGTTACCCCACGGTATTTACGCCGAAGTTACCATTGGGTTACCCAACGGCTAGTTTGACCAAGCTGATAGTCCAACTTCATTCACTCGACTCGCTTGCTGGTGCGCCTTGTCCACTCGACTAGGTGCAGCGACTCGAGCATAATTTCACTCGCCGATGCTGCGACTGAAGACACGCTGGAGGGACTTCTTCCTTCATTGAGGGAGTCCATTGCCGATTCGACTGGGCGTCCAAATTGGACTCGCCTACTCTGACTGCCAAATGAACACCTGCGCCGAACGAACACTGTGCTTGGGGACTATTGATGGGGATACGCCAAAGGGGGTATGCCCACCAGGATGTTTCGACTGTACCAGGGCCTTTGCGAGTAGGCCTGCATGATGGCGACTGGAATGCGATTGGAAAGAAAGCTTGGCGACTGGAAGCTGGAGGCCCAGAAGCGTAGCTAGGCCTAGTCGGATTAGGTCAAATCCTCTGAGTCCTTAACTGATTCGGTTGTATATCTGTAAACCCTAGCGAGGCACCCCATATATAAGCCTCCTTAGGGTACTATCTGGACTCACATTCCATCATACACCCCATCGACTCGCTGCCTAGCCGCCGAGCTCGCCACCATTATACTCACTCGATAATACAATCTAGCAGGAGTAGGTCTTTACCCTACGGGGGGCGAACCTGGGTAAATCCCTGCGTCCTTGCCCTCATCTCGCTCCACAGATGGCTGCCCGCTCTTGCCCCAAAACCTTCCAATCGCACCCCTGGTAGCGACTGCCGTGGTCATTCCCACGACAGGAAGAGATACTCCCGATGCCCTTCAGGAAGGCCAACGATACCCGTAGGCGTCACCATGTCGGTGTCTGGACGACAAGGATTTCTCCCGATCCCTCAAAAACCACACTCCCGAACGCTTCGTATGGCTCCACCTAGCTCACCACCCACCTGCACACGACACCGCGGTCTTGCGGTCACCTCCGCCGTTTCACTATGACCTACGTTGCGAGGCTGGTACGACCAAAAAGAAGAAACTCAGGCGTGGATCGGCGGTAAAGTAACACGCGGGAGGGAATTACCTCCACCACCGGAGGGCGATAGCCGACCAGATGCAACAACATTGGCAAACCAGGCCCTCCCTGGCCCGCCCGAGCCCAAATGGACTCGTGAAGCCCCGCTGCCACACTGCAACAAGGGTGTCACTGATGCCGCCAACCCTAGCTAGTCCCTACTCCTCCGTCCACTAGTGGATCCGCCACCACCGCAGATCCCCACCGCCAAGAAGCAGCGCCATCATCACCGTGCTCACCCAGGCCAACCGGACCACCCTAGTCCGAGGAACGCCACCTAGGCCAACAGCCCCAGTCATCATTTGGACGAGCCATGACACAGACAAAGGAGACTTGGTACCCGTCAGCAAAGAGGAGCAGAAGGTTGACACCCATAGTAGGCACGCCACCTCTGTGTCACCAGCGAGTCGCGCCCTATAGAACCCGCCAGGGTCTGACCGGTGGCAACCAGTGCTGGGCCCACCTGGCCTAGGACTGCCCCCAGCCACACAGACAGGGGGAGTGCGCCTGGCCTCCCTCAGAAAGCCAAGGCGTGGACGACCATGGCCCGTCAGGCCCAGATCGGGCCCACATGCCTAGATCTGGCCGACATGGCCCAGCCGCCACGAACCACTGCCGTGCACCGCTACCTCAAGCCACTGCCCCTGGACCTCCGGTCGTCCCCGTCGATCGCCGTCTCCTTGGGAACCGCCGCCGCCCAAGATCTGCAGGGGGCCTCGCTGCCTCCGTCCGCAGCAGCCGCAAGCAAAAGCACCAGCCGCAAGCAACAGCACCAGCCGCAAGCAACAACAACAGTCGCCGCCTCTAGCTGTAGGGAGCTGAGCCGCCCCCGACGCCGCTCGTCGGCGATCGCTGAGCCGGGCCTTGCCACCTCCCGCCAAAGCTCACCGCGTGCCAGGGTCACACCACCCCGCCCTGGATCCCCTCGCGCCGGGTAGAGAACGACCGCCGTTGCCGCCGCCGCGAGGGCTTTGCCCTGCGCCTCACGCCGGCAGCGGCGGGAGGGAAGGTGACGGGGGGAGGGCTCGGTAGGGTTAGCCGCCGCCGCTTTGGTCGCCCACGGGGGAGGGACGCGAAGCATTCTTTTTTCATTGGGGGCTAGAAGATGAGACAAAATTATACAGAAGATGAGACACAAGATCCTGGCAGACAGAAAATACGGGTCAGATTCATAAAGATATAGTCTGTAAAACCAAGAGACAGCATGCTAGATGAAATTACTCTTGCTCGAAGTTGAAGCCTGAATAAACAACACGACACAATCTCACAATCAGCTTTCATGCGCTGAATTCAGATTTTCTGCATCTCAGTGCTTCTTGAAATGAGGAGTTCAATTGATTAGCGAGAAGCACTTCCTTCGAGCCCCATGCTCGCAAAAAAACCAATTCCCCTACTCTTCTTTTTGTGCCACAAATTATGAGACTTTATTTCTTGACTTTGCTGTACCATATCTCTTTTCTTCCCTAAATATAAATTCTAGCTGGGAGTTTACAGAGAGCAGTCAAGAAAAAAAATTAGCGACGAAGAACCCGTTAGAAAATGTGCTAGACTTGCTCTTAGGCCAACTTGCCCTCCTTTTTTTACAGTATCCGCCAATATCCTCTTGTTGGTGTCAGGTGTGATACATTACTCTGTTCCTCCCTGCGTGCTGGAACAGATGATTTTAACAAAAATAACCTTTTCTTTAAAGTTTGACACAAAATAGACTTTTCTAAAGAATAATTTTGAAAATAACCTTTTTCATGAAGCCTTGACCTAAGGAGACGCCTTGGATGATGGTATCATGCAGTAGAGCATGGCGCCTTGGGCCATAGCTTCATGCTATAGGGTAGGGCGTCATGCAAACAGGTTAGTTTGTGGATTGATCTTGAAACATGGTTACTTTGTGTTAACTTTTCAAGGTTAGGTAATTTTATCGTTTTTATTGCTGGTACAAGTTATGAATGAATATAGTACTCCTGTTTATTTAATTTAATGAAATACCCTAGTTCAGGAAAAACATCTACATATTCGTTAACGTACCACTGAATGGCATTTTATGAACATGTAATAATGACATGCCCTTATCACAGCCGAGTGCAACCAATTTCCCTCTTCTTTTTGTGCCACGAATTAGGAAAACTTTTTTTTCCATGACTTGATGTACCAAAAACTAAATCACAAACATAAAAACGAGCAGTTCTAGCAAGATTTATAATAGTCTATTCATGTTTTTTTGGGACAACCGGCAGGAGCTCTGCCTTTTCATTAAGCAAGGGGAAGAAACCCAAATCAGAAGAGTACAAAACGGGCATGTTTTGATTAAGGTGTAAACATGCCGAAAAAACACCCAAAGAAAAAATTACAACACCGCCAGCCTAATCAGAAGAGTCCATTCATGTTAAGGGTACATTTAGTTCATTTTAAGTAGATTCCTACATGTTTTGAGGCCACATCGGCATGGATTTTTCTACTTTAACTCGGTCTTGTTTCATGTTTTGTCAAAGCTCCATTTGTCAAAGCTCCATTTGTCAAAGCGTACATGTTTACAAATAGGTACATAAACATTGCTGCTCCCTAACCAGCATGTGTGCAAAGAGAATTATGCTCTATTAATGACATATCTAACTCCACAATAGTTAATGTATACGAAGTTGCCAAATAAATTCAGTTAAGGTCGGCCATAAGCCTACACACGATTGGTTCTTCCTAACCATGAAAAAAAGACATCAGTTAATGCTTACCCTGTTGAGCTAGACAGAAAGAGTAATAACACACATGCATGAAGGTAGCTGTCGACCAGACCTACACTTTCCTCCATGCGAAATATAACATCAATCACATAGATACCATGACCTTGTACCGACTTCAGGAAATGAGCAGCAGTATACAGCTGGGTTTCGGGTAGCATAGCAATTTCTACACAAACTCAAACAAACGGGAGAGGGACAGCCACACAATCCTAGTAGACAGAAAATAGCGATCTCACGGGGCCAGGTTCAGGGAGATGTATATCCTGTATAACCAAGAAATTGTATACCAGATGAAATTACTCCTGCTCGAAACGGAAGCTTGAATAAACAATGAGACACAATCAGCACATGCAAGGCCAGACTAAGAGAAATGAGAAGGTAAAATTGATTAGTGAGGGGCACTGAAGTGTAGGAAATCTCAATTCAAAGTAAATGTAGGAAAACCTAATTGAACAAACATTCAACTTAACCAAGTACACACTAGAAAGCTCAAAGGATATATCATTAAATGAAACTAATAAAAAAATAACTTGTTGTTTGCAGGCCATCAACATATGCCGATGAGGGTGCCAGGTAATGTATGGTGGCATTAGCAGTCAAAAGGATGCAAAATAGCACGAGATGATATAAGTATATGCAGGGCTGCTTAGACTTAGCCTTAGATTTTTATTGAAATAAGATATGGAATCTTACTAGCTTCACAGAATGTTGGAATTTGTACTTCTCAAATTTAAAATAGTAACCATTACTTTGTCTAAATTAATATGATACTTCCTTTCATTGCTAAACTTTATGCATACATGCTGACTGCAAAAACATAAAAAACACTGAGGAGTGGTAATAGTTACTTACAATCAGACCTCACAAGGTTCTGTTGGTCCTGTACTTGCACAGATTCCTACAAAAACTTAATATGCTCAGGAGGCACTCCAAGACTAATAAGGGTCTTCATAATTTGGTGAATCCTTTCGTCATCCTTGCTGTTAGGGTAATAGATCTCTTGTATTACCAGAGGGCCAAAGGCCAGAATATATAGTACATGTACAGGTGCAAATATACAGAAAGCCCCCTAACATATGGGGAAACTACAATATACAAATCTACTCTAACACCCCCCCTCAAACTCATGGTGGATCCACAACACTGAGTTTGGAGAGTAAGAAATCATGCTGAGCGCGAGTTTGTGCCTTTGTAAAGAAATCTGCCAACTGCAAGTCTGAAGGCACATAATGGAGCGCAACAACCTGATCCTGCACCTGAGCACGTGTATAAAAAGCATCAACACCAATATGCTTGGTCAGCTCATGCTTGACCGGATCACGTGCAATACTGATAGCACCTGTATTGTCTGACAAAAGTGGAGTGGGTGCCGTAACAGAGACCCCAAAACCTGCAAGCAACCACCGTAACCAGGTCACCTCAGCAGTCACCGAAGCCATAGCCCGCAACTCAGCCTCAACACTCGAACGGGAAACCGCTACCTGTTTCTTCGTCTTCCAAGCAACAAGCGAACCACCAAGAAACACACAGTAAGCAGAAAGCGAACGACGATCCGTAGGATCATTCGCCCACGTAGCATCCGAGTAGCACTGGAGCTGGAGAGAGCTAGAACGAGGGAAGAAAAGGCGACGAGTAATCGTGCCACGAAGATAACGAAGGACACGAAGAAGATGACCATAGTGAACAGTGGTAGGAGCTGAGACAAACTGGCTCAGAATGTGAACAAGATAAGAGATATCAGGACGGGTGACAGCAAGATAAACAAGACTCCCCACAAGATGGCGATAACGAGTGGGATCGGGAAGAGGATCACCATCCGTAGGACGAAGCTTAACATGAAGCTCCATAGGAGTCTCAACGGTGCGCTCATCCGCAAGAGCAGCCCGAGCAAGAAGATCCTGAATATACTTTTCCTGAGAGATAGAAAACCCATCAGAAGTGGAGGAAACCTCAATCCCAAGAAAGTAGCGAAGAGGACCAAGATCAGTCATAAGAAACTGATCACGAAGACGAGCCTTGACAAAGGCAATATACTCAGGATCATCACCAGTAATGATCATATCATCAACATAGAGAAGGAGAAGAGTGCGTCCACGAGGTGAAGTGTGAACAAAAAGCGCTGGATCATGAGAACTAGGAGAGAAACCAGCAGCAGTCACCACAGAGGCAAAGCGCTCAAACCAGGCACGAGGGGCCTGTTTTAGGCCATAAAGGGAATGTCGAAGACGACAAACCATCCCATCGGGAACAGAATACCCAGGAGGAGGCTGCATATAAACCTCCTCACTCAACTTGCCATTAAGAAAAGCATTCTGAACATCGAGCTGGGACACAGACCAGCGTCGGACAGAAGCAACAACAAGAAGAGTACGCACAGTGGTCATATGGGCCACAGGAGCAAAGGTCTCATCATAGTCACGACCATGTTCCTGCTGAAAACCACGAGCCACAAGACGCGCTTTATAGCGCTCAAGAGATCCATCAGAGCGGGTCTTAATTTTATAGACCCACTTACACGTGATAGGACGAACACCAGAAGGGGGAGAGACAATATCCCAGGTGCCTGTGCGCTCAAGCGCAGCAATCTCCTCAGCCATGGCAAGCTGCCATTCAGGATGACACGTAGCATCCCGATAAGAAGTCGGCTCGGAAACTACAGAGAGACCATACTGACTAGGGGAGTAACGGTCTGGAGCACGACGCTGACGAATAGGTCGTGAGGAAGGAAGCTCATCCGCAGAAGATGACTCATCAGAAGAGGAAGATGAAGGAGGCGCGGAGGAAGGATCCGAAGCTGGAGACCGAGGAGAACTAGGGGAACTAGACGGAGGAGAGGATGGCGCCGAAAACAAAGGAGGCGCAGCAGAAGGAGGAGGTGGAGGAGAAGAGACAGCGGTGATGGGTTCGTAGCATGGAAAACAAAAAATTTCTACCGCAAGAACGAACAAAACCTAGATCTAATCTAGATAAAAGCCAAGATCTAATCTATTAGACATCAGCAACGAGATAGATGGGAACTAACCCTCGTAGATCCGAAAGCGTTAACGAGATTAGATCTCGTGGTTGATGTAGTCGATCACTTGCCGATCTCAAGATCGTGTGGACGATCCTTCCGGCGTCGCGTTCCAGCAGCGCTTCCGCCTTCGGTTAAGTTGACGATCCTTCCGGCGCCGCAATTCGGCAGCGCTTCCGCAGTCGGTCACACGTGCGGAGTCGAAGCAGACCTTCCTCTCCCCGTTCCAGCGAGCAGCGGAGGTAGTAGATCTTCTCCACGGAATCCCAGCAGCACGACGGCGTGGTGGTGGTGGTGGAGTAGAGAATTCTGCAGGGCTTCGCCTATGCCTGTGCAGAATATGGTGGAGGAGAGAGGCGGCAGAGATTGGACGTTATGAGAGCGTGGGTCGAGGGGGCACCCCCTGCGCCTCTATTTAAAGAGGGGATGGCGCCATGGGGAGGGGAGTCCTTGTAGGACTCCTCTCCTCCCTAGGCCGGCGGATTGGAGGTGGGGGGAGGAGTCCTCCTCCCCCACGAATCCGTATCTTGACCCACCAGGACTCCTTGATCCCTATCTTGATTTTCAAGCAAACTCCAAGATATCTTCTAGAACCTTCCGGAACATTCCGAAACCTTCTAGAATCCTCATACAAACACTTCGGAACATTTCCTATCTCATAAAATGATCTCCTATATATGAATCTTATTCTCCGGACCATTCCGGATCTCCTCGTGATGTCCCGGATCCATTCCGAGACTCCGAACAACATTCGGTTTCCAACGCACATTCCATATCTACTTAAAACAACTTCGAACCTTAAGTGTGTCACCCTACGGTTCGTGAATATGCAGACATGATAGAGACACATCTCCTATCAATAACCATCAGCGGGACCTGGAGATCCATAATGGCTCCCACATACTCAACGATGACTTCGCAATCGATTGAACCACTTACATACGAAACTAATTCCCTTTATCTCGCGATACTATACTTATTCGAGGTTTGATCGTCGGTATCTCCATACCTAGTTCTACCTCGTTACTGATAAGTACTCTTTACTCGTTCCGTGATATGTCATCCCTTGTGACCTAGTCACATGCTTGCAAGCTAACTAGATGACATTCCACTGAGAGGGCCCAGAGCATATCTATCCGTCATATGGATGGACAAATCCCAATCTTGGTTCATGAGCTTCAACACATACTTTCAGAATACCCAATGACACTTTTATAACCACCCAGTTACGAAGAGGCGTTTGATGTCATCAAAGTATTCATCCAGTGATGGTGATTAACATAACCTCATGGTCGAAGGAATAGGTTACTATGTGTTTGAAAGCTTACAGCAATACGAACTTAATGACTTGATCTTATGCTACGCTTACTATGGGTGTGTGTGTGTCCATCACATCATTCTCCTAATGATATGACCTTGTTATTAATCACATCCTAATGTCCATGATCAGGAAACCATAATCATCAATTAATCAACAAGCTAGTTCAACAAGAGGCTTACTAGGGACTCTCTTATGTTTACAAAACACACATGTATTAGTGTTTCCTAATAATACAATTATAGCATGGGATGTAAACATTCATCATAAACACAAAGATATAATAATAACCACTTTTATTATTGCCTCTTGGGCATATCTCCAACAAGCGGAAGGTGTATCAGGAAAAAGAAGGAAAGAGAGATCATCCGTTGGGTAAGTACGAGAGGTGGGGCGAGGATAGAAAGGACGCGTCTCATCGAACGTGACATCACGAGAGATGCGCATACGACGACCAACAGGGTCCCAACAGCGATAGCCCTTATGCTCATCACTGTAGCCAAGAAAAACACACTCAACAGACTGAGCGGTTAATTTGGTGCGTTCACGAGGAGGGAGAAGGACATAGCAAACACAACCAAATAAACGAAGAGTCGAGTAGTCTAGACAGGAGCCAGAGAGACGCTCGAGAGGAATGCCACCCTGAAGAGCAGCTGAAGGCTGGATATTAATGAGATAAGTCGACGTAGCGACAGCCTCAGCCCAGAAATGCGGCGGAAGAGAGGAAGCAATCATCATAGCGTGGGTAGTCTCAAGAATATGACGATGCTTACGCTCGGCGACACCATTTTGAGCATGGGCGTCGGGACACGAGAACTGAGCAAGGGTGCCCTGCTCAGAAAGGATGCCACGCAGGTGCTGGGAGATATACTCTCCTGCAGAATCAGCACGGAACACACGAATAGGTGTGGAATACTGAGTACGAACCATGGCCACAAAGCGCTGATAAATAGCAAGCACCTCGCTGCGAGAGCGCATAAAAAATAACCAGGTGTACCGTGAAAAATCATCAATAAACAAAATATAGTATCGGTGCCCCCCTTTTGAAGCAAAGGGAGCTGGACCCCACACATCTGAATGAACTAAATCAAAAGGTCGCTGAGATACAGACACACTAGTAGGATAGGGAAGCTGAATCTGTTTACCTAACCTACAACCCTGACACGAATGTAACGATGACACATCTCCTGAGACAAGCCCCAGAAGATCACGACGAACTAAGGATGATAAACGGGAGCCACAAAGATGACCCAGCCGATGATGCCACTGCTGAAACGAGCCAGTGACAGACGCAGCAACCGCATGAGAAGTGGCAGAAGGAGTGTCAGCGGAAGGAACACGAAGCCAGTCTAACTCCCATAGCCCCGGAGACTCAATGCTGCGAGGGCCAGCTCCAACCAGAGCTTGTGTACGACGGTCCTGAACAGCACAAGAACAAGCATTAAGAATGACACGACAACCAGAATCAGTAAGCTGACTAACAGAGAAAAGGTTCGTCTTAAGGCCGGGAACATGAGAAACATCAGGAACAGAGAAGGAGGAAGTAGAGAGGGTGCCTCGACTGGAAACAGGAAGAGAGGTACCATTAGCCGTAATAACACGGACATGAGAAATAAGAGAGCGAATAGCAGAAAGAATAGAAGACGCAAAAGTCATATGAAAAGAAGCTCCAGAATCCAGATACCATGAGGATGACGTACCTGACTGTGTAGAAGATGATGGTCGCGCGGTGCCAGAAGAACTAGTCACAGAACCAGCAATACCCGACAAGTAGGAGCCTGTAGCAGCGAGCAGACTCTAAAGACCACGAATAATATCCTGATCAGACAGAGCACCAGTAGGGGGTCCAGAAGCACCAACAGGAGGTCCAGAAGCAACAACAGAAGATCCTGAAGAACCAGACTGGCGACGAGCAAGATACTGCTGACGTAAACGTGGATCCCTCGTCCAGCAACCAGAGATATCGTGGCCAGGCTTGCCACAGTGAGCATAGGGAGGACGAGAACCACGTGGCTGCTGAGACTGACTCTGACCCTGGGCCGGTGGAGCAGAAAGTAGCGGCGGCGCGTGATACCGCGACGAAGCCGGCGACACGGGGGGACCACGAGCAACAAGAACAGAAGGAACCTCAAGAAGTCCAACACCACGAAGACGAGTCTCCTCAGCACGAAGCTCAGCCAGTACCTCAGAGAGCGGAACACGACCACGGGCAAGCAACTGGGCACGGCGCGGCTCAAACTCCTTGTGGAGCTGTGACAAGAACTCAAAGACGCGCTGAAACTCCAGATCCGCGCGCACAATCAGACAGCAGGGACAAGTGTTACACACCGCTGTAGGGAGAGAGTCAAGCTGATGCCAAATAGCAGCACTCTGAGTATAGAAATCATCAATAGTAGAGTCACCCTGCTTAAGAGCATGCTCTTGACGAACCACAGACAGATAAAGAGCATCTCCAGACGGCTGATAGCACTGACGAAGAAAAGCCCACTGAGCAGCAGCAGTGGGAAGACCCATGAACTCAGCAGCATACTGAGGCAGAACACTGGAAGTGAGAACAGCAGCAGCACGAGCATCCTCATCTATCCACTGAGTGTAGTCAGCCAGATCCAGCCGGTAGGTCGTAGTAGCAGTAGAATGCTCCTGGACCTGGCGCTCATAATCAACCCGAGCAGAAGCATCAGCACTCTGGGCTGCATCCTTGACCGCCTGAGTAGCATCGGGGGCAAGGGCAACGGGCGTCGGGGCACGAGGCACTGGAGGCACAACGGGGCGCGGTGGACAGGAGACCTCACCGAAAAGCACAGCCCAAAGACGAAGACCGCGCATATGGACGCGCATGAAGGCAGCGAAATCAGGATAATTCGCGCCATAAAAAATCACCGGGCAGCGAGGAATCGCAACATAGCCCGACGAGGAATGCATTTTTTTTTCGAACGAGATCAGACCAGATCAGATCTGACAGCGACTGGAGGGTGGTGGCTGGAGGGCGAACCGTGGGCGGCGGTCGGCGGCGGTTCCGGGTGGCGGCGGCGGCGAGCGGGGGCGGTTCTGGGGGCGGCGGGAGAGGAGGCGGCGGTGGCCGGGCGCGGCGGCAGGGAGCCGGGGCGGGCGGCGGAAAAAAAGGCCTTACGGCTCTGATACCATGTTAGGGTAATAGATCTCTTGTATTACCAGAGGGCCAAAGGCCAGAATATATAGTACATGTACATGTGCAAATATACAGAAAGCCCCCGAACATATAGAGAAACTACAATATACAAATCTACTCTAACACTTGCGATGCTTGATTTCGACTACCTTGAGATTATTTGAAATCAAGAACTATTTTCTTCACTTGTAGGTTTCATCTTTCTATCAATAGGTTGTTCTGTACAAAGCACAATATTTAATTGAAATGAATAAGCGATAAATGGTGACTTGAAAGACAAAATTTGATGTACTTAGAGAACACATCATACCTTATTAACGCTAAGTTGAACAGTAAGCCTCTCTAGAATTGGTGAGTGCAGAAGGAAGTAAACAAGTCCACTGAAGTCAGCATCCAGACACCACTCACTGACATACAATGTTTTTAACTTGCTAAATATATGGCACCGTTTAAAACCCCTGGTGCAAATTGTGGGACCCCCAGATTAACCATCCGAGAATCCCTGTTATGCACATTTCCACGTTCCCATGATCAGTGAGTTGTGGAACATAACCGACCAGTATCATTACAACATCCATTAGATAACAAGAACACGACTTATATTGATGGCATTATGGCTATGCCAATCATCAGCAGCAGACTTCATCAAACACAGAGCCCAAGTCATGCCTTAACCCAATAGATAGCTGACAACGTCCTAGCTCGCATAGTCATCAACGTCACTTTCTTCTTCGCCTCCATTCTTAAAGTTTAACCGAGTAAATAGCCAGGAACAATGCGAGTGAGTACGTTGAATGTACTCGCAAACCACCTTAAGGTTATAACACCAGGAGGATATGCAATATGACTGTGGTAGTAGGAGGGCTCCACGAGAGGCTCTTTTCTAAATTAGTTTCTCTTGTAGATATAACATCTATATATCTTTTTTGAAAACTTTTGTAAAACATTTTGAAAACATTTTAAAAGATTGAAAATCACTAGGATGGGGTCACCCATTTTTGCTTCCTTCCGGTCCTTCCACGACCAAACCTCTTACCTTCCTTTCTGACCATTCCATGGTCAAATCATTTTCAAAGACTTTTTGCTTTTCCGAAATCCTATTTTAAATCAAAACCAACACCGCTATGCAACAACCTTTCCAACCATCCATGACCGCGAACACGGCTATTCAAATAGATTTACACTCTACAAAGGTTGTACACTTTACCCACACCATTCGGGTACCCTGCCCTGATCCCGCATGGATCGTGGGTCGACTAACCGATCAAAACTCTCAGAATGCCACTCTAGTATAGACACCTACCCTATGAGTTGTTCCTATCAACACCGGGCGTAGGGTACCAAAGACCATTCGGAGCGCATTTCCCCACTCCATCTTGAGTGTGCACTTTCAATGAGAGGCTCATAGTATTGCCTGACTACCCACAGGTAGTTCGTATTCTCCCCTAGACCATTGCAACAGCAGATGGTTTTCCCCTGGAGAGAGACCTGGCTTCAAGGGAGATGATCCCTTATAAGTAGTTGTGAGGCATCCCATACCAGAGTAGACAAATTTCAAGTCATGCCCTGCCCCATTCCAGGGTAATGTGGTTACACAGTTTAGTTGTTCTAGCAAACTACATAGAATTGGATGTGTTTTCATAAACATTTTTCCTCCTTCTCCATTTCAGTACCACTTGTAAAACAAAACCCTTTCTTTTCTTAAAAACTCCTCTTGGTAAGGCATTCCTTCCCATGGTTTTACCATAAAACCTTTTTGTAAACTTTCCGAGGGTTTCCCAATCTATAGTTTTGCTTTGGCTAAAACAGGGTCTCCAAGAGGGGGTATGGTGTTATCCACCAATTTACAATGCTAGGGGAAAAGTAGGTGTCATAAAGGGTTGTACTTAGTAATACCAAGGTGTAATAGCTTGGAGGATCCTAGCCACTACCAAATATAGACAACAATATACTAAAACAATGCAGTTTGCATAAATAGGTAGATAAAACATGCATAAGTAAAATAGTAGGACACACTTATGAGCAAGTAAGTGGCTTGCCTGTGACCAACATCATGTCCCTGGACTTTCTCTTAGAAAACCAAAAATAATAATTGTCTTGTCCTTCTTGACCTCGATACAATCTGAACTATCATCATCACGGTTCATACATGCAACAAGCAATATAGCACAATCAACACAAGGCAATCAAGCACCAATACAGGATAGTGGCTATGTAGCAAGACATCAATACTCTTCAATAGGTATTATTAGCACCAACTCAAAGCAAGTGGAAACACCTCAATTGCTCTTGTTGAACTTTCCTTATGATTTAATTAATAGAACTTACTTAAATAAGGGGTTTTATGCCAAGGCCAAGTATGTTGGGTTCGCAGCATAGAAAACAAAAAACCCCCTAGGATGGGAACTATTATACGCCAAAATTTATCTACTAGATACAAGCAACGGATGGATATACATCCATAGAGAACATACCCTCGAAGACTGCCAAAGTGTAACGAGATGGAACTCGCGGATGATGTAGTCGAACGCTTGTCGATCTCAAGATCGTGTGGAAGTCCTAGCGCAACAAATCAGCAGCGCATCCGTCCAAGCACACACGTTCAGGCCATCGAACAACCTCCACCTCCTCGCTCCAGCGATGCAGCGGAAGCCGCAACTCCTTCTAGACGAAATGCCACCGGGAACATGTATCTCGCTAATCCGAGACCATGGGGGAATAAATAATTCTAGAGGGGGAGAGAGATCCTTCACGAGGAGGTGTGCTTTGAGAGGGAGGAGATGGGGGCCTTTTATAGGAGAGGGGGGCTCCCCCCTCCCATGGCCGGACCCATGGGGGGTGCCCCTACCTCTTCCTAATTGATGTGGTGGAAGCTCCACTCACATCAATTTTGCCTCCACTCAAAATCCCACTCAGATGCATTAAATTTCCACCAAATTTAATGCAACTCTCATTTAATAAAACTCTTTTATTTATTTTATTCAGAATTTTGTTAATTACTTTAATTAACAAACATTCACATAAAACCCCCTGCAACATTTCAATATCACATGCATAACCAATTTCAGCAATTTCGCCCGAAACAGTTTCGGTGTCCATTGAAATAATTCCAGCGCTTTGCAATTCTTTCGTCTAGAACATATTTTCTCCAAATGGTGTTGGTAACCCTTAAGTATGTCAACATATGGTTCACGAATAATGCAGACAAGATCGATACCCCTCTCATATCAATAATCAAAAGCGGGACCTGCAGATCCATACCGACTCTCACACATTCAACGATGACTTCTGTGATCAAGAGAACCTTTAACGATAGTAACTAAATCCCTTTGTCTTGCGATATATTACGTGTCCGAGATTCGATCATCATTATCTCAATACCTAGTTTGATCTCGTTACCGGCATGCACTCTTTTCTCGTTCCCGTGATATAACATTCTAGTTATCACATCACTTGCTTGCAAGCTATCTTAATGTGATATCACCGAGAGGGCCCAGAGTATATCTATCCATCATCGGGATTGAAAAATTCCACTCTTGATTCATGAGCCTCAACATAACACCTTCGGAATACCCAAAACCATCTTTATAGTCACCCTGTTACGGTGTAACGTTTGATGTTATCAAAGTATTTTTGCGGTGTTAGCAATTAACAGGATCTCATGGTCTAAGGATAAAGATTAATTCGTATGATGTTATAGAAATATAAACATAATGACTTTGATCGTAATGCTATACTTTGGATGAATGTTAATCACATCATTCACCAATGCTGTGACCTCGTTATTAACAACATCCAATGTCCATGATTAGGAAACCTTGATCATCCTGTTAATCAATGAGCTAGTTTATAGAGAGGCATAACTAGGAACTTTTTATGTGTTTATTAAACACACATGTATTAAGGTTTCCGTATTAATAAAATTATAGCATCAAAATAAACATCTATCATATACATGGAATACATATAATAACAACTTTATTATTGCCTCTCAGGGCATATTCCCTTCAGTCTCCCACTTGCACTAGAGACAATAATCTAGTTTTCATAGTGATAAATCTAACACCCATGGAGTTCTGGTGTTGATCATGTTTTGCCTAGGCAGAACTTTAGTCAACGGATCTGCTACATTTAGGTCCATGTGTACTTTACAAATATTTATATCTCCATCCTTGACATGCTCATGGATGGAGTGAAACGGCGCTTAATATGCTTGGAATTCTTGTGAGACCTTGGTTCCTTGGAGTTGGCTATGGCTCTATTGTTGTCATAATAAATCACCATTGGGTCCAACGCACTAGGAACCACACCTAGTTCCGTTATGAACTCATTCATCCAAACCACTTCCTGCGCCGCTTCTGAAGCAACAACATATTCCGCCTCCGTTGTTGATCCAGCCACGAGAGGTTGTTTGGAACTCCTCTAACTAACTGCTGCTCCGTTCAAGAGAAATACGTATTCAGATTGTGACTTAGAGTCATCTGGATCGGTGTCAAAGCTAGCGTCGACATAACACTTAGCGACCAGTTCTTCTTCACCTCCATATACAAGAAACATATCATTAGTCTTCTTAAGTACTTAAGGATATTCTTGACCGCTATCCAGTGTTTCGAACCTGGATCAGATTGGTACCTACTAGTCAAATTAATAGCATGTGCCATATCCGGTCTTGTACATAGCATGGCATACATTATAGAGCCTATGGCTGAAGCATAGGGGATCTTATCCATTATCTCTCTTTCTTCCGCCGTAGCCGGACTTTGAGTCTTACTTAATGTCTTGCCTTGCAACCTAGGTAAGAACCCGTTCTTACTTCTATCCATACTAAACTTCTTTAATATCTTATCAAGTTATGTACTTTGCGATAGCCCAATTAGGTGCCTTGATCTATCTCTATAGATCTTAATGCCTAATATATATGATGCTTCACCAATGTCCTTCATCAAAAATTTGTTGTTTAGATAACTTTTAAAACCGTTTAAAAGATCTATATCATTTCTAATCAACAATATGTCATCCACATATAATATCTGCAATGCCACATTGCTCCCACTCACTTTCTTGTAAATACAAGCATCTCCATAAGTTTGGACAAATCCAAACTCTTTGATCACCTCATCAAAGTGGAGATTCCAACTTCGGGATGCTTGCTTCAGTCCATAGATGGATCGCTGAAGCTTTCATACCTTATCAGCATCCTTAGGATCGAAAAAACCCTTATGTTCTATTATATACAACTCTTCTTCAATATTACCATTGAGGAATGCAGTTTTGACATCCATCTGCCATATTTCATAATCGAAATATGCAGCAATTGCTAACATAATCCTAACTGACTTTAGCATTGCTATGGGAGAGAATGTCTCATCGTAGTCAACTCCTTGAATTTGTCGAAACCCCTTTGCGACAAGTTGAGATTTATAGTTGGTCACATTACCATCAGCACTAGTTTTTCTTTTGAAAATCCATTTATTCTCAACGGCCTTTTGATCGTGAGGTAAGTCTACCAAGGTCCAAACTTGGTTTTCGTACATGGATTCCATCTCGGATTTCATGGCTTCTAGCCATTTGTTGGAATCCGGGCTCATCATCGCTTCTTCATACATCGCAGGGTCATCTATTTCATCAACCATGAAATTCATAATAGGATTTCTGTATAGTTCAGGAGCTACATGTGTCTTGCTTGACCTGCGAGGTTCGGCAGTGTCCTCTTTCGGAGTTTTATGATCATTATCATTAGTTCTCTCTTCATTCGGTGAAGTCAACTCCGGAAAAATTTCCGGCGATGCGCCACTCGCCGTTTCATGAAGAGAAGGTTAAATAACCTCTTTGAGTTCTACCTTCTGACTACACACGCCTTTCACGAGAAACTCTTTCTCTAGAAAGGATCCATTCTTAGCAACGAAAACCTTGCCCTCGGATCTATGAATACGCAATTTTTTATTTAGGGTATCCTATGAAGACGCATTTTTCCGCTTAGGGTTCAAGATTATCAGGTTGAAGTTTCTTCACATAAACATCGCAACCCCAAACTTTAAGAAATGATAGCTTAGGTTTGTTTCCAAACCACAATTCATACGATGCCGTTTCAACAGATTTAGATGGTGCCCTATTTAAAGTGAATGCAGTAGTTTCCAGTGCATAATCCGAAAATGACAGTGGCAAGTCAGTTAGAGACATCATAAATCTAACCATATCTAATAAAGTACGATTACGATGTTCTAACATACCATTACATTGTGGTGTTCCGGCAGGTGTGAGTTGTGAAACTATTCCACAATCTCTCATGTGTGCGCTAAACTCGTAACTAAGGTACTCACCTCAACAGTCAGACCGCAGAAATTTAATCTTTCTATTACGATGATTTTCCACTTCATTCTGAAATTCCTTGAACTTTTAAAGGTTTCAGACTTGTGTTTCATCAAATAGATATACCTGGATCTACTCAAATCATCTGTGAAAGTAAAAAAATAACAATATCCACCTCGCGCCGACACACTCATTGGACCACATACATATGTATGCATGATTTCCAATAAATCTGTCGCCCGTTCCATTGAACCGGAAAACAGAGTTCTAGTCATCTTGCCCATAAGGCATGGCTCACATGTATCAAAAGATTCAAAATCAAGTTATTCCAAAAGTCCATCAGAATGGAGTTTCTTCATGCGTTTAGCGCCAATATGACCTAGACGGTAGTGCCACATATATGCAGATATATCATCATAAAGTTTAATCCTTTTAGCATCAACATTATGAATATGCATAACAGTATTATCGAGATCCAACAAAAACAAACCATTCATCATAGGTGCATGACCATAAAAGATATCATTCATATAAATCGATCAACCATTGTTTTCAGATTTAAATGAATAACTGCTTCGCAACAAACATGATCCGGATACAATGTTCATGCTCAGCGTAGGCACCAAATAACAATTATTAAGATTTATCACTAATCCCGATGGTAGGTGAAGAGGTAGCACTCCAACGGCGATCACATCAACTCTTGATCCATTGCCAACACACATCTTGACCTCACCCCTTGCTAGCGGTCGCTTGTTCCGCAGCCCCCGATTCGAGTTACATGTATTAGCAACCGATTCAGTATCAAATACCCAGGTGCTACTGTGAGTACTAGTCAAGTACATATCAATAACATGTATATCACATATACCTTTATTTGCCTTGCCGGCCTTCTTGTCCGCCAAATACTTGGGGCAGCTGCGCTTCCAATGGCCAGTCCCCTTACAATAATAGCACTCGTATCATACTTAGGGCCAGCTTAGGATTTCTTTTCAGGCATGGCAACAACTTTGCCGCCCTTCTTTTCCTTCTGCTTACCCTTCTTGTCTTTCTTAAAACCGGTGGTCTTATTGATCATCAACACTTGATGCTCTTTCCTAATCTCCACTTCTGCAGTTTTAAGCATTGTTAGAAGCTCGAGGAGAGACTTCTTCATGCCTTGCATATTATAGTTCATCATGAAGCTCTTGTAGCTAGGTGGTAGAGATTGGAGAACACGATGTATGCCTAAGTCAATGGGAATCGTTATTCCCAAGGACATAAGCTTATCGGTGTACCCAGAAATTTTGAGTACGTGCTCACTAACAGAGCTGTTCTCTTCCATCATGCAGCTAAAGAACTTTTTAGAAGCATTATAACTCTCTACGACAACATGTGTATCAAAAATCATTTTCAATTCTCCCATGGTATCAAAGGCATTACTGTTTTCGAAATGCTTTCGAAGTTCCGGCTCTAGCCCATACAGTATGTCGCAATGAACTAAGTTTTGGTCCTCCTGATGAGTCAAATAAACGTTCTTTTCCTCGTCAGGGGCATCAGGAGCTGGTGGGGGGCCTAGCGGCGCTTCTAGCACATATTGCTTTTGTGAAGCAGTGAGGAGAATCCTCAAATTCATGGCCCAGTTGGTAAAGCTGCTACCATTTTCCGCAAGTTTCTATTTCTCCATGAACATATTGAAATTAAAAGCAGGTGGTGCCATCTAGATTATTTTTTGTAAAGTTTAGACTAAGTTTATGATAAATTGAGTTCAACTAATCATATTACGAATGAACTCCCACTCAAAAATAACATCCCTCGTGTCTTTTTGGTGATTACATGAACCAAATCCACGACACCAAGTCCGATCATCACGTGAGTCGGTGTAGCTTCAAAGGTGAGCATCTATATGGGCATCATATCAACTATATGACTCATGCTTAACCTTTCGGTCCATGTTCCGAGGCCATGTCTGTACATGCTAGGCTCGCCAAGTAAGAACCTTAGTACTCATGTGTGTAAAACTGTCTTACACCTATTTATGATCATGGATTTAAGTACACCCGATTATCACGTGATGTCTTGAAGCGGCGAAACATAAAATGGTGCGTACTTAAGGGAGAACACAATTTTTATCTTGATATCTAAATGAGGGATCATCTTATAATGCTAACCAAAAACACCAAACAAGCAATATTAGATGCAAACATCAAATGTGTAAAGTGAAATGATATGGTTCTTGCACTTGATCACTATCATGTGCATCGTAGTATGATCTTTATCATTCCTTTGTGTGTAAGGCAAAAGTATATGGAACTTACATGTTAGGTGTGTTGTAAGAGTATCAACTATACATCAACTTACAACATTACCATATCATGACACCAGCCCAGCAACGATCTAAACTAGACGCCTCTAATTTATCAATTGCAAGTTTTACGCAGCTTAGTGCTTTCGAAGATAGAACCGGTCTTACCTACGAACATGGAACCACAACGATGATAACCAAATTATTAGCAAATCATTGTAAATTAGATATTGACTATAGTAGGAGAGACAGGCACCCGCTAGCCACTTATGCAAAACTAGTTGCATGTCAGGCATGGAACAGGTCTCATGTGCGAGGACATGTAAAGTTAGTCCAAGCCACTTCATCCCACTATGCCACCAATATCCAAAATACATATAAGATGAAATAAGATGATCATCATCGCCCACATACTTATATGTGTACTACCCGTGCAAAGCACCTACACATAGATCAGGCTCTGATACACTGTTGGGTTCGCAACATAGAAAACAAAAAATTTCCTACGATCGGAACTATTATACGCCAAGATCTATCTACTAGATACAAGAAACGGGTGGATATACATCCATAGAGAACATACCTCGAAGACCGACAAAGTGTAACAAGATGGAACTCGTGGATGATGTAGTCGAACGTTTGCCAATCTCAAGATTGTGTGGAAGTCCTAGCGCAACAAATTAGCAGTGCATCCGTCCTCGCACACATGTTCAGGCCACCAAACAACCTCCACCTCCTTCCTCCAGTGATGCAGCAGAAGCATCAACTCCTTCCATACGAAATGCCACCAGGAACATGTATCTCGCTAATCCAAGACCATGGGGGAATAAATAATTCTAGAGGAGGAGAGAGATCCTTCACGAGGAGGTGTGATTTGAGAGGGAGGAGACGGGGGGCCCTTTATAGGAGAGGGGGGCTCCCCCTCCCATGGCCGGCACCCATGGGGGGTGCCCCCACCTCTTCCTCATTCATGTGGTGGAAGCTCCACTCACATCAATTTTGCCTCCACTCAAAATCCCACTCACATGCATTAAATTTCCACCAAATTTAATGCAACTCTCATTTAATAAAACTCTTTTATTTATTTTATTCAGAATTTTGTTAATTACTTTAATTAACAAACATTCACATAAAACCCCCTACAGCATTTCAATATCACATGTAGAACAAATTTTAGCAATTTCACTCGAAAGAATTTTGGTGTCTATTGAAATAATTCCAGCGCTTCGCAATTCTTTCGTCTAGAACATATTTGCTCCAAGTGGTGTTGGTAATCCTTAAGTATGTCACCCTACGGTTCACGAATAATGCAAACAATATCAAGATCTCTCTCAGATCAATAATCAGAAGCAGGACCTGCAGATCCATACTGACTCCCACACATTCAAGGACAGTAACTAAATCCATTTGTCTTGCGATATATTACATGTCCGAGATTCAATCATTAGTATCTCAATACCTAGTTTGATCTCGTTACCAGCATGCACTCTTTTCTTGTTCCCGTGATATAACATTCTAGTTATCACATCACTTGCTTGCAAGCTATCTTAATGTGATATCACCGGGAGGGCCCAGAGTATATCTATCCGTCATCGGGATTGACAAATTCCACTCTTGATTCATGAGCCTAAACATAACACCTTCGAATACCCAAACCCATCTTTATAGTCACCCTATTACGGTGTGACGTTTGATGTTATCAAAGTATTTTTGCGGTGTTAGCAATTAACATGATCTCATGGTCTAAGGATAAAGATTACTTCGTATGATGTTATAGTAATATAAACACAATGAATTTGATCGTAATGCTATACTTTGGATGAATGTTCATCACATCATTCACCAATGCTGGGACCTCGTTATTAACAACATCCAATGTCCATGATCATGAAACCTTGATCATCTTGTTAATCAATGAGCTAGTTTAAGAGAGGCATAACTAGGAACTTTTTATGTGTTTATTAAACACACATGTATTAAGGTTTCCGTATTAATACAATTATAGCATGCAAAATAAACATCTATCATATACTTGGAATACATATAATAACAACTTTATTATTGCCTGTTAGGGCATGTTACCTTCAAAGTACTGCATGATGCCAGCATGCAAATGTGGTACCATTAGATAGATATTGATATAACAAATCCACCAAAAGTGGTTTCGTTATTTATCACTTTTATTCATTTAGTTATGAATTATCTAGTGAAAATATCCCTTGTTTTGGTAGTTAATTCTCCAGAAAATATTGATAAGTCAAATAAATATTTCCTCCTAGGGTTAGGAAGAGGTTTAGGTGCTGATTTACTGGTAGTTGGTTTCACTTCAAAATATTTACCCGAATGCCCTTGGGAAATTCCCAAAGTCATTTCTACAAGGAATTTGTCTTTTTCACCAGATTTATTTTACAGGTCCAATTAGCATGAGATAAAGGACAATGGATAGACATTAGAAATACCTTCCGGTATAATTTGTATTCATCATTTTTGGAGTTGCATAACTTCTGCTATGATTTATCTAGTGAAACAACCCTAGCCAGAAGATTTTAGTTCACTAAAATTAATAAGAGGCTCAATAAATCTTGATCTCCTTGGTTGTTATAGGCCTTGCAGTACCGCATCACTGAGAGTTAGAATCAACTCGAAATATGTAGTAGGTCTACTTTGGGAAAAAGTGGAAGTTAGATTTGAGATTATTTTGCTATTTTTTCTATAGTAGATGCACCAAACCTTTTAGTATGGGACCAGAGCCACATACAAGGTACTAGGAAATACCTTTCATTAGAACTTTGTTTCAAGGGGTTTGAACAAGTAAATCTCCAGATATGAATTTTTGAGTAGATATGACACATCTTGGTAGAATAAAAACTAGAAAATGTGTATTTTTTATTTTGGCTAGATTTTGCTTCTGCATGTTGGAAAAAACAGGTAGATACATGCCAAAAATTGGAGCTAGCCACAACAAGGCATTTTCCATTTTTTAATTTGATTTAATCTTACCATCAATTTAATAGTTCTAGGTAAATGGAAAAATAAAATAGGAGCTCCTGGGCCCGATCTGGAAGGGGATGGGCCGCAGGGGACAAAACCATCCCACCCGGGCAGATCTAGGCACGAAAGCGCGGGATTTAAACGACCCGGTCGGGGCCCACTGGTCACTAGAAGGGCGGGGGCGAAGGGGTATGGGAGCACCAGGGCCGTGGATCTAAGGCAATATCGACGGTGGTGAGTCGTCGTCCACCTTCGTCAGTGCGAATAAAAAAAAGGAACCCTAGCGCGCCCAATAGGGGTCCAGGGGCTCACCTAGGATGATCCTTGCACTCAGTGAGGTCGCGGAGACGATGTGGTACTCCATGCCGACTCTAGAGATGGCAGGAGCATTTGTTTTGGTGCCGAAAAGGGGACCCGTGCCTCCACGCCGGCGTACACGTTCGGGGACTTGATGGGAAGCTTCCAGAACCACTACATGTCATTGGATAGTGGCTAAGCGGGGTAAGAGACTAGTCGCGGACATGGGGAAGCCCTAGCGCGGCTGCAGGTGCCTAGAACGTTGACTTCGGTGGCAGAGCTTCACCACAGGCATATCGTGATGGCGGCTACTTCATCGGACTTGGAACAAAAGAGAAGCACATGAGCTCATCTTCTCCTCGGTCACACAGAGGAGGGCTAGGTTCTGGTCAAGGGGGAGGGTTGAGTGAGTGAGGAGGGAGCCAAATGAGCCAGGGAGGAGGGGTTGGGGTGGCCTGTGGGTTCTATACCCGAGAGGATGGGTCTATGGTGAACAAAGTCCCCTAGGGCAAGGGAGGAGAGGTAAGGGCTCTGGTTGGGCATGGAGAGAGGTGGATGGCAGTGTGTGGGTCCACTGGGTCGAGCAGAGAGGCAGAGGGTGAGTGGTGCTGCTGCTGTGATTAAGTGATATGGCAAGATATGATTGTCCCTCACTTTTCTTCACCTCCAAACACAAATGACAAGGGTAAGGGCTAAGATACAGTGGCATGCTATAGTGTAGGTCATCCATAGGCGAGGGGTGGGTGCTGTGGTGATCAAGGATGGAAAATTGATGATGGTTGGAGGGAGGTTTAGGTCATAGTTTTTGTCAACATCCAAAATGCCATACTTTATGATCATGGTGTACTTCTCAAGTTTTGATCTTGGCAGGGTGGTTTTAAGGTGCTAACATATGGGTATGGTCAAGACACATGTCCTGGATTTATTTGGGATTTTTTTGAAAACTTTAGATCCTTTTAATACCAAATATTCAAAAAGTGCTGAATTGTTTTGATGGATTCATTTGAGATTTTTGAATTGTTCACGGTGGGTTTTTGGTGTGGGATGGTCCCAAATACCATGTCACACATTGGAGAATTTTCCCAATATTTTTTTGAGGGATAACAGTAAAAACATATATTTTTTCATTTCTGCCATTTAAGAAAAAGGGAAAAAAGACATGGTAAAACTCTTCGAAAATATTTATTTTTGAAGCGTGAAGATAGGGAACATAATATAGGCCTCAGATGTGCCTAGATTAATAGAAGGAGTTTTGAATTTTTTGTAAAAGAAACGAAATAAATAGCTTTAGACAAACTAATTATGGAAAATCCTTTATTAAATTTTTATCTCCAAGGTAGATGATGCCCACATAGTGTAGCCATAATTTTCACACCTTGGGTTTTGAATATCAACACTTGCTTTAAATAAAACAAGGATTAAAGTAGGAAAAGGGATATAATTTTTTATACCATCAAAACCATGTGAGATTAAGGGACTTAGAGCTCCCCTTGGATTATGGGCTAGATGAATAGATAGACCAAGGGATGTATATTAGCATGGTATAGAGGTATGACCTTGATCAAGCTTGGGTGCTCCTAGTATTGATGCCAAACTTTGTTGAAAATAAGGGTGTCAAAGTAGATTATTATTTTGCCTCCCATGATGGTTTAAGAAGCACAAGGCTCCAATTAGAACAAGGGAAGTGTGGATTGATAGATCATGTTTAATAGATCACATCCATGCTAAGAGTTGGCCAAGAAAGGTTAAGGTGGAGTTGAGAGCTTCTTCCAAAGTAGGCATGTTGATAAGATTGGTAGAAATAGATTATTTTCTTGCCTACAAAACAATCAAGAATAAGTGGGTCCAACAATGATTTAATCAAGTTCAAGAGTGGGAGATGGAATTACTTATAATGGTCTACAAGTTGGTTTAAGTATATTTCGAAAAATGCACAAGGGTTGACAAAGGTAGAGACTCAAAGATGGGATGTTGATAACATTTTTAAGACTTCAAATTTGGCAGATTTGGGTTTTTGCCTAGGGTACAAGAGTTAATGTTTTTGAGGGGTTGCAAGGTTCCAAACTCATCATCAAATGGGTGATGTTTAAGAGTAGGTTAGGTAGAGGAGATCCATGGCTTGAAATGGTCTTCACTACCTTGGGGACATCAAAAGAGAAGTGACTCAGAATTGAGTCTGATAAGGAAAACCAGGGTTCATTATAGTGAATATAGATCAAGACAAGCTTGAGCAGACTTGGTTGGTGGATTTCTTGATCAAGGGGGAAATATGAAGGATGATAGAGAACATAACAGAGATGATGGTAGAGTAGGATCCTTGGCCTTAGATTAGGAGTTAAGGGTTTTAAGTAACTTTCCAAGAAGGGATCCTGATAATTGGGAGGTTGTCTCGCTACTAGGGTTTGATGATTTATCATCAGGGTTTTAGAGGTTGCAAAGCTGCTTTGGTTTAGTTGCTAGAGGACAAGCTCCTAGAGTAGCTCATACTACTTCCTAGTCAAGAAAGTTCAGACAACTTGATTTAAGATAGCAGATCAATGCAATTTATATCAAGCATTTCAAGAAAACTACTACACAAGCACCAACAAGGTAGAGCAATCAACACACAACTGTTGCGCACCTAAACAAGAAAAAGTTTTTGTCCCCCTAATTTTTGCACTTTGAACACTTAATCAGGGTTATTGAAAGTGGGGTGTTACAAAAATAATCTGGAAAAAGTCTAACTGTGTAAGTACTACCTCTGTTTAGCCTACCAAAACATCTTATATTTACGGATGGAGGTAGTACTTGATTTAATAATACTGAATTAAATAGAAGCTTTTGAAAGGGTTTAGATTTTGGAAGTTTACGGTTTAATCAGAAATAAATTAAGTGGTACCATCTAGAGTGTGAAGGAACTAACATCTAAGGTTTCAAATTTTGCAAATTTCTGGTTTAATCAGAAACTAGCTGGTGGACACGCGCATTCAGGTGACTATACATATAATTTTCTACTTCCTCTGTTCCATAAGTCCTGTCGTGGCGTGGTTTATGTTCAAATTTGAACTAAATGATGACAAGTATTATGGAACGGAGGAAGTATATATTATTGCATTCATTTCTGTAAAAAATACGCAGTTTTGGTCAAGTTTTCAGAACTTTATCCCCACAAAAAAGATTTTCTTATTTTTGACCAGATTTTTTATTGCACGTATGTAAATCATATTTAAAGTTTGACCCGGAATATAATTTAATAATATAACATATCTATTAGGTTATATACTTATATTGTAGTAGAAATTAATGATCAAAGTTTGGTTTGGAGACTAAATGCTATTCAATTACATCCAGCGTGCAGTAACGTTGATATACGCAAATTCAAAATAAAAAATAAAAAATATTAGATTACCGGGTATGAAACCATGACATCAAGTGTATTAGATTGTTGGTCAGTTTTTAGTGTATGACAACAGATGACCAAGACACCAAAATCACTGGCCTATCATGCAAATCATAGACTTTCAGACCACTCTCTATCTCTCCATCTTAACTCCTACGTATCCACCTCTGCTTGCCTTTGAAACAATAGTTTTTACAGATAATTGTCACTAAGAAATAATCTTAATGCTGGTGCCCAGTACCGAATCTCCATCTTTTACATTCTTTTACTCCCGCTTCATCATCATTGGTTTATCTTTCTACCACAATATCAAACGTAAATTGATGTCTCGTGTCGAAACTTTGTGCCCTATTTTGCTCATTTCATCACTGGTTGTACTTCATGTGTTTCTTAGCTAGTCAATATCAACCCTATGAATCTGCGGCGATTAGTCAGTTTGCAAATAATTTAATATTTGACCTGAGATAACATCTGTAGAGTTGTAGAGTGTAAGTGCTCCAAATCTATGGCGATTGATCACCTGTTTTGTGTGGTGCTACCGAGAACTCTAGCCTGCAGAGCAGGATGTTGTTTTAACATCGACAGTGACATAGGTGATGGTTGTTCAGCTCCGCGTGCTAGACATTTTGAACCGGGGTTGGTGCATGAAAATCTTCTTTCTCTAAACTATGTAAGATTTTCTAGGATTAGACCCTTACTTGCCAACGCAATAATTATTTACAGCCCTGCCTAGTTTATGCTGACAAAATCTACACCGTACAGATATCATAGGTTTAGCCATTTAGGGAATTGAATCTCAACCACTCGTTTCCTACTCTCTGCCCCTAAATATGTGGTGTATAAACTTAGTTAAAAAGTCAATGTTTTTTAACTTTAACTAAATATTGTAAATAAAATATCAACAACTAATAAATTTTAGTTCCATGAGCTGAAGTATCAGAGCAAAAGTGAACTATTATCAAAATTTGTGCTGAAATTATTTGATCTTTATGAAAGTTTTGGCATCACCTCACCACTTAAAAGATTAAAGTTCTTGAACGATAAGGAAAGATGGGGTGTTAGAGGGCCACAATTTCAAAGTGGGTGTTAATGAAAAGCTCTAAGTTTATCCTTCTTTTGACAACTACTAGTGCACCCTTAATGTGACTGAAGCATTCTTACTTAAAGTGTTTTTACTGTCATAAAAAGAGAGGCGTTGAAAGGATTGATTCGTAAGCTTAGCCAAATTTTTGACAATCTCTTTTGAGTTTAAGATTTATTAGCTAGCAAGTTACTACGGTTAGAAAGCGAAATTAAGTGCAATTGTTCAAATATATTATGCTCATGATTAAGGTTACATGATTTGTGACAATGGAATACGATACCGCATTGGACTTCTGAGTTTTAATGCTTAAATTCATTTCTCACTATTATTCTTTATAGCTTTGTCACTCGATGGCGAGTAACACTCTAAATATTGATTCCATTTCTTAAGGATTTTTCATTGGTTTGAATCGGGTTTCGTTGATTTTGATCTTCCAACTAACACTAATATCGCAAGTTAGAGAAACCTTATTTGTTTGTGATGACTTTCAGGTATTGGAGCATTTATGGACTAATCATACCTAAATGAGCAAATCACCAATTGAAGGAATTTACATTCGAGACCTACATAGCCTTTAACGACCTGTAGTACGGTCGGAGGCCGCCCGTACGACCCTCTATCGCCTCTGTTATATCAATACAAGCAACTTTGTGAAGGGAGAGAGAGCAAAATATGAACACAGCCGCCACAAACCATCCCAGAAGAGAGGAGATCATATCTAAAGAGGGATAAGAACTTCATCTCATCCTTCGAAGATCTCGAGCCTCTTGATCATCAACTCCACCACAGTTCCCCACTTGTATTGAGAGAGACAGATTCATACTTGTAAGATTAGGGATTGAACCTCTATTTCTTTTTGGTTTGTATTTGATTTGATCTTCGACAATATTGTGGTTTGCAACGGTAAATTTGAGATGATTTCCATTTGCAATATGATTATATCTTTGATCTATTATCCTCTCATGTGTGAGCAAATTCCCATAGACATGAGAGGTGTAGGGAATTGGTGAGATATGGTGTCTCATTTATTCCCATCCATTTGTGATTACTGTCGTGATTATTGTATTATGAGAATGATTATCTATGTTTGGATAATACTTGTTATCCAATTTAAGGGCCCATGTAACATGATCTTGATATCTCATAGATATGAACTTGTTTACTAGCGAATCGGCGACCCCGAGTGACATGACCGATATTAAAGAGGAGTTAGCACAACTCGAGGACACCAATGAACCATCAAGTTTAAAGCCTTGATCTGGTCAAAAGACCTTTATTGATGCGCTGACCATGGCTTTGGTAATAGGCAGAAGGATCATTGGAATCGAGAAGAATCTACCAAGCTGACTCTTGATTGGTATATGGGGTTTCTTTCCTAATCACATATGAATAGGAAGTATCATAATCACTTATCCCACTTTATTCACCTTGTAACATCCCAATTTCAGCAACCCTGATTAATTGGCAAGAATACAAAAATCAGGGGGAACAAAAACTTTTTCTTGTTTAATGCTGAAGTGTTTGCTTGTGTTTGGATATGCTTATGCATATGAATGTGTACTAGATGATATACTCCTTACCTCAACCCCAGTTGACAAAAGCTACCTCCCAAAACTGTCTTGGCTTATTTTCCATATTCTCAAATGTTCTGGCATCTCAAAAACATGAGCCAAGATGTTTATGAAACCAAAACTATTTTAGTAACTTCTGTTGACAAAACTATGGAGAGCTATAGAATACTATCTCCTTATGTTTTCAAGACAGAACCTTCTCCTACTCTTATCTCTAGATTTAACAAAACCTTTTTATGAAGCATTTGAATTCTACTCTTGGTAGAGATACCAATGACCTTACCTTGTTCAAAATTCCACCCTATTCAAAACACCCATCCTTACCTCAAGCTAAGCTTGATGGTAACCCTAGTAGCAGTTGATTTGTTTCTAACATGAGTTGCCTTGATCTGCTGTTTGACTTGATTGCTTAGAAGTAGTATGAGCTACTCTAGGAGCTCATCACTAGGATCAGGATGTTTCCAAATCATCACACCCTAAGGAAGAATACAATCTGGATCTGATCCCTAGCTACTAAGTGATCATCAATAAAACCCTTACCCAGATCAATTCTGTAGTGATCTATTCTAGAAGCTTCCAAGTCAATGAAGCCCAATATCAAGCATGGATCCCTTCTACCCAATATACTCTTCAATATCATCCACTTGATGATGCTTGGGTACATTGCAACCCATCCAAACCATCTTCACCCACATTCTAGCCAAAAACCCTAAATCTGCCAAATTTGGCTAAGTCTGGAAATCTGTTTCCAACATCACCTTTTTGAATGTCTCCCTTTCTCAACCCTTGTGCATTTTTGGGAATGCACTTAAACCATCTTGTTAAACATCATAAGGAATACCAAGGCCCACTTTTTCCCTTGGTTATATCACCCTTCAACCCACTAGTTCTTGATGGTTTTGCAGGCAAGAAAATAACTTTTCCTGCAAATCTAGTCATCATGCCTACTTTGTTAGAAGCTCACACCACCATCCAACCTTCTATGGACCAACTCTTTGCATGGTTGTGTTCTAATAATTTAGGTCTATAATTACCTACTTCACTTGTTCCAATTGGATCCTTGAGCTGTTTACACCCACAAGGTTTTGAAGGCTAGTTGATAATCTGCTTTGGCAGGCTTATTTTTTGTTCAAAGTTTGAAAGCTTGCCATGGTGAGCTCAAGCAGGATCAAGCTCCAAACCCTAAACCATTGCAATATACATCACTTGGTATATCCAACCATCCACCCCATGCCACAAGGGGAGCTCTGAGCTCCAAGATCCAACCTGGTTTTGAGGGTATAAAATTAACATCACCCTAGATCCTTAATCTAGAGTATTCCACCAAAATCAACTTGGATTCTCCAATCCCAAGGTTTAAAATGCTTGATACACCTTTTCTACATCATCTAACTTGATCATCAAGATTTATTAAATATTATCTATAATTATTTTTGCTCCAAATCTATTTAATCTCTTTAATAGTCAAAATCTCCAGAACTCCTCTCACCAAGGGAAGTTTGGTTTTTGCCAAAACACTTCCCCAAATTATGACTCAATTTAGTCCTATATATCATACCCTATCTTACCACTTCAAAAATAAATATTTTTGAAGAGCTTTATTATTTCTTTTTGCCCATTTTCTTAAATGGCAGAAATGGAATAATAATTGTTTTAGATACTTTTAAGACCCAATAAATCTTGGGAAAATTCCCCTAAGTTTGTACTCACATTTGGGACCATATCCAATAAAAAACTCCACTAGTCCAATGTAAATTTATCTAATGATCCTCTAGAAACTACTTCTGCAGTTTTTGAATAAATGGATTTAAGTGGATTTTAAATCTTTAGAAAAATCTCAAATAATTTCTGGAGGTGTATATTAACCCTACACTTCTACCAGAACCACCTCCTCATCTTACCAAGATCAAGTTTCGAGAAAGATCTTGTTGAACACCATCTATGGCAAGTAGAGTATGATCAAAACATCAAATAAATCACTCTCCATTTCCCTCCAATCTTGCAAAGCACTTCTCCACAGAACCCAGCCCTCTCTCCTGGTCGACCATATCACTGTAGCATGGCACTGTAGCCCCTTACTCCTTTTGTCTTTTGTGTTTGTCCATGAAGGAGACATAGACTAAGGCCCCTTCCTCCCTTCTTTAACTCTCTTACAGTAGCTCCCTGCTCCCTCTCTGCTCTATCCCGACCAGAAACCCACCTCCACGCCCACAGTATTGAGTCCCTGGTTTTCCCTCCTCTCCTCCCATGCCGAATGGGGCTAGTCCACCATGGACTACTCCCTCTCGGGTTTTAAGGCCAGAGGCCCTCCCCACACGCCTCCGCCCCTCATTCACTCCCTCAGCTCCCCACCTCACCTCCCTAGAGCACCCTCTTCCTCCTCCCCTGCTCTGAGCTGCCCGCGAAGAAGAGGGAAAAAGAGCTTCGGCCTCCCTCCCAAGTCAAGCTAAGCTCCCTCCCCTCTGTTCCTCTCCTGCTGCATGCTGTGTTGTGAGAACCCCCTCGCCTTACTGACCTCATCCCTTCCTTATTTCCCCCCTGCAGCACCCAGCAGAGGCCTCCCCGGCGAGCCCGAAGCTGGCACCGCCATGACCTATGCGCAAGCTCTGTTCTGGCGTCGAACCAGGCCTTGCCGCCCATCCATAGAGTCGCCGTCGTCGGCCGTGTCTCCCTGTCATCTCCTCGGTCGCCTCCCGAGCCTCTGGGAGCTCCCCCGCCAAGCTCCCGAACATGCTCATCGGCCGCCGTTGCGCGAGCGGCTCTTCCCCGTGGAACACCCCTCTTCCGCCCCTCTCCCGACTCGTCTCCATCAACTCCGTCGCCTCGGCACCTCCCCTACGTCCCTCCGTGCCCCAGGTGAGCACCCCACTGCCACCCGAGTCTCCCTAGGGTTTCACCTCGTCGCCCTCAGAACAGAGGAGGAAGACGATGCTCTGTCGTCGATTCCTTTTAGATCCAACAACCCTCGTTCGCAGATACCCCTTCACGCTCCCACTGACGCTGACTGTCGGGCCCCACCTGTCGGGTTCAAAGACGCCACTCCCGCGCAAGCCAGAGCCGGGTGGGCCGTTTCCTCCCGGCGGCCCATTTCCCCTGGGAAAAACCAGCCCACTCCCTTTCCTTTTTATCAATTATCCTAGATCTGGTAATTAGCTACTCATCTTTAATTCAAATAAAAATTGTAACAACCATCCTTTTGACCAGATATAAACTGTACCATGTTCCCACATGAATTTTCTAACATGCAGAACCAGTCCCTTGCCAAAAATAATTTCTATTATTTCCTAGAATTTAATCTTCTAGAGAGTATAGTTTACACTAAATAATTTCCCCAGAGAGCTTTACATATCCAATTGGGGTGAATCAAAGTTCCCCTAGAAGGTAATTTCCATACCAATCAATCACCATATGTCTCATGTCAAGGTGAACTCTGGTATGCCTTTAGCAAAAAAGAACAAAAACAATTCAGATCCGCCTTTAGGAATTTCTATAGGTCCAATCAACATATTTATTGACCTAATTCCAACTTCCTGTGATGTGGTACACTAGGGCCTATCCAAATCCAGGAGCTCATGATTCTTTGAGACTTGGATATTTATCTGTGAATTAAACTATTCCGTGCAATGTTTATTCACCTCTAAATTCACTACAGTAGCTATACAGCTCCAAAAAGGGTGATTCCAATTTCTACAGAAAGGTATTGCCAATACCTACAATGTGCCCCTGGAATCAACTCCAAATCTTCTGTAGATTTAATCTGGTGAGAAAGACAAGTTGTGTACAGAACTGCCTTTGGGAATTTCCTGAGGACATTCTGTAATTATCTTGACCTGATTCCAACTCTCAGTGATCAAGTACTTAAAACCCTACTGAACCCTCCAAGGAAATAATTTTTGGAGATCCAGAAATTTTCTGGTGAATTATTTCCTAAAACTAGAGTCTCATTCACTATAAAAATCACTATAAATCTTTTGTAATTGATAGAATAGTGAAACCACTTTTGTTGGTTTAATTTTATCAATACCTGTATGTTGGTATCATATTTTTACAATGGTATCATACAGAATCTGTCTTGGTCCAAAATCCATTTCCTAGGTAATTCCTAGACTTTAAGTCCTAAAGGATTTTCATCCCCTTCTCCAAGGCCATTTCAATCTCCCAACTCCAATCCTCTAAAAACCTACAAATTAGAGTAAGGTGTGGTATGCTTGTTTGCTGTATTGTAATAATGCTTGTATGCCTTGTTTTGATTGTGATCTTGCTTGTTTGCATGTATACTCGATGACGGCGATATTTGCGCTTGTATTGACACCGAGAAGAAGAGGTCTTATTATAATTGGTATTATGGTTTTCTAAGAAGAAGTCCAGGGACATTTATGCCATATTGCTTATCATCAGGCAAGCCACCTTCTTGCTCATAAGCCTTGTCCTAATATTTTACTTATGCATGCTTTATCTTCTATTGATTTAAAACTGCATTGCTTTTCTATATGTTGATTGAATATATGGTAGTGGTTTGGCCCCTCCGAACTACTACACTTTAGTACTACTAAGTACGACCCCCTTGGTGACACCTACTTTCCCTTAGTAGAATAGATGGTGTATATCACCATAACCCTTTGGAGACCCCTGATTTAGCCGAAGCAAAGCTAGAGGATGGGAAGACCCCGGAAAAAGTTTTACCAAATGTTTTATGATAAAACCTTGGTGAGGTGGGACCTCCCAAGAGATGTTGAGAAAGAAAAAGGTTTTGTTTTACAAAATGCTGGAGGAAAACCGGAGGAAAAAGGTTTACGAAAACGCACCTGGTTCTCTGCATGTTTTGCTAGAACAATTAACCCTGTGCAACCACATTACTCTGGAATGGGACAGGGATGGATTTGAAGGTTGTTTATTCCGGTATAAGCTGCCTCGTAACTACTACAAGGGATCGGGGATCCCTGGAGGGTGGGCCTTCTCTGATAAAGGTGGGACCTAGAGAAGGAACGAAGGGTCGGCAGGCCTCCACGCGTTACTATGGGCCCCTCATTGAAAGCGCACACTCTCGAGGAGTGGAAAAAGCGCGCCGGTTGGTCCTCGCCTGACGTCCCGGTGTTGAGGGGATTAACACCCATAGGGTAGGCACTTATATTGGAGTGGGCATCCGGAGAGTCTTGATTGGTTACTCGACCCACGATCGGTGAAGATCAGGGTAGTGTACCCGGATGGTGTGGGTAAAGTGTACAACCTCTGCAGGGTGTAAATCTATCCGAATAGCCGTGTCCGCGGTCATGGACGGTTGGGAAGGTTGTTGTAGAGCGGTGCTAGTTTTGTTTTCAAAAAGGATTTTCGAAAAAGCAAAAGTTTTTTAAAATATTTTTGACCATGGGATGGTCGGAAAGGATCCCTGTATGACCATGGGATGGTCAGAGAGGGATGGAAGGAGTTTGGTCATGGGACGACCAGGAGAAGGAAACAAATGGGTGACCCAGTCTTAAAGTTTTCCAAAACTTTTCAAAATAAAAAGGTTTCCAAAATGTTTACAAAAGTTTTCAACAAAGATAGGTAGATGCTATATCTACAAGAGAAACTAATTGAGAAAATAACATCTCTTGGAGCCCTCCTACTACCACAGCCATATTGCATAGCCTCCTGTTATTATTACATTTTTTAGGTGGTTTGCGAGTACATTCAAAGTACTCACTCACATTGTCCCTGGCTATTAACTTGGCCAGATTTCAAGAAGAAGATGGCGTCGACGACTTTGCGAGCTAGGCCGTTCTCCCAGTCAATTTCCTATAGGTTAAGGCATGGCTCAGACCCTACGCCGAGTGAAGTTCCGCTGCTGTTGATCAATGTAGCCATAATGGCGTATAAGGTATGTCATGTATTCGTTATGTACGGGATATTTACTATGATACTTGTCAGTTATGTGCCACGACTAACTGATCATGGGATCATGGTTGTATGCATAACATGGATTCTCGGAGGATTAATCCGGGGGCCCCACAGACTTGGTATCAGAGCCATCATGACTGTAGGAGAACCTTAGTTAGCATGGTCGTAGATAGGAACCTTATTTTGAAAACCCGGGTTTTCGAAAACTAGTTTCTCAATGAGTTTCAAAAAGTTCTACTTCTTCTCTTACTCTAAGTAAAAGCTTTCGAAAATGGTTTACTCCAACTCTTGATCCCAAACTTCAAACCTCTGGATTTTACATAAATAGGATCTAGAACCCGGTGAAGACAATGAGGACAAGATGAAGACAAGCAACTACCAGCAAACACAAGGAGACTACAATAACGCCCTACCGGCGGAATCCTCACAATCAGAAGACATCGGATGTGGCACTATCCAAAAGTGTCCAAGATACGACGAAGACTTTATCGGCAAGATAGTGACTCCGACCTGAAGAAAGAGGATATCTAGGATTGATAGTCCTAAGAATAGGATTCCCCTACCCCGCGAGTAGTAAACTACTTGGTCCCTAGCGTTGACCGTGTTTGCTTGACTAAGTGCATCCTGTGTTGCTTGATGTGTGCTGTTTGCCAAGGACATTGCGAGCCCCTTGCTCTGTTCGCCTTGTTTGCATGTTTTGGTTTGCTTTTACCTCCTTAAAAATGTGACTCGAGGAGCGATAACCCACCTAGTAACTCAGGAAAACCCCTATGTTCCCTGTTGGTAATGATACCCAGACTAACCTCGAGAGTATATGGGAGGAAAAGCATCTTAGGAACCATGAGTTCGACATCGTCAAGTCAGAATCAACCCGAAGACCTCACCTCAGCAAGACGGCATACCTCATCAAACTCACCTCGTAAGACTCGTCACTAGCACCACACTCCCTTGTTCCTCAGTCTACCATAGCAAGAATCCCGTTGAAGCCGGAAGTAAATCCCCGAAGGATCCTAAATGTCCGCAGGAAACCACCCGATAAGTCCACCAAGAAAGAAAAGGGTGAAGACCTAACTATACCGACCTTCAGTATATTAGGGCTTCTGACCGCCTCAGGAGACTAACTAATCCAGTCGACCCTACCCAAACCGACGGGAAGTTCCTCCCTAGAAGGTCCACCTCTGAAGCAAGATAATAAGGAAGCATGAAGACAACGAGACCACTCCACCATCGGGCAAAAGCAACACTGATAACTCAAGTGAAGACAAATTCCCCGAAGCCGGATGCCTCTACTCTGACTGAAGATCTAACAAGAAGTCTTGTTAAACGCTAACCCTCCCAGAGCTAACTCTAGGAAGCTTCGTTAGGAAACCAGCCCCGCCAAGGTTGATAAATTAGGGCGTCACTCGAAGACCCCCAACTCAAGACTCCAGGAAGACACAGCCTCCCGCTAACAGAAGTCAGCACTCCCAGACAGAAGATCTGCACCCCTCCTGAAGCACCTTGGTGAAGCTCTAAGGAGGAAAGACTGCGTCTTTCCACTCAATCTTCAGAAGACGGTCTACCAGAATATACTTCAGAAGATATCCCAGGATCCGAAGTCTTCCCGCCCAGCAACAACCCGTGAGTTACCCGATGAGAAACTAACTGAAGATTCTACAAAGTCCCTCCACTACTTCAACTGAAGACCCACCCAAAGGACCACCGAACCGCTGGCTCCTAGGTCCTTAATTCTTAGAGGACGTGAGAATCCAATGACTCCACCAGGCTCAGTATGAATGATAGTAGTATATAAGCCCCGCAGGCCATAGCTCCACGGACGCCCTCCGAAGACCTCGACTAAAAAAAAAGATGGACGACAATCTTCAGAACCGCCATCAATGAAGACAAGAAGGAAGGAATGCGTTATCTCTGAGCTGCCCTAGTCTAATCCTAAGGGGAAAGACTGCGTCTTTTCCACAACAATAGATTAACCCTTCGCTGAAGCAAACTTAGGACTCCTGGCCCTAAAATCGTGAGTTAGGATACGCTACAACCCTAAGGAAGAGCTGTGAATCCTTAGAGAGAGGTACCCCCCCAGCCGTAGATTCTACCCTCTGGCGAGCACTCCGGAAAGCTCAGCATCGAGATGGTCTGCCCAGTCTAAGCCCTCGAGATATAGAGTCCGGAAGGAAAAGATAGTCATCCTTCACAATCAAGACCGGACTCTTCTCAACTCTCGGTGCATCCCCGAAGACTGAAGCTCAACTTCATCGGCAGGGAAATCACCTTCAAAGAAGGAGATCGTAAGAGAGCACGCTTGAAACCAGTAGCGCTAACCTTAGCTCAAAATCCCCTAACCCTAGTCTCCCGAATCTCGGGACGAGATTCTTTTAAGGGGGAAAGATCTGTAACATCCAAAGAAAATTTCTTTGCGCGCTATTTACTTTAGCGCCGCCTCTTTCCAAACGCTATGCAAGTTATAGCGCGCTAATAGCGTGCTATTTTTCAAAATAGCGTTTTGCAAAATAATATTATTTTTGATAGATATAGTCTGTATACTAAGGATTTCAGTAGCTAAAAAATTGTGCAAAGTAATACATGCATAGCCAATTAACCAGTGATGACCAAATGACAGAGTACAGAGCAAAATGATCACCAAATTCAAAATGAAGGACATATATTTTACAGACAGTCACATAAAGTGGTCGTGTTCCTTCAAGAAACCAGTACATCTACACAGCGTTGCATCTGCATCACTAATTCAGCTAATTAGTAATTACTACATCAGTACATCACTACATCTACAATATTAAATGCTACATCAGTACATTCGGGTGCGCTCGAAGATGAAGGAGAAGTGGAGATCCGCGGGGCTGAAGCTAGGCGGGGCGTCGCTTGCTGCGGCATTGCTAGCTGCACTCATTTTGCTTGGGGACGTGCCTAATGGAGGCGGCCGGCTAGCCGGAGCTGTAGGAGATGAAGGGAGATGCTACAGCTTGCAGCCACTACCACCGTCGCATGGTGGGGAATTGGATGCGACATGGGGCTGGGAGTTGGGTGAGCTAGCTTTGTTGACTCGTGCGGGCTGAATGGGCCAGATGGACTGCCGATATTTTCAAGTTTTTTGTAGCGCGCTATTACGTTATAACGTATAGCGTGTTTAGCGCCATTTAGCGCCGCTAAAACGTGATTAGCGTCATAGCGAGCATATTATGCATAGCGTAGCGTGTTCCTCCCGAATACGCTATAGCGCGCTATTTTTTTCATTGGTAACATCCCAATTTCACCAACCCTGATTAATTGGCAAGAATACAAAAATCAGGGGGAACAAAAACTTTTTCTTGTTTAATGCTGAAGTGTTTGCTTGTGTTTGGATATGCTTATGCATATGAATGTGTACTAGATGATATACTCCTTACCTCAACCCCAGTTGACAAAACTACCTCCCAAAACTATCTTGGCTTATTTTCCATATTCTTAAATGTTCTGGCATCTCAAAAACATGAGCCAAGATGTTTATGAAACCAAAACTATTTTAGTAACTTCTATTGACAAAACTATGGAGAGCTATAGAATACTATCTCCTTATGTTTTCAAGACAGAACCTTCTCCTACTCTTATCTCTAGATTTAACAAAACCTTTTTATGAAGCATTTGAATTCTACTCTTGGTAGAGATACCAATGACCTTACCTTGTTCAAAATTCCACCCTATTCAAAACACCCATCCTTACCTCAAGCTAAGCTTGATGGTAACCCTAGTAGCAGTTGATTTGTTTCTAACATGAGTTGCCTTGATCTGCTGTTTGACTTGATTGCTTAGAAGTAGTATGAGCTACTCTAGGAGCTCATCACTAGGATCAGGATGTTTCCAAATCATCACACCCTAAGGAAGAATACAATCTGGATCTGATCCCTAGCTACTAAGTGATCATCAATAAAACCCTTACCCAGATCAATTCTGTAGTGATCTATTCTAGAAGCTTCCAAGTCAATGAAGCCCAATATCAAGCATGGATCCCTTCTACCCAATATACTCTTCAATATCATCCACTTGATGATGCTTGGGTACATTGCAACCCATCCAAACCATCTTCACCCACATTCTAGCCAAAAACCCTAAATCTGCCAAATTTGGCTAAGTCTGGAAATCTGTTTCCAACATCACCTTTTTGAATGTCTCCCTTTCTCAAACCTTGTGCATTTTTGGGAATGCACTTAAACCATCTTGTTAAACATCATAAGGAATACCAAGGCCCACTTTTTCCCTTGGTTATATCACCCTTCAACCCACTAGTTCTTGATGGTTTTGCAGGCAAGAAAATAACTTTTCCTGCAAATCTAGTCATCATGCCTACTTTGTTAGAAGCTCACACCACCATCCAACCTTCTATGGACCAACTCTTTGCATGGTTGTGTTCTAATAATTTAGGTCTATAATTACCTACTTCACTTGTTCCAATTGGATCCTTGAGCTGTTTACACCCACAAGGTTTTGAAGGCTAGTTGATAATCTGCTTTGGCAGGCTTATTTTTTGTTCAAAGTTTGAAAGCTTGCCATGGTGAGCTCAAGCAGGATCAAGCTCCAAACCCTAAACCATTGCAATATACATCACTTGGTATATCCAACCATCCACCCCATGCCACAAGGGGAGCTCTGAGCTCCAAGATCCAACCTGGTTTTGAGGGTATAAAATTAACATCACCCTAGATCCTTAATCTAGAGTATTCCACCAAAATCAACTTGGATTCTCCAATCCCAAGGTTTAAAATGCTTGATACACCTTTTCTACATCATCTAACTTGATCATCAAGATTTATTAAATATTATCTATAATTATTTTTGCTCCAAATCTATTTAATCTCTTTAATAGTCAAAATCTCCAGAACTCCTCTCACCAAGGGAAGTTTGGTTTTTGCCAAAACACTTCCCCAAATTATGACTCAATTTAGTCCTATATATCATACCCTATCTTACCACTTCAAAAATAAATATTTTTGAAGAGCTTTATTATTTCTTTTTGCCCATTTTCTTAAATGGCAGAAATGGAATAATAATTGTTTTAGATACTTTTAAGACCCAATAAATCTTAGGAAAATTCCCCTAAGTTTGTACTCACATTTGGGACCATATCCAATAAAAAACTCCACTAGTCCAATGTAAATTTATCTAATGATCCTCTAGAAACTACTTCTGCAGTTTTTGAATAAATGGATTTAAGTGGATTTTAAATCTTTAGAAAAATCTCAAATAATTTCTGGAGGTGTATATTAACCCTACACTTCTACCAGAACCACCTCCTCATCTTACCAAGATCAAGTTTCGAGAAAGATCTTGTTGAACACCATCTATGGAAAGTAGAGTATGATCAAAACATCAAATAAATCACTCTCCATTTCCCTCCAATCTTGCAAAGCGATTCTCCACAGAACCCAGCCCTCTCTCCTGGTCGACCATATCACTGTAGCATGGCACTGTAGCCCCTTACTCCTTTTGTCTTTTGTGTTTGTCCATGAAGGAGACATAGACTAAGGCCCCTTCCTCCCTTCTTTAACTCTCTTACAGTAGCTCCCTGCTCCCTCTCTGCTCTATCCCGACCAGAAACCCACCTCCACGCCCACAGTATTGAGTCCCTGGTTTTCCCTCCTCTCCTCCCATGCCGAATGGGGCTAGTCCACCATGGACTACTCCCTCTCGGGTTTTAAGGCCAGAGGCCCTCCCCACACGCCTCCGCCCCTCATTCACTCCCTCAGCTCCCCACCTCACCTCCCTAGAGCACCCTCTTCCTCCTCCCCTGCTCTGAGCTACCCGCGAAGAAGAGGGAAAAAGAGCTTCGGCCTCCCTCCCAAGTCGAGCTAAGCTCCTCCCCTCTGTTCCTCTCCTGCTGCATGCTGCGTTGTGAGAACCCCCTCGCCTTACTGACCTCATCCCTTCCTTATTTTCCCCCTGCAGCACCCAGCAGAGGCCTCCCCGACGAGCCCGAAGCTGGCGCCGCCGTGACCTCTGCGCAAGCTCTGTTCTGGCGTCGAACCAGGCCTTGCCGCCCATCACTGGAGTCGCCGTCGTCAGCCGTGTCTCCCTGTTGTCTCCTCGATCGCCTCCCGAGCCTTTGGGAGCTCCCCCGCCAAGCTCCCGAACATGCTCATCGGCCGCCGTCGCGCGAGCGGCTCTTCCCCGCGGAACACCCCTCTTCCGCCCCTCTCCCGACTCGTCTCCATCGACTCCGTCGCCTCGGCACCTCCCCTACGTCCTTCCGCGCCCCAGGTGAGCACCCCACCACTGCCTGAATCTCCCTAGGGTTTCACCTCGTCGCCCTTAGAACAGAGGAGGAAGACGACGCTCTGTCGTCGATTCCTTTTAGATCCAACAACCCTCGTTCGCAGATACCCCTTCACGCTCCCGCTGACGCTGACTGTCGGGCCCCACCTGTCGGGTTCAAAGACGCCACTCCCACGCAAGCCAGAGCCGGGTGGGCCGTTTCCTCCCGGCGGCGCATTTCCCCTGGGAAAAACCAGCCCACTCCCTTTCCTTTTTATCAATTATCCCAGATCTGGTAATTAGCTGCTTAGCGTTAATTCAAATAAAAATTGTAACAACCATCCTTTTGACCAGATATAAACTGTACTATGTTCCCATATGAATTTTCTAACATGCAGAACCAGTCCCTTGCCAAAAATAATTTCTATTATTTCCTAGAATTTAATCTTCTAGAGAGTATAATTTACACTAAATAATTTCCCCAGAGAGCTTTACATATCCAATTGGGGTGAATCAAAGTTCCCCTAGAAGGTAATTTCCATACCAATCAATCAGCATAGGTCTCATGTCAAGGTGAACTCTGGTATGCCTTTAGCAGAAAATAACAAAAACAATTCAGATCTGCCTTTAGGAATTTCTGTAGGTCCAGTCAACATAGTTATTGACCTAATTCCAACTCCCTGTGATGTGGTACACTAGGGCCTATCAAAATGCAGGAGCTTATGATTTTTTGAGCCTTGGATATTTATCTGTGAATTAAACTGTTCTGTGCATTGTTTATTCACCTCTAAATTCACTACAGTATCTATACAGCTCTAAAAAGGGTGATTCCAATTTCTATAGAAAGGTATTTCCAATACCTACAATGTGCCCTTGGAATAAACTCCAAATCTTCTGTAGATTTCATCTGGTGAAAAAGACAAGTTGTGTACAGAACTGCCTTTGGGAATTTCCTGAGGGCATTCTGGTAATTATCTTGACCTGATTCCAACTCTCAGTGATAAAGTACTCAAAACCCTACTGAATCCTCCAAGGAAATAATTTTTGGAGCTCCAGAACTTTTCTGGTGAACTATTTCCTAAAACTAGAGTCTTATTCACTATAAAAATCACTATAAATCTTTTGTAATTGATAGAATAGTGAAACCACTTTTGTTGGTTTAATTTTATCAATACCTGTATGTTGGTATCATATTTTTACAATGGTATCATACATAATCTATCTTGGTACAAAATCCATTTCCTAGGTAATTCCTAGACTTTAAGTCCTAAAGGATTTTCATCCCCTTCTCCAAGGCCATTTCAATCTCCCAACTCCAATCCTCTAAAAACCTACTAATTAGAGTAAGGTGTGGAATGCTTGTTTGCTGTATTGTAATAATGCTTGTATGCCTTGTTTTGATTGTGATCTTGCTTGTTTGCATGTATACTCGATGACGGCGATAGTTGCGCTTGTATTGACGTCGAGAAGAAGAGGTCTTATTATAATTGGTATTATGGTTTTCTAAGAAGAAGTCCAGGGACATTTATGCCATATTGCTTATCATCAGGCAAGCCATCTTCTTGCTCATAAGCCTTGTCCTACTATTTTACTTATGCATGCTTTATCTTCTGTTGATTTAAAACTGCATTGCTTTTCTATATGTTGATTGAATATATGGTAGTGGTTTGGCCCCTCCGAACTACTACACTTTAGTACTACTAAGTACGACCCCCTTGGTGACACCTACTTGCCCTTAGTAGAATAGATGGTGTATATCACCATAACCCTTTAGAGACCCCCGATTTTGCCGAAGCAAAGCTAGAGGATGGGAAGACCCCGGAAAAAGTTTTACCAAATGTTTTATGATAAAACCTTGGTGAGGTGGGACCTCCCAAGAGATGTTGAGAAAGAAAAAGGTTTTGTTTTACAAAATGCTGGAGGAAAACCGGAGGAAAAAGGTTTACGAAAACGCACCTGGTTCTGTGCATGTTTTGCTAGAACAATTAACCCTGTGCAACCACCTTACTCTGGAATGGGACAGGGCTGGATTTGAAGGTTGTTTATTCCGGTATAAGCTTCCTCGTAACTACTACAGGGGATCGGGGATCCCTAGAGGGTGGGCCTTCTCCGATAAGGGTGGGACCCGGAGAAGGAACGAAGGGTCGGCAGGCGTCCACGCGTTACTATGGGCCCCTCATTGAAAGCGCACACTCTCGAGGAGTGGAAAAAGCGCTCTGGTTGGTCCTCGCTCGATGTCCCGGTGTTGAGGGGATTAACACCCATAGGGTAGGCACTTATATTGGAGTGGGCATCCGGAGAGTCTTGATCGGTTACTCGACCCACGATCGGTGAAGATCAGGGTAGTGTACAACCTCTGCAGAGTGTAAATCTATCCGAATAGCCGTGTCCGCGGTCATGGACGGTTGGGAAGGTTGTTGTAGAGCGGTGCTAGTTTTGTTTTCAAAAAAGATTTTCGAAAACGCAAAAGCTTTGAAAATATTTTTGACCATGGGATGGTCGGAAAGGATCCCTGTATGACCATGGGATGGTCAGAGAGGGATGGAAGGAGTTTGGTCATGGGACGACCAGGAGAAGGAAACAAATGGGTGACCCAGTCTTAAAGTTTTCCAAAACTTTTCAAAATAAAAAGGTTTCCAAAATGTTTACAAAAGTTTTCAATAAAGATAGGTAGATGCTATATCTACAAGAGAAACTAATTGAGAAAAGAACCTCTCTTGGAGCCCTCCTACTACCACAACCATATTGCATAGCCTCCTGTTATTATTACAGTTTTTAGGTGGTTTGCGAGTACATTCAAAGTACTCACTGGCATTGTCCCTGGCTATTAACTTGGCCAGATTTCAAGAAGAAGATGGCGTCGGCGACTTTGCGAGCTAGGACGTTCTCCCAGTCAGTTGCCTGTAGGTTAAGGCATGGCTCGGGCCCTACGCCGAGTGAAGTTCCGTTGTTGTTGATCAATGTAGCCATAATGGCGTATAAGGTATGTCATGTATTCGTTATGTACGGGATGTTTACTATGATACTTGTCGGTTATGTGCCACGACTAACTGATCATGGGATCGTGGTTGTATGCATAACAGGGATTCTCGGAGGATTAATCCGGGGGCCCCACACACCTGACACATTCATTATCACCATGAACCGTTTCTCTCCACGCCTAACCTTTCATCTGCAGGAAACCTCGAACAACCTTTATGCTATTTACTTTTATGTTATTTACTTGAAGTACCATTCAATACTCAAAACTACTATTTTTACACTAAACCATTTCTATCTCAAAACTTGCAGTCAATTCACTCAAGAATGCGTGCTATCGGGCTGACGCAAAAAGGGCCCTAATTTAGGATCGAAATGGGTTATCGCAGACCGGTCCCGTATACTCGATCCGTTTGGGTCGCACTGCTATACTATGTCACCTGTCCGGAATAGCCATTTCGGACAACTGATGGTCGATGGGTCAGTCAGGAGGAGATGCGCTGATGCACCCGAACTTTGGGCTTTTGGCCTAAACTGCCTATGTCATGCGTAGTTTTCTCGGTAGGAACAACCTGCATACAAGACGAAACGTACATCACAAGTCTAACATGCCGTCGACAAAACCAACACAGCACAAAGTAGAAGCACAAGCTCGCCGATGATGCAAACCCAATGGCTCCTCGATGTTGACGGGGTTAAATCCAGGTACCATTATTTGATGCAGTGCCGCCACCGCCATCAATGCGGCGCCACCACAACACCAAAATCTAACCCTAACTACACGTCAAGCGTTGGAAATCGGTGTGGGGGGGGGGGGGTCTGAGATTAAGATGTGTATGGGTGTGTTGTTTTACATGCAGTGTGAAAATAATCTGGACCTGGAGACCGGTTTATATTCCCACTAGTTCAACAACAGGTAGTACTAGCAGACCTCGCGCGCTTTGCCGCGCCATCCTTTGCTATTATCGTTTGTTTTTTGCTATGTTCATTGATGCTATCATTTAGTTTTTCACATCAATAGCTTGTCTTAACAATATCCAAAAAAGTATTGTTGTCTAACAATCCTCATTTATGTTTGATGGTATGCAATGATCAATGAAATTGATTCATGAGACATAAGGTAGATTTAGAGAAGAGCTCCCAATTTTTTTATAGAGAATGTACTAAAACTGAAAGCTAACATCTGCCAAGAGTTCTCCAAGGATATCACACGTAGAATTTGGATAAAGCTCGATCCCCATCCAAAATATTGATGCTCTTGAACTCCATACAACAGTACATATTTTCAGGAAAAGTCGACTTTAAGCATTTGAAAGGAATGGTTTAGATCAAAATTCCGAAGACAAACAAAAGGAAATGGTAATGTCTCCAACTTATTGTGCCCTTCTCACCTTAGCACATCATTATTGCTTTCACTCAGAGAAAAACAACTAGGGCAATATAATAAGAAAATGCCTAGAGGCACTACTCAATTATTCAAACTTGCACTGGGATAACCCAAAAAGATGAAAGAACAGTAGGCTAAAACTTGATAACACACGAGCAATAAGAATTGATAGAATTTTTGCACATGTATATACTATAGCCTCGTCAAACCATATTGCTCTGCAGTGATGCAAATCGCAAACTGGTAAATTGTTGAGCCCCTAATCTAGATTATACCTAAACTATTCCATACACTCCCTTTCACTTCTTCTATAATTGAAAATCAATAGCACATCTGAATCTCGTGGTCAAAATTTACAGTGGACATTACTGATCATCTCGTACATATAAAAAGGCATGTCTGGTTGCATATCCAAGAACATGGCAAAAATTCTAATTCAGATTGGAACACATACTAATAAATAGTTTGTTGAATCTAAAAAACAAAAGATACATTTGCCTTCAGGTTCAGACTGTTTAGGTAGTACAAAAACTCAATGCTAATAAATACTAAAAAATAATCGGTTGGATAAGGAAGAAATCATTACATTTAATATTTGAACCGTATAACTCCTGTAATGTGAGGAATCTTCGAATATTAGAGAACAATTTCCAGAAAAAAATATAAACTATTTATGTCTTTACTTTTCCAGTACCGAGCCAAACAAAAGGAGCAGTTGATGAACCATGAAAAATAACACAAAATGAAATACACATATTTAACATTTCAAATCAAAACAACAAAAACAATCATGGAAGCATTTCTTGGATATAAAACTCCAATTGTTGGAGAGCATTTTCCTTACCAAGGACATGCTCTTGAAGTCTGCGCCGACGCTACATGCTGGCCTATCGACACACTAACTTCAGGGGTGGACCACTCCCCCGTATGCTTTCACTTTGAGCATAGTAAGTCTTCCAGCTGATGTTTCTAAAATCAAATTCCACAATTGCAAATAGGGTCTACCTGGAATAAGATTGTAGAGAATCCTTTATCGGCCATTGGATAAATCATTAGATCTATAATGAGTAAGATGAGAAAATGCAGGAAAAGTTGATGTTCGATTAACTACCTGCAAATATATCAAGCTGCAAATTTACATTGTCCATGCATTCTCAGGTATAACCTTTTCTACAATGGTGTCATCACCAAAATCCCCTACCAAGAGTAGAACAAAGAGAGTCTCTAAACTACTGCACTATTATTACCCAGAAGTTAAATTGTATTACCAGGAATACAAATATTGCAAAACATGGAATCTTGTATAGCCTAACGCGTGTTTTCTCACCATTCATACCGCACTCCTATCCGTGGCTAATTCCACCGAATACATGGATATTGAGGTAAATACAAACACCAAAAAAGGGAAAACCGTAGCATCTGATTTTATCTACGGAGAATGATACAAAATGTGCAAGATGATAATAAGGAGGGTACATACCCAATAATCTGAAAGGTCCCTAAAGAAGCATAGATGAAACATAACAAATATTTATTTCATCATGCATAGTAATGACAACAACAACCGAGTTTAATCAACCCAGTGAAAAACATAGAATATTGTATAGCATAATGTGCATTTTCTCACCATTCGGAGCGCCTGCATCCCCGACGATCCGCCGCGTCCCCGTCCGATCCGAGCCTGCCGTCGAGCCCGCGGTGAGCCTCCCCTCCTCCCAGACATGGTCCGCCTCGCCGTACAGCCCTAATGCCGCCGTGCGTTTCGTCGAACACCCACCGCGCGCCAGAGCTCGCCGGCGTCTGCAGCTTTCCCGCGCCGCAGCAACCTTATCTAGCCCGCGCCCACCTCCCTGTCAACTCCCCTCACCTACCGCACCGGCTAGCCCCTCCGCGCGCACTCCCGTGACCCGGGTTGAGTCCTCGCTCGCGCCGCGCGCCGCGTTTCCTCGCCAGACGAAGGAAAACGATAAATAGTACCGGGCCCGTGGTCATTTTCAAAACCCCCCCACCTTTTGATTCCCTCAACCCGCGGTACCGCCTGGCCCACCAGTCAGCCGCGCTAGAACTCTTGCAGAAAACCCGTCCGTTTTTCTCAGACGCAACCCGCGGTCCAGCTGGCGCCCCACCAGTCAGCCGCTGGGAGCTTTTCCACTGGCACGTGGGCCTCCCGCCGCTGGCCCGCCTGTCAGCCTTAGTGGGCTAGTCAGAGCCGCGTGTCAAAGCGTTTCGCGCGCGCGTGGCCCAGTTCGCGCAGGCCCACCCGTCTGTGTCTGGGTCTGATTTTGCCTGGGTAACAAAAGTTTTTCCCTGAGTCTGTTTTTATTTGAATCTTTTCCAAATTTATTTAAATTCAAATTCAAATCAGATTTAAATAATTTCAAAATACAAATCCAAATCTTACATGTAATATATGTTTTGGAATTAGAAAAATGTGAGGAATTCAAATATGCCCTTCAAAATATGTTTTGAACACTTTAAATTTCGAGATGATTAAAATTACAAGAAAATGCCCTTTTCCTTAATTATTTAATAACTTTTGTTTTAAAACTCTAAATTTGACAAATAATATGTCCAAATCGATCAGCGCGACGAGCCCGTTCTATTTATGCAGTCCTTGTTCTGAAATGAAGCATGCATCATGTTGTCATTTAAAATCTGAACTGTTTATGACAATAAAACTTGGTCAAATGAATAATAAAATGCTTTATTTCTTGTATCCACACCTCACCTTTGCCATGCTACTTTAATGCCATGTAAATTGTGCATCATTCATCATGGCATGCTTGGTTGCTTGTTGCATTTCAATTCATATGCTTGCGCACTTTATTTATGTTGGCCCTTGTTTGTTTGGTTCTTCTTCGAATAGACGCCCAGCAGGAGAATTACCAGGAATCACAGGAGTACTACCCAGATCCATCTCTCGCTTCAACTGAGCTGCCAGGCAAGCACTACCACATGCTTGCATACATACAGTACCTATTGCCTCTATCTTATTCTTGCATCATTGAGTCGCGATTGCATTAAATTGAATCCCAAGTACTGCATAGCCTTTACTTTTAAACCACACCAAGCTTGTTCCGATCCCATGAGCCATTACTACAGGAGTTGTTTGAGCCATGCGAGTCGTAGAAAAGCATGAGTAGGGTATGTGAGTGTCTGATGGATAATGAGGTACCTAAACAACATAACCTGAGTAGTAATGGGATAACTAATGAAAGAGGCACCGGTGAGCAATATCTGCTATTTGATTTTTCATGCTCACTCGTGTCCCGTAGGACCCCGAGTACTTGATTCCTGTTCCTTGTTTATTCGCACTATCCACATCCGGGAGGCCTTATGGATCCCCCTGAGCCAGAGCTTGATTCATCCTTATTTCTTGGGGCCACAATTAGTTTGGGGCTTTATTACTATTCTGTACTTATGCCATGTTCCTGCTTTATTTAAGATTGTGCGAGGAGCACCTGTACTGTTTTGGATCGTGACACGTTTTCGCTGTATCGACAAGCCCAGTCATATTTTCTGGTTCCCAGTCGTTTACCGCCGTCCACACAAACCTTGGGTCCGTCTCGGAGCCGGCCAACTTCGTTGCGGGTAGCTTAATGGGGTGGCCCCCTGAAATATTTCTGAATCCTGAGATTGCTTTGTCGTGAAGGCCTCGTTGGGTTTTGATTTGGTTTTTCCGAGGTTGATCGAGTGTGTGTTGCTATTCGTGCACCCCTGCAGGGTAAATCTTTCTGAAAGCCGTGTCCGCGGTTATGGACGACTTGGAGCACAGTTTCTCGATCATAGACAAGTATAATTAAAGTACCGCTTTTAATTTGACTAAGTACTTGACTAGTAAATAGTGCAATACTCATGGAATGGTTGATAACACTGCCAACGGATGATGGGGGTTGTTCGTCCGCTTCCTTGTTGGTAAGCGAGGAGGAGGATGGATCTGTTAATTATACGGTTATAACTGTTGTTCTTAATTCACGGACTTCCGTCTATCATTGGTTAGGCGGAAGGTTAGCGAGTCTCTGTAGAATTGTTAGGTATTATATTTTTCTGCAATTGCTTCACCCCAGGTTGTGTCCCCTTTAGTGGCATAAAGACTTGCTGAGTACCCCTAGGGTCTCACACGATAAATTGTTTGATTCAGATGAACAGGTGTACCCGCAGGATGGATACTGGGTGGAAGAGACAGATGATGTTGGCAACGATCATTCGGTGTAGAGATTCCGGGAACGGGGATCCGTGTGATCTGTGGGCGGGATGTGTTTATTTATGGGGCATCTTATGCCAATTTGCTTCTTATCCGTACTCGGATCTTGTTTCCGCTTCCGCCTGATACTCTGATGTGTGATGTATGAGGAGCTATCCTAAATTATTATATCAATCTAGGACATTTGGATGTTGCCGTATGGCGTTGCAATATTTCTATTTCTTTTAGATGGAATGGCTCTGAGGACTATTGCATGTGGCTTGCATACATACTCATTTGTGTATGTAGTTGATCCCTTCGCCTGCCGATTACGCCGCTCGTTCTTGTCCCGTTGATTGAAAGTGGTTAGGACGGCCAAAAGGTCTACCGTGAGTGGCCCTGGGCCCCACCGTACTATTTTAACCACTTTCGTTCATCCAGGCATTAACTAAGAGCGTAATTCACCGAGGTAGTTACAATTGGTATCAGAGCCATCCCGCCCTTCAGGGTCTCAGCCAAAATGGTCGTTGTCTGTCTAGCAAATATTTTGGTAGTTATGTATACTAGGGAAAAACAAACGTGAGAGTAGGACTGCTTCCATTTTTCTTCTTACCCACCCACCCACCCTTTTCTGGTAAGGAAGTGTAACATTTTCAATCCTCTTCTAAAATTCAAACTAGGATTCACGTGTTCTGGGTTCCGTAGTACCATAGGTTGTGTTTGTGTTTGTGTGTGTGTGTGTGTGTGTGTGTGAATTCCTTGTCTATCTGTTGCATCCAAATGTTATCATCATCTACCTTTTGGTTATCAACTGTTGGTACATTCCCTACCAATAGTCTTTTGTAAACCGACGCGATCTATTCTGATTCGTTGTACACCGATGCGATCTATCTTACTCTTTGTATACGATGTTATCTTGTTGGGGTGTTCTTTTCCGTAGTTACCAATCTTTAGGTTCCTCTTAAGAAGAAGTTTTTGGATATGTGTTTTACTGATTCATGTGCGGAGTAATGATTTGAGTGCAGGATGGAGTCGCGACCATACCACTACTTTTGTCATTTGCTCTTGTATATTGAACTAGTAGAGTTACTAATCTTGATTCGTTAAGTGGTTTTGCGCATATAGTGGTATTTTAATGCCGAAATTTGCGGAATTTTTTTCTTTGTTAGTTGTGTACCACACTCCTTGTTTAGTCGTGTGTGTTATGCTTAATATCTGCTAGTTGCCTTGAACTTTGTTGATATTTTAATATCACCTCAGTGTATTGCATTCTTTAATCTTGATTAATTCCATTTTGGTACTATTTTGGATTATTATCATTCTCCATTATAGTACTGACTTGTGTTTTATATCAATCACAGGATGGCACCACCACGCCGTTCTGAGGAGGATATACCACCTGAACTTGGGGCTGCTTTGGCAAGTATTGCAAATGCTTTGGGCACTATGCAGCAAAACCAGTAGCGCTTCGAGGAAAGTGTGAGGAGGAATGAGTTTGCTCCGCTACCTCCACCTCCCAAGCGAGGAGACATCAAGAGTTTTCTCAAGTTCAACCCACGTCAATTCGAAGTGTCTGATCAACCACTTGATGCGGATATTGGCTTCGTGAAGTGTCAAGATTGCTGATGACTGCGGATGTTCCCGAGCAAGAATGGGTCAAGTGTGCTACTCACCTTCTGAAGGGAGATGCAGCTCTCTGGTGGGAAAATTACCTCAAGGCAGATCTTTCTGGTTTTCAGCCTATTTGGGAGCGGTTCACTGCTGCTTTCAAAGAGCAATATCTGTTAGAAATTGTCATGGAAAGGATGAAGGAAGTGTTTCTCAACCTCAAGCAGGGCACTGACAATGTCAACACCTACATCAGGAACTTCATGAACCTTTCTCGTTATGGTGGCGATGAGATCTCTGATGACAAGAAGAAGCAAAAGAGGTTTCGGCAAGGCCTTAATGCTTCCATCAAATATGCAATCACTCATGCAAGGCCAGCATCTTTTCTGGAACTTCAGCACACAGCTCTGCAGGAAGAAGCAAGTAGGCAAGTGTTTGAGGAGTCAAAGAAACACAGCCGTGATACAGCAAGCTCTTCTGCTATGACAGCTCCTTCTAAGCGTCGTGTCTGGGTTCCTAACACCCCACCGTCGCTCCCTGCTCCACCAAGACCTTCAAGCTACGCACCAAGGCCACCAAACTCCTTCACTGCGGCTCCCAGGGGCTACAACCACAACTACCCTGGAGCGCCTGGCGGAGTCCCTGGCTACGTTGCACCACGTCCACCTGGTGCTTGCTATACTTGTGGAAACACTGGGCATCAGCACTGGAATTGTCCAATGAACAACAAAGCTCTTCCACCACCACCTCGAAGACCTGCGGCAAGTGCTCCTATGATTCGTGCACCTCCACCTCAGGCTCTCAACATCAACACCAAGCCGGGGTCTACGGTTGCTCGTGCCAACCGTGTCAATGCCGCTCAAGCTGAGCATGCACCTGGAGTTGTCATGGGTATGCTTCCTATTAACTCAGTTCCTGCATGAGTTTTGTTTGATTTTGGTGCTTCACATTCTTTTGTTTCTCACAAGTTTGCTCATGAGCAAGATCTGGCTATGGTTCCTTTATTGCACCGTCTTGTGGTACAATCTCCTGGGTCAAACATGAGGGCTGCTCATATCAGCCATGGCAATCAAATTGAGATTGGTGGTTCTTCGTTTCTGGCTTCCTTAATTATTCTGGGCAATTCTGATATTGATGTTATCTTGGGCATGGATTGGTTGACAGCAAATGCAGCTGTGATTGATTGTGCTGAACGTTCGGTTTCTCTAAAAATTCCTGAAGGCCATATAGTCTATTCTCCAAGTCTGACTCCTGCAATTCAGCTTTATTCTCTGGCGGCTCTGAATGATGATGCTATGGAAGGTATTCAGAGTGTTCCTGTAGTTTGTGAGTTTCCAGATGTTTTTCCTGAAGAGTTGCCAGGTATGCCTCCGGATCGCGAGGTTGAGTTTGTCATTGAACTTGAACCTGGCACCGCTCCTATCTCCAAGTGGCCTTATAAAATGGGTCCTGCTGAGTTGGCTGAACTTAAGCGTCAGTTGGATGAACAAGAGAAGTTGGGTTTCATTCAGTACAGTACTTCTTCTTGGGGTAGTCCAACCATCTTTGTGAAGAAGCGAGACAAGACTGATAGACTTTGTGTTGACTATCGGGCACTCAATGCTAAAACAATCAAGAATAAATATCCCCTTCCGCGGATTAATGATCTCTTTGATCAGCTAGCTGGAGCTGTGGTATTCTCTAAGCTTGATTTGAGAAGTGGTTACCATCAAATCAAGATCCGCAAGGAAGATGTTCCCAAAACAGCTTTCACCACCCGCTATGGCCTGTATGAGTACACGGTCATGTCTTTCGGTCTCACCAATGCACCTGCCACCTTCTCGAGGCTTATGAACTCAGTTTTCATGGAGTATCTTGATAAGTTCGTCGTGGTCTATCTGGATGACATTCTAGTCTATTTTAAGTCTAAAGAAGAACATGAAGAACACCTTCGGTGTGTCCTAAACAAGCTTCGTGAGAACCGGCTGTATGCAAAGTTCTCCAAGTGTGAGTTTTGGCTGCCTCAAGTCACCTACCTTGGTCACGTCATCTCTGCCAAGGGCATTGCCGTCAACCCAGAAACTATTAAGACAATTATGGACTGGCTTCCACCCATAAATGTCAAAGAAGTCCGAAGTTTCCTTGGTTTGGCCAGTTACTGTCGACGATTCGTTCAAAATTTCTCAAAGATTGCGAAGCCTCTTACCGATCTCCTCAAGAAAGGCAAGAAATACCTTTGGACTCCTGCATGTCAAGCAAGCTTTGAAACACTCAAAGAGAAGCTCACTTCCACACCAGTCTTGGTTCCTCCAGATACATCAAAGCCTTTCCAGATTTTCTGTGATGCTTCATTGCAAGGATTGGGTGCGGTCCTTATGCAAGAAAAGCAAGTTGTTTCTTATGCATCTCGTCAGTTGAAGACGCATGAGATCAACTATCCTACACATGACCTCGAACTCGCAGCAGTTGTCTTTGCTTTGAAAGTATGGAGGAATTACTTGCTTGGCAACCGTTGTGAGATCTTTTCTGATCACAAGAGTCTGAAGTATATCTTCACACAGCCTGATCTCAACCTTCGTCAGAGGAGGTGGATTGAAACAATCAATGATTTCGATTTGACCATCAACTACACCCCGGGCAAAGCTAATGTCATGGCAGATGCTCTTAGCCGAAAAGCTTATGTCAACAACCTCATGGTGGAAGAACAACAGCCTCTCTTGTGTGAGGAATTCCGCAAGCTCAACCTTGAAATTGTGGATCAAGGTTATCTTCTGAACCTTCTAGCAACACCTCTCTTGGAAGAAAAGGTCCGTTCCATTCAGCTTGGGGATCCTTACACTAAAAAGATCATCTCCAACATTCAGTTTCCGAAGTATGAGTCTTTCCACGTGGATGACCAAGGCACTCTTTTCTTTGAACACCGGATGTTTGTTCCGAACTACCTGGGTTTAAGAGAGCAAGTTCTCAAGGAGGCACATGATTCTGTTCTTTCTATCCACCCTGGAAGCACTAAGATGTACATGGACTTGAAAACACAATATTGGTGGCCTGGTTTGAAACGATATTGTGCCAAGTATGTCTCAGAGTGTGATGTGTGTCGCAGAGTTAAAGCTGTCCATCAGAAACCTTCCGGTCTTCTACAGCCATTGAAGCCTCCGGAATGGAAATGGGAGAAATTAGAGATGGACTTCATCACTAGTTTTCCAAGGTCGCAGAAGGGCAACAATGCAATCTTTGTTGTCATTGACAGGCTTTCCAAAGTAGCTCACTTCTTTCCAGTCAAGGAAACAATTTCTGCAATTCAGTTGGCGGAGCTCTATATCAACAGAATTGTCTCTCTGTATGGAGTTCCTCTTGAAATCAGTTCAGACCGTGGAAGCATCTTCACTTCCAAGTTCTGGGGAAGTTTCCAAAATGCTTTGGGAACAAAACTAAACTTCAGCACAACTTACCACCCTCAGTCGCAAGGACAAGTTGAAAGGATCAATCAGATTCTAGAAGATATGCTCCGTGCTTGCGTTATCTCTTTCGGCATGAAGTGGGAAGAATGTCTTCCTTATGCTGAATTCTCTTACAACAACAGTTTCCAGAAAAGTCTAAAGATGGCACCATTTGAGGCTCTCTATGGTCGCAAATGCAGAACTCCGATTGGTTGGTCGGGCGCAGGTGAAAGAATATTGTTTGGCCCCGACATTGTAACTCAAGCGGAGGAGAAAGTTCACATCATCCTTGAAAACCTGAAGATTGCTCAAAGTCGTCAGAAGAGCAATTATGACAGGAAGCACACAGACATGGAGTATGTCCCTGGTGATCTCGTTTACCTTCGTGTCACTCCCATGAGAGGCACGCACCGCTTTGGTATCAAAGGAAAGCTGGCTCCTAGATACATCGGTCCTTTCAAAATTCGTGGAAGAAGAGAAGAAGTTGCTTATGCTCTCGAGCTCCCTGAGCAACTCAAAGTCCATGATGTTTTTCACATCTCTCAACTCAAGAAGTGCTTCAAGGATCCCGGCAGGACCGTGGACCATGAACTCATTAATCTCCAAGAAGATCTGTCTTATCAAGAACACCCCACAAAAATTCTTGAAGTCGCAGAAAGAAGGACTCGCAACAAGTCCATCAAGTTCTGCAAGGTGCAGTGGTCGCACCATTCTGTTGATGAAGCCACATGGGAACGTGAAGATGAGCTCCGTGCCAAGTATCCTACCCTCTTTGAGTCTTCTTCTTCCTAGAATCTCGGGGCGAGATTCCTGTTTAGTGGGGGAGAGTTGTAGCACCCCAATTGTCTAACAATTGTAATGCTACTTGTCCTAGTAAGATATTGGCTACTTCATATATATTATTGTTGCATCATAAGTATATCATGCTCATTTCATCATGCCACCTTGCATTTGAGCATCATATAAAACCCTCTTTCTTTTGGTTTTTCTCTCAAATGCATTATTAATTGTATTTGCCTCTTGATATTGTATTTGGCTATTGATATATTGTTCTATGCCCAAGTTGCGTTGGGGGCATATCTTTTATTTCCATTCCACCACCTTTCTTTCCACCACTTTATAATTCCACCATCCTACTAGACCATGAGCTTGTTTGTCTATATTTTGGATTTCTCTAGCTCATGTGCAATAGGGTGGATCTAGCCCATTAAATTCCTTTGCTTGGTTTAATCTCCACTTCTTGGATAAGCATAGAGTAATGCCATAAGATTCATATTGTTTTCACAAATAATCAATGGCATTATTATTTTTGCATGTGCCATGCACTAGTCTTCACTACCTTCCTCTCTTTTGGTTTTCTTTGGTTTTTGTTGGTTCCATCTTTGTGGAAAACATCTCCTACCACTCCACCATTCTCATATCCTCTCCCACATTCTTTTCTTTTAATTCATGTTCTACATGCATGATCATATGAGCTTTTCTTTTCCACCTAATTCTTTTCTTCCTCTTTATTTCTTGTTTCTCCTTCCCATTGTCTCAAGCAAGATCAAGTCTCATGCTTCTCCTTGGTTTGGCCTCATATCAAATTAAAATATAAATGCTTAATAAAAACCTAACCTAATTTTTTCCTCTCTCTCTCTATTTTCTCCTAAACCCTAAGCTTGCTCTCTCTCTCTCTAGCATGACCTCCTTGCTCTCCCTCTCTCTCTAACCTGCTGAGCACCACCTGGCCACCCTTCCCCTGGCCCACACCCAGCCACCCCAAACCCTAACCCTAGCCGAGGACACCATCTACCCTAGCCGATCTACTCCCTCTCCTCTCTTGCTTTCCCTACTGACCGAGCTAGCCCCACCTGCCCTCTCTCGCCCTCAGCCCCACTGGCAGCCTCCCCCTGCCATGCCTACCTGCCCCAGCCAGCTAGCCCATGTGCTCGAAAAGGAGGAGGAGAGAAAAGGTGGCACGAGGCCACCTTTATCTCTGCCATGCCCCAGCTGCTCTCCTCCCTCTCTCCCTTCTTTTTCCTTCCTCCCCACGCCTCTCTGGCCTCCCCAGATCTGGCCGAGTCGCCCCTCCTCTCCTCCTTCTTCCTCCCCGACGACAACCACCTGCCGCCGTTCGCCGCCAGCACCCACCTCGCCCCGACGTTCCTGCCAGCGTGCTCGACCTGGAGGTGGCTGAGAAGATCGCGGACGATCCCCTGCGTCGCCCCGTGGCCGCTGACGCGAAGGAGGAAGCCCTGCACCGCCAGTACCATCGCCGCCGACGCCAAACACTAGCCGCCGGAGCGCCTGCATCCCCGACGATCCGCCGCGTCCCCGTCCGATCCGAGCCTGCCGTCGAGCCCGCGGTGAGCCTCCCCTCCTCCCAGACATGGTCCGCCTCGCCGTACAGCCCTAATGCCGCCGTGCGTTTCGTCGAACACCCACCGCTCGCCAGAGCTCGCCGGCGTCTGCAGCTTTCCCGCGCCGCAGCAACCTTATCTAGCCCGCGCCCACCTCCCTGTCAACTCCCCTCACCTACCGCACCGGCTAGCCCCTCCGCGCGCACTCCCGCGACCCGGGTTCGAGTCCTCGCTCGCGCCGCGCGCCGCGTTTCCTCGCCAGACGAAGGAAAACGATAAATAGTACCGGGCCCGTGGTCATTTTCAAAACCCCCCCCACCTTTTGATTCCCTCAACCCGCGGTACCGCCTGGCCCACCAGTCAGCCGCGCTAGAACTCTTGCAGAAAACCCCTCCGTTTTTCTCAGACGCAACCCGCGGTCCAGCTGGCGCCCCACCAGTCAGCCGCTGGGAGCTTTTCCACTGGCACGTGGGCCTCCCGCCGCTGGCCCGCCTGTCAGCCTTAGTGGGCTAGTCAGAGCCGCGTGTCAAAGCGTTTCGCGCGCACGTGGCCCAGTTCGCGCAGGCCCACCCGTCTGTGTCTGGGTCTGATTTTGCCTGGGTAACAAAAGTTTTTCCCTGAGTCTGTTTTTATTTGAATCTTTTCCAAATTTATTTAAATTCAAATTCAAATCAGATTTAAATAATTTCAAAATACAAATCCAAATCTTACATGTAATATATGTTTTGGAATTAGAAAAATGTGAGGAATTCAAATATGCCCTTCAAAATATGTTTTGAACACTTTAAATTTCGAGATGATTAAAATTACAAGAAAATGCCCTTTTCCTTAATTATTTAATAACTTTTGTTTTAAAACTCCAAATTTGACAAATAATATGTCCAAATCGATCAGCGCGACGAGCCCGTTCTATTTATGCAGTCCTTGTTCTGAAATGAAGCATGCATCATGTTGTCATTTAAAATCTGAACTGTTTATGACAATAAAACTTGGTCAAATGAATAATAAAATGCTTTATTTCTTGTATCCACACCTCACCTTTGCCATGCTACTTTAATGCCATGTAAATTGTGCATCATTCATCATGGCATGCTTGGTTGCTTGTTGCATTTCAATTCATATGCTTGCGCACTTTATTTATGTTGGCCCTTGTTTGTTTGGTTCTTCTTCGAATAGACGCCCAGCAGGAGAATTACCAGGAATCACAGGAGTACTACCCAGATCCATATCTCGCTTCAACTGAGCTGCCAGGCAAGCACTACCACATGCTTGCATACATACAGTACCTATTGCCTCTATCTTATTCTTGCATCATTGAGTCGCGATTGCATTAAATTGAATCCCAAGTACTGCATAGCCTTTACTTTTAAACCACACCAAGCTTGTTCCGGTCCCATGAGCCATTACTACAGGAGTTGTTTGAGCCATGCGAGTCGTAGAAAAGCATGAGTAGGGTATGTGAGTGTCTGATGGATAATGAGGTACCTAAACAACATAACCTGAGTAGTAATGGGATAACTAATGAAAGAGGCACCGGTGAGCAATATCTGCTATTTGATTTTTCATGCTCACTTGTGTCCCGTAGGACCCCGAGTACTTGATTCCTGTTCCTTGTTTATTCGCACTATCCACATCCGGGAGGCCTTATGGACCCCCCTGAGCCAGAGCTTGATTCATCCTTATTTCTTGGGGCCACAATTAGTTTGAGGCTTTATTACTATTCTGTACTTATGCCATGTTCCTGCTTTATTTAAGATTGTGCGAGGAGCACCTGTACTGTTTTGGATCGTGACACGTTTTCGCTGTATCGACAAGCCTAGTCATATTTTCTGGTTCCTAGTCGTTTACCGCCGTCCACACAAACCTTGGGTCCGTCTCGGAGGCGACCAACTTCGTTGCGGGTAGCTTAATGGGGTGGCCCCCTGAAATATTTCTGAATCATGAGATTGCTTTGTCGTGAAGGCCTCGTTGGGTTTTGATTTGGTTTTTCCGAGGTTGATCGAGTGTGTGTTGCTATTCGTGTACCCCTGCAGGGTAAATCTTTCTGAAAGCCGTGTCCGCGGTTATGGACGACTTGGAGCACAGTTTCTCGATCATAGACAAGTATAATTAAAGTACCGCTTTTAATTTGACTAAGTACTTGACTAGTAAATAGTGCAATACTCATGGAATGGTTGATAACACTGCCAACGGATGATGGGGGTTGTTCGTCCGCTTCCTCGTTGGTAAGCGAGGAGGAGGATGGATCTGTTAATTATACGGTTATAACTGTTGTTCTTAATTCACGGACTTCCGTCTATCATTGGTTAGGCGGAAGGTTAGCGAGTCTCTGTAGAATTGTTAGGTATTATCTTTTGCTGCAATTGCGTCACCCCAGGTTGTGTCCCCTTTAGTGGCATAAAGACTTGCTGAGTACCCCTAGGGTCTCACACGATAAATTGTTTGATTCAGATGAACAGGTGTACCCGCAGGATGGATACTGGGTGGAAGAGACAGATGATGTTGGCAACGATCATTCGGTGTAGAGATTCCGGGAACGGGGATCCGTGTGATCTGTGGGCGGGATGTGTTTATTTATGGGGCATCTGATGCCAATTTGCTTCTTATCCGTACTCGGATCTTGTTTCCGCTTCCGCCTGATACTCTGATGTGTGATGTATGAGGAGCTATCCTAAATTATTATATCTATCTAGGACATTTGGATGTTGCCGTATGGCGTTGCAATATTTCTATTTCTTTTAGATGGAATGGCTCTGAGGACTGTTGTATGTGGCTTGCATACATACTCATTTGTGTATGTAGTTGATCCCTTCGCCTGCCGATTACGCCGCTCGTTCTTGTCCCGTTGATTGAAAGTGGTTAGGACGGCCGAAAGGTCTACCGTGAGTGGCCCTGGGCCCCACCGTACTATTTTAACCACTTTCGTTCATCCAGGCATTAACTAAGAGCGTAATTCACCGAGGTAGTTACACCCTTCCCTCCTTCGGTTTTCCCTCATGGGCCCTTTTTCCCTAGGAAGTTTGGCCCATTAGTTGAATACCCCTTTAAATTACATTTTAATATTATATTTAATATTAGTTACATTAATTAATATGTAAATACATATTACAAAATACGATTTGACCTGAAACACCTTTCGGTTCCCTTTTGATTTCCTTTGAACGACTTCGGAACTTTCCCGGAATGATTCTGGTTCTCTCACGGAACTTTTCTGCTTTCCGTTTCTCTTTCATATGGTGATTCCAACTTACAAAGGGTCTCTAGCTCATCGTACCCTTAAGTGTATTTCCCCATGGCTCGGGAATGGCACAAACATGATCTCCATCAATGATCAATAGCGGGAGTGGGATGCCCATAATGACCCCTGTGCATTCCACGAAGATAATGTCGTTTGAACCGTAAACAGTCGTTTCCCATTCCCTTTGCCACTTGATACTTAGTTCACCCGAGATTTGATCTACGGTATCCCCATACCTTTGTTCGATCTCGTTACCGATGAACTTGTTTTCTCGTTTCCGTGTCATTGCATTCCGTGACCCAGTCACACGCTTGCAAGCTTCGTTAATGCAACGTCACCGAGATGGCCACTAATGTATCTGTCCGTTACATAGATGGGAAAATCCTGGTCTTGATATGTACTCCTCTACACGCCCCTTTGGGAAACCCGAGTGGCATCTTTTCGATCATCCTGTCACGGAGTGATACTTGATAACCATCTAAGCTCCCTCCAGAACGGTGATTTGCATTATCTCACAGTCTAAGGACAGGTTGTGAGGTTTCCTTAGTTTTATCATTAATGGTGAACTTTGTAACTAGATCTCATTAAGATACAACTAGTTGGGTTGTTTGTCTATCACATCATTCAACTAATGACGTGACCTCATTGTTAATTGGCATAAATGCCCATGATCTCGAAACCCTAGATCATCCTCATGACCAATGAACTAGTTCGCTAGAGGTAACTAGAGACTTGGTCTGTTTACATACCACACGTGTATTAACGTTTCGTATTAATACAGTTATAACACAGTATGAAACTATTGCAAACTAATTGAGATATGACAATAAAAACCTATTTATTATTTGCCTCTAGGGCATATCTCCTTCAAATCGATGATGATCACTCAGAGGAAAACATAGGTAAGCAGCAAATTTGTGAAGAAGTGGAGGTGCCGGCGAGAAAAGGGTGTGAAAAGAAACAAAAGGGTAAGCGAAACGGGGAGGAAAGGGCAAATAATGGAGGTTTATTAGAATATGAAGAAGTTGCAGGGGTGATTGAGGATGTTCTTGAGGATCTTTCGGCTAACTGTAGGAGAAATAATAAATCCCTGCCAATTACATCTTTGCATGATTCTCCAGATGAAAGGTAAGCTTAAAAGTTATTTTATTTGCCATTTTATCAAATTATGGTGCACTCCAAATTATGGTTGTGCCATCAAATGCTGGGAGCAGAGTCAACATATTGTCCCATCCGATATATCCAGGAACGCGCGAACTTTATTTTCAGGATCATACGAGTTTCGACTAGTTTCAAAGACAAAGACACCTAAAACATGGCCAACATATATAGATTATGACGATAATCGACTATGACTCAAGTGACCCAGATCCAAAGAGGGCATTAAGATACCGTACATAGATTTAATTTATGCTTAAGTGGCCCTAATCGACTATGATGCTCCCGCAGTCTCCATCATCGACGACATTGTCCGCGTCACCGTTAGCCTCCTCCGTGTAGTAATCGATGCCGACGTTCCCGGCAGCGTTCCTCCTCCTCATGGATTCTTCACAGCGCACCGCATCGATAATGGTGGAGGTCGTACGCCCAGGCACTGCCCAGAAGCGCTGCCTCCTTTCGTGGTTGCGCGGATCTGGGTGGATCTCCCGCTGGTGGGTTCCGCACAGCTCAATCAATGCAACCCGCTCCTTCTTGAACATCTTTCGCCAGTACGCGCTCATGCGCGAGTACCGTGCCATTGCCCTCTTCCGCTCCAGCAATTTGCGGCGGTGCTCCTCGATCTGCCTCACCAACGTGTTGTCGCACAAGAGTGGCACAACAGGAACCCTGGTGTAGCTGAGGTCGAAGCCGGCCGGAAGCCTCGCGAACGATGGCGTGAGTATGTTGTAGTGGGCGAACATCTAAGCCTCGTGCAAGCTGAGTTTGGGCCTCTCCCTCGCCATGGCGATGAAGGAACACTATCTGAGCTTTGGCCCCGAGGTTAAGGGGATAAGGGCAAGGACGTAGGCCCAGTCATGGATGCCACTGCCAATCAGTTCAAAGAACAGACTTCTCATGGATCGCCCTCACGAAGGACATCCTTATCGTCCACGCACCCCGATCCAATGTCTCCTAACAATCAGGGATCAGGTCTTCTAGAAGCCCGGAGCGGTTGATGACCCACAAGTATAGGGGCTGTATCGCAGTATTTTCGATAAGTAAGAGTGTCGAACCCAATGAGGAGTAGAAGGTGCTGTCTAGTGGTATAGATCAGGAATTCTCTGCAAATACTTAGCAAACTGATTTTTAGGATTTTTTGATAATGCAAGTAAAATAAAGTACGAGTAAATAAAAGACAATAAGAACAAATGCAACAAGTGACCCAATCCTTTATGCAGCAAAGGACAAGCCGGTTGTATTACTTAAGATGACCAAACATTCTCGAGGACACATGGGAAGATTGTCAAGTGCTTTCGCTTCATATAGTTGATTAACCTTCTTTAGCTTGCTAAGTGTTGTGTGGGTGAACCTGTGCTAATGTACCGACCTTCCTAGGACTAATACATACTTGTGATTATACCCCTTGCAAACATCCGCCAGTACAAGAAAGTAATTAAGGTAGAAACCTAACCACAACTTTTAACTCTAAGACCCTGACGTCCCTTGTGCAATGGTTTCCTAACGGGGGTTCAGGTTTCTGTCACTCCGGCAACCCCTACGATTAGTAGCCAAATACACAATGCATTCCAACCTAGGCCCATATAGGTGAAGTGTCATGTAGTCGACGTTCACATGACACCACTATAAGAAGTACACCACAACTTAAATATCAAACTATTGAATCTTTCTCAACACAACTCCACTACTAACAACATGACTTCTCCCATGTCCTCAAGAACAAAACAAACTACTCACAAGACATCATATGGATCATGATCAGAGATGGAATAATGATGTATAACAATCTGCACATAAACAATAATTCAATGGTTCCACTCAATAGCATCAACTACAAAGAGTAATCAACACCGAGAAAGTTTTCCCTAAGAACTATGCAAGATTCAACCCAAGTATTACAGCAATATGGAGATGGTAATGGGGGTGCTGATGGTGGTGATGGTGATGATGATCTCGATGAAGTCCAGCTTGATGGTCGTGTTGATGGCGACGATCTCCCCTCTCTGGGAAGGAATTCCCCCGGCAGAAATCTGTCTGCTAGAGAGATCTTTCTCTCTCGTTGTTTTCAGCCCCGCAGAGGCGGCGGAATCTTTCTGTGGTCGCTCCCCGAGTATTAGGGTTTCGGGAGGATTATATACGCCAGAGGGGAGAGCCAGAGGTGGGCTAGGGCGGCCACACCACCTGGTGGCGCAACCTAGGGTGGCCTACGCCAGGGGTGGTGTGGGCCCCTGTGGCCCATCTCCACTCCTCCTTCCGGCTTCCTTCGTCTTCTGGAAAAATAGGATTTTCCGTATATTTTCCCGGATTTTCTGATCTTCGCGAATTTTGCCTCCAAACAGCACCTTTTCCATCAGAATTCTGACTACAGCGGTCCATGCTCCAAAAGTCATCAACCATGCAAAAACAGATGAAATTACATAAGTATCATCTCTTAATATGAAATATATCAATGAATAACAGTAAATTATGATATAGAATAGTGATGCAAAATGGACGTATCAACTCCCCCCAAGCTTAGACTTCGCTTGTCCCCAAGCGAAACTGAGCTCAATAAACATGGCCTCAGGTTTATGGAGTGAAGAGTCGATAAAAGAATATGAACTATAAGCATCACATACATAAATACATAGATCATATAGAAGACAACTCACTATTATATAACTTAACTTGCAATAGGTAAAGGAAACACAATAAAGATACATAAAGTAAATCATAATTGGTAATGGCAAACTTAGCTCTTGGTCGAAGAATAGTCGATAATTTGCTGGAGTTCACAAATAACTAGTTTTCGGTGATAGCTTTCAAAGTAGTAATCACCAAGATAAGAGCAATGTGCAAAACAAGGAACATAAGAAACATGATTGAATAAATCATCATATGTATGAATGAAACACAACAACTCAAAATACTTGCTGAGATAGAAGGGAATAGGTTTAATGACTCACCTAAAATGTAAAAGAAAGGCCCTTCGCAGAGGGAAGCAGGGATTGCAAGTTTCATAAAGAGCTCCCAAAAATTATGATACTTATTAGCTTTCAGCTCTCATTTCCCCTATCATAGGCATATTTAGGTGATTAAGGTTAAAGTGATCAAATACGAGGATATGCTTGACAAGTTGTAAATTGAGAATCTCAAGTCCCTTGAATATGAGGGCCGCTCCTCATGCTACTCAAGTTTAGTCACCGGTAAGTTCTTGTCATCGTAAGCACATGTGTATCATGGAGAACCGCCAACGGGGTACCCCTTGCCCGATGATACAGAAGAATCCCCATATCAAAATGACAAGGCAAGCAGACAACAAGCATCTCAGTAATCTTCTTATTTACCATGGGAATATGGTTTTTTTTCTCTCTTTCCTCTTTTCATAATATCTCTTTTTTTCCTTTTCTCTTTTTCTCAATCTCCATCTCTTTTTTATAAGAAGAATGCTTCATAGATGCTTGTTATGGTTATGCTGTAGGTTTCCACCATGACAACATGGATTAGACCAGCGGCCCAGGCATTTCTCTAACACACATGCATAACTCCATGGACTTACAAGCTCCACTTTCATTTTACACCGACGACATCCATAGAAAAAAGAAGATGATATCAACTAGGTACAAAGTACCAGTGCAATGTTGAAAGCGTTCCTCGTGACATCATGGTTCTGCTAATTCACAACTTACAAAGCACAATCATATACGCAACATAGATGGGCACAATGGTTCAAGTTTATTAGATGCAAGAAATTAAAGTGTGCCATCAAGTTCATGAGAGCTTTAATCACTAATTTTCACATAACAAGTTTAATTCGGGAGGTAGATAAAAACATGAATTTACTTGGAATAGCAATAGTGCTAATAGGTAGGTATGGTGGACACAAAATGCAAATGTTTTGGTTTAAGGATTGGATGCATGAGAAGAATTCCCTCTCAGTACAGGTTTTTGGCTAGCAAGGCTGGGTAACAAGCATAAGAGTTGAAGGAAACAAACAAACATACAAGTGATTACGTCAAACATGCAATCTTTCTTGGAAGCACAAAAGATCTTAACTAGAGAATACTAGACTTATGAGCAAATCAAGAAAGAAAGATGATGACATTATTTTTCTTTAGAGTACTTTTATCTTTTCATTCAACTCTCAAAAATAGTGTTGCTACTAACCGAGCCAGGTTTGCCAAAACCAACTAAATTAACTCAATGATCCCAAAGTGCTACCAATACTAACAACAAGATCAATCATATAACCATGAATTGAAAACTAATATAAGATATGCAAAAGAGTAAATGATATAACTTCTCATTAATATTCCATAACGACAACTCACACCAAGGGATACATTTCTAACGAGAGAGGGGACACTACCATAATGCAAACCATCCTACATGATAACTTCTCTATTCATGATATGACTCTACTAAAAAGGTAAAAAGATAGAATATAGTGATGTGATAACGCGACACTCCCCCAAGCTTGGAACAAACCAAGGGGATGCCAAACCTGATGACGAATTACTCCTTCGGTGGTGGTGGTATCCTCTCATCATCGTCTGACTTCCAGGGCAAGGGCTCCCCATCAACAAAGGACATCGTGGTCTCCAGCATCCTGAAACTTGCAGCAACACTTATGCGTTTAAACCTAACCTCGTACTCACAGTTTTGATTTTGAACGTCATAGAGTTGTGCTTGCAGTTTGTAGGTTGTTTGGCGGAGTGAGAGGACTTCATCCTTGAGCTCAACAGTCTCCTTTTGGTGCTCCGCGATGAGTTCGGAACAAATCTTATGGATGATATCCACTTCGTGTTCCGCCATCTTCTTGTACCTAAAGACTTCTTGCTCCAGTGCTTCCATCCTGTCCTCCAGACTTCCTTCACATTTAGGGCCTTGAACCTCTTTTATCCAGACCTCCCCATCTTCAAGCAACAACTCCTTGGGATGAATCTTCAACTCTCTCATGTATGGGTTAATGATATCCTCTAAGGAATTTTCCTTGGCTGATCCAGAGGAAGATATCGTGGCTCCAAATCTGGGACTCTACCTGTCAGAAATAGATCGAAACGAAAACACGACGAAAACACGATATACGAACCTCGGGAGATCCGGGGGGTTATATATTACAAAGTTTTACAGCAAAAGGAAGGTACTGGGAGAAAACGGGTTGGAGGCGGAGTCCGGAGTGGCCACACCACCTGGTGGCGCAGCCAGGGGTGGGCCCACGCCACAGGGTGGTGTGAGCCACCTTGGCTCCGTTTCCGTCCCTCTTTCTCTTCGTAGCTTTCCTTATTGAGTAAAAACTGCAAAAATATAACTAGACAGATCTTTCGTGGAACTTTTCTTACCAAAACTGTTACCAATTTGAAAGCGGACTCTGCAGGTCTCTGAATTTGGTCCTTGATAAATTTTTCTGGAGTTATAACTTGAAAAGCATCAACATCTTCATTGTAAGAATCTCCAGTAATATAGTGCTTAAGTCGTTGTCCATTCACTACTTGTGTAGTATTATCATTTAAAGAAGAAATATTGCTCCTGAACGGTACACTTCTTCAATAATGAAAGGTCCTTCCCATTTTGACAATAGTTTTCCTGCAAAAAATCTGAGATGATACCTATACAATAGAACTTTCTCACCAACATGAAATTCTCTCTTAAGTATTCGCTTGTCATGCCATCTTTTAGCTTTTTCCTTAAAGAGCCTAGCATTATCATAGGCTTCACTCCTCCATTCATCTAAAAAACTTAAGTCAAATAATCTTTTTTCACCAGCGAGCTTACAATCTCTATTGAGTTCTTTAACTGCCCAGTAAGCTTTGTGTTCTAATTCTAAAGGTAGGTGACAAGATTTCTCATAAACCATTTTATAAGGAGACATTCCCATAGGGTTTTTGTAGGCGGTCCTATAAGCCCATAAAGCATCATTCAACTTTTTAGCCCAGTTTTTTCTAGATCTATTAACAGTCTTTTGCAAGATGGATTTAATCTCCCTATTTGATAACTCTACTTGCCCACTAGTTTGGGGCTGATAAGCTGAAGCAATTCTATGATTAACATCATATTTAGCAAGGGTCTTTCTAAAACCACCATGAATAAAATGAGAACCTCCATCAGTCATGAGATACCTAGGCACTCCAAACCTAGGAAAGATAACATCTTTAAGCATGTTTAGAGAGGTCTCCTCGTCAGCACTCCTCGTGGGTATAGCTTCTACCCACTTATTAACATAATCAACAGCAACAAGAATATGAGTATACCCTTTCAAGGGAGGAAAAGGACCCATAAAGTCAAATCCCCAGCAATCAAAGGGTTCAATAACTAGAGAGTAGTTCATAGGCATTTCATTGCGTCTAGAAATATTACCAACACGCTGACACTCATCACAAGATAAAACAAATTTTCTTGCATCTTTAAAAAGGGTAGGCCAGTAGAAACCTGATTGCAGCACCTTTTGCGCAGTTCTATCTCTTGCGTGATGCCCTCCATAAGCACTACCATGACATTTACGCAATATCTCCTTTTGTTCATATTCTGGAACACATCTTCGCATAATACCGTCCACTCATTCTTTATATAAGTGTGGGTCATCCCAAAAATAATGCCTCAAATCATAAAAGAACTTCCTTCTTTGCTGAGCTGTGAAAGTTGGAGGCAAATACCTGGAGACAATAAAGTTAACATAATCTGCATACCAAGGGCTCCCTCGCGAGCCCACCCCTACTGCAGCCAACTGTTCATTTGGGAAGCTATCATTAACAGACATAGGATCAAAAGAGATGTTTTCCAATCGAGATAAATTATTAGTCATAGGGTTTTCAACACCTTTCCTATCTACAATATGTAGATCAAACTCTTGTAAAAGCAGCACCCATCTAATAAGCCTAGGCTTAGCATCCTTCTTCGTCATAAGGTACTTAATAGCATCATGATCAGTATGAATGGTGACTTTTGAGTCCACAATATAAGGTCTAAACTTATCACAAGCAAAAATGATAGCTATGAATTCTTTTTCAGTAGTAGCATAATTCCTTTGAGCAGCATCAAGAGTCTTACTAGCATAATGAATAACGTTTAACTTTTTATCAATTCGTTGCCCAAGGATAGCACCTATAGCAAAATCACTAGCATCACACATTATTTCAAAGGGTAAGCTCCAATCAGGTGGTTGAATGATAGGAGCTGTAGTTAAAGCCTTCTTAAGAGTTTCAAAAGATTCCTTACAATCATCGTCAAAAACAAAGGGTACATCTTTTTGAAGAAGATTAGTGAGGGGTTTTGATATCTTAGAGAAATATTTAATAAACCTTCTATAGAAACCAGCATGACCAAGGATACTACGAATACCTTTGATGTATCTTGGGCAGGGCATTTTCTCAATTTCCTCGACTTTAGCTCTATCCACTTATATGCCTCTTTCGAAAACCTTATTCCCAAGGACAATCCCTTCATTAACCATGAAGTGGCATTTCTCCCAATTAAGAACAAGATTAGTTTCTTCACACCTCTGCAAAACTTTATCAAGGTTGTGCAGACAATTATCAAAAGAAGTTCCATAGACGGAGAAGTCATCCATGAACACTTCCACAATTTCCTCACAAAACCATGAAAGATAGCAGACATGCATCTTTGAAAAGTAGCAGGAGCGTTACATAAACCAAAAGGCATACGTCTATAAGCATAGGTTCCGTAAGGGCATGTAAAAGTAGTTTTTTCTTGATCTTGTTGTTTAACAGCAATTTGAGAGAAACCAGAATATCCATCAAGAAAACAAAAATGGGTCTTTTTAGACAACCTTTCTAACATTTGATCAATAAAAGGAAGCGGGTAATGATCTTTCTTAGTAACTTTGTTAACTTTCCTAAAATCAATGCACATCCTATAACCCACTACTATTCTTTGGGGAATAAGCTCATCATTATCATTAGGAACAACGGTAATTCCTCCTTTTTTAGGAACACAATGAACAGGACTAACCCATTCACTATCAGCAATAGGGTAAATAATACCAGCATCAAGGAGTTTCAATACCTCATTTCTTACCACTTCCTTCATCTTAGGATTTAAACACCGTTGGTGCTCTACTACTGGCTTTGCATCTGGTTCTATATTGATATCATGCTGTCATATAGTAGGTGAAATCCCTTTTAAATCATCCAGTGTATAGCCCATAGCCCCTCGGTGTTTTTTCAAAACCTCCAATAACCTTTCTTCTTCCTTACCTAAAAGTTTAGAGCTGATAATAACAGGATCTATGTTTTTATCATCAATGTAAGTATATTTAAGATCGTCAGGGAGAGGTTTTAGATCGAAGACCGGATCCTTTTTAGGTGCCAGCGTGGTACCCAAGTATTCTACATGCAAGTTATGCTTAAGCATCTTGGGTTGACGATGGAGAATCTCATGAATCTCATTCCTTTCTTCCATGAAGATCTCACTTTTTTGGTCTTCCATAAATTGCTGCAAAGCATTGTTAGGAGCAAGATAAATAGACGCAAGTTGTTCAACTCGAAAATCCTCATTATGGATTTCATTTTCAGAAGGTTCTTTAGTAAATTTCGAAAAGTTAAACTCATAAGATTCCCCATCAAACTTAGTTAATATTTTCTCCCTCTTGCAATCTATAATAGCTCCACAAGTACTCAAGAAAGGTCTGCCGAAAATGATGGGATAAGTTTTACTAGCAGCTGAACCAAGTACTAGAAAATCAGCAGGATATTTAATCTTACCACAAAGAACTTCTACATCCCGCACAATACCAATAGGAGAGATGGTGTCTCTATTAGCAAGGTGAATAACTACATCAATATCTTCCAACTCGTAGGGACTGATTTCATGGATAATTTCTTTATAAAGCTCATAAGGAATAGCACTAGAACTAGCACCAATATCACACAAACCATAATAGCAATGATCACCAATTTTAACAGAAAGCACAGGGACACTAGCCTTTTTAGTTCTATTGGGATGTGAGACAATATTAGAAGCGTCCTCACAAAAGACTAATTGCCCATCTTCTACACTTTTAGTGACAAGATCTTTAACAATTGCTACAACAGGTTCAACATTTATTTGTTCATCAGGTTTTACAGTTCTCTTTTCACTTTTAGTGATTACACTAGTTATCATAGGATGATCCTTTACCTATATGGGAAGGGTATCTTCTCGATATAAGGTTCAGGTAAGATGTGATCAATAGTGCAATACTCAGCACTCCCAACAGGAACACAATCAACAATATCTTTATAAGGTGCATGGTACTTGTTCCATCCCTTTTTTGGAATTTCAATATAAGAAGCAAAAGCCTTAAAGCAATTTGTAATAACTTGTAAATCAAGACCATAAGCATTACTCATATTTTGAAAGTCATCAGTTCCCATAAAAGATTCAATGCATTCATAATCATAATTTATACCTGACTTTCTACCTTTGTCATTCTCCCAAGCTTCAGCATTGTCTTGAATACGGTCCAGAAGATCCCATTTAGCTTCTTCTTCCATGCGAGTGAACGATCCAGCACAAGAAGCATCCAATAAATCCTTATCATGAAGAGAAAGCCTTGCATAAAAGTTATTGATAATAATATTGTTGGGGAGCTCATGAATGGGACATTTGAGCATTAGTAACTTCAGTCTCCCCAAGCTTGAGCTGTACTCTCTCCATCAAGAGACCAAAAGTTGTATATTTGATTCCGATCTTTATGAATCTCACTAGGAGGATAAAACTTTGAATAAAAGAGAGGCACTATTTCCTCCCATTCCAGAGCTTGACCATTCTCCAGTAGCTTATACCATTCCTCAACTCTTCCTTTCAGCGATAATGATAATAACTTATTATTGACTTGATCTGTAGTAATACCTGCACACTTGAACAACCTACATAATTCGTGTATAAAGAGCAAATGATCACCGGGATGGACAGTTCCATCCCCAACATAGTAGTTATCCATAACACGATCAATAATTCTTGTAGGTATTTTAAAAGTATCATTCTCGGCAGGTGGTGGTTCATCTACTACCTTAGCAGTGGTAGTAGCATTACAAAATAAGAAACTCAGCGAATTATCCATATTGAAAATAAAACAACTAACAGAAGTAAAAAATACTCACAGTAGAAGTTTCCTTTACCAGTTCCACTCTCCAATAGCGCTTCACTACCCGGTAACGGCGCCAGAAAATAGTCTTGATGACCCATAAGTATAGGGGGTGTATCACAGTATTTTCGATAAGTAAGAGTGTCGAACCCAACGAGGAGCAGAAGGTGCTGGCTAGTGGTATGGATCAGGAATTCTCGGCAAATACTTAGCAAACAGATTTTTAGGGGTTTCTGATAATGCAAGTAAAATAAAGTACGAGTAAATAAAAGACAATAAGAACAAATGCAGCAAGTGGCCCAATCCTTTATTCAGCAAAGGACAAGCCGGTTGTATCACTAAAGTATGACCAAACGTTCTTGAGGACACATGGGAGGACTATCAAGTGCTTTCGCTTCATATAGTTGATTAATCTTCTTTAGCTTGCTAAGTGTTGTGTGGGTGAACCTGTGCTAATGTACCGACCTTCCTAGGACTAATACACACTTGTGATTATACCCCTTGCAAACATCCATAAGTACAAGAAAGTAATTAAGGTAGAAACCTAGCCACAACTTTAAACTCTAAGACCCTGACGTCCCTTGTGCAATGGTTTCCTAACGGGGGTTCAGGTTTCTGTCACTCCGGTAACCCCTACGATTAGTACCCAAATACACAATGCATTCCCCTAGGCCCATATAGGTGAAGTGTCATGTAGTCGACGTTCACATGACACCACTAGAAGAAGTACACCACAACTTAAATATCAAACTATTGAATCTTTCTCAACACAACTCCCCTACTAACAACATGACTTCTCCCATGTCCTCAAGAACAAAACGAACTTCTCACAAGACATAATATGGATCATGATCAGAGATAGAATAATGATATATAAAAATCTGAACATAAACAATAATTCAATGGTTCCACTCAATAGCATCAACTACAAAGAGTAATCAACACCGAGAAAGTTTCCCCTAAGAACTATGCAAGATTCAACCCAATTGTTACAACAATATGGAGATGGTGATGAGGGTGCTGATGGTGGTAATGGTGATGATGATGATCCCGATGAAGTCCAGCTTGATGGTGGTGTTGATGGCAACGATCTCCCCTCTTCGGGAAGGAATTCCCCCAGCAGAAGTATGTCTGCCGGAGAGATATTTCTCTCTCGGTGTTTTCCGCCCTGCAGAGGCGGCAAAATCTTTCTGTGGTCGCTCCTCGAGTATTAGGGTTTCGGGAGGATTATATACGCCAGAGGGGAGAGCCAAAGGTGGGCCAGGGTGGCCACACCACCTGGTGGCACGGCCTAGGGTGGCCCGTGCCAGGGGGTGGTGTGGGCCCCCTATGGCCCATCTCCACTCCTCCTTCTGGCTTCCTTCGTCTTCTAGAAAAATAGGATTTTCTGTATATTTTCCCGGATTTTCTGATCTTCGCGAATTTTGCCTCCAAACAACACCTTTTCTATCAGAATCCTGACTGTAGCGGTCCATGCTCCAAAAGTCATCAACCATGCAAAAACATATGAAATTACATAAGTGTCATCTCTTAATATGAAATATATCAATAAATAACAGTAAATTATGATATAGAATACTGATGCAAAATGGACGTATCAGTGGTTGCTGGTTATCTCTACATCCCGATTGTTTGTGTCCAACAGCTGTCATTGAAAAGAACACACGTGCAAATGACTCTAGTTGATCCATATGTGGTTTGTGAAAAGAACAAACATGCAATGACTCTAGGTGTGGTTAATGAAAAGAACACACATGCAATGACACTGGTGGATCCATATGTGGTTAATGAAAACAACACACATGCAATGACTCTAGCTGTGGTTAATGAAAAGAACACATATGCAATGACACTGGTGGATCCACATGTGGTTTGTGAAAAGAACGCAAATGCAATGACTCTAGTTGTGGTTAATGAAAAGAACAGACATGCAATGAAGTCTGGTGGATCCATATGTGGTCTGTGAAAAGAACAGACATGCAATGAACTCTAGTGGATCCATATGTAGTTTGTGAAAAGAACAGACATGCAATGAACTCTGGTGGATCCATATGTGGTTTGTGAAAAGAACACATATGCAATGACTCTAGCTTTGGTTAATGAAAAGAACACACATGCAATGACACTAGGGGATCCATATATGGTTAATGAAAAAAACACACATGCAATGAAACTTGTGGATCCATATGTGGTTTTTGAAAAGAACACACATGCAATAACTCTAGTTGTGGTTAATGAAAAGAACACACATGTAATGCGCATGTGGATCCATGTGGTTTGTGAATAGAATAGACATGCAATGACTCTAGCTATGGTTAATTAAAAGAACACACATGCAATGACACTGGTGGATCCATATGTGGTTGGTGAAAAGAACACACATGCAATGACACTGGTGGATCCATATGTGGTTTCTGAAAAGAACACACATGCAATGACACTAGGGGATCCATATGTGGTTAATGAAAAGAACACACATGCAATGAAACTGGTGGATCCATATGTGGTTTCTGAAAAGAACACACATGCAATGACACTGGTGGATCTATATGTGGTTTGTGAAAAGAACACACATGAAATGACTCTAGATGTGGTTAATGAAAGAATACACATTTCAATGACAATGGTGGTTCCGTATGTGGTTTGTGAAAAGAACAGATATGCAATGACTCTATCTGTGGTTTGTGAAAAGAACACACATGCAATGACTCTAGCTTTGGTTAATGAAAAGAACACACATGCAATGACACTAAGGGATCCATATGTGGTTAATGAAAAGAACGCACATGCAATGAAACTGGTGGATCCATATGTGATTTGTAAAAACAACATACATCCAGTGACTCTAGCTGTGGTTAATGAAAAGAACACACATGGAATGACACTGGTGGATCCATATGTGGTTTGTGAAAAGAACACAAATGCAATGATTCTAGCTGTGGTTAATGAAAAGAACAGACATGCAGTGAACTCTGGTGGATCCATATGTGGTTTGCGAAAAGAACAAACATGCAATGAACTCTGGTGGATCCATATGTGGTTTGTGAAAAGAATAGACATGCAATGAACTCTGGTGGATACATATGTGGTTTGTGAAAAGAACACACATGCAATGACTGTAGGTTTGGTTAATGAAAAGAACACACATGTAATGACACTAGGGGATCCATATATGGTTAATGAAAACAACACACATGCAATGAAACTTGTGGATCCATATATGGTTTTTGACAAGAACACACGTGCAACAACTCTAGTTGTGGTTAATGAAAAGAACACACATGCAATGACACATGTGGATCCATGTGGTTTGCGAATAGAACAGACATGCAATGACTCTAGCTGTGGTTAATGAAAAGAACACACATGCAATGACACTGGTGGATACATATGTGGTTTGTGAACATAACACACATGCAATGACACGTGTGGATCCATATGTGGTCTGTGAAAAGAACACACATTTCAATGACACTAGTGGATCCTATGTGGTTTGTGAGAAGAACATACATCCTCTAACTCTAGCTGTGGTTAATGAAAAGAACACACATGCAATGACAGTGGTGGGTCCATATGTGGTAACTGAAAAGAACACACATGCAATGACTCTAGTTTTGGTTAATGAAAAGAACACACATGCAATGACACTAGTCGATCCATATGTGGTTTAAGAAAAGAACACACATGCAATGACTCTAGGTGTGGGTAATGAAAACAGACATGCAATGAACTCTAGTGGATCCATATGTTGTTTGTGAAAAGAACAAACATGCAATGAACTCTAATGGATCCATATGTGGTTTATGAAAAGAGCACACATGCAATGACTCTAGCTTTGGTTAATGAAAAGAACACACATGCAATGACACTAGGGGATCCATATGTGGTTAATGAAAATAACACACATGCAATGAAACTAGTGGATCCATATTTGGTTTTTGAAAAGAACACACATGCAATGACTCTAGGTGTGGTTAATGAAAAGAACACACATGCAATGACACTGGTGGATCCATGTGGTTTGTGAAAAGAATAGACATGCAATGACTCTAGCTATGGTTAATGAAAAGAAGACACATGCAATGACACTGGTGGATCCATATGTGGTTTGTGAAAAGAACACACATGCAATGACTCTAGCTATGGTTAATGAAAATAACAGACATGCAATGAACTCTGGTGGATCCGTATGTCGTTTGTGAAAAGAATAGACATGAAATGACAATGGTGGATCCATATGTGGTCTGTGAAAAGAACACACCTTTCAATGACAGTGGTGGATCCATATGTAGTTTGTGAAAAGAACATACATCCAGTGACTCTAGCTTTGGTTAATGAAAAGAACACACATGCAATGACACTAGGGGATCCATATGTGGTTAATGAAAAGAACACACATGCATTGAAATTGTTGGATCCATATGTGGTTTTTGAAAAGAACACACATGCAATGACACTGGTGGATCCATATTTGGTCTGTCAAAAGAACACACATGAAATGACTCAAGCTTTGGTTAATGAAAAGAACACACATGCAACGACACTAGGGGATCCATATATGGTAATGAAAACAACACACATGCAATGATTCTAGATGTGGTTAATGAAAGGAACACACATGCAATGACACTGGTGGATCCATAGGTGGTTTGTGAAAAGAACACACATGCAATGAACTCTAGTGGATCCATATGCAATGACACTGGTGGATCCATATGTGGTCTATGAAAAGAACACACATTTCAATGACACTCATGGATCCATATGTGGTTTGTGAAAAGAACATACATCTAGTGACTCTAGGTATGGTTAATGAAAAGAACACACATCCAATGACACTGGTGGATCCATATGTGGTTAATGAAAAGAACACACATGCAATAACACTGGTGGATCCATATGTGGTCTGTGAAAAGAACACACATGCAATGAAACTAGTGGATCCATGTGGTTTGTGAAAAGAACACACGTGCAATGACACTGGTGGATCCATATGTGGTCTATGAAAAGAACATACATGAAATAACTCTAGATGTGGTTAATGAAAGAATACACATTTCAATGACAATGGTGGATCCATATGTGGTTTTTGAAAAGAATAGACATGCAATGACTCTAGCTGTGGTTAATGAAAATAACACACATGCAATGACACTGGTGGATCCATAGGTGGTTTGTGAAAACAACACACATGGAATGAACTCTGGTGGATCCATATGCAATGACGCTGGTGGATCCATATGTGGTCTATGAAAAGAACACACATTTCAATGACACTGGTGGATCCATATGTGGTTTGTGATACGAACATACATCCAGTGACTCTAGCTGTGGTTAATGAAAAGAACACACATGCAATGACACTGGTGGATCCGTATGTTGTTAATGAAAAGAACACACATGCAATGACTCTAGCTATGGTTAATGAAAAGAACACACATGCAATGACACTGGTGAATCCATATGTGGTTTGTGAAAAGAACACACATGCAATGACTCTAGCTGTGGTTAATGAAAAGAACAGACATGGCAATGAATTCTGGTGGATCCATATGTGGTTTGTGAAAAGAGCAGACATGAAGTGAACTCTAGTGGATCCATATGTGGTTTGTGAAAAGAACACACATCCAATGACTCTAGCTTTGGTTAATGAAAAGAACACACATGCAATGACACTAGGGGATCCATATGTGGTTAATGAAAAGAACACACATGCAATGAAACTGGTGGATCCATATGTGGTTAATGAAAAGAACACACATGCAATGACACTGGTGGATCCATATGTGGTCTGTGAAAAGAACACACATGCAATGAAACTGGTGGATCCATATGTGGTTTGTGAAAAGAACACACATGCAATGACTCTAGCTGTGGTTAATGAAAAGAACATACATGCAATGAACTCTGGTGGATCCATATGTGGTTTGTGAAAAGAATAGACATGCAATGAACTTTGGTGGATCCATATGTGGTTTTTGAAAAGAACAGACATGCAATGAACTCTAGTGGATCCATATGTGGTTTGTTAAAAGAACACACGTGCAATGACTCTAGCTTTGGTTAATGAAAAGAACACACATGCAATGCCACTAGGGGATCCATATGTGGTTAATGAAAAGAACACACATGCAATGAAACTGGTGGATCCATATGTGGTTAATTAAAAGAACACACATGCAATGACACTGGTGGATCCATATGTGGTATGTGAAAAAAAACACATGCAATTAAACTGGTGGATCCATGTGGTTTGTGGAAAGAACACACATGCAATGACACTGGTGGATCCATATGTGCTCTGTGAAAAGAACAGACATGAAATAACTCTAGATGTGGTTAATGAAAGAATACACATTTCAATGACAATGGTGGATCCATATGTGGTTTGTGAAAATAACAGTCATGCAATGACTCTAGTTGTGGTTAATGAAAAGAACACACATGCAATGACGCTGGTGGATCCATAGGTGGTTTGTGAAAAGAACACACATGCAATGAACTCTAGTGGATCCATATGCAATGACACTGGTGGATCCATATGTGGTTTGTGAAAATAACACACATTTCAATGACATTGGTGGATCCATATGTGGTTTTTGAAAAGAACATACATCAAGTGACTCTAGCTATGGATAATGAAAAGAACACACATGTAATGACACTAGTGGATCCATATGTGGTTAATGAAAATAACACACATGGAATAACACTGGTGGTTCCATATGTGGTTTGTGGAAAGAATACACATGCAATGAAACTAGTGGATCCATGTGGTTTGTGAAAAGAACACACATGCAACGACATTGGTGGATCCATAGGTGGTCTGTAAAAAGAACACACATGCAATGAACTCTGGTGGATCCACATGCACTGACACTGGTGGATCCATATGTGGTCTGTGAAAAGAACACACATTTCAATGACACTGGTGGATCCATATGTGGTTTTTGAAAAGAACATACATCAAGTGACTCTAGTTGTGGTTAATGAAAAGAACACACATGCAATGACACTGATGGATCCATGTGGTTAATGAAAAGAACACACATACAATGACTCTAGCCGTGGTTAATGAAAACAACACACATGCAATGACACTGGTGGATCCATATGTGATTTGTCAAAAGATCACACATGCAATGACTCTAGCTATGGTTAATGAAAAGAACATACATGCAATGAACTCTGGTGAATCCATATGTTGTTCGTGAAAAGAACAGACATGCAATGAACTCTGGTGGATCCATATGTGGTTTGTGAAAAGAAAACACTTGCAATGACTCTAGCTTTGGTTAATGAAAAGAACACACATGCAATGACACTAGGGGATCCATATGTCATGGTGGTGGCACGGCAGATGCCATGGATAGGCTAAAGATGGGGCCAATGAGTGCTAGGGGAATCCAGGGAGGGAGAGTGAGGTGATTCCACGCACGGAAGTTCTTGTATATTCTCTATGAATGGAGTTTACAATTGCTCGTGATGCTCTCAGCAGGAAGGAGACGATGTCTCTTACTCCCTATCAACTAGCCCTAGAGCTCTACCTTAGACAGAGAATGAATGATCTATTGGCCATCCCTCTCTATGGAGGCCCCGGAGCTCTTTATATAGGGTAACCCGGGTTACAATTCTAGGGCACAGGTGGCAGCATATTCTACGAATATGCTCCTTTCCTAAAGCAGATGCTTCTTTATTCCCTTTAACGGCTCGTCCGGGCTTTGGACATAACCCATGGCGTAATCCTTGTGTTTTGGCGTCACCAGACACGGGCTACGTCATCCGGCTTTGCCTGTGTCACCTTGGTCGCCGCTGACCCGTTGGTCCTCTTCTTTACTTTACTTAGCTCATGCTACAGCTAATAAAGCCACCTTTTGACCAATGGGGGATGCCTTCTCTTGGAAGCTAAGATAACCCCACTAGCATATAGCTAATCCGGCCTACCAAGTTACCTGCAAAATGATAGACATGGCCGGCATAAATCTTATGCCGGCCGGACCATACTCAAGGAGGCGCCCCATGAGCCGGATCACACCGTGATTCGGCCTACCTTGAGGTGACCCGGTCAGCACTTGCTTTGACCATGCCATACCCCGGCTAACTCGGCCCTTATACCCCGGTGTTACCCTACCCAGGGGTATCCCCCCAACATTAGTCCCTGAAGCTGGTGCGGTCTTAGTAACTTTTAGTTGTTAAGGCTACAGCAGGTTCCCATATCCGGATCATTTACTCCTAGGGGCGAGTTACCTCTTAGCCTAGAGTTTCTTATCTTGCGACCCTTTGCTCATTGCGAGTTATTCCTCGTTGGCTAGGTATTTTGCTTGCTTATCCGGGTTACCTTTCCTTCTCTTGTACGCTTCTCCACATCCTACGTGGAGGGTAATCATCATTTTGCCTCATTTTAAGGGCCACACGCATTTAATGCACCGATTACTGTCGCAATGTCAGGAATAACTGCTGTAAACGTCCCTTCACTGATGCGCCTTGTTAATCGTAACGTTGCATCACATCGTGGGGTCATCTGCTTCTTTAGCCCATCCTGTGGCCTTGCTCTGATTGGCTATCCTGGCCACATACACGCTCGTTGCGCGTGGCGCATTGCCCGCAAAGGATCCCATGACGCGCGTGCTGCATGGTTAAGTAGGAGGCATGGGACGATTTCAGGGGAAGTTTCCCCATTTCCTCTGCGCTTCCCAGCCTCTCTTTCTCACAACAACTCCGCCACCGCCGCCAGTTCTCTGCTCCACGAGCGCCACCGCGACCGTGCTCCGGCAGCCTTTCACGCCAGCGCCACCGTTCCCTGTGCTAATTTCCACCACGGGGCCTTGCGCTTCCCGTTTCCCTTCTTCCGGCTACCTCTACTCTGATTACTCCCTAGAAGACCTTGAATCCACCATGTCTGAGGCAGAGGCAGCGGTGGTGGCGCAGCAGGAAGAAGGAGCGGAGGGCCGTGAACGTGGCTACTGGGACGGCTCCACCGTCCGCGAGGAGGACCTAGCTTGGCTTCGTGCCTCGCGTCACATTCCCGCCGGCGTCGCCTGCTGCCTCGCCGCTGGTGAAGTCTCTCCTTCCCCCAAATCTGGGGAATATGTAGTTTTTCTATCGCATTTTCAATGTGGCTTCGGACTTCCCACTTCCGATTTCTTCTTCGATTTCATTTCTACATACAAACTACAACCGCATCACCTCCCCGCAAACGCTATCGCTTATTTGTCCTCCTTTGCCTCTGGCATTGAGGGATACATCGGCCTCTGGCCACCCAAAGAACTTTGGATTAAGTTCTTTGGTCTGTGGAGGAACGTGGTTCCGGATAAGAAGCGTGCTCCGGAGGATAAGCACTTGACCCAGTGCGGCGCAACCTCCATTTCTCCCCGGAAGCAGTCTGTATTCCCCCGGGTCACCGGACTTGAGTCTTGCAAGGGCTGGGCCCGGACTTTCTTTTATGTCCGGAACACCACCAAGGGGGACTTGATCCGGCTGCTCCCTTTCAAACTTGGCCCTCCAGATGCCTCGCTTTGGGAGAATATTCCGAAGCGGCCCACGGCCCTGGCGAATCAAGTAGAGCGCCGGATCAAGGAGCTGCTCAAGGAGAAACTCCGGGGGGAGGACATCATGATCACTTTCCTTCGCAGCCGGGTCTCCCCCCTCTAGAAGCGAGCCCATAAGATCTGCTATCTTTGCGGCCCTCTTGACCCTCATCGGACCTCTACCTTCGAGCTGGATAACTTGGCGGTTTACCACCGGGTTAAGTCCATATTCAATGTGGAAAAGGATTTCTCCGAGGATTGGGAGTGGGGACTTGAGCCCTTCACCTATGTCAACCCCCTCCAAAGGTAAATTAACCATTCTCTGTTTTCCCGAATCTTCTTTGTATGTTGGTTTCCTTTTGTAACTTGGCAATTATTGTCTCTCAGAAATTCCTCCAGCAACCACTAGAGGACGGCGAGGTGCTGGCGAGCAAGTGGTTGGAGGACCGCACCGAGGAGGATGAGGTGGAGCCTGATCCTGAGGCCTTCCTACCTACCCCGGATGTCATCAAACGCAGCGTTGGTAAGGCCTCTTCTTTAAGGGATTGGCCAGAAAATGATGACTCGGACGTTGAGGTCCTTGAGGTATTTGATCCGGTTCTCATCTCTTATGCGCATCTGGCTATGTTCGAATGTTCAGCTAACCCGGACGATTAGGTCCATGAGGTTCCTCCCCTTGCCACTGGTGGCCCGGCCCTGGCTCCATCCCAGAAGCGCGCAGCTACCTTGGCCGCAGCTTCGGAGGTGCCGCCGCCAAAGAAGAGGCAAAAGAAGTCCGGGGTTAAACCCTCGGCCAAGCCTGCCGCCTAGAGCACAGTTCGGAGGGCGCCCAAACCTCGGGCTCCTCCTATCGCGGATGAGTAAGTTCTTCGATACTGCTCCTTGGGATTTTTTCCTTTGCTTGCCTTTGTTTCTTATTGATTCTTCTTTTTGACTTGGTGCTTTTTATTTCTCAGAGCTCCTATGGATATCCCTTAGAGCGGCCCTGGCATTGCCTCTCCACTCCAGAGCAGTCCCTCTCCCCCCCGCAACGATGATTATCGCCCGCTCAACCCTATTCAAGAGGGCTCCGTGGCTGTGCCTGACCAGAGTCCACCTCGCCAAGAGGAGGGCAATGTCGGCGCGGGGGGGGGGGGGGGTAGTGGGCCGGATCAGGATACGGAGATGCTGGATCGCCCCAGCTCCAGGTCTGCTGCCTCTAGATCAGAGGGCAGCCAACAACTGGTTTTGCATACGAGCCCCGCTGCAGCTCAATACGCCAGGTGGGAGGCCCACGTGAAGGGCCTTGTGGCAAGATGTTCTCTAAGCGGCGAAAGCTACAATCCACTACTCCTTGAGTATGTGAAGAACTCGAACGACGCCGAATTCATCAACCAAGACGACCTTCCAGAGAAGTTTGGCCCAGCCGAGTTCAGCGCCCAGATGAACTCCGCTACCAAGGCTATTTCCTTGGCTGGCCGGATGATGGAGGTAATTCTTTTTCTCTGCTGTTGATGCTTTCCATAACTGAGCACTTATAGACATATAGCCCCTAGTCCCTGAGCCTCCGAGGGAATAACTTTTTATTCGGTCGGATGCTCCTCGTAGAACTTAGCTTTTAATCATAATGACATCAAATTTTAGTAGATTTAGAGTTGGGTCTAGTTCCCTTGGCCCGTATCTTACGTACTTCGAATATCCACACACCTAGAGCCAGGTTAAGTTCCACTTGGCCCAGGTATTTTAGACTTCGAATATCTACACACCTAGAGCCGGGTTAAGTTCCATTTGGCCCGGATGTTGTAGACTTTGAATATTCACCCACTTAGAGCCGGGTTAAGTTCCACTTGGCCCAGATCTTGTAGACTTCAAATATCTACACACCTAGAGCCGGGTTAAGTTCCACTTGGCCTGGATCTTGTAGACTTCAAATATCTACACACCTAGAGCCGGGTTAAGTTTCACTTGGCCCGGATCTTGTAGACTTCAAATATCTACATACCTAGAGCCGGGTTAAGTTCCGCTTGGCTCGAGTCTTGTAGACTTCAAATATCTACACACCTAGAGCCGGGTTAAGTTCCACTTGGCCCGGATCTTGTAGACTTCAAATTATTTTTGCCTTGCCTTTGAACTTTGTCTTTGCCTTGCTTGTTTTAGATTACCACTAACCGCCGAACCGCTGAGTTCCAGCGCCTGCTGGACTCCTACAAAGACATCCACACGCGTTATGGTAAAGTCCTGGTGGAGTACCAGAAGAGGGGTAATTTCCCATTCTTCCTCTTCCTTGTTCATTCAAACTTCGTAGGACCCATATGAATTTGCTGTCCGAATCATGCAGCCGAGATTGAAGCTGAGAACATAATCATGCGGAAGAAACTTGCTAAAGTTAACGGTAAACCTAATAGCTCCACACGATCGTTGTATTTTTCTTGCTTTACCTGGTGGACACTTATACTCTGGGTCCTCCAGATCATTGTGCTGTTGTAGTTGCTCTCGAGGATAGTGTCACAATGCCTGAGATGATGATTCACCTCCTCGAACAAGCAGGGAATCATGAGGCTAAGCTGAAAAACAAAGATGTAGAGATAGCTCGGTTCCAACAGAAGAACTCAGAGATCACTCGGCTAAATGCCGAAATCCAGAAGCTTAAGAGCTCCCATCAGTCCGAGCTGGAGAAGGCCGACCAGGAGTTTGCCAAGGAGAAAGAGCGTTTAACCATGCAAATCTCCAAGGACAAGAGCCTATTGGAGGAAGCCGACGTCAAGCTTACGTCGGTGACCACCGAATACGAGAAACTCCGGGTCCATACTGCCAATGTTGATTCCGAGCTTTAATGACTTCTCTTCCAGATCGCGCGTAAGTTTTTTGCCCTTGCTTGATCTTCCATCATCCGGGTTTGGTTCTTTTGTTCACTATCTTTCTTCTTATCCTTAGGCAAATTTCCAGAGAGCGATACACTTGCTGCCTCTGCCGTACGCCAGTCTAGCGAACAGCGTGGAATTCCTGCTGCCCTTGATGCCGAGCCAATCCCTTATACCATAGAGGATCTCCTGGCGAGTCTCACCGCTCGCCTTGAGGTAGTAAAGAATCATGGCGCGGGCATCATCCCGACGACAACACGGATGTTCAGCTGCCTCTGGCCTAGTGAAACCATTCCCAAGAAAGGCTCGGCTTTCATAGCCAAGTTAATGGAGTGTGACACGCAGCTGCATCTGTGGCGCGAATCTGCCGCACGGGCTGGGGCCAACATTGCTCTGAAATTTGCACTCTCGTGGTACAAAGGAATCGATCTAGAACTGCTCACTCGCATGCGCACCGGGTCTAAGTGGTGCGAGGATCCGGATTGGATCACGCGTCTCCAGGCCTGTGCTAACAAGCTCATCCAGTACTCCTTCTGCCACGCTTGGAATGAGGGGCCGAGCTATCTTGATGTTGCTGATGACGAAATTGTGTCTGGAGCTGAGGAGGAAGGGAGTGAAATCGAGGGCTCCGAATTAGGCGACGAGGCTGAAGACCCAGAGGACAGCGAGGTTAACCCGGAGGACGAAGCCGAAGCTAGCGCTCCCCCCCCACACTCCGGAGTACCTTCCTCCTCGACAGATGATTCGTCTACTGCTCCTGCTCCTTGAAAAACACTTGTCACATTTATCAGATCCCCGGAATGCCAGACGTAGATGTATTTAAATACTTTGGTTTTGGTTGTGCTACAACTTTATGTTCTGAACTAAGTTTTATTGTCGGATTATCATGGGCGAAGTCCCCGAGTTACATTTTCTTGTTCCCCCAATTTTTGACTCGGCTCATGTCTACCTTGATTCGGTTTTTCGACTTACAAGTCCGAGTTTCAAAAAAATGACTTAACAATACTTGAAACCTTGAGATTAGCTCAAAATGATTCGGCATTTTAGTGAATAAAACAAACTAAGGGTTAGTCAAAAAACCAATGTCGGTCCGCTTAAGTTCTTTCCCTCAGTCGTTTTTCATGTGCTTTGCCATTCCAAACTTGTTCTCTTGCTTGCCATGAAGCCAATTCTTGTTGGACAGCAGCAAAGTCGAAGAGTTAGGTTTTTGGTGCTCAAGAATTACTAGTCCGACTAAGATATAAGCGTCTTAACCCAGCCGACACAAAAATACAAAAATAAGAGACATGTATTATAGCAGTCCCCGAGTCTTAGCTCGGGGTGGCAAAATTTTTATTGATAAGCCCATTGCCGACATACACACCGACATACGAATAGTTCGGATACATTCACCTCTTAGGTGTAGAAAGGACGAAGTAGTGCCATGTTCCATGGTCGTTTGGATTCCTATCCGGACCTGTCCACCTTGTTCTTTTGCTGGGGCTGTGCATCAATAAGATAGTAGGAATCATTGAGCAAAGCTTTGCTCACAATGAAAGGTCCTTCCCATGGAGGGGATAACTTATGCATGCCAGCAGTACGTTGTATTAGCCGTAGCACCAAATCACCTTCCCGGAAAACTCGGGGGTTTACTTTCCCGCTATGATAGCGTCAGAGATTTTGCTGATATATGGTGGATCTGGACAAGGCCAGTTCTCTCGCTTCTTCCAGCAGATCAACATCATTCTGCCAGGCTTCACGCACTTCGGCTTTTGTGTATTGGGTGAATCTTGGAGAATCATGCTCTATGTCGGCTGGTAATACAGCTTGTGCCCCATATACCAGAAAGAATGGCGTATAGCCTGTTGATCAATTCGGAGTTGTTCTTAAACTCCACAGTACCGCTGGTAGTTCTTCTATCCAGCACCCTGCTGATCTTTGCAACGGCTCTATGAGCCGGGGTTTTATTCCGGACAATACTAGTCCATTGGATCTTTCCACTTGCCCGTTCGATGCAGGGTGGGCGACTGAGGCGGCATCTAACCGGATCTTCTTTTCTCGGCAGAACCTCGCGAATGCTCCTTCGGCGAAATTTGTTCCATTATCAGTTATGATGCTATGGGGATATCCGTATCTTAGGATTATATCTTTGAGGAATCTTACTGTTGTTGCCCGTTCACATTTCCAAATTGGTTTCACTTCAATCCATTTGGTGAACTTGTCAACCATGACCAGAATATGGGTCATCCCTCCTTTGGCCGGCTTAAATGGTCCTACCATGTCTAGGCACCATACAGCAAATGGCCATGTAATGGGGATAGTTTTCAGCTCTGACATTGGTAGGTGAGTTTTTGTGGCGTATCTTTGACAACCATTGCATTTTCTTACCAAGTCCTCCGCTTGCTCCAAAGCACTAGGCCAATAAAATCCATGCCGGAAAGCTTTTGCTACTAAGGCCCTTGAGGAGGCACGGTGGCCACATTCCCCTTGGTGAATATCCCGGAGTATGTCAAGTCCTTCCTCCGGATCAACACATCGTTGTAGTACCGCAGTCACACTTCTTTTGTATAGTTCAGCGTTGAGAATTGTATAGGCCTTTGCCCTTCTCTGAATCTGCCTCGAACTTATTTCATCATCCGGCAAAATTCCCTCTTTCAGGAAATAAAAATTGGCTTTGCCCAAGTTGGTATAGTCCGGACGGGAAATGGTTCCTCATCAACTTCCATTGCATCCACCGACATAACTACTGCCGGATCAAGCTGAATAGTCCCCGGGTTTGCTGAGGCAGTCTCCAGGTTTGCTGAGGTAGTCCCCGGGTTTGCTGAGGTGCTTCCCCATTCTATCTCCATAGGTATAGCTCCTGATCCGGGGAGTGCCGGGATGTAAATGGAATCTAATTCGGGTGATGGTGTGATAGATGGTTTTCTTAGGTGCTCCTAGGCAACATTTGGCGGGATTGGCTGCCAGGACGAGCCCAACTTGGACAGCATATGTGCTGCCTCGTTTTCAATCCGAGGTATGTGATGGAACTCACATCTCTCGAAAACCCCACTTATCTTTGGAACATGGAACCTGCCTAAGGCCATGTTAGCGTCCAAGGCATCCCAATTTCCAGATACTTTCTGTACCACCAAATCCGAGTCTCCAAAGCATTGTATCCGACGTATTCCTACTTCTTTTGCTACTTTGAGACCATGTACTAATGCTTCGTACTCCGCCACATTATTTGAGGCACTGAAGTGGATTTGAAGGACATATTTTAGCTGATCCTTCTTGGGCGAGGTAAGCACTACTCCGACGCCCAACCCATCTTTCAGTTTCGATCCATCGAAATGCATTTTCCAGTAATTAGAGTCCGACAGGGGTGGTTCGTACTGCATTTCAGCCCAGTCCCAAAGTAATCCGCCACAGCTTGTGACTTAATTGCATCCCTTCTGTCAAATTGTGGTGCATAGGGGGCTAACTCGATTGCCCACTTTGCTATTCAGCCGCTTGCGTCTTTGTTACTCATGATTTCGGAAATGGGTGCCTCACATATCACCTTGATGGGGTATTCCTCAAAATAGTGTTTGAGTTTCTTGGCCGACATATATACGCCGTATGCCATCTTCTAATAGTGAGGATAGTTCTGTTTCGAGGCTGATAATACCTCGCTCAGATAGTACACTGGCCTTTGCACGGATTTTCCTTCCTCTTCGTGCTCCACTACGATTACTGCACTTACGACTCGGTTGGTCGTGGCTACGTAGAGCAATATTGGCTCCTTAGCTAGTGGTGCAGCTAGGATTGGTGTTGTAGATAACATCTTTTTCAATTCCTGAAATGCAAGATCCGCCTGTGGCGTCCATGTGAACTTGTCTGCCTTTTTCATTAGCTGATAGAGGGGCAAGGCCTTCTCTCCCAACCGACAGACGAACTGACTTAACGATGCCAGGCAACCAATGAACTTCTTCACATCGTTAAGACATTTTGGTGGTTCCATTCTTTCTATGGCCCGGATTTTTGTCGGGTTAGCTTCAATGCCACGGCTAGACACCAAAAAACCGAGTAACTTTCCTGCGGGTACGCCAATGGTGCATTTCTCCGGGTTCAGTTTCATTCGGAACCTTCTCAAGTTCGCGAATGTCTATCGGATATCCTCAAGGAGCATATTGCTTTCCTTGGTCTTTATTACCACATCATCCACATAAACCTGCACATTCCGACCTATTTGGTCATGCAAACATTTTTGCATGCATCGCTGGTATGTTGCCCCTGCATTACGTAATCCAAACGGCATAGTGCGATAGCAATAAGCCCCATATGGGGTAATAAATGCAGTCTTTATTTGATCATCCGGATTCAGGGGTATCTGGTGGAAACTAGAATACGCGTCAATGAATGACATCAGCTCACATCCGGCGGTTGAGTCTATGACTTGATCTATCCGAGGAAGTGGAAATGGATCTTTGGGACACGCCTTATTCAGGTTTGTGTAGTCAATACACATGCGCCATACCGCAGCCACGTTCGGATCATCTTTCTTCTTCTCCACCAGCACCGGGTTAGAGAGCCATTCCGGATAGAGTACTTTCATGATAAACCCGGCCGCTAGTAGTCTTGCTATCTCATCTCCAATAACTTTCCTTCTATCTTCTGCGAAACGCCTGAGAGCCTGCTTTACTTTCTTAGCCCCGGGTCTTACGTTTAATGAGTGCTTGATGGCCCAAAATATATCGAGCTCGTTGGGGAACCGCAAGAGGAAGGTATGATGAGCACAGCAGCAAGTTTTCCCTTAGTACGAAACCAAGGTTATCAATCCAGTAGGAGCAAGGAAACACCCCAAAGGTGTAGCTTGCTGAACGTTGGCAGGGCGCACTACCGGTGCCAGCAGCAACGTGGAGACCTGCACAACACAACCACAGAACTCTGTCCCCAACTTGCGATGAAGTTGTCAATCTCACCGGTTTTGCTAAAAACAAAGGATTAAACGTATCAAATGGAAGGAAGTAAAAGTTTGCAGAAAGTAAACACAAAGCAGTAAACAGTTTATAGATTGTATGTAAAAGAAAGGACCGGGATCCATAGTTCATTAGAGGTAGCTCGCCTTAAGATAGATAAAATGCTGGGTGAACAAATTACACCGGGGCAATTGATAAACATCGAGAAAGCAATACATGCATATACTAATCATCTTGACTCCTTTGGAATTTGATTGGGCATTACAACATTATACATAGACCGCCATCCAACTACATCTATGACTAATAATCCACCTTCAGGTTATCATCCGAACCCCCTCCAGTATTAAGTTGCAAGCAACAAATTATTGCTTTACGAATTGCGTGTAAAGTAAACAATATGATTGTTCTATGAACAAAGGATTGTTGTTTTCTCCCTAGTAGCAACAACACATCTAGTACCTTAGAGATTTCTGTCACTTCCCCAGATTACCAGAGGCATGAACCCACTATCAAGCATAAATACTAACTCTTGGAGTTGCTAGCATCTACTTGGCCAAGATAGCTACTAACAATGGAAAGCATGCAAGATCACAAATAACAAAGACATGATAGAATCAATAATCAATCTGAAATAGCATCTCAATATCCATCGGATCCCCACAAACACAACATGCAGAATTACAAATAGATGATCTTGATCATGAACGGAGCTCACAAGATCTTAACATGAAAGCACAAAGGAGGAGAACTAGCCATCTAGCTACTACATGGATCTGTAGTCCAAGGATGAACTACTCACACATCACACCGGAGGCTTGCATGATGATGAAGAAGGCCTCCAGGGTGAATTCCCCTCTCTGGAAGGGTGCCGGGAAGAGCTTCAGATCCCTCCCAATCTAGGGATGGAGATAACAACGGCTACAGACTCTTTCGTTGATTTTTGATCGGGTACTTAGGGTTTTCGTCCCGAGGGCATCTTATAGGCGGAAGGAGAGGCCGAGGGTGTGCTGGGGTCGGCCATACCACCCCCTGGCGTGGGCCAGGCCTGGCCGCGTGGCCATGTGTTGTGGCCGGCCCCCATCCCTTCTCCGTCTCGTATTCTGGCATCTGATGACTTCCAGAAAAATAGGCACCTTGGCTTTTATCCCGTCCAATTCCGAGAATATTCATTTTCTGAATTTCCTAGAACCAAAAACAGCAGAAAACAAGCAGCTGGCGCTATGGCTCTTGTTAATAGGTTAGTCCAAGAAATCATATGAAAAGTACTCCAATGTGTGGACAAAACAGAAGAAAGTGGATAAAACCAAGCATGGAACATAAAAAATTATAGATACATTTGCAATGTATCAACATCCCCAAGCTTAACTCCTGCTCTTCCTCGAGTAGGTAAGTGATAAAAAGAAAGAATAATTTTTGAGGTGACATGCACCATGAAAGACTTGATCAAAGTATTTGTAAAACATTCAAAGCTGGGATCATAGTACTTCAATCATAACATGAAAGACAAAGTTCTAGCAATAAGACAAAGAAACTATGATGCAACATGAAAAGGCACAAACAAAAGATTCATGAATAACAATGCTTTGCAAGACGTTTGTTTGTTTCACATAAAGAAAACATAGCATAATAGTATTCAGCTTGTCCCTCAAAGAGTAGCAAATAAATGCATAGGACACCCTCAAAGTTCATAAGAGTGACTAGATACAAATAGTTTAAAACAAGCAATATCAAGTTATGCATCAATCAACTAGTCTTGGGACAATGCACATAGAACTAAGAATGGCCACTATGCTCTCAAAGTAGGTGCATAAAGGTAGAAGGCGGAGACTCAATATAATGGTGGAAGAAGGGCCTTTATGAAAGGAAGTAGGGATTCAAGTCTCATAAAGAGCTTTCAAAAATTATGGTACTTATAGCTTTCAGCTCTCATTGCCCCTATCATAAGCATCTTTAAGGTGATTAAGGTTAAAGTGACACAACTAAGAGGATATGCTTGACAAGTTATAAACAGAAATCTGATGCCCCTTACTTACGAAGACCGAACCTCATGCTACTCAACTTTAGTAACAAGTAAGCTCTTGTTATTGTAAGTACATATGTATCATAAAGAACCGCCAACGGGTGCCCCTTGCACATGATACATGAGATATCCCATAATCAAAATGACAAGGCAAGCAGACAATGAGCATCTCAGCGATCTTTTTATTTGTTATTTGCATAGGATTTTATTGAGGATGCTTCATAGAGTGCTCATTATGGTGATGCTGCAAGCTTCCACCATGTTTAAGCATGGCTTAGGCTAGCGACCTAGGCGTTTGTCTAACACACATACAAACTCCATGATCTTACAAGTTCCACTTTTATTTCACACCACCGGGATCCATAAGCAAAAGAACATGATATCAACGGGGTACAAAGAACAAGTGCAATGTTGAAAGCGTTCCCCATGATACATGGTTCTGCTAATTTCAACTTATAAAGCGCAAGCATATACGCAACAAAGAAGGACCCAATGGTTCAAGTTTATTAGATGCAAAAAAGTAAAGTGTGCCATCAAGTTCGTGAGAGCTTTAATCACTAGTTTTCTCATAACAAGTTTAATTTGGAAGGTAAACAAAAGCATGAATATACTTGGAATAGCATAAGCTAGTAGGTTGGTATGGTGGACTCTTTGGAATAACTTGGTTTAGGGAGTTGGATGCATGAGTGGAACTTATACTTGGTTGTGGAGGCTAGCAAAAGACTGGGAGCGACAAACTAAGAGAGCAATAATGGCCATAATCATGCAGAGCGACAAAACATCATTAATCAAAGCATAAAGTGATACTACAAGTTGAAAACTAAAGGATCATAAAGGCTATGGTGACTTTGGATAGTCAGAACATGGTCTGAGCATGCGCCAAGTCAACCCAAATAAAGCATCAAAGGAGAATACCACTATACTATGCTTTAATATGCTAAAACAACGCATGATTCATCCAAGGCACATTAAGCAATCTCAATTGTTTATAACAAGTCATGCTATAGCAAAGAATACTAAGCATATAGCCAAAACAATATCAAGCATGACATGACAAAGCATAGGCCACAGTCAAAAACAAGCTCTTTTTACCACATAAGCATGAAATTTCCTACTCTTTTCCAAACCAAACCAAACTATTTGCAAACCAATGTATGAAAGAGGGGGTCCAACCAATTTATTCAGCAAACTAAGTAAACAAAAGCAAACGAAAAACCAAAACAAAAACGAAAAAGAAGACGCTCCAAGAACAACACAACCGTGCATGAAACAATAAAAATGAAGCGTTTGGAAGAAACCTGGGATTTTTATTGATGAAGAAGGGGATGCCTTGGGCATCCCCAAGCTTTGACGCTTGTACTTCTTGGATATTTCTTGGGGTGACACGCGTGGCATCCCCAAGCTTGAGCTTTAGTCCATCCTTCATCTCATTACTCATTCCTTCCATACACCTGAAATTTTTTCCTTTATACAAAACTTCACACAATCTTTATTAGCAACATTAGTGCACTCAAGATAATAGGTCTTAAGGTTCAGTTCTAACACCAAATAAATTTCCATTAGAACACTAGCTACTGTAGCACTTCCCTCAAAAAGCTCAATTCCCCAAAAGAACTCAAAAAGGAACCAACAAGAAGCAAATGCAAATAATGACAGAAATCTGTCAAAACAGACCAGCAGGTAAATACGAATTTTTTTGAAGACCTTATGTTGCTAAAATAAAACAGTGTTGAATTAAAGAAAGTTAGATAACAACCTGGGGAATAAGCACAAAAATTCATGCCTCAAAAAGACATTCAGAGATTGTACACGAATTTTTACGGTGAAGCACAGAAATCTGTTTCGGGACAACAACTTTCCCAATCATTACTTCTCTCTCATTAGAGGTTACTCTTGGCACAAAAAGCAAATAAAAAGGATAAGGAGCGGTTATTACTGAAGTAATAACTTCCAAGACTCATCTAAAACTTTTGGGTTATCTCCCAATAAGTACTTTTCTTTAACGCCTTTAGGTTAGGCATAAGAAGCAAGAAAGAAGGATCAAGTGTTCTCAAATGAAGAAGCATTAATATCAATACCAGAAATATTTTCAACAAGGAAAGGTATATCATCCAAATAAGTTCAGGATCCTCTCTCAGTGCTCTTAGGTTCAGTACTTTCATCAAACGGGTTTTCAGGAACGATCCAATCAGGATTCTTTTCTATGGCTTCATGCATTGCTACTAGCTTAAAGGGTATTGGTATCTTAGGTTCCTCCCCATTAGGTTCGGTTTTGTTCATCTTTTCTCGTGTACCAATAACATCTACACATGAGCCTAGCATATTGAAACATTGAAAGACTTTCCTAGCTTCCTTGGCAACATCACAGAACTCCTTAAACAAAGTTTCTAAAATAAAATCCCTCTTTTCAGGGTCCTCAATTTCTTTAAGCTTGAGAAACATTACTTGCATTAAGGGGTTGAGGTTCCAAACTGATGACCCTCAAGTATAGGGGGTGTATCGCAGTATTTTCGATAAGTAAGAGTGTCGAACCCAACAAGGAGCAGAAGGTGCTGGCTAGTGGTATGGAACAGGAATTCTCTACAAATACTTAGCAAATGGATTTTTAGAGGTTTTTGATAAAGCAAGTAAACAAAGTACGAGTAAATAAAAGACAGTAGGAATAAATGCAGCAAGTGGCCCAATCCTTTATGCAGCAAAGGACAAGCCGGTTGTATTACTTAAGATGACCAAACGTTCTCGAGGACACATGGGGAGATTTTCAAGTGCTTTCGCTTCATATAGTTGATTAATCTTCTTTAGCTTGCTAAGTGTTGTGTGGGTGAACCTGTGCTAATGTACCGACCTTCCTAGGACTAATACATACTTGTGATTATACCCCTTGCAAACATCCGTAAGTACAAGAAAGTAATTAAGGTAGAAACCTAACCACAGCTTTAAACTCTAAGACCCTTACGTCCCTTGTGCAATGGTTTCCTAACGGGGGTTCAGGTTTCTGTCACTCCGGCAACCCCTACGATTAGTAGCAAAATACACAATGCATTCCCCTAGGCCCATATAGGTGAAGTGTCATGTAGTCGACGTTCACATGACACCACTAGAAGAAGTACACCACAACTTAAATATCAAACTATTGAATATTTCTCAACACAACTCCACTACTAACAACATGACTTCTACCATGTCCTCAAGAACAAAACGAACTACTCACAAGACATCATATGGATCATGATCAGAGATGGAATAATGATGTATAACAATCTGAACATAAACAATAATTCAATGGTTCACTCAATAGCATCAACTACAAAGAGTAATCAACATCGGGAAAGTTTCCCCTATGAACTATGCAAGATTCAACCCAATTGTTACAGCAATATGGAGATGGTGATGAGGGTGATGATGGTGATGATGGTGATGATGGTGGTGGTGATGATGATACCGATGAAGTCCAGCTTGATGGTGGTGTTGATGGCGATGATCTCCCCTCTCCGGGAAGGAATTCCCCTGGTAGAAATCTGTCTGCCAGAGAGATCTTTCTCTCTCGGTATTTTCCGCCCCGCAGAGGCGACGGAATCTTTCTGTGGTTGCTCCCCGAGTCTTAGGGTTTCAGGAGGATAATATACGCCAGAGGGGAGTGCTAGGGGTGGACCAGGGTGGCCACTCCACCTGGTTGCGCGGCCTAGGCTGCCCCACGCCAGGGGGTGGTGTGGACCCCCTGTGGCCCATCTCTAGCCTCCCTTCTGGCTTCCTTCGTCTTTTGGAAAAAATAGGATTTTCCATGTATTTTCCCGGATTTTCTGATCTTCGCGAATTTCGCCTCCAAATAGCACCTTTTCCATCAGAATCCTGACTGCAGCGGTCCATGCTCCAAAAGTCATCAACCATGCAAAAACAGATGAAATAACATAAGTATCACCTCTCAATACGAAATATATCAATGAATAACATTGAATTATGACATAGAATAGTGATGCAAAATGGATGTATCAACTCCCCCAAGCTTAGACTTTGCTTGTCCCCAAGCGAAACTGACCTCAATAAACATGGCCTCGGGTTTATGGAGTGAAGAGTCGATAAAAGAATACGGACAAGAAGCATCACATTCATCAAATACATAGATCATAATAGAAGACAACTCACTATTATATAACTCAACTTGCAATGAGTAAAGGAAACACAATAAAGATACATAAAGTGAATCATAATTGGTAATGGCAAACTTAGCTCTCGGTCGAAGAATAGTTGATAATTTGCTGGAGTTCACAAATAACTGGTTTTCAATGATAGCTTTCAAAGTAGTAAACATCAAGATAAGAGCAATGTGCAAAACAAGGAGCATAAGAAAAATGATTGAATAAATCATCATATGAATGAATGAAACACAACAACTCAAAATACTTGCTGAGATAGAAGGGAGTAGGTTTACTGACTCAACTACAAAGTAAAAGAAAGGCCCTTCGCAGAGGAAAGCATGGATTGCATGTCTCATAAAGAGCTCCCAAAAATTATGATACTTACTAGCTTTCAGCTCTCATTGGCCCTATCATAGGCATCTTTTGGTGATTAAGATTAAAGTGACACAACTAAGAGGATATGCTTGACAAGTTATAAGTTGAAATCTCATGCCCCTTACTTATGAGTACCGAACCTCATGCTACTCAACTTGAGTCATGAGTAAGCTCTTGTCATTGTAAATACGCGTGTATCATTGAGAACCGCCAACGGGGTACCCCTTGCACATGACACAGGAGCTATCCCATAATCAAAATGACAAGGCAAGCAGACAATGAGCATCTCAGTGATCTTTTTATTTGCTATTTGCATAGGTTTTTATTGGGGATGCTTCATAGAATGCTCACTATAGTTATGCTGCAAGTTTCCACTATGATTAGGCATGGCTTAGGCTAGCGGTCCAGGCGTTTCTCTAACACACATATAAACTCCATGATCTTACAAGTTCCACTTTTATTTCACACCGCCAGGATCCATAAGCAAAAGAACATGATATCAACTAGGTACAAAGTACCAATGCAATGTTGAAAGCGTTCCCCATGATACATGGTTCTGCTAACTTCAACTCATAAAGCGCAAGCATATACGCAACAAAGAAGGACCCAATGGTTCAAGTTTATTAAGTGCAAAAAAATAAAGTTTGCCATCAAGTTCGTGAGAGCTTTAATCACTAATTTTCACATAACAAGTTTAATTTGGGAGGTAGATAAAACAAGAATTTACTTGGAATAGCAATAATGCTACTAGGTAGGTATGGTGGACACAAATGTAGAGGTTTTGCTTTAAGGAAGTGGATGCACGGGAAGAATTCCCTCTCAGTACAGGTTTTTGGCTAGCAAGGCTGGGTAGCAAGCATAAGAGTTGAAGGAAACAAACAAACATACAAGTGATAAAGACAAACATGCAATCTTCCTTGGAAGCACAAGAGACCTTAACTTGAGAATACTAGACTTATGAGCAAATCAAGAAAGAAAGATGATGAAATTATATTTCTTTAGAGTACTTTTATCTTTTTCATTCAACTCTCAAAAATAGTGTTGCTACTGACCGAGCCAGGTTTGCCAAAACCAACTAAATTAACTCAATGATCCCAAAGTGATACCAATACTAACAATAAGATCAATCATATAACCATGAATTTAAAACTAATATAAGCTATGCAAAAGAGTAAATGATAGAACTTATCATTAATATTCCATAACGGCAACTCAAACCAAGGGATACATATCTAACGAGAGAGGGGACACTTCCATAATGCAAACCATAGTGCATAATAACTTCTCTATTCATGATATGACTCTACTAATAAGGTAAAAAGATAGAAGATAGTGATGTGATACCGTGACACTCCCCCAAGCTTGCAACAAACCAAGGGGATGCCAAACCTGATGACAAATTACTCCTTTGGTGGTGGTGGTATCCTCTCGATGAGCTCTCTGATAAGTTTCCCCAAGTCCTCAATCTCGAAGGTGAGATTACGAATCAACTGTGAGTTTTGCTCAATGCGGCTCATGATCATGTCGGGTTGAGAATTCCAGCTCTTGTGATTCTTTCCCCACTCTTCCTCCTTGAAGTCTTCTTTCCCTGCATAGCTAGAACGTGGCAAATCCCAATTGGAGGGTAATTTCCCCTTGGGCATATTCTGGTATTGATGCTCATGGATAAGAGTATGGAAATGATTCTTGGTGCATGGAGGAAGTGACCGTGGAGCCAAGCAGTGACGAGGAGCTTTCCCCCCAGTCTGCATCCATGCAGTCCTTCTAACCCTGGCAGGTTTTGTCACCACTCCAATGCTTGCAATGGTAGTGCCGGTGTGCGGATGTTGGCCTTGCTCCTCTTCATCTTCACTATTGATCTCCTCCTCCTTCCCGGGGTCTTGGAGATCTCCCTCCATAGGCTCCTTCCCTTTATCCTTGGCGGACACCATTGTGCTTCTAAACCTTCAAAGAGTATGTCCTGGCAGAAACAGATCGAAACAAAAACACGATATACGAGCCTCGGGGGATCCGGGGGGTTATATATTACAAAGTTTCATATCAAAAGGAAGGTACTGGGAGAAAACGAGTCAGAGGCAGAGTCTGGGGTGGACTCACCACCTGGTGGCACAGCCAAGGGTGGGCCCATGCCACAGGGTGGTGTGAGCCACCCTGGCTCTGTTTCCGTCACTTTTTCGCTTCGTAGCTTTCCTTATTGACTAAAAATTGCAAAAATATAGTTGGATAGTATTTTCGCGGAACTTTTCTTACCAGAACTGTCACCTATTTGGAAGCAGACTCTACAGGTCTCTGAATTTGGTATCTAGTATATTCTTCCGGAGTCACCACTTGAATATCATCGATATCTTCATCTTCATACACTTATTACTTGAGTCATAAAACCCTTCTCTTCCTTATTACACCATTATCTCTACTACCTGGAAATTTCTTTCACACAAAATTACACACAATTCTCATTAGCAACATTAGTATAAGTGAAGTGCTAAAACCTTTTGAGTCCAACTTCAACTGAAAACCATCAAAACATAAGCTACTGTAGTAATTCCTTCCGAAAACCCAAACAGAATTCAAAAAAGAAATTGAATAAAGAAGCAAATGCAAGAGTGGCAAAATCTGTCAAAACAGACCAGCAGGTAAAGATCATTTTTTTCGAAAATCTTATGTTGCTCAAATCAAAAAGTGCAAAACTAACGAAAGTTAAATAACAATCTGGGGCAGAAGCACAAAAAATTACAGCTCAATCCGACAGACAGAGATTTCTCACGAATTTTTACGGTGAAGCACAAAAATCTGTTTCGGGACAGCAACTTCCCCAAATATTACTTCTCTCTCATTAAAGGTTGATCTTGACACAAAAACAAAAAAAAACGGGTAAGGAGCGGTTATTACCGAAGTAATAACTTCCAAGACTCAAAGAAACAAAAACAAACTGAAAGCAAAAACAAATTGGGTGGTCTCCCAAAAAGCTCTGTCTTTATAGCCATTAAGATGGGCAAGATAATCTTGAAGATGCTCACATAGGAATATGAATTGAAGTGAAAGAGAGCATTAAGAAGCAAAAATACACACATTTAAGTCTAACCCACTTCATATGCAAGGGAATTTTGTAAACAAACAAGTTGTTGAAACCAGAGGCTACTTGCATAAGAAGGCAAAAGAAGTGCAACATAAAACGAGGAAACTTTATATTGTTGAGATGCATAAGAACACTTTTCCCTCTCTCATAGTAACTTTCAGTATCATGCATAAACTTAACAATATAACTATCACAAGGACCATCGTAACAATGATCACTTATTCTAACAGAAAACACAGGAATACTAGCTCTCATAACACTACTATGTGAAACAATATTAGAGGTATCCTTACAAAGGATAGTGTGTCCCTCTTTTTCATATTTAGTAACAAAGTCTTTCACATTGCTATTATAGGTTCATCAACCATTTGTTTATCAGGTTCAACAGCTTTATTTGCACTTTCATTAACCATACTATATATCATAGAATGTTCCTTTATCTTAACTGGGAAAGGCATTTTCTCATTATAAGGTTCATGTAAGACATGATTAGCAGTATAAACTTCAGTATTTCTTTCAGGAACACTCTTAGCAATATCTTTATAAGGTTCATGATACTTATTCCACTTCTTTTTAGGCACTTCAATATAGGAAGCAAAAGCCTTAAAATAAGAAGCAATAGCTTGAGAGTCTAGACCATAAACATTTTTAATATTTTGAAAGCCATCAGTTCCCATAAAAGATTCAATGCATTCATAATCATAATTTATACCTGACTTTCTTCCTTTGTCATTATCCCATGCTTCAGCATTATCTTGAATACGGTCTAGAAGATCCCATCTAGCTTCTTCTTCCATGCGAGTGAATGATCCAGCACAGGAAGAATCCAATAAATCCTTGTCATGTAGAGGGAGCCTTGCATAAAAGTTATTGATAATAATATTGTTAGGGAGCTCATGAATGGGACATTTGAGCATTAGTAACTTCAATCTCCCCCAAGCTTGAGCTGTACTCTCTCCATCAAGAGGCCAAAAGTTGTATATTTGATTCCGATCTTTATGAATCTCACTAGGAGGATAAAACTTTGAATAAAAGAGAGGTACTATTTCCTCCCATTCCAGAGCTTGTTCATTCTTCAGCAGCTTATACCATTCCTCAGCTCTTCCTTTTAGTGATAATGAGAATAACTTCTTCTTAACTTGATCTGTAGTAATACCTGCACACTTGAACAACCCGCATAATTCGTGTATAAAGAGCAAATGGTCATTGGGATGGACAGTTCCATCCCCAATAGAATAGTTATCCATAACACGATTAATAATTCTTGTAGGTATTTTAAAAACAACATTCTCAGCAGGTGGTGGCTTATCTACTACCTTATAAGTGGTAGTAGCATTACCAAATAAGAAACTCAGCGAATTATCCATAACGAAAATAAAGTAACTAGCAGAAGTAAACAATACTCATAGTAGAAGTTTCCTTTACCAGTTCCACTCTCCAATAACACTTCACTCCCCGACAATGGCGCCAGAAAATAGTATTGATGACCCACAAGTATAGGGGGTGTATCGCAGTATTTTTGATAAGTAAGAGTGTCGAACCGAACGAGGAGCAGAAGGTGCTGGCTAGTGGTATGGATCAGGAATTGTCTGCAAATACTTAGCAAACGGATTTTTAGAGGTGTTTGATAAAGCAAGTAAACAAAGTACGAGTAAATAAGAGACAGTAGGAATAAATGCAGCAAGTGGCCCAATCCTTTATGCAGCAAAGGACAAGCCGGTTGTATTACTTAAGATGACCAAACGTTCTCGAGGACACATGGGAAGACTGTCAAGTGCTTTCGCTTCATATAGTTGATTAATCTTCTTTAGCTTGCTAAGTGTTGTGTGGGTGAACTTGTGCTAATGTACCGACCTTCCTAAGACTAATACATACTTGTGATTATACCCCTTGCCAACATCCGTAAGTACAAGAAAGTAATTAAGGTAGAACCCTAACCACAGCTTTAAACTCTAAGACCCTTACGTCCCTTGTGCAATGGTTTCCTAACGGGGGTTTAGGTTTCTGTCACTCTGGCAATCCCTACGATTAGTAGCCAAATACACAATGCATTCCCCTAGGCCCATATAGGTGAAGTTTCATGTAGTCGACGTTGACATGACACCACTAGAAGAAGTACACCATAACTTAAATATCAAACTATTGAATCTTTCTCAACAAAACTCCACTACTAACAACATGACTTCTCCCATGTCCTCAAGAACAAAATGAACTACTCACAAGACATCATATGGATCATGATCAGAGATGGAATAATGATGTATAATAATCTGAACATAAACAATAATTCAATGGTTCACTCAATAGCATCAACTACAAAGAGTAATCAACACCGGGAAAGTTTCCCCTATGAACTATGCAAGATTCAACCCAATTGTTACAGCAATATGGAGATGGTGATGAGGGTGTTGATGGTGATGATGGTGGTGATGATGATGATGATCCCGATGAAGTCCATATTGATGGTGGTGTTGATGGCAACGATCTCCTCTCTCCGGGAAGGAATTCCCCCGGCAGAAATCTGTCCAGCGGAGAGATCTTTCTCTCTCGGTGTTTTCCGCCCTAGAGAGGCGGCAGAATCTTTATGTGGTCGCTCCCCGAGTCTTAGGATTTCGGGAGGATAATACACGCCAGAGGGGAGTGCCAGGGGTGGACCAGGGCGGCCACACCACCTGGTGGCGCAGCCTAGGCTGGCCCACGCCAGGGGGTGGTGTGGGCCCCCTATGGCCCATCTCTAGCCCGCTTCTGGCTTCCTTCGTCTTCTGGAAAAATAGGATTTTCCATGTATTTTCCCGGATTTTCTGATTCTCGCGAATTTCGCCTCCAAACAGCACCTTTTCTATCAGAATCCTGACTGCAGCAGTCCATGCTCCAAAAGTAATCAACCATGCAAAAACAGATGAAATAACATAAGTATCACCTCTCAATACGAAATATATCAATGAATAACAGTGAATTATGACATAGAATAGTGATGCAAAATGGACGTATCACAAACCTAGCTTCTAACATATGAATTAAAGAAGCTGCAACAATCTCATAGTTTGGAGCAAGTTCTGCAAGGGATCTATCCTCATTATCCTCATGTTTACTAACATGATTAAAGAATTCTTCAATATTATCTTTCCCAATTATAGAACCACTACCAATTGAAAGGTCTTTTAGGGTGAATTTAGGGATCAACATGGTGAGCTAAGGAAGAGGTGACAACTAAAGGAGACTTAATTTTTGTGTGTTTTTAATAAAGAAAGCAAACTAGTAAAACTATTTTTTTTTGTGTTTTTGAATAAATAAACAAGCAAACAAAGCAAAAAATAAACTAAGCAAAACAAAAATAACAAAGTAAAGAGATTGGTTATGAGGGACTCCCCTTGTGAAGATGTCCTTGACTCCCCGGCAACGGCGCTAGAAAATATGCTTGATGGCCCAAAATATATCGAGCTCGTTGGGGAACCCCAAGAGGAAAATATGATGAACACAACAGCAAGTTTTCCCTCAGTACGAAACCAAGGTTATCCATCCAGTAGGAGCAAGGAAACACCCCAAAGGTGTAGCTAGCTGAATGTTGGCAGGGCGCACTATCGGTCCCAGCACCAACGTGGAGACCTGCACAACACAACCACAGAACTTTGTCCCCAACTTGCGATGAGGTTGTCAATCTCACCGGTTTTGCTGAAAACAAAGGATTAAACGTATCGAATGGAAGGAAGTAAAAGTTTGCAGAAAGTAAACACAAAGCAGTAAACAGTTTATAAATTGTATGTAAAAGAGAGGACCGGGATCCATAGTTCACTAGAGGTGGCTCTCCTTAGGATAGATAACATGCTGGGTGAACAAATTACAGCAGGGCAATTGACAAACATCGAGAAAGCAATACATGCATATACTAATCATCTTGACTCCTTTGGAACTTGATTGGGCATTAAAACATTATACATAGACCGCCATCCAACTGCATCTATGACTAATAATCCACCTTCAGGTTATCATCCGAACCCCCTCTAGTATTAAGTTGCAAGCAACAAATTATTGCTTTATGAATTGCGTGTAAAGTAAACAATACGATTGTTCTATGAACAAAGGATTGTTGTTTTCTCCCTAGCAACAATAGCACATCTAGTACCTTAGAGATTTCTGTCAGTTCCCCAGATTACCAGAGGCATGAACCCACTATGAAGCATAAATACTAGCTCTTGGAGTTGCTAGCATCTACTTGGACAAGATAGCTACTAACAACGGAAAGCATGCAAGATCACAAATAACAAAGACATGATAGAATCAATAATCAATCTGAAATAGCATCTCAATATCCATCGGATCCCCACAAACACAACATGCAGAATTTCAAATAGTTGATCTTGATCATGAACGGAGCTCACAAGATCTTAACATGAAAGCACAAAGGAGGAGAACCAGCCATCTAGCTACTACATGGATCCGTAGTCCAAGGATGAACTACTCACACATCACACCGGAGGCTTGCATGATGATGAAGAAGGCCTCCAGGGTGAATTCCCCTCTCCGGCAGGGTGCCAGGAAGAGCTTCAGATCCCTTCCGATCTAGGGATGGAGATAACAACGGCTATAGACTCTTTCGTGGATTTTTGATCGGGTACTTAGGGTTTTCGTTCCGAGGGAATCTTATAGGCGGAAGGAGAGGCCGAGGGTGTGCTGGGATCGGCCAAACCACCCCCTGGCGTGGGCCAGGCCTGGCCGCGCAGCCAGGTGGTGTGGCCAGCCCCCATCCCTTCTCCGTCTCCTATTCTGGCATCTGATGACTTCCGGAGAAATAGGCACTTTGGCTTTTGTCCCGTCGAATTCCGAGAATATTCATTTTCTAACTTTCCTGGAACCAAAAACAACAGAAAACATGCAGCTGGCACTGTGGTTCTTGTTAATAGGTTAGTCGAAGAAATCATATGAAAAGAACTCCAAAGTGTGGACAAAACACAAGAAAGTGGATAAAACCAAGCATGGAACATCAAAAATTATAGATACATTTGCAATGTATCACTGCTCAGCCAACTCCCTCGGTACACCTTGCAGATTTTGTGTAGGCCAAGCAAAGATATCCCGATTCTCATGGAGGAAGTTGACGAGCTCGCTTTCCTATTTGCTGCTTAACCCGACACCAATGGTCACGGTGCGCTCTGGGAACTGATCATCGATTGGCACTTTCTTCGTGTCCTTAGTTACTTGGAACGATACACTCCCGTGCGGGTTGGTCAGGGCCGGCATATGTTGCTGCGCGGATTGAGCCAATGCCGCCACTTCCAGTTCTTCCTTTTTTCTTGAGCTATCACAAGTGATTCAGCTAAATTGGATCCGACTGAGGCGCACTCGATCGAACACCGGAAGTCCCTTGATACAGTTATCACGCCCCTTGGTCTGGGTAACTTCATCTTAAGGTAACTGATGTGGGTAGTTTCCATGAATTTGTTTAGCGCTGGCCTTCCGAGTAGCGCGTGATAAGCGCTCTCTAGATTCACCACCTCGAATTCGAAGTTCTCAGTGCAGCAGTTGTCTGTTGTGCCGAATAACACGTCAAACCTGACCTTACCAATTGGCTCACAAGAAATACCCGGCACAATGCCATGAAAGGTGGTCCTTGTTGCTTGCAACATGTTCTATGTTATCCCCAACTTGTGCATGGTATCCTTGTACATAATGTTGATATTGCTGCCATTGTCAATCAATACCTTGGAAAATCTTACATTGAGATTTGGCCTGATGAACGTTGGATCCAGAACTAGAGCGTAGGTTCCTGGGCTTGGCATGATCTTCGGGTGATCCTTGACACTCCATGTAATATCCTGATCTGCCCAAGGCATATACCTCACAACCGCTGGCATTACTGCGTTTACCTCTATATGCCGGTGCTGCAAGCTTTTTCGGTCATTCTCTTTCGTGGTGAACACATAGTAGCTTTGATGATGTTCCATGTACTCATTTCGTCCCTCATTCTCGTTGTAACCTTGACCTTGTTTCTGGTTATTGCCCACTTGATGTACAACATCCCTTCTTTCTAGATTCTCGTACCTCAGAGGAGGTGGTGGCAGCATTAGTTGATGTCCATTCCCCCTGTCAGTAACGGTGGTCGGGGTGCTTCATTTCTAGGTTCTTCATTCCGAGGTGCCTGAGCATTCCCCGAACTTCCCTGTTCTAACTTCCTCATCCACTCACATTGCCGGGTCGTATGATTCGCCGGGCTATTCGGGCTTGGCATATGGAATTTGCAAGGTTGATCTAGCATAGACTCAAATGTATACCTCGGCCTATCCTTTCATTCTTGCCACTGCTTCTTCTGCTCCGGTGTCCAAGGTTTTTTCCCTCATTTTTCTGCTGCCAGTTTTGCCCTCTAGTTTTTTGGCGTTGACTGGCTTCGGCATTGGGTTGATCCCGGTCCACCACTGCGACCTGCTGCGAGTTATACGGATAATCCGTATGCTCATCCCTTCTTTTTCCTCGAAAATAATTCCTCCTTGATGATATGGGGCCATCTCGGCCGTAGTACTCTTTGTTTCCTTCGCTAGACATTAACCGGGGTTGCTTTGGATCTCCCAAGGCATACGAATCTGCGATCCGGATTGTCTTAGCCAAGGTAGTTGGCATATCTCGCTGTAATCTTTGCCACAACATACTTCCATATCTACATCCCTGAGCGAACCACGCAATAGCTTGTGATTCAATTACTCCTTTGCACGAGTTTCGCACATTGCACCACCGAGTCAAGAAATCTCTATCTGGCTCATTCGGTCTCTGCCGGCATAATGCCAGGGTTTGTGGTCTGGTGGGTCTCTTGTAAGTGCTTGAGAAATTGCTAACGAACAGCTCCTGGAAATCCAACCAACAGTTAATGCTTCCTGGTGGCAAATTGTTCAACCAAACTCGCGTTGGTCCTTCTAGCATATGTGGTACATACCTCACCGCCCATCTCAAATTTCCTATTGCGATCTTGACTGCTGTGGCATAGTCAATCAGCCAATCCTCTGGCCTGGTACTACCATCATAAGTTCGGGTTCCTCTAGCCAGCTAAAAGTTCGGCACTGGTGGCTCGTTCATGATCCGGGGCCCGAAACATGCTGGACCCGGTGGACCTTGTATCTCGATTTACTCCGACCTATAAATCCTATCCAACTTCAACCTTGCCTCATTTGGCTGCAAGTTCCTGCTTCCCAGCTATGATCCAATTACGTGGTGATCCAGTTTGGGGTATCCATTGTTGACCATAGCTGAATAACCATCATTGTATCTTTCCTGATCCGGACGCGCATGATGCTGTTGTGCTGCTTGTGCCCACTTCCCTCTTGCCGAGGTACGCGTTGCTGCTGCGTCTGGGGTAAATTTTGCCCCACTCCCATAGGATCGTGTTGTCCGGCATTGCCGTTGGCAGCATTTCTTTGACTGGCATTGCCTTGGTCACGGTTACCTCGGGCTACCACACCTCGGCTGGTACTGTGTCGGTCCTGATCAACTTGCACTGCTTTGCCTTTTCCAGCCCTTACCGGGTCATAAGGAACCATTTGCTTGTCTCTTCTTCCAGAGTCCACTACCTCTTCTCTCCTAGCATTATGACCCGGAGACGATGCGGCTCCTCTAGATCCTGTCGGGTTATTCCTGGCCGAATATACCACCTGTGAGGCCCCTGGTGGTTGTGCCGGGTTTGCCTTGTTTATTTCTTCATTTTGTTGGCATGCAACTCTCAACAAGTGATTTACCCTCTCTTGCTGCCTTTGTCGGGCCTCTCCGGTTAAACCTTCTAACTCGGATGTGGCTGCATTTGCTGCCCTGAGGTTCTTTGCCGGAGTACTATACCGGCCCAACCCTCCTGTTACTATCGTGGTTGTCTGACCCGGCCTAGGTTCGTACTCCTTGTCAATCTTAGTGATCCGGTTCCTGCCCCAGATTTTCACTCCATCGATACGGTTTGCCTTAGCATACTCTCTCAAGGTGATGTTCAACGACTGATGCAGCTCTGCTACTTTTTTTGCTCCAGCTAACATTTTCTGCCTAGTTTCCTCTAACTCAACTTGTGCCTGAGCCGGATCTACCACAGGTGCTATTGGCGTTGTTAAGCTATCTATCGCTTGCTAGAGCACATTCTCTGGTCTCTCTAGCGGGGGAAACCTAGACCTGGTCTGTTTTGGTGTTACCTCTGGCTCTGGCGCCGGATCTTTGCTTGGTCCTACATCTTGCGCGGTCATCAGGACCTCAACGCTGCTAGTGGGGCGAGTGATATGCACTCCACGAGCTGCGCTGAGAGGTTGCTCTCCTCCCTCGACGATGTGTCGCGGGTGGACGCAGGACTCGTCCATGCCGACGTAGATCTTGTGCACGCCAAGTTTGAGGAAGAAACCGTTGCGCGGTGGAGGGTGCCTGCCGAAGCTTCCTACGTTGTCACTGACGTAGTCCAGCGCTCCAAAGCACTGAACCAAGCCTGAGACGATACGCTCACCGGTTCTTGGAAGTTTCCCGTCTGAATTTTTACCCCTGCTAGCACCGCTAGCCCCACGGTGGGCGCCAACTATCATGGTGGTGGCACGGAAGATGCCATGGATAGGCTAAGGTTGGGGCCAATGAGTTCTAGGGGAATCTAGGGAGGGAGAGCAAGGTGATTCCACGCATGGAAGTTCTTGTATATTCTCTATCAATGGAGTTTACAAGTGCTCGTGATGCTCTCAGCAGGAAGGAGACGATGTATCTTACTCCCTGTCAACTAGCCCTAGAGCTCTACCTTAGACAGAGAATGAATGAACTATCGGCCGTCCCTCTCTATGGAGGCCCCAGTGCTCCTTATATAGGGGAGCCCGGGTTACAATTCTAGGGCACATGTGGCAGCATATTCTACGAATATGCTCCTTTCCTAAAGCAGATGCTTCTTTATTCCCTTTAATGGCTCGTCCATGCTTTGGACGTAACCCATGGCGTAATCCTTGTCTTTTGGCGTCACTAGACACGGGCTGCGTCATCCGGCTTTGCCTGCGTCACCTTGGTCGCCCCTGACCTGATGGTCCTCTTCTTTACTTTACTTAGCTCATGTTACAACTAATAAAGCCACCTTTTGACCAGCGGGGGATTCCTTCTCTTGGAAGCTAAGATAACCCGGCTAGCATCTAGCTAATATGGCCTACCAAGTTACCTGCAAAACAGATAGACATGGCCGACATAAATCTTATGCCGGCCGGACCATACTCAAGGAGGCGCCCCATGAGCCGGGTCACACCGTGATTTGGCCTGCCTTGAGGTGACCCGGTCAGCACTTGCTTTGACCGTGCCGTACCCCGGCTAACTCGGCCCTTATACCCCGGTGTTACCCTACCCGGGGGTATCCCCCCAACACCATATGAGGTTAATGAAAAGAACACACATGCAATGAAATTGGTGGATCCATATGTGGTTTTTGAAAAGAACACACATGCAATGACACTGGTGGATCCATATGTGGTCTGTGAAAAGAACAGACATGAATTGACTCTAGATGTGGTTAATGAAAGAATACATATTTCAATGACAATGGTGGATCCATATGTGGTTTGTGAAAAGAACAGACATGCAATGACTCTACCTATGGTTAATGAAAAGAACATACGTGCAATAACACTAGTGGATCCATAGGTGGTTTGTGAAAAGAACACATATGCAATGAACTCTGGTGGATCCATATGCAACGACACTGGTGGATTCATATGTGGTATGTGAAAAGAACACACATTTCAATGACACTGGTGCATCCATATGTGGTTTGTGAAAAGAACATACATCCAGTGACTCTAGTTGTGGTTAATGAAAAGAACACACATGCAATGACACTGGTGGATCCATGAGGTTAGTGAAAAGAACACACATGCAACGACTCTAGCTGTGGTTAATGAAAATAACACACATGCAATGACACTGGTGGATCTATATGTGGTTTGTTAAAAGAACACAATTGCAATGACTCTAGCTGTGGTTAATGAAAAGAACATACATGCAATGAACTCTGGTGGATCCATATGTGGTTTGTGAAAAGAACATAGATACAATGAACTCTGGTGGATCCGTATGTGGTTAATGAAAAAGAACACACATGCAATGAACTCTGGTGGATCCATATGTGGTTTGTGAAAAGAACACACATGCAATGACTCTAGCTTTGGTTAATGAAAAGAACACACCTACAATGACACTCGGGGAGACATATGTGGTTAATGAAAAGAACACACATGCAATGAAACTGGTGGATCCATATGTGGTTTTTGAAAATAACACACATGCAATGACACTGGTGGATATAAATGTGGTTTGTGAAAAGAACACACATGAAATGACTCTAGATGTGGTTAATGAAAGAATACACATTTCAATGACAATGGTGGATTCATATGTGGTTTGTGAAAAGAACATACACGCAATGACTCTAGCTGTGGTTAATGAAAAGAACACACATGCAATGACACTGGTGGATCCGTAGGTGGTGAGTGAAAAGAACACACATGCAATGAACTATGGTGGATCCATATGTGGTCTATGAAAAGAACAGACATGCAATGACACTGGTGGATCCATATGTGGTTTGTGAGAAGAATACACATGCAATGACACTGGTGGATCCATATGTGGTCTGTGAAAAGAACATACATCTCGTGACTCTAGCTGTGGTTTATTAAAAGAGTAAACAAGCAATAACACTGGTGGATGCATATGTGTATAATGAAAAGAACACACATGCAATGACACTGGTGGATCCATATGTGGTTAATGAAAAGAACACACATGCAGTGACACTGGTGGATCCATATGTGGTTTGTGAAAAGAACATACATCCAGTGACTCTAGTTGTGGTTAATGAAAAGAACACACATGCAATGACACTGGTGGATCCATGAGGTTAGTGAAAAGAACACACATGCAACGACTCTAGCTGTGGTTAATGAAGATAACACACATGCAATGACACTGGTGGATCTATATGTGGTTTGTGAAAAGAACACAATTGCAATGACTCTAGCTGTGGTTAATGAAAATAACATACATGCAATGAACTCTGGTGGATCCATATGTGATTTGTGAAAAGAACATAGATACAATGAACTCTGGTGGATCCGTATGTGGTTAATGAAAAAGAACACACATGCAATGAACTCTGGTGGATCCATATGTGGTTTGTGAAAAGAACACACATGCAATGACTCTAGCTTTGGTTAATGAAAAGAACACACCTACAATGACACTCGGGGAGACATATGTGGTTAATGAAAAGAACACAAATGCAATGAAACTGGTGGATCCATATGTGGTTTGTGAAAATAACACACACGCAATGACACTGGTGGATATAAATGTGGTTTGTGAAAAGAACACACATGAAATGACTCTAGATGTGGTTAATGAAAGAATACACATTTCAATGAAAATGGTGGATTCATATGTGGTTTGTGAAAAGAACATACACGCAATGACTCTAGCTGTGGTTAATGAAAAGAACACACATGCAATGACACTGGTGGATCCGTAGGTGGTGAGTGAAAAGAACACACATGCAATGAACTATGGTGGATCCATATGTGGTCTATGAAAAGAACAGACATGCAATGACACTGGTGGATCCATATGTGGTTTGTGAGAAGAATACACATGCAATGACACTAGTGGATCCATATGTGGTCTGTGAAAAGAACATACATCTCGTGACTCTAGCTGTGGTTTATTAAAAGAATAAACAAGCAATAACACTGGTGGATGCATATGTGTATAATGAAAAGAACACACATGCAATGACACTGGTGGATCCATATGTGGTTAATGAAAAGAACACACATGCAATGACACTGGTGGATCCATATGTGGTCTGCGAAAAGAACATACATCCAGTGACTCTAGTTGTGGTTAATGAAAAGAACACACATGCAATGACACTGGTGGATCCATGAGGTTATTGAAAAGAACACACATGCAACGACTCTAGCTGTGGTTAATGAAAATAACACACATGCAATGACACTGGTGGATCTATATGTGGTTTGTGAAAAGAACACAATTGCAATGACTCTAGCTGTGGTTAATGAAAATAACATACATGCAATGAACTCTGGTGGATCCATATGTGATTTGTGAAAAGAACATAGATACAATGAACTCTGGTGGATCCGTATGTGGTTAATGAAAAAGAACACACATGCAATGAACTCTGGTGGATCCATATGTGGTTTGTGAAAAGAACACACATGCAATGACTCTAGCTTTGGTTAATGAAAAGAACACACCTACAATGACACTAGGGGAGACATATGTGGTTAATGAAAAGAACACACATGCAATGAAACTGGTGGATCCATATGTGGTTTTTGAAAAGAACACACATGCAATGATATTGGTGGATCCATATGTGGTGTGTGAAAAGAACACACATGAAATGACTCTAGATGTGGTTAATGAAAGAATACACATTTCAATGACAATGGTGGATCCATATGTGGTTTGTGAAAAGAACATACACGCAACGACTCTAGCTGTGGTTAATGAAAAGAACACACATGCAATGACACTGGTGGATCCGTAGGTGGTGAGTGAAAAGAACACACATGCAATGAACTATGGTGGATCCATATGTGGTCTATGAAAAGAACAGACATGCAATGACACTGGTGGATCCATATGTGGTTTGTGAGAAGAATACACATGCAATGACACTAGTGGATCCATATGTGGTCTGTGAAAAGAACATACATCTCGTGACTCTAGCTGTGGTTTATTAAAAGAATAAACAAGCAATAACACTGGTGGATCCATATGTGTATAATGAAAAGAACACACATGCAATGACACTGGTGGATCTATATGTGGTTAATGAAAAGAACACACATGCAATGACACTGGTGGATCCATATGTGGTCTGCGAAAAGAACACACATTTCAATGACACTAGTGGATCCATATGTGGTGTGTTAAAAGAACAGACATCTAGTGGCTCTAGTTGTGGTTAATGAAAAGAACACACATGCAATGACACTGGTGGATCCATGTGGTTTGTGAAAAGAACATACATGCAATGACTCTAGCTGTGGTTAATGAAAAGAACACACATGCAATGAAACTGGTGGATCCATATGTGGCTTTCGAAAAGAACACACATGCAATGACACTGGTGGATCCATATGTGGTTTGTGAAAAGAACACACATGAAATGACTCTAGATGTGGTTAATGAAAGAATACACATTTCAACGACAACGATGGATCCATATGTGTTTTGTGAAAAGAACAAACATGCAATGCCCACTCTTTCTATTTTCTATTTGAATCCCTTATTCTGTCTTACCCCTTGGTTTTTTTATACTACTCAGATTTTCCCTCTCTCTCGGTCACAAATCTCACAAAAGCCCAAACGTGTTCTCACTCTGGGTGCTACGGCCTGATTGGCTGACACAGATGTCACACGGATCGTCTCCACCAACCGTTGATCCTCTGTGATCCAACGGGCAAGATAACCCCTCCATTCTCCACTTTTTTTATGCAGGGTCTATCCGTGCCACCGATACTTTACATCCATAAACAAGTGAAAATCCATCTAAATAAAATAAATGATCATATTTCGAAGAAGCTATCGTCTTCGTCTTCCGTGTTGTCCTTGTCTTCGTCAACGCCATGGTCCTTGCCATCGCCGTCGTCAGTGTCCTCCTCTGATGACTCGACACCGCCCTTTCCTCGTATAAGCGCGCTATCTCCTTATCGGAGTCCTCCTCCTCCTCCTCTTTGCAGTCCCACGGGTCCACGTCACTCTCCTCCGCTTCTGCCTCCAACTGATCGATGAACGCCTCCTTGTTGGCCGAGTCAGACTCGTCCAAATAGCTGTCTCCTCTCTTCTTCCTGGTCTTCTTCTCGTTCCTCTTCTTGTCCATACTCACCGGTGCAACACGCACCCCCGTACTGGCTGCTGCTTTGCACTCGTCCGTCGCTGTAGGTACCCCACGCTCCTCCTACACGACCGGTATGAGCTTCGACGTCGCGGTGTCCTCGAGTGCCGATGTTGATGGATCCTGGCGTGGTCAGACATGACATGCTGCCTCAGTAGGCGACTCGCAAGCACGAACAATGCAGCGAAGAGCCGGGGACGCTGGATGGTCAGTGGACACCTTGGACATGCCATTGCCACGGTGACGAGGCATCGTGCTCGAGGAAGTTGTTCGGAATGGTCGATGGCGGGTACACAGAGTTGGGTGCCAATCTGATCAAGGACGAGCAGCGGTTTCATGCGTCGTGTTCACGCATGCATTTGTCGATTAACAAAAAAAAAGTAATATCTCGCGTACTGAACATAATTTGATCACAACAAAAGTGGCACAACGTATTCTAGACTCGTAAATATCCCGTGCGTGCCTGTCGACGTGGTGTTCAATGGAGTTCGACGTGCCGACGTGATCGTGTAGCAGTTGCGCGGATCACTGCCCCATCAACACGTGACACATGCATGCGGGACGTGCATGCCGATGCCCGTGATTACCACCCGGCTCGCACTCCTCTTATTATATACTGGATTTTAGGCGGTGCCGAAGACCATTGAACTGTCCATCGCAATAGAGACAAGTCCCATCGATTCCCTATCCCTGCCTCCCTAGCTTCTTTGAGAAGGTAGACCATACACGGTGGTCTTGTATAATAGTAGTAGTACTACTGGACCACGTCCTGTACTCTTTGACTCTTCTCCCACACTAATCACTATCTTCTTCCTCCTACCGCCACCTCCCTCACCCTGCAAGCCATGGCTCCCCTGAGGAGAGGCCGGTCGACCATCCTCGCGGAGAAAAAGGAGAGATCTCGTCGTGAGGCACTTCTTGCTCTACTAGCCCCTCAAGCCCCCTCTCACTGAGGCCCAATCTCTCCCAACAATGGCGCTGAATGTTCTAGCAGGCAAGGGCTCCTCCCAGTACGGTCTTCTTGTTCTACTTCTTCTCCATCTCCTTCTCCATCATGATCTTATTCTACTTCTTCTTGTTTCTTCTTCTTCTTCTCGCTCTTCCTCTTCTACGTATTACAGGCTGGCCGTGGAGCCAGAATCCACCATGACAGAGGCGTTGCAGGACCTGTTTGGTCCCGTTCCATGTCTCAGCGAGGTAGCAAATCTCGACACTATTATTTCTCTAAGTTGTGATGTGGATTTCTTAGATCGTGTCCGCCCTGCATTGGTTTTTTTCTTCTTATTTTGCAAGTTGTATTAGTTTTCATGAATATGACTGGATCTCTTGGTATTTTCTTAATACCACTGTTCACAGATTCACTATGGATTTTTTGTGATTAGGATTAGTTTATCGTGGTTATGAATAGATCTCTAGGTCCATTTTTAACACTGTTGTCCATAGATTCAACGGGGATTTTTTGATCTGTATTAGTATTCAGCTGGAACCTGGAGTGTAATTATAGAATTTCTATTTCAATTAACATGAATGATGCAGCGATTGAAGGACGAGTACTGTGACAAGGTGGCCACGATCAGTGCCAAGATTGACAACCAACATGAGCTTGCACGCTCCCTCACCCAAGCTAATGAGAGCCTACTATTGGGGGGATACCTCCGGGTAGGGTCACGCCGGGGTATAAAGCCAAGTTAGCCGAAGTATGGCAAGGTCAAAGCGAGAGCTGGCCGGGTCACCTCAAGGCAGGCCGACTTACAGAGTAACCCGGACCGGAGGATGCCCACCTGACTATGTCCTGGCCGACGTATGTCGTAAGCCGGCAGGATATTTGTAACTTGTATGTAGGTACCTATGGAGCCGGGTTAACCAGGCCTGATCCGAGTTATACCAGGCTTGCGAGAGAAGGAAGGTATCTCGCTGGTCAAAAGGTGACCTCTGTGCGCAGGAGCATGAGCGAAGCAAACAGAGGGAGGGACCAGCGGGGCATGGCCGACAAAGGTGCTGTTGCCTATGTCGGCTGATGCTGGCACCGCAGAGGGTCATGTACCCTCTGCATGGCTTACGATGGCAAAAGAAGACCCGGTCGGTTTGCTATTTGGGGAGAGGCATATTCCCAGGAATATGCCTCCATGTATGCCCTAGCTATTAGCCTGGCCTCCCCTTTATAAGGAGCGCCAAGACCTCAGTAGAAGGGGTTGTGTAGCATCCCAATTGTCTAACAGTTGTAATGCTACTTGGTCTAGTAATATAATGGCTACTTTCTACATATAATTGTTGCATCATAATTATATCATGCTCATGTCATCATGCCACCTTGCATTTGAGCATCATATAAAAACCCTTCTTCATTTGGTTCTGATCTCATATGCATTATTAATTGTATTTGACTCTTGATATATTGTATTTGTTTCTTGATAAATGCTTGATACCCAAGTTGAGTTGGGGGCATATATTTTATTAACTCCACCACCTTTCTTGTCACCACCCCATCATTCCACCATTCCACCATATGTGAGCATTACATTTTATTTGAGTTTATCTCTAGCTCATGTGGGTTGGGATGGATCCATTTCTATTTCTACATGCTCTCACACTAGAATCTTGTTGTTTTCACATTATTGATATGTGGATCCACCTTGGCATGCTTTGTGAGTAGCACCCCTTATTCTAGCTTCTATATGGATTGTTGTGGAATATTTGTTCATGTTGGAATATTTCGAGGATAATATGCACATAGTGGAATATACACACTAGCATGTCCCAAAATATTTTTCAAAAATGATCATCTCAATCCACTCCACATGGAACCTTCCTTTTAATTCTTAGCTTGGCCCTTACTCCATATTATGGGAATGCACATGAATAAGTGCCATGATTATTTATTTTGTCTTCGCAAGAATTAAACATGGCATTTAATGCTTTTGCATGGGCCATGCAACCATAATCACCATTTATTTTCTTTTGGTTTTTCTTTGTTTGTGAGTGGAACCTTTCTCTTGTGAGCTCTTTTCTCTTTCTCTCACCATCTCCACCTCATCACCCATGCCATGCAGGATCTTGTAAAATCATCCCCATATCCATCTTTTCCCCCACACTTGATCAGGACATGATCATGCACCTTTTAATCCCTACACACTACCTCACCCCTCCCATCTCCATATCACCATCAAACCCTACTCCTCCTCCCCCTTCATGCTTGATCTTGCTTGGGGAATGAGTAAAACCTAATCACCATACCTAGTTAAACCCTAACTACAAAACCCTCCCCATGTCGAGCCCCATCTCCCTAGCTGCTCTCTCACCTCTCTCTCGCTGCCAACAGGTCCCACCTAGCCCCTCTCTAACCCTAACCCTAACCCGAGCTACCCCCCACCTATCCAACCCTAGCCATCTACTCCTAACCTAGCTCCAACCCATCCCTTCCTTTCTCTCTCTCTAACCCCGCCATGAGGCCCCAACCGAGCCTGGCCTCACCCCTCTGCTGGCCCCCCTTGCATCCTCTGCCTGGCCTCCCCACGACGAGCACGTGAGGGTGGAGCAAAAAGGTGGCCGAAGCCACCTTTCCCTTCCCGTCGCCCCCACGGCATCGCCCTCCCTCTCTGCCTCCTTTTATCCTCCCATCCTTCCTCTACAGCGCCAGAAACCCCCCTCTGGCCTCGCGCCGCAGCCACCTCCTCCCCGCTAGCTTTTTCCATCGCCGGCGAACCACATCGGCCTACTCCATCTCCCCCCATGAAACAGCCGGTGGCGTGACGCTTTTGGTTGTCGGGGAAGCGGCCGGCCTCCACGGCGACGTCCCTCCACGCCCCAGCGAGGAGGAGCCGATCCTCGGCGCTACTGCACAACGACAGCCACCGCGAAACCCTAACTCCCCGGCCTCTACTTCCTCGCCGCTCCGTCGTCTCCCGTACCGATCCGCCACCGTCAACCTCCCCGCGGTGAGCCCATGATCCTCCCTGACAACCTCTTGCTCTCCGTTGTCGTCGATCCCCGCCGATCGTTTTACCGAACACTCTCTGTGCGTCGTCGGCCGCTGGCGTCTGCCGTCTCCGCGTCGCGTACCGCTCACCTAGTCGCCGATCTGCTCCCTGTCAGCAACCTCCACCTACCGCAGTGGCTTCGCCCTCCGCGCGCACGCCCAGGTCGCGGGTTCGAGTCCCCTGCGTGCTGCGCTCTGCCTGTCACACACGGATCTGTCCGCGGTTCAGAGAAAGGAGATCAACAGTGTGCTCTGTGGTCACTTTACAAATAGCCCCCCCTTTTAATTCGCTCTCAACCCGCGCTACATCGGGCCCCACCGGTCAGCCTCTCTGTGAACGTTTTACAAAAAGGCACCCCAGTTTCAGCAGCCCCCAACCCGCAGTCCCTAGCGCCGCCCACGTGTCACGTCCCTGCTACGCGACGCGCGCGCGTGGCCCCCGCTGAACCCGACCCCACCTGTCGGCGGTTGCGGCTAGGAAAGGTCCTGGTGAGAAAAGTTTTGCACGCGGATTTTCGCCCAGTATGCAGCGGCCCACCCGTCAGTGACTTGGGTTGAATTCGTCTGAGTATAAAAAGTATTTCCGATATCTGTTTTAATAAAACAATTTCAGGAAAAGTTTAAATTCAAATTAAAATCTGTTTTTAAATAACTTTTAAATTATCAATCCAAATAATACATATGATATATGTTTTTGAATCAGAAAAATGTGAGGAATTCAAATATGCCATTCAAAATGTTGTTTGACCACTTTAAATTTTCGAGATGATTAAAATTACAATAAAATGCCCTTTTCTTAATAAATTAATAACTTTAAATCTATAACTCCAAATTTGACAAATAATATGTCTAAATCGATCAGAGCGACGAGCCCGTTCTATCTATGCAGTCCGTGTTCTGAATTGAAGCATGCATCATGTCATTATTATAAATCAGAATTGTTTATAGCAATAAAATTTGACTAAATAAATAATAAAACGCCTTAATCTTGTCCCCACACCTCACCCATGCCATGCTACTTTAATGCCATGTAAATTGTGCATCATTCATCATGGCATGCTTGTTTGCTTGTCGCATTTTAATTCATATGCTTGTGCACTTTATTTATGTTGGCCCTTGTTTGTTTGGTTCTTCTTCGAATAGACGCCCAACAGGAGAATTATCAGGAATCACAGGAGTTCTACCCAGATCTGTCTCTCGCTTCAACTGAGCTGCCAGGCAAGCACTACCACATGCTTGCATACATAGAGTACCTATTGCCTCTATCTTATTCTTGCATCATTGAGTCGCGATTGCATTAAATTGAATCCCAAGTACTGCATAGCCTTTACTTTTAAACCCCACTGAGCTTGTTCCTCCATCCCATGAGCCATTACTACAGGAGTTGTTTGAGCCATGCGAGTCGTAGAAAAGCACGTGTAGGGTATGTGAGTGTCTGATGGAAAAACGAGGTACCTAAACAACTTGACCTGAGTAGTAATGGGATAACTAATGAAAGAGGCACCGGTGGGCAATATCTGCTATTTGGTTTTTCCTGCTCACTTGTGTCCCGTAGGACCCCGAGTACTTGATTCTTGTTCCTTGAATATTCACACTATCCACATCCGAGAGGCCTTATGGACCCCCCCTGAGCCAGAGCTTGATTCAATCTTATTTCTTGGGGTCACAAGTAGTTTGGGGCTTTGTTACTATTCTATACTTATGCCATGCTTACTGTTTATTTAAGATTGTGCGTGGAGCACCTGTACTATTTTGGATCGCGCCACGTTTTTGCGGTATCGACAAGCCCAGTCATATTTTCGGGTTCCCAGTCATTTACAGCCGTCGTCGCAAACCCTGGGTCCGTTCCGGAGCCGGCCAACTTCGTTGCAGGTAGCTTAGTGGGGTGCCCCCCTGAAATATTTCTGAATCCTATGATCACTTTGTCGTGAATGCCTCGTTGGGTTTTGAGTTGGTTTTTCCGAGGTTGATTGAGTTTGTGTTGCTATTTGTGCACCCCTGCAGGGTAAATCTTTCTAAAAGCCGTTTCCACGGTTATGGACGACTTGGAGCACAGTTTCTCGATCATAGACAATTCTCACTAAAGTACCACTTTTAAATTGACTAAGTACCTAACTAGTAAATAGTGCAATACTCATGGAATGGTTAATAAAACTGCCAATGGATGGGGGGGTTGTTCATCCGCTTCCTCGTTGGTAAGCGAGGAGGAGGATGGATCTGTTAATTATACTGTTATAACTGTTGTTACTAATTAACGGACATCCGTCTATCATAGGTTAGGCGGATGGTTAGCGAGTATCTTTAGACTTGTTAGTTATTATCTTTTGCTGCAATTGCGTCACCCCAGGTTGTGTCCCCTTTAGTGGCATAAAGACTTGCTGAGTACCCCTAGGGTCTCACACGATAAATTGTTTGATTCAAATGAACAGGTGTACTCGCAAGACGGATACTGGGTGGAAGAGACGGATGATGTTGGCAACGATCACTTGGTGTAGAGATTCCGGGAACGGGGATCCGTGAGATCTGTGGGCGGGATGTGTTTATTTATGTGGCATCTTATGCCGATTTGCTTCTTATCCGTACTCGGATCTTGTTTTCTGCTTCCGCCTGATACTCTGATGTTTGATGTATGAGGAGTTATCCTAAAATATTATCTCTATCTAGGATAATTGAATCTTGCTGTATGGCGTTGCAATATTTTGTTTTTGTTTTAGATGGAATGGCTCTGAGGACTGTTGTATGTGGCTTGCATACATACTCATTTGTGTATGTAGTTGATCCCTTCGCCTGCCGATTACGCCGCTCGTTCTTGTCCCGATGCTCTGAAAGTGGTTAGGACGGTCGAAAGGTCTACCGTGAGTGGCCCCGGGCCCCACCGTACTATTTTAACCACTTTCGCTCATCCAGGCATGTAACTAAGAGCGTAATTCACCGAGGTAGTTACAATTGGTATCAGAGCCATCCCGCCCTTCAGGGTCTCAGCCAAAAATGGTCGTTGTCAGTCTAGCAAATATTGTTGGTAGCTATGTGTACTAGGGAAAAACAAACGTGAGAGTAGGACAGCTTCCATTTTTTTTCTTACCCACCCACCCACCCTTTTTCTGGTAAGGAAGTGTAACGTTTTCAATCCTCTTCTAAAAATTCAAACTAGGATTCACGTGTTCTGGGTTCCGTAGTACCATAGGTTGGTTGTGTGTGTGTGTGAATTCCTTGTCTATCTGTTGCATCCAACTTGTTATCACTATCTGCCTTTTGGTTATCAACTGTTGGTACATTCCATACCGACAGGCCTTTGTAAATCGACGCGATCTATCTGATTCGTTGTATACCGGTGCGATCGGTTTTACTCCTTGTTATCCGACGTTATCTTGTTTGGGGTGTTCGTTTCCGTAGTTACTAATCTTTAGGTTCATCTTAAAAAGAAGGTGTTGGGATATGTGTTTTACTGATTCATGTGCGGAGTAATGATTTGAGTGTAGGATGGAGTCGCGACCATACCACTACTTTTATCATTCGCTTTTGTACATTGAATTAGTAGAGTTACTAATCTTGATTCGTTAAGTGGTTTTGCGCATATAGTGGTATTTTAATGCCAAAATTTGCGGAAATTTTTTCTTTGTTAGTTTGTGTACCACACTCCTTGTTCAGTCGTGTGCGTTATGCTTAATATCTTCTAGGTGCCTTGAACTTTGTTGATATTTTAATATCATCTCAGTGAATTGTATCCTTTAATCTTGGTTAATTCCATTTTGGTACTATTTTGGATTATTATTATTCTCCATTATAGTACTGACTTGTGTTTTATATCAATCACAGGATGGCACCACCACACCGTTCTGAGGAGGACATACCACCTGAACTGGGGGCTGCTTTGGCAAGTATTGCAAATGCCTTGGGCACTATGCAGCAGAACTAGCAGCGCTTCGAAGAAAGCGTGATGAGGAACGAGTTTGTCCCGCTACCTCCACCTCCCAAGCGAGGAGACATCAAGAGTTTTCTGAAGTTCAACCCACTCCAATTTGAGGTGTCTGATCAGCCACTTGATGCGGATGATTGGCTGTGGGAAATATCAAGGTTGCTGATGACTGTGGATGTTCCTGAGCAAGAATGGGTCAAATGTGCCACTCACCTTCTGAAAGGAGATGCAGCTTTGTGGTGGGAAAATTACCTCAAGGCAGACCTCTCTGGTTTTCAGCCTACTTGGGAGCAATTCACTGCGGCGTTCAGAGAGCAATATCTGTCAGAAATTGTCATGGAAAGGATGAAGGAAGTGTTTCTCAACCTCAAACAGGGCACTGACAATGTCAATACCTATATCAGAAACTTCATGAACCTTTCTCGGTATGGTGGCGATGAGATCTCTGATGACAAGAAGAAGCAAAAGAGGTTTAGGCAAGGGCTCAATGCATCAATTAAGTATGCAATCACTCATGCAAGGCCGGGGTCTTTTTTGGAACTCCAACATACAGCTCTGCAGGAAGAAGCAAGTAGGCAAGTGTTTGAGGAATCAAAGAAACACAGCCGCGATGCAGCAAGCTCTTCAGCTATGACAGCCCCTTCTAAGCGTCATGTCTGGGTTCCTAACACCCCACCGTCGCTCCCGGCTCCACCAAGACCGTCAAGCTACGCGGCAAGGCCACCAAACTCCTTCACTGCGGCTCCCAGGGGCTATAACCACAACTACCCTGGAGCGCCTGGCGGAGTCCCTGGCTACGTTGCTCCATGTCCACCTGGTGCTTGCTACACTTGTGGAAACACTGGGCATCAGCACTAGAATTGTCCAATGAACAACAAAGCTCTTCCACCACCACCTCCAAGACCTGTGGCAAGTTCTTCTATGGTTCGTGCACCCCCACCTCGGGCTCTCAACATCAACACCAAGCCTAGGTCTACGGTTGCTCGTGCCAACTGTGTCAACGTCGCTCAAGCTGAGCATGCACCTGGAGTTGAGATGGGTATGTTTCCTGTTAACTCAGTTCCTGCACGAGTTTTATTTGATTCTGGTGCATCACATTCTTTCGTGTCATACAAGTTTGCGGAGAGTAATGGGTTACCTTCTGATGCTTTACCAACTCGCCTCATGGTGCAATCTCCTGGATCAAACATGAGGGCTTCTAAAATCAGCCATGGCAATCAAATTGAGATTGGTGGCTCTTCGTTTCCAGCTTCCTTAATTATTCTGGGCAATTCTGATATTGATGTTATCTTGGGCATGGATTGGTTAACAGCAAATGCAGCTGTGATTGATTGTGCTGAACGTTCGGTTTCTCTGAAAATTCCTGAAGGCCATATAGTCTATTCTCCAAGTCTGTCTCCTGCAATTCAGCTTTACTCTTTGGCGGCTCTGAATGATGATGCTATGGAAGGTATTCAGAGTGTTCCGGTAGTCTGTGAGTTCCCAGATGTTTTTCCTGAAGAGTTGCCAGGTATGCCTCCGGATCGTGAGGTTGAGTTTGTGATTGAACTTGAACCTGGTACCGCTCCTATCTCCAAGCGGCCTTATAAAATGGGTCCTGCTGAGTTGGCTGAACTCAAACGTCAGCTTGTTGAACAAGAGAAGTTGGGTTTCATTCAACACAGTACTTCTTCTTGGGGTAGCCCAACCATCTTTGTGAAGAAGCGAGACAAGCCTGATAGACTTTGTGTTGACTATCGGGCACTCAATGCTAAAACAATCAAGAATAAATATCCCCTTCCACGGATTAATGATTTCTTCGATCAGCTAGCTGGAGCTGTGGTATTCTCTAAGCTTGACTTGAGAAGTGGATATCATCAAATCAAGATTCACAAGGAAGATGTTCCTAAAACAGCTTTCACCACTCGCTATGGCCTGTACGAGTACATGGTCATGTATTTCGGTCTCACCAACGCACCTACCACCTTCTCGAGGCTTATGAACTCGGTTTTCATGGAGTATCTTGATAAGTTCATTGTGGTCTATCTGGATGACATTCTAGTCTATTCTAAGTCAAAGGAAGAACATGAAGAACACCTTTGGTGTGTCCTAAACAAGCTTCGTGAGAACCGCATGTATGCAAAGTTCTCCAAGTGTGAGTTTTGGTTGCCTCAAGTCACCTACCTTGGTCACGTCATATCTGCCAAGGGCATTGCCGTCAATCCAGAAACTATTAAGACAATTGTTGACTGGCTTCCACCTATAAATGTCAAAGAAGTCCAGAGTTTCCTTGGTTTGGCCAGTTACTGTCGTCGCTTCGTTCAAAACTTCTCGAAGATTGCGAAGCCTCTTACCGATCTCCTCAAGAAAGGCAAGAAATACCTTTGGACACCTGCATGTCAAGCAAGCTTTGAAACACTCAAAGAGAAGCTCACTTCCACAGCAGTCTTGGTTCCTCCAAATACATCAAAGCCTTTCCAGATATTCTGTGACGCCTCATTGCAAGGATTGGGTGCGGTCCTTATGCAAGAAAAACAAGTTGTTGCTTATGCCTCTCGGAAGTTGAAGACGCATGAGATCAACTATCCTACACATGACCTCGAACTCGCAGCAGTTGTCTTTGCTTTGAAAGTATGGAGGCATTACTTGCTTGGCAACCATTGTTAGATATTTTCTGATCACAAGAGTCTGAAGTATATATTCACACAGCCTGATATCAACCTTCATCAGAGGAGGTGGATTGAAGCAATAAATGATTTTGATTTGACCATCAACTACACTCCGGGCAAAGGTAATGTCATGGCCGATGCTCTCATCCGAATAGCTTATGTCAACAACCTCATGGTGGAAGAACAACAGCCTCTCTTGTGCGAGGAATTCCGCAAGCTCAACCTTGAAATTGTGGATCAAGGGTATCTTCTGAACCTTCTAGCAACACCTCTCTTGGAAGAAAAGGTCCGCTCCATTCAACTTGGTGATCCTTACACTAAAAAGATCATCTCCAATATTCAGCTTCCGAAGTATGAGTCTTTCCACGTCGACGACCAATGCACTCTTTTCTTTGAACACCAGATGTTTGTTCCGAACTACCCGGGTTTAAGAGAGCAAGTTCTCAAGGAGGCGCATGATTCTGTTCTTTCTATCCACCCTGGCAGCACTAAGATGTACATGGACTTGAAAACACAGTATTGGTGGCCCGGGTTGAAACGATATTGTGCCAAGTATGTCTCGGAGTGTGATGTCTATCGCAGAGTTAAAGCTGTCCATCAGAAACCTTCCGGTCTTCTACAGCCATTGAAGCCTCCGGAATGGAAATGGGAGAAAGTAGAGATGGATTTCATAACTAGTTTTCCAAGGTCGCAGAAGGGCAACAATGCAATCTTTGTTGTCATCGACGGGCTTTCCAAAGTAGCTCACTTCTTTCCCGTCAAAGAAACAATTTCTGCAATTCAGTTGGCTGAGCTCTATATCAACAGAATTGTCTCTCTGTATGGAGTTCCTCTTGAGATCAGTTCAGACCGTGGAAGCATCTTCACTTCCAAGTTCTGGGGAAGTTTCCAAAATGCTTTGGGAACAAAATTGAACTTCAGCACAGCTTACCACCCTCAGTCGCAAGGACAAGTTGAAAGGATCAATCAAATTCTGGAAGATATGCTCCGTGCTTGCGTTATCTCTTTCGGCATGAAGTGGGAAGAATGCCTTCCTTATGCTGAATTCTCTTACAACAACAGCTTCTAGAAAAGTCTAAAGATGGCACCATTTGAGGCTCTCTATGGTCGCAAATGCAGAACTCCGATTGGTTGGTCGGGCGCAGGTGAAAGGATATTGTTTGGCCCCGACATTGTAACTCAAGCGGAGGAGAAGGTTCACATCATTTTTGAAAATCTGAAGATTGCTCAAAGTCGCCAGAAGAGCAATTATGACAAAAAGCACACGGACATGGAGTATGTCCCTGGTGATCTCGTTTACCTTTGTGTCACTCCCATGAGAGGCACGCACTGCTTTGGTATCAAAGGAAAGCTAGCTCCTAGATGCATCGGTCCTTTCAAAATTCGTGGAAGAACAGGAGAAGTTGCTTATGCTCTAAAGCTCCCTGAAAAACTCAAGGTCCATGATGTTTTCCATATCTCTTAACTCAAGAAGTGCTTCAAGGATCCTGGCAGGACCGTGGACCATGAACTCATCAATCTCCAAGAGGATCTGTCTTATCAAGAACACCCCATAAAAATTCTAGAAGCCGTAGAAAGAAGGACTCGCAACAAGTCCATCAAGTTCTGCAAGGTACAGTGGTCGCACCATTCCGTTGATGAAGCCACTTGGGAACGCGAGGATGAGCTCCGTGCCAAGTATCCTACCCTCTTCGTGTCTTCTTCTTCTTCCTAGAATCTCGGGGCGAGATTCCTGTTTAGTGGGGGAGAGTTGTAGCATCCCAATTGTCTAACAATTGTAATGCTACTTGGTTTAGTAATATAATGGCTACTTTCTACATATAATTGTTGCATCATAATTATATCATGCTCATGTCATCATGCCACCTTGCATTTGAGCATCATATAAAAACCCTTCTTCATTTGGTTCTTATCTCATATGCATTATTAATTGTATTTGCCTCTTGATATATTGTATTTGTTTCTTGATAAATGCTTGATGCCCAAGTTGAGTTGGGGCATATCTTTTATTAACTCCACCACCTTTCTTGTCACCACCCCATCATTCCACCATTCCACCATATGTGAGCATTACATTTTATTTGAGTTTATCTCTAGCTCATGTGGGTTGGGATGGATCCATTTCTATTTCTACATGCTCTCACACTAGCATCTTGTTGTTTTCACATTATTGATATGTGGAGCCACCTTGGCATGCTTTGTGAGTAACACCCCTTATTCTAGCTTCTATATGGATTGTTGTGGAATATTTGTTCATGTTGGAATATTTCTAGGATAATATGCACATAGTGGAATATACACACTAGCATGTCCCAAAATATTTTTCAAAAATGATCATCTCAATCCACTCCACATGGAACCTTCCTTTTAATTCTTAGCTTGGCCCTTACTCCATATAATGGGAATGCACATGAATAAATGCCATGATTATTTATTTTTTCTTCACAAGAATTAAACATGGCATTTAATGCTTTTAGATGGGCCATGCAACCATAATCACCATTTCTTTTCTTTTGGTTTTTCTTTGTTTTTGAGTGGAACCTTTCTCTTGTGAGCTCTTTTATCTTTCTCTCACCATCTCCACCTCATCACCCATGCCATGCAGGATCTTGTAAAATCATCCCCATATCCATCTTTTCCCCCACACTTGATCAGGACATGATCATGCACCTTTTAATCCCTACACACTACCTCACCCCTCCCATCTCCATATCACCATCAAACCTAGTCCTCCTCCCCCTTCATGCTTGATCTTGCTTGGGGCATGAGTAAACCCTAATCACCATACCTAGTTAAACCCTAACTACAAAACCCTTCCCATGTCGAGCCCCATCTCCCTAGCTGCTCTCTCACCTCTCTCTCGCTGCTAGCAGGTCCCACCTAGACCCTCTCTAACCCTAACCCGAGCTACCCCCCTCCTATCCAACCCTAGCCATCTACTCCTAACCTAGCTCCAACCCATCCCTTCCTTTCTCTCTCTCTCTCCCCGCCATGAGGCCCCAACCGAGCCTGGCCTCACCCCTCTGCTGGCCCCCCTTGCAGCCTTTGCGTAGCCTCCCCACGACGAGCACGTGAGGGTGGAGCAAAAAGGTGGCCGAAGCCACCTTTCCCTTCCCGTCGCCCCCACGGCATCGCCCTCCCTCTCTGCCTCCTTTTATCCTCCCATCCTTCCTCTACAGCGCCAGAAACCCCCTCTGGCCTCGCGCCGCAGCCACCTCCTCCCCGCCAGCTTTTTCCATCGCCGACGAACCATATCGGCCTACTCCATCTCCCCCCACGAAACAGCCGGTGGCGTGACGCTTTTGGTTGTCGGGGAAGCAGCCGGCCTCCACGGCGACGTCCCTGCACGCCCCAGCGAGGAGGAGCCGATCCTCGGCGCTGCTGCACAACGACGGCCACCGCAAAACCCTAACTCCCCGGCCTCTGCTTCCTCACCGTTCCGTCGTCTCCCGCACCGATCCACCACCATCAACCTCCACGCGGTGAGTCCGTGATCCTCCCTAACAACCTCTCGCTCTCCGTCATCATTGGTCCCCGCCAATCGTTTTACCGAACACTCTCTGTGCGCCGTTGGTCGCTGGCGTCTGCCGTCTCCGTGTCGCGTACCGCTCACCTAGTCGCCGACCTGCTCCCTCTCAGCAACCTCCACCTACCGCAGTGGCTTCGCCCTCCGCGCGCACGCCCAGGTCACGGGTTCGAGTCCCCCGCGCGCCGCGCTCTGCCTGTCACGCACGGATCTGTCCGCGATTCAGAGAAAGGAGATCAACAGTGTGCTCTATGGTCACTTTACAAATAGCCCCCTCTTTTAATTTGCACTCAACCCGCGCTACATCGGGCCCCACCGGTCAACCTCTTTGTGAACGTTTTACAAAAAGGCACCCCAGTTTCAGCAGCCCCCAACCTACAGTCCCTAGCGCCACCCTGCAGGGTAAATCTTTCTGAAAGCCGTGTCCGCGGTTATGGACGACTTGGAGCACAGTTTGTCGATCATAGACAATTCTCACTAAAGTACCACTTTTAAATTGACTAAGTACCTGACTAGTAAATAGTGCAATACTCATGGAATGGTTAATAAAACTGCCAATGGATGGGGGGCTGTTCGTCCGCTTCCTCGTTGGTAAGCGAGGAGGAGGATGGATCTGTTAATTATACTGTTATAACTGTTGTTACTAATTAACGGACATCCGTCTATCATTGGTTAGGCGGATGGTTAGCGAGTATCTTTAGACTTGTTAGTTATTATCTTTTGCTGCAACTGCGTCACCCCAGGTTGTGTCCCCTTTAGTGGCATAAAGACTTGCTGAGTACCCCTAGGGTCTCACACGATAAATTATTTGATTCAGATGAACAGGTGTACTCGCAAGACGGATACTGGGTGGAAGATACGGATGATGTTGGCAACGATCACTCGGTGTAGAGATTCCGGAAACGGGGATCCGTGAGATCTGTGGGCGGGATGTGTTTATTTATGTGGCATCTTATGCCGATTTACTTCTTATCCGTACTCGGATCTTCTTTTCCGCTTCCGCATGATACTCTGATGTTTGATGTATGAGGAGTTATCCTAAAATATTATCTCTATCTAGGATAATTGAATCTTGCCGTATGGCGTTGCAATATTTCCTTTTATTTTAGATGGAATGGCTCTGAGGACTATTGTATGTGGCTTGCATACATACTCATTTGTGTATGTAGTTGATCCCTTCACCTGCCGATTACGCCGCTCGTTCTTGTCCCGATCCTCTGAAAGTGGTTAGGACGGCCGAAAGGTCTACCGTGAGTGGCCCCGGGCCCCATCGTACTATTTTAACCACTTTCGCTCATCCAGGCATGTAACTAAGAGTGTAATTCACCGAGGTAGTTACATGTTGGCATTTGAGTAGTTGGTTCCTTGGAGATAGGTAGTGGTGAGAATAAGAGAGCTTCTTCTTCCTCCTCTCCCCAATACAGCTCAAGGAGCATCTGTAACCTTGTGAACTTGGATAATACAAAACGTCTGTGTGTGGAATCACCACACTATCCCTTCCTGGATTCCTCTAGTGCATATTAGCCCCACCTTTAGCCTATCCATGGCATCTGCCGTGACACCACCACGACAGTTGGCGCCCACCATGGTGCTAGCGGCACTAGCAGGAGTGAAGATCTGGATGGGAAACCTCATCGGCAACGGCAAACGCATCGTCTCTGGGCTCGGTCAGCGCTTTGGAGCGCTGGACTACGTCAGCGACAATGCTGGATGCTTCGGCAAGCGACCTCCACCGTGCAATGGCGTCTTCATCAAGCTTGGCGCCCACAGGATCTACGTCGGCGTCGATGTGTCTTGCGTTCACCCGCGGCATGTCATCGAGGGAGGCGAGCCACCCCTTAGCGCGGTTCACGGTGAGCGTATCATCTCGCTCCCCTGACCGCACTGAGGTGATGATGACAACGCTTGACGCTGGCGCGAGCAAGGACCCGGCAGCAGATCCGGAGGTAGCACCCAAGGCACCAAGGAAAAGTAGAGGTCCTCCGCTACAGAGGCCAGAATGTGCTGCAGCAAGCAATAGATAGCTTGGCAAGTCCCATAGCACCTGTGGTAGATCCGGCTCAGGCACATGCCGAGTTAGAGGAAATTAGGCAGAAAATACTAGATGGTGCGAAAAAGATAGCCGCGGCTCAGCAGTCGTTGAACATGACACTGTGAGAGTACGCAATAGCAAATAAGGTAGATGCTATAAAAGTAAAGGGTAGAAACCTCATCAGTGAAATGAACAAAGAGGGTGAAACTAGAGTTGAGGAATCAAAGAATATTTTGTCCATGGGGCTGCCGAAGTACAGCACCCCGGCAAAGAACCTCAGAGCAGTAGATGCAGCCGCATCCGAGTTAGAGGGTTTGACGGGTGAAGCCCGGTAAAGACAGCAAGAGAGGGTCAATGAGTTAGTTCGGATCGCTAACAGACATAATGAAGAGTTGCTCAGGGTTAACCCGACAAGATCTAGGGCTTCCAAGATTGTTTATTCAGCAGTGGGCAGGGAAAGGAAAGGTAGTGCAAGGAAATGAGGATCGACAAAGTCTCAACCGAGGTCAAGCTGGCCGAGGTAACCGCGACCAAGGCAATGCCGGTCAGAGGAACGCTGGAAACGGCAATGTCGGACAGCGTAACTCGGCGGGTGCAGGGCAAAACCCACCTCGGCAACAGCGATAGCAAAGTGTACCTCGGCAAGAGCAGAATGCCGGCCAGGGTATGCGGCCAAATTATGATCAGCAGGAGCAAGACAGATACAACGACGGTGATTCGGAAATGGTGAATGCAGGATACCATAGGCCGGACCATCATGTGATAGGGTCAAGGTTGGGAAGCAGGAACTTGATGCCTGATGACGCCAGGTTAAAACTGGATCGACTCTATAGGTCGGAGCTAATTGAGGGGCAAGGTCCTCCGGGTCCAGCGTGCTTTGGGCTCCGGATCATGAAAGAACCTCCGGTGCCTAACTTCCAGTTACCTAGAGGCACGAAAACATATGAAGGCAGTACCAAGCCGGAGGATTGGTTGATCAACTACGCAACGGCAGTAAAAATTGCGACAAGCAATTTGAGATGGGCAGTGAGGTACGTACCTCAGATGCTGGAGGGGCCAACGAGGGTATGGTTAAACAATTTACCACCCGGTAGTATCAACTGCTGGATTGATTTTGTGGAAATGTTCGTCAGTAACTTCTCGAGCACGTATCAGAGGCCGAATAGGCCACATACCCTAGTGATGTGCAAGCAAAGACCAAATGAAACAGACAGGGAGTTCCTAACCCGCTGGTGCACCGTGAGAAACTCATGTGAAGGTTTGATCGAGTCTCATGCTATAGCTTGGTTTGCACAAGGGTGTAGATACGCAAGCATGCTGTGGTAAAGGTTACAACGGGATATGCCAACTACACTGGCAGAGACAATCCGGATTGCTGATTCGTACGCTTTGGGTGATCCGACTCAACCTAGGCTTGTGTCAAACGAGTCAAATGAGGAGTACTACCAGCGATATGGAGCCGGATCATCCCGGCAAAATGATTACCGGGGTAAGAGAAGAGACGATAGACCGGATTATAGGTACAGTTGGCAACAAGTTGCTGCTGCAAATCAAGATCAACCCGGTGCAGGGAGTAATCAGCGTCAGAAAACTGGAGGGCAGCAGTGGACTCCAAGAAATGATGGCAAGAAAACTTGGACGCCCGAGCAAAAGAGACAGTGGCAAGAAAAGAAAGACCGGTCGAGGTATACGTATGAGGCAATGCTGGAACAGCTGTGCAAATTTCACACGCCAAATCCGAGTAACCTTGGCGGGTCATACAACCCGGCAATGTGAGTGGATGAGGAAGATAGAGCAAAGTGGTTCGGGGAATGCTCATGCACCTCGGAACGATCAACCTCGGCAAGAGTTACCTCGGCAGCAGTTGCTCTCCGGAGCAAATACACAACAGTTAATGTTACCACCACCGCCGCCGAGGTATGAGAATCAGGAAAGAAGGGATGCAGTGCATCAGGTAGAAAACAAACATCAGCCAGATCAAAGGTACCCTGGAAATGAGGGGAGAAATGAATACAGAGAGCATCACCAGAGTTATTGTGTGTTTACCACGGAGGAAACAGATAGACAGAGCTTGCAACGCCGATATATGGAAGTGAATGCGGTTATGCCGGCAGTGACGAGCTATATTCCTTGGTCAGATCAGGAAATTATGTGGAGTATCAAGGACCATCCCAAGCTCATGCCGAGTCCTGGTTCATATGCACTGATGCTGGACCCAACGTTCATCGGGCCAAATATCAATGTGAGGTTTTCCAAGGTGCTGATTGACAATGGCAGCAACATCAACATCATGTATGTGGATACAATGCGCAAGTTGGATATCTCAGAGAACATGCTCCAAGCCACAAGGACAACTTTCCATGGCATTGTGCTAGTCATCTCCTGTGAACCCATTGGCAAAGTCCGGATTGATGTGTTATTCGGCACAAGTGGTAACTGCCAAACTGAAAATTTGGAGTTTGAGGTTGTGAACTTAGAAGGCGCATATCACGCGTTACTCGGCAGGCCAGCCCTGAACAAATTCATGGCAAGTAGTCACATCAGTTACCTGAAGATGAAGTTGCTCGGGCCAAATGGAGTAATTACCATAGCAGGAGATTTCTGACGTTCCATTGAGTTCGCATTAGCTGGGTCTAACCTGGTCGAGTCACTCGTGATCGCACAAGAAAAGAGAAAGATCCAGGAAGTGGCGGCATTGGCTCAGTCCGCACAGCAATATATGCCGGCGCTGAGTAACCCGCATGGAAGTGTATCATTTCAAGCAACAAAGGATACGAAGAAAGTGCCCGTCGATGATCTATTCCCGGAGCGCAGTGTAACAATTGGTGCCGAGTTAAGTGAGAAATAGGAAAGCGAGCTCGTCAACTTCCTCCGTGAGAATCAGGATATCTTTGCTTGGTCCACACAGGACTTGCAAGGTGTTCCAAGGGAGTTGGCCGAGCACTCTTTAAATGTGAGACTCGAAGCAAAGCCGGTGAAGCAACCTCTCTGCCGCTTCACCGAAGATAGGAGAAAAGTCATTGGAGATGAGATAGCTCGGATCCTAGCAGCTGGGTTCATCATGGAAGTGCTTTACCCAGATTGGCTATCTAATCCAGTGCTGGTAGAAAAGAAGAAAGATGATCCGAATGTGGTAGTGGTTTGGCGTATGTGCATCGATTACACGAACCTGAATAAGGCGTGCCCAAAAAGATCCATTTCCATTGCCAAGGATAGATCAGGTCATAGATTCTACTGCTGGGTGTGAACTGTTGTCATTCATAGACGCATATTCTGGTTTCCACCAGATACCTCTGAAACCGAATAATCAAATAAAGACTGCGTTTATTACCCCGTACGGGGCTTATTGCTATCGCACCATGCCTTTCGGTTTACGTAATGTAGGGGAAACATACCAAAGATGCATCAAAAAAGTTTACATGACCAAATTGGCCAAAATGTGGATGATGTGGTTATAAAAACCAAGGAAAGAAAAACGCTCCTTGATGATATCAGGAAAACGTTCGTGAACCTAAGGAGGTTCCAAATAAGCTTAACCCGGAGAAGTGTACCTTCGGTGTCCTGGCTAGAAAATTACTCAGATTTCTTGTCTCTAGCCGAGGTATCGAAGCTAACCCAACTAAAATCCGGGCCATAGAGCGAATGGAATTGCCGAAGTGTCCTAACGATGTCCAGAAGTTCACTGGTTGACTGGCATCCTTAAGTCGGTTTGTATGTCGGTTGGGAGAAAAGGCACTGCCTCTCTATATCAGCTAATGAAAAAGTCGGACAAGTTCATATGGATGCCGCAGGCCAATGAAGCCTTCATCGAACTAAAGAAAATGTTAGCTACTACACCGGTGTTAGCCTCTCCACTATCAAAAGAACCAATGTTGCTCTACATAGCCGCAACCAACCGAGTTGTAAGTGCAGTAGTAGTGGTAGAGCGCGACGAGGAGGGTAAGTTAGTGCAAAGGCTAGTCTATTACCTGAGCGAGGTATTATCAGCATCAAAGCAGAACTATCCTCACTATCAGAAGATGGCATATGGTGTATATATGGCAGCAAAGAAGCTGAAGCACTATTTTGAAGAACACCCCACCAAAGTGATATGTGAGGCCCCCATATCTGAGATAATGAGCAACAAGGATGCGAGCAGCCAGATCGCAAAATGGGCAATTGAGCTAGCCCCTTATGCTCCACAATACGACAAGAGAGATGCGATCAAGTCTTAGGCTGTGGCTGACTTTTTCGTGGATTGGGCTGAGATGCAATATGAGCCACCGTTGCCAGATCCGAACTACTGGAGAATGCATTTTGACTGATCAAAAACGAAAACCGGGTTAGGCGCCGGAGTTGTGCTTACCTCACCCAAGAAAGACCAGCTGAAGTATGTGTTGCAGATCCACTTTGCAGCATCAAACAATGTTGCAGAATATGAAGCACTTGTGCATGGGCTCAAAGTGGCAAAATAAATTGGAATACGTCGGATCCAGTGCTTTGGTGACTCGGATTTGGTAATTCAGCAATTCTCGGGACAATGGGATTCTCTGGATACAAACATGGCATTGTACAGATTTCATGTGCAAAAAGTATCGGGATACTTAGAGGGATGCGAGTTTCACCATGTACCCCGGCTGGAAAACGAGGCTGCTGACATACTGTCAAAACTCGGATCAACCCGACAAGCGATTCCACCAGGAGTAGCACTAGAGCACCTCAGAAAGCCATCTATCAGGCCATCCCCAGAATCCGAGTCCGTCTATATCCCGGCAAATCAAGAGTCGGAAGCTGTGCCCATGGACATTGATGTGGGAAGTGGTTCAGGAAACCTGGGGACTGCTTCACAGAACCCAGGGACGGCGCAGCATGATCCGGCTGAGGTTATGCCGGTGGATCAAATGGAAATTGACGAGGAAGTGTTTCCGGTGCAAGCTATACCAGCTTGGGCGCTGCCCATATTCCAGTTCCTGAAGGATGGAATTTTTCCTAGTGAAGAAGTGCTTTCAAGGCAAATTTAGAGGAGGGCAAAGGCATACACGATTATCAATGCCGAGCTATACAAGAGAAGTGTCACGAATGTCCTCCAACGATGTGTTGACCCGGAAGAAGGGCTCGACATCCTCCGAGATATACATCAGGGGGAATGTGGGCATCACGCCTCATCTAGAGCTTTAGTAGCAAAAGCTTTCCGGCATGGATTCTACTGGCCAAGTGCCTTGGAACAAGCAGAAGATCTAGTAACAAAATGCAATGGTTGTCAAAGGTATGCTACCAAGACACACATGCCAATGTCGGAGCTCAAGACCATACCAATTACCTGGCCATTTGCCGTATGGTGTTTGGATATGGGTGGCCTATTTAAGACGGCGAGAGGAAATGTGACCCATATCTTGGTTTGGTTGACAAGTTTACAAAATGGATTGAAGTAAAGCCAATAAGAAAATGTGATGGAGCTACAGCCGTGACATTCCTCAAAGATATCATTCTAAGATATGGTTATCCTCACAGTATCATAACAGACAACTGCACCAATTTCGTTGAAGGAGTATTTGTGCGATTCTACCGGGTTAAAAAGATCCTGCTGGACATTGCTTTAGTAGCCCACCCCGCATCGAACGAACAAGTGGAAAGATCCAACGGATTAGTGTTATCCGGGATAAAACACCGGCTCATTGAGCCGCTACAAAGATCAGCGGGGTGCTAGATAGAAGAACTACTAGTGGTACTGTGGAGTTTAAGAACAACTCCGAATCGATCAACAGGCTATACGCCATTCTTTCTGGTATATGGGGCAGAAGTTGTATTACCAGCCGACATAGAGCATGATTCGCCTAGGGTCACCCAATACACAGAAGTCGAAGTGCGAGAAGCCCGGCAAAATGATGTTGATCTACTGGAAGAAGCGAGAGAATTGGCATTGTCGAGATCCGCCATATATTAGCAAAATCTCCGACGCTATCATAGCCGGAAAGTAAACCCCCGAGTCTTCTGGGAAGGTGATCTGGTACTCTGGCTGGTACAACATACTGCTGGCATGCATAAGTTATCCCCCCATGGAAGGGTCATTCATTGTGAGCAAAGCATTACACACTTACTCTTATTATCTCATCGATGCAAAACCACAGGAGAAGAACAAGGCAGACAGGTCCGGCGAGGAATCTAAGCGTCCATGGAATGTAGCTCTACTTCGTCTGTTCTACACTTAACAAAGAAGTGTATGTATCTGAGTCTCTCATACGTCGGTATGTATGCCGGCAATGAGTTTATCAATGAAATCTTGGCACCTCGAGCAGTAACTCAGGGACTGCCTTAATAATATTTGTTGTCTTATGTGCTTGTTATTTATTTTTATGTCGGCTGGCTTAAGTTTCTTCTGCCTAAGCCGGATTAGTAGTGTGTGAGCACCAAAAACTCATCTCTTCGACTTGCTGTTGTCCAACAAGATTTGGCTTCATGGCAAGCAAGAGAAGAAGTTTGGAATTGCGTAGCACACGAAATACGACTAAGGAAAAGAACGTAATCAAGCCAACGTTTGTTATTCGGACTAACTTTATGTTTACCTTGTTTTTATTATGCTGGATTATTTTGAGCTAGTCCTAAAGTTTCCAAGTATTGTTAAGTCAATTTTTGAAACTCGGACTCGGAAGTCACAAAACCGAATCAAGGTAGACGCGAGCCGAGCCATGAAATTGGACAAACAAGAAAATGAAACTCGGGGACTATGCCCAAGTTAATCCGGGGTGAATAACTTAGTAGCAAAACATAATCAGTATGCTTAGTACATCTGCACCCGGCATACCGGGGATCTGATAAATTTCAAAGTGTTTTTTGGTGCTCAGGGAGCAGCAGCAGCAGGAGGGGGTAACTCGGCGCTAGCGGGTGCAGCAGTAGCTTCGGCCTCGTTGTCCGGGTTAGCTTCATCCTCGTTGTCATCTTCATTCTCTTTGATATCTGAAGCTTCGTCCTCTTCCTCGTCTTCCGAACCATCTTCGACGTATTCATCGTCAACAGCGCCAAGGAAACTTGGTCCTTCATTCCATTGATGGACGGGGGCAAACAGGATGAGGTTGTGGGCACAAGCCTTACGCCGGGCTACCCAATCCCTGGTGCGCAAGCGCTTGAGAAGCTTCAGATCTAGCTTTTCATACCATGTGAGAACAAAGTGGAGGACAGTTTCAGCTCTGGCGCGTGTGGCGGATTCCCTCTAGAGGTCAAGCTGGGTCTCACAATCCATTAATTTGGTAATCAGAGCAGTGGCCCCTCCGGAGTATCCTCACTAGACCAAAGGGCACAGAAGATCTGGATGGATGCATCCAGGAGACCCGAATCATAGTTCTTCACAATTTCAATGCGAGAGGATAGGCTGACCAGCAAGTCCTCCATGTCATAGGGAATGTTTTTAGAGCTAGGACCAGTTGGGGTACCCCTCTGCTGGCGGAACTTGGTAACCGCAGCAACCGCAATGGCATCGCCCTCTGGGAATTTGCCTGAAAACAAGACAAGTGAAATAAGTAAAAGAGTTTAACCCAGAGAAATTCATGTCGACTGAAGAAAAAGAACTTACGATAGATATGACTATGAATTCGAGTTAGCTCTATGGTGCAATCAGCACGCCTCTTCCGGAGCTTCTCAAGTTCAACATTTGGCGATTCAAGCTTGACGTCGGCCTCCTTCAACATCTCTTGATCTTTTGCAAGTTGAAGGCTGAGACGTTCTCGCTCCTCGGTGAAGTCTTGGCCAGCCTTGTCCATCTCAGTCTTGTGGAGCTCCTTGAGTTTTTTCATCTCAGCCTTGCGCTTGGCAATTTCATCATCTTTGGCCCGGAGTTTGGCAAGCTCGTCGTCCTTCTTCTTGAGATCTTCCAGGTGTTGCCCTGATTGTTCGAGAAAATGCAGCATCATATCAGGCACGGGCACACTATATTCAAGGGATGCTGAAACAGTTTGTTGACCCGGCAGAGCCGAGGTATGAATGTCTGCCGTGCTAAGGAGAAAGGAGAGAGAGCACGGAAATTGAGTAACCAAGGAGAATTACCTTTTACTCGGCCAAGTTCTTCCTCATAATTGTATTCTCGGCCTCCACTCCGGCTGCGCAATTCGAATGACAGATTAGTTCGGCTGAAAAACAAGGAAGGATAAGGAAGAAGTCGAAGAGAAAACTTACCCCTTTTCTCGAACTCAGCGAGAAGCGTGGTATGCTTTGTGCGCAGCACTTTGTGTGAGTCCAGGAGGCGCTGAAACTCGGTGGTCCGACGATTGGTAGTGATCTGAAAAGAGCAAGGTTGGCTCAGTTATGTGCATATTTGAAGTGTACAAAATCCGGGCCAAGTGGAACTTAACCCGGCTCTAGGTGTGTGCATATTCGAAGTGTACAAAATCCGGGCCAAGTGGAACTTAACCCGGCTCTAGGTGTGTGCATATTCGAAATGTACAAAATCCGGGCCAAGGGGAACTTAACCCGGCTCTAGGTGTGTGCATATTTGAAATGTACAAAATTCGAGCCAAGTGGAACTTAACCCGGCTGTAGGTGTGTGCATATTCGAAATGCACAAAATATGAGCCAAGTGGAACTTAACCCGGCTCTAGGTGTGTGCATATTCGAAGTGTACAAAATCCGGGCCAAGTGGAACTCAACCCGGCTCTAGGTGTGTGCATATTCGAAGTGTACAAAATCCGGACCAAGTGGAACTTAACCCGACTCTAGATGTGTGCATATTCGAAACCATTAAGGAGCTACGCTAGTTCTCTAAGGAGCATCCGGCCAAGTAACAAGTTACTCCCCCGGAGGCTCGGGGACAAATGGATATATCTCTAAGCACTTATGCGTATTAATTAAAAAAGCAAAGTAGCGTACCTCCATCATCCGGCCAGTGAGGTTGACTGCCTTGGCTGCTGTGTTCATTTGCACGCTAAATTCGGCAGGCCCAAATTTCTCCGAGAGATCGTCGTCAGGATTGACGAACTCCACTTTGTTCCAGTTGTTTACATATTCAATCAAGGCCGGAGGATAGCCATCTCCACTAAGCATGTGAGGCGCCACCAAACCTTTGGCATGGGCCTCCCTCCTCGCAACTTGGGCAGCAGCAGGGCTGGTATGCAGTGCGAGTTGCTTGCTAGCTGACCCGGGGGAGGCATCTTTCTTCGGCAGATTTTTCTTAGGCAGCATGGACACAAGCGTGCACTGTCCAGCTTTGATGGATGCTGTCTTGGTGGCCCCAGAACCTTTCTTGGCCTTGGGTTGCTGTTGGGAGGCTGAAGTTTGAGCTGCAGATTTGGATTTGGGTGTAGCCTTGGTGCGAGATGGGTCTTCTCGCCGAGTCTTGGAAGACTCGGACGAGGCAGAAGGAGTTGGTTCTGGTGCTGGTGCTTGTGTTGCTGCTGGTACTTGTGGTGCTGCTATTGGTACTGGCGCTGGTGCTTGTGCTGGTGTTGGTCTTGGCGGTGGTGTTGTTGCTGCTGTTGGTACCTCGGAGGTGACGGGTTACGGCTGAGCCGATGAGGAGCTGGGAGCATCCGCTACCTTGGCAGAGCCACTTCCCCCTGCTCCAAGGTTGCCCTCCTTTGGACGAGGTGGGCTAGAACCCGGAGCAGCCACTGAACCCTCCTGAATTGGGCTCAATGGGCGTGTATCGTCGCCACGAGGGGGAGATGGGCTCTGCCGGAAGGAAGAGGAGATGCTAGAGCCGCTCTGGGGAACCTCCACCGCAGCCCTGCCGAATCAAACGATGAATAATAAGTTATAACAAAAGAAAGGCATATAGATAGAAAAGCACAAAGTAGAGAATTGGACAAAGAGAAAAGTGACTTACTTGTCAGAAGTCAAAGGCTCCTTGGGCTTCCAAGCTCTCCGAGTTATGGCCTTAGTTGGAGGCTTGGTGGTGGTCTTGTCTGCGGACTTCTTTCGCCTCTTGGTTGTTTTGGAAGGTCCGGGGGAAGCGGCGGAAGTGGCAGCCTGTTTCTTAGACGCGGCTGGGACCGGCTCACCCATAGCGAGAGGAGGATCTTCATGGATCTGCCCAGCCGGGTTAGCTGAAGCCAGAAATGCGTAAGAAATGGGTACAGCGTCAAATGCCTCCATCACCTCAACGTCAGAATCATCTTCATCGTCAGGCCAATCCCTTAAGGAAGAGAAGTTACCAGTGGGTCGCTTGGTTGCATCCGAGAATGGCAGGAACATTTCCTGATCCGGCTCCTCCTCGTCCGAGACAAGTCGATTCTTCGCCCATTTGAGGGAAGGCTCGGTGCCATCTTCAAGGGTTTGCCGAAGAAACAACTAAAAAGAAAATGCAAAGGGATCAAATAAACAACATACTCCGACATAGGATACAACTCAGAAAGGGATTGAATCACGAGATTTACCGTAGGAGGAGGCTTGTCCCGGCAATAATGCTTCAACCCCCACTCCCAATCAGCGGAGAAGTCCTTGTCGGTCGTGAAGATGGCCTTGATCCGGCGGAAGATCTCAGTATTGCTCAACTCGAAGGAGGAGGTCCGGTTGGGGTCAAGTCGCCAGCTCATATGGCAAAGTTTGTGTGTGCGCTTCTAAAGGGGGGAAATCCGGCTGCGGACAAATGTCATCATCACGTCCTCGTTGCGCAGCCCCAGATCCTTCAGCTCCTGGAACCTCTTATTGACCTGATTCGCCAAGGAAGTTGGTTTCTTGGGAATCCGGTCCCACAGATCCGGATTAGGAGGACCAATTGCGAAGGGGCGCAGCCGGATCAGATCTTCATCTGTGTCGTTCCTCACATTAAAGAAGGTTCGGGCCCAGCCCTTGCAGGAATCAAGCCCCGTGACCCGGGGAAAAACGGATTGTTTCCGGGGTGAGATGGAGGCCGCACCAAATTGGGTCAGGTGTTTTTCCTCCAGGGCAAGCAGCTTATCCGGAACAACGTTTCTCCCTAGACCAAAGAACCGGATCCAGAGCTCCTTGGTAGGCCACATGCTGACATATCCCTCTATGGCGGATGCGAAAGAAGAGAGGGATGTGATGGCATTCGCCGGAAGATGGTGAGGTTGGAGTTAATAGACGTTGATGAAGTCATGGAAGAAATCACTCACTGGCAGGCCGAAGTCGTGCTGGAAGCGAGAGAGGAATACGACGAACTCACTTGGATTGGGTGAGGGAGCGAGCTCCTCGGAGGCAAGGCGAGAAATCACGCCCTCCGGGATGTGGCGGGTGCGGTAGAGCCAATCTAGGTCGTCTTGGCATACCCAAGAACCGGCCCAGGCACCACGCTCCATGGTTTCCCCTCCTTCCTCCATCTCTTCTTCAGCGACAGCGAGCTCCTCCTCGGTCATCTCCAGGTCACTGTCCTCGCCGGCCCATTTAGACAAGGGAGGCAGAGGCTTGGAGTGGCACGGACCCATGACGGTGAAGCAGCGCGGGAGCGGCAGCGAGGCTAGTGCGAATAAGCACGGTGCAGCGGCGACGCTGCAGAGCAGATGCGGCAGCGGCGGCGCTGTCGCAAGGAAGAAGAAGAGGCAAAGAGGCAGAGAGGCTGGGGGGCGAGAAGGGGAAAACGCCTAAGGGACGTGCCCCCTCCCCTATTTAACCACGCCCTAGTGGTGGTAGTGGGATCGTGTTGCGCGTCGAGGCCACACAGTGTGACCGTGAATCATCCGGATTAACCAATCAGAGGCAAGCCACAGGAAGGGCCACAGGAAACAAGGGATCCCATGATGCGACGTGGTGATACAGTTAACAAGGAGGCAGCTGCGACGCGACTTGTGCAACAGTAACCAGTGACAATAAGTGCAGTAACTAGCACAGGCCCTTAAAATGAGGCAAGGAAATGATTACCCTCCACGTAGGACATGGGGAAGTGTATGAGGGAAGGAAGGATAGTCTGGAGAACCGAAGGGTAGCCCGGCCAGCGAGTGATGGCTCAGAATGTGCCAAGGGAATGCTACGCCATGGGATCCGAGCTATAGAGTAACTCAGAAAAGGGAGCAAAAATATTGAACCTGTTGTGGCCTTAACAGCTAGAGTTGCTAAGACCGCACCATCTTCGGGGACTAATGTTGGGGGATACCCCCAGGTAGGGTCACGCCGGGGTATAAAGGCCAAGTTAGCTGAGGTATGGCATGGTCAAAGCGAGAGCTAGCCGGACCACCTCAAGGTGGGCCGACTTATGGAGTAACCCGGACCGGAGGATGCCCACCTGACTATGTCTCGGCCGACGTATGTCGTAAGCCGGTAGGATATTTGTAACTTGTATGCAGGTACCTACGGAGCCGGGTTAACCAGGCCTGATCCGGGTTATACCAGGCTTGCGAGAGAAGGAAGGTATCTCGCTGGTCAAAAGGTGACCTCTGTGCGCAGGAGCATGAGCGAAGCGAACAGAGGGAGGGACCAGCGGGGCGTGGCCGACAAAGGTGATGTTGCCTATGTCGGCTGACGCTGGCACCGCAGAGGGTCACGTACCCTCTGCATGGCTTACGACGGCAAAAGAAGACCCGGTCAGTTTGCTATTTTGCGAGAGGCATATTCCTAGGAATATGCCTCCACGTATGCCCTAGCTATTAGCCTGGCCTCCCCTTTATAAGGAGTGCCAGGACCTCAGTATAAGGGGTTGTCATTTGAGTAGTTGGTTCCTTGGAGATAGGTAGTGGTGAGAGTAAGAGAGCTTATTCTTCCTCCTCTCCCCAATACAGCTCAAGGAGCATCTGTAACCTTGTGAACTTGGAGAATACAAAACGTCTATGTGTGGAATCACCACACTATCCCTCCCTGGATTCCTCTAGTGCATATTGGCCACACCTTTAGCGTATCCATGGCATCTGCCATGACACCACCACGACACCTACGCAAGCAATTATCTGTGCAGAAGGAGATCTCGCTAGATTTTGCACGTGACATTGTGAGGCTGCAGAAAGTGCTCGACCGTAACTTGAACAAGCAAGAACATGCCATCAAGATAATCAACGAGCTCATGGAGGAGAAGAAGAATCTTGTGCAAAGGTGCACTCTCTTGCAAGACGAAGTCACTGAGGCACTCAGAGGACGCATCAAGGAAACCAAGGCTGCCATCCGAGCCTACCATGACATGAACCGTTACCTGGATGTGGTGAAAGAGATGAAGGAGGACATGAGCAGAGGGATCACCGTACTCGAGGGTGTTCGCAAAGAGAACGAGGAGCTAAGGGCTTAAAAAGCCGAGTGTGTTTTTGCCTTGCTGCCTCAAATGTGTGAAATAAAGGCTATTGGGCTACTAACAAAGCTGTACAGCGGCCCTGATTAGCAGCCAAGGGAAAATGGTGTCCCAAAGCCGTTATCATTTCAACCATATATAGAAAGAAATGCGACAGAAAACCTTACCTATTCATGTACTTGACATGTCCTTTCATTTTGCTTACTCTCAAGGCGTATCGGAGCAATGCCCAAGTCTGATTCCCGTTAGAGGGGGCACGAATATCAGTTCATGCTCCACTCCTTTTGTAATGTTTAGGGTTTAGGAGCAATGCCTAGGTCTGCTTCCCATTATAGGGTGCACTAAGAATCCTAGGGCAACTCCTTATCTATCTGGACATGTTTTGGTGTTCATGTTCATGAATGGACACCATGTGCTCTTTCCATTATGTATATGGACATGGATTTCTGCATTATGAGTTTGCCACTAGCCCACTACTATTTGGTGATATTGGAAAAACCCCACAGCACACTAAACTGCAGATAATCCTTATTTATCTTTGAAATTGAAATTATTACAGTGCCACTAGTCGATTCATAAAATGTTGATTAGTCCTAGATTGCTTCTTCCTTGAAATTATGACAGTGCCACTAGTCGATTCAGTTAATTATGGAAACTAACCAGCTTGTCCTAGTGAACTGAACAAACCATACTATGTATTTTTGTCGCAGGGAAAGAGGCGAAAGCTCAACCAGGACCTAGCGACCTGGCTAAATGACAAGAATTCCCAGAAACTGGCCTTTGACCACCTGCGCGCTGAAATTGCAGTCCTTTCTGACAAGTGCCAGAAACTCAAGGAGTTAAACGTCGGTTGGGCAAAGCTTCACAAGGAAGGTCGCACCTCGGCTAGGAAGACGGAGATCATGAAAGGGATCTTGAAGGAAAATCGTATGCTATGGACCAACTTCTCGAATCCGTGACGGAGCGCTGGAACTTGCAGCTAGCGCACGACAAAGTATTGAAGGAGCTGGCCGATCTTAGGGAGAAAAACAAGCAGCTCCGGGCCAGGCTTGCTTGAACCCAACATATGTCTATTTAGTACTGAACTGCCTGGTTTATCCTCTGCAGTGGTGATTTTGTAAGCGTGAACTTAACTCTATGCACGATATGTGTGTTTGTCTGAAATTAATTTTCTTGAGGATTGAGTTTGGCTTAGTTAAGAAAGCGCAACTGCAAGTCTTACAGTTAACTAGTTTTAGGCATTGGCACAACATTAATTATTCATCTTGAATTTCCTTTATCCTCGGTAGTTTGTCCTTGGTCACCCTTGCGCGCCTTCTTCAGTTCCTTCCACAGATCCACAATGCAGTATTCTAGCTTCTTCTTGTCTTCCCTAAGCTGATCCCTCTCCTTTTCTGCATTATGAATCAGCAACCCGTGACTATCCTGAAGCTTCTTTGCAGTTCCAACAACCAAGCTCCCATTGATTCTATCACTTAGTTCGGACTACAAATTCTCGATTTCTTGTTCCAGCTCCTTATTTCGTACCGACAACTTGTAATTTTTTTCAACTGCATCACAAGAATCAGTAAATCTCCCTGACCTTTCCAACTCATACATCTCCCATAACTGTGTCAAACATTTCTTAAGTGCATCTGGCCACTCAAGATCCACCCACTCTACTGCTTTACACACCGGGCCAACCTAAAAAAACACACACTATAGTGTTATGAACATACACGATACATTTTTATTCATGTCACCATTGCACACAATGTAAACAAACCTGATTTGTACAACCCAAAAACCTTATCCCAGTGTTACAGCCTTTGAATGCAACATATCTCCTCAGTTTTAGCCCATGGTCACATGGCACTTCTCCATCGAGATCTAGGCCCTCCCGTTCGGAGTCATAGATCGTTCGTGGTACCTATAGGTGAACGCAAAGCTGGAATTGAACACGATTGCATGCACATATGGAGCTCAAATCGAGAGATTTACCATTGCCTAACCCTAGCCCGAGAAAGTAGAGGAACTCACATTGTGCAAGGAATACTCGATGTTGGAGAGAAGGCTGTCGCTGCTCGACTGGTCATCCTCGTCGTTCCAGGACAGCATGGCGAATGCATCGTCGCCGTTGACGGCGTCAGCGTCGATGAGGAGAGAGAGAGAGAGAGAGAGAGAGAGAGAGAGAGAGAGAGAGAGAGAGAGAGAGAGAGAGAGAGAGAGAGAGAGAGAGAGAGAGAGAGTAACCCTTCTACCGCTGCAACAATGACTAAATTAGCATGTTACAATAGTTTAATGGATACCATACCCTCTTCATACATTCTTATTTCAAATATTAAACCTATACTCCCTCCACCCCAATTTCATTGCCTAATGAAAACATACCAGTATATTACATCATCTAAAGAAACAAAATCATGTCAACTACAAGGTACTTATGCATCACTTGTTCAGTCATGGTTTAACAAAATATTACATTACAATCTCTCAAGAAACATAATCACAGAAACAAGTATATTATATCAACAAAAGAAACAAAATCATGTCGACTACAAGGTACTTACGCATCACTTGTCTAGTCATGGTTTCACAAAACATCACATTACAATATCTCAACAAACATAATCACAGAAACAAGTATATTACATCAACTCAAGAAACAAAATCATGTCGACTACAAGGTACTTACGCATCACATGTCCAGTCATGCTTCACAAAACATTACACTACAATCTCTCATCAAACAAAATAACAGAAACAAGTACAGTACATCATCTCAAGAAACATAATTTTGTCAACTACAATGTATTTATGCATCACTTGTCCAGTCATGGTTTCACAAAACATTACATTACAATGTCCCAACAAACATAATAATAGAAACAAGTACGGTACGCCATCTTAAGAAACATAATCATGTCAAATATAATGTACTTATGTCTTATTACAACAACGATGGTTTCAGTGAGTGACATGTCCGAAAATCTCAACAGCTCGCACAACATTATATTGCAATCTCTCAACAAACATAATCATAAAAACACGCTCTAAATGCAACAGCAGTCAATGTTACAAATACAGACGGGCAAACCCCGCGGTCCATATGACAAGCCTAGGGTAGCGGATCTCATCAACGTTGACTACCTCATTCTGTTCAGCCACTACAGGGGCCTCTACATCCACTATAACCTGTTCAACAACAACAAAAATGTTACCAAGGAAGAACACTTTCCTAGTTCGCTTCTTTCAGCGCATAAGATCTTCAGTATCCAAAACATCTATGAATTGCTGCTTCTTATGATGCCACCACCAGATTTGTGCCATCTGCTTAGGGACAATACCGATTTCCTTAACCGATTATCTCTCTCATTTTATCAAAAGTTATGTTTTTGGAATCAATGGTGATCTCCACAGTACATGACGAAACTGGCTTATTAACTCCCTCATCAAGTTTTTCCATGTATGAATCCACCTCTATGCGTATACTGAACTTATCTAGATAAGCATGTATTGGTCCGTATTCTCTAGGAGCCGAAGCTCTAGAAGCAAGATCTCCATCATCTTCATACATATCAACAATCATTGCTTCAACTTTCACCTTACGACCAGCTACACAACACTCCCAAACCATATGAAGCTCATGGGAGTGCTCAATTTGCTGATAGGTATCATTCATGTTGCGCTACACCAATTTTGTCATCTGTCTAGAACCCAGTAAATCCTAGCGGCAAGCATATCTACCAGCTGTGAAACAGACACAACCTCTTTGCAATTCACAAGCAGATGCACATCTTGCCCGAACACAACCCTCTTGCAACCAAAATCAAGTTTTGCAGTGTACTGGCGAACATGAACTGTGAACTCATATAGGTCCCTTGTATCAAAGTTGTGCCTAATTTGATTAAAAAGGGGAACTTTTTAGTTCATTCGATTCTATTATGTCGTAACTAATCTACTTGTAAGATAAGGCACAAATAAGAAAAATTCACCTCTCGCTCTTCTCCCGGGGTTTTTTCTTCGAGATTTTGGTGCTGCATCAGCCCACCGGAGCCGAACAATCCACCGCCGTCCTTGCTTTTCTCTTCAACCCGCTGCTTATAGGTACCTTGGGAGCAGAATCCTTGCTGACTGGGGTTGAAGACCTCGCCGCTGCTTCGCGTTGAGCCTTAGACTCTGGCCCCGACGAACCTGAATCAGTCGACGACGTAGCAACAATCTTCGCCTTGCAAGACATGCTGGGCCGCCATTGTCGGATTCAGTGTCGGGGGAGGGAGAAGAAAGGTCCTCTACCGTTGGAGATTCAGGGTCAGGGAAGGGAAGAAAAAGGACTGCCGCCGTAGCAGCCAGATTTTGTGTCGAGAGTTAGGAAAGTACAGTAATGAATTTACCCCTACGACACGTGTAGGGTGGCTAAGAAGAGTGACCAGCGAAGAAGGGGCACATCAGGAACTAATGTAATGGAATATCCTGCCTTAACGAACGCGATTTGAAAATATTGGGTTTGGCCATCATTCACTCGAAACACCCCTAGCAATTGGCGCCCCAACTATTTGAATCGCGGTGATTAAAATCAACTCGGTTACCGCGGTGCACTAACGCCTCAACTTTTGGGCCACAAAATGATATTCTCCTTAAGGGGTCCATTATAATTTATAGACAAACTGAAAAACATGGGACGTATGTAAATATCAATCCATTATCAGCAAAGTACGGACACTCTTTCATTGATATCCACGGTAACAATAGGCAACATCAAAAAGAAATTCAGGCAAATGACATCCTAAGTACTTACCCAATGACAGAACATGTGACAAAATTAAATATGGAAGTTTCTTTTAGCATGATATCCTTGCATTATGAGCTAAAAGCATGCCTTTTATAATATTCATGTCTGCATCATACTCATAGTTGATACAACTTGACCTCCCACATCTGCATGAGAAATTTAGAAGAAAAAATATATTTGAATTAGCTTACTATATACTGGTTCTTATATTTGAGCTTGCAAGATGCTAAATTTAAACAATATAACTATCGTTAGGATATGAGAATCTATTATTGTAGAGCAAGTCCAGTGGAAGCGGTAATTTTGACTCAATATATGTCTATTTGTAGAGATCTGAAAAAAATCGATGCTTTGGTTTGAACTGACATTCGGATAGAAGCGACAAATCTCACTTTCTATATCTCACTCACATATATTATATTTATTTTCTATACCTACCAAATCTCTCTCGCTTAAAAACAAACATTTCATAGAACATAATGTCGATACAACTAAACAATTCATATATACTCCATAAACTTCGGCACAATCATCCATCCTAGTAATAACATTATTGGAAGCAGCTGAATTCAGCGAGATTCTACCAAAAAAATAGAGCAGCCACTAACAATCTCTCTGCCTCCCAATTTGCCTCACACTGTCAGCAAATAAGCACCAGGCAACATCATCATCAGATAGCAAAATAGAAGTAGCAAATATCATATAACAACACAGCAGGCAACAAAAAGTTAGAGCACGAGCTAAAATATCTTTATCTACTAGCAAGCATCGCAAGAAATTCTCGCTATCTTCCCCAATAAGCTGCTACCATAGCCTCCTCTCTTCCCCTGCTTGCCCACATCACCGCGACATGGCCATGCCTAGACATTTCATCAAGATTACTTACGCATCACTTGTTCAGTCATGGTTTCACAAAACATCACATTACAATTTCTCAACAAACATAATCACAGAAACAAGTATATTACATCAACTCAAGAAACAAAATCATGTCGACTACAAGGTACTTACGTATCACTTGTTGTAACATCCCAAAACTCAAATCCAAGTGATCAAGATCCAAATCATCAAATTTAGAGTTAACAAAAACTTTTCCATTTAAAAATATTAAAGCATTCCTATGTGTGTGCATTTTAAATAAGAGTTGTTTTGAATTGCCATGATTAAGTGATCCATTGATTGTAAAATGATTCTTAGGTGAAATAAACATCATCTAGATCATTCCCAAACAAATCCCAAAGAAAAACAATTTAAAATAAATAAAAGAAGCAAATGGTCATTTGTGCCATTTTAACTACCATGCCTACTTTGGCTATTCCTAGAACTCAATTCTTAATAGAAACAAGTGTGGATCTTTGCACCCCTTTCTAGTACAAGTAGTGATGTACCAAGGCCCACTTTGTGATCTACCAAAAACTTTCAAACACTAATTTTAAATGGCAATTGAAAATTGAATCTAGTGTAGGTATCAAGATCACACTATTTCAAAAACCACTCAAACGAACTTCATTTTGAAAACCCACGCAACGAAAGATGCTCAAGCATGTGATCAACAACTCCACCAAAATTTAGCTAAACATTCAAAAACTTTTCTCCTGCGGCCATTGTGTCGAACACCTTGCAGACAGAGCCAATTTAGCCTAACTATTACTTTTTTGATCAATTCTTGTCGAGCCATTTGGTTTGCATTGATCATTCTTGTCTCCCCTGAGCCCAACCAGACCAAAATCCACCCTAGTTCTAGCCCCTGGCGCTAGTGCAATGCCGCCCCGACACCATGCTCGCCGGCCAACGTTGCTAACACAGCAGCAGACTGCCAGTCCCTCTCTACCGCTCCAGGAAGCTAGGCGCCACCCTACCGCCGCCCACGGTCCACCCCACGGCCACTGCCAGCCATTGGACCACTCCCCAACCTCGCCGCCCATTCTCTCTGCGCGCAGCTAGAGCGCGCCAGAGCGCCCTCACCGCCAGCACGCCACAGACCGCCCCTCGACCCAATACCATGCACGCCGCTCCACCTCGACCCCAGCAACCCGCCAGACACGGCCATGCGCCACCGTGCGACCCACAGTCGCAGAGCGCCGTGTTGAGCACCGCCTCTATCTCCCAGAGCACGGGATGCTCCCGACCAAACGACATCGCCCCTAGCCACGCATTTAAGTCGTGGAGCATCGCCAGGAGGCAGGACATCTTCCCCTACCTCCAGCCACGATGATAGCTCGTTGTACAGCCCTCGTCGGAGTCGCCATCCCATCCCGTTCGGTCGCCTCGTTGACCTATAAAAGGAGGCCACCCCAGCACAAACTCCTCACACCATCTCACTCCCCTCTCTCCACTAATCCTTCCACCCCATCCCCGGAGCAAGGCGGGCCGCCGTTCGCCAAAATTTTGCCGGAGCTTGCCGCAGCAGAGGAGGAGAGGCATCGTTGATTGCGACCACACCAGGAGCCGCCACGACCACGCCTAGAACCACCGTCGTCCACCAGTTCGATCGCCCCCATCGCCACGTCTAGTTGGAGCTCTGGTAAGCCCCCATGTACCCCCACCGAGCCGCTAGGTTTAGCTCTCACCGGCGACCTATTCGCCGGGGAGGACGATCCTCAGCCGTCGATCAACCTTTTAATCGTAGTGCTGAGAGTGCCCAGTACCACTTCGCGTTTGATGTGTCGCTGACCTGCGGGACCCCCTGTCAGTTGTCATCCGTGCCGCGGAGCGCCACTGGGCCGGCCCATTAGTTTTCCCGCGCGACCCAGTTAGTTCAAATATAGATTTTTCTATATTAGTTTGAACTCACTTCTATCCCTTAGTTCAAAAATTAAATCAAGAAGATCTACTGAATCAAATTGAGTGATTCAAATTTTGTTAGAAAGCTACTGAAAAGATCTATCCAAGACCGTTGGATTTAATTCATTTAGATATGTCCTAGTAAAAAATAACAAGACAGAAGCTTTTGCACATTCAAACATTTTTATAAAATCAACCATGATAGCTTTTTAGTTGATTCCAACTCTCAAAAATCACATTTAACAATACCTATCTGAATATGTAATAATATTAAGGTTTGCATGCAGTGACTTTCGACTAGTACCAAAATAATGCTATATAGGCATTTCTAGTCACTTTAAATCATTAAATTCTAAAACTTAAACTTATTAAAATGTGATCCAACCCTTAAATCACATTCCCACATGATAGAATATGTGGTGAGGACATGTGTCCACATGATCCCATATTTTAAGTGGTGAATATTAAATCTTAGTTAATCTCAGTGAGTAGAAATTACTTTTCTTAAATAAAAAGAATAAAGCTAGTTAATAAAACATTGTGATGCTTGTGATGATAGTAGATCATCAAATGTGTGCCTTAGAGTGCTAAGTAGACTAGTTAAGTATTGTTTGGTGATTGTGTACTCTGTATGTATTTATAGACGATAGTACCGACCAAGCTTTCGAGGAGGAGGAGTTCTACCAAGAAGAAGAGGAAGAAAACTTCAACCACTTCACCAACCAAGGCAAGATAAAACTTGCAAGTATTATACTAGCAAGCCATCATTAACAATACAAGCTATTGTTAGCAAGTTAGAATTAAGTTAGATAACCTAAGCAAGATGCACTAGGCATGCTTTGGTTATACCACTTTGACTATTTTACCTATCCCAAGTTTTACCTTCAAGCTTTTTACTTTCTTTACTTTACCCAAGTCCCTTACTTGTTTTGAAGGTCGAATAAAAAGTATAAAACTTGACCTATATAGATAACCTTAGATGTCATTCTATGGCATGAGATTGATCTTAGCATCCCACCTTAGTGAACACACTTAACTTAGTAGTTTAGAGCTAAACTAAAACTTGAGTCACTTTAGATGGGAATATTTGGTGAAAATGAATTGTGAAAACCTTGGAATGATGAGTCATTCTATTGAGATGTTTTGACATGTGTTGAGAAACACCAATGGTTTATGATGATGAAAATGTTGAGGCATGAGCCTTAGCCCTTTTACAAAAACTGATGGTTGGATTCGGATGCGATACCATTCCAATTTTACCGTACAACCACAATACCTGAATTGGGTAAGGCTTAGCTGGAAATTTATATGCATTAGTATTAGTTCCCTCGCAGGAGAGGTTTGAGCTGAGGCTACCTCTTAATGTTGTCCACCTATGTAGTGCCCAAGATGACAGAGGGTCATGGTTGGGAGGCCATGCTCATAGGAGAGGTGCTTATACTAGAGTGTGTAAAGGAAAGGTTATGTTTGATTATCTGCATACTAAGTATGATGATTCAGGGTTATCCCTGACAGATGTATCGAATCTTGTGGCGAAAGTGTACCACCTCTTCAGAGTGTCAAACTATTTGAATAGCCGCATCCACGGTTATGGACAGTTGGAGTGGCCATACTGTTTCGTTGTCAGATGTTTTCAAAATGACTTATGAAATGAATGATGAATCTTGACTTGACCACAACAGATTTGTGACTATGACCCTAGCTTCCCAACTTAAGTGATTCTAGAACTTTATTTTATCTTTCTTTGTTTCAGAACTCAGATTAGGTTTCAAACTTAACTTTATAGTTAAACTTAGAGTTAGCATTCACATTAGAACTATACTACTTGTTAGTGGTAGTTTGCGAGTACTTAAAGAGTACTCATGGCTTTTGTCCCTGGCTATTCTCATTGCCATACTATGAAGGATACTACCAAGATGATGGCCAGCAGGACGGCTATGATAACTAGGACTATCTGCCTTCGTCAGCATTGCCTGTGCCCCTGAAGATGAACCCCACCGCTACACTTATTATTTATTCCGCTGCTTGTTGTATTAAGACTGGATCATGAGATCCTTATTTGTGTAAGACCTTATTTATGGTTTGTAATGGATGATGTACTGTGATATCCAATCTGTTATGTCTCGCAAAAATGGTAATCCTGGGATTGCGATGTATGACATAACAGGCATCTGGGATAAAAATCCGGGTGTTGACAAGTTGGTATCAGAGCCATCCTAACCATAGGAGACCCTAGTTAGAATGGACGTCCGAACCAAAAGCTTAATTTAAAAACCAAAGTGAGTATTTATGAAAAACGATTTCCTCTCTTACCCTTTTGAATGCATTCTTTCTCAAAAATTCATGTTCCTACAATTCTAACATTACTACCTAAAATTTGACACACTTGATCACCTCACTAACTTCCTCATCCTAAATTCATGTAGATGGAGACTCAGTTCAGCAAGTTCTACCAGTTAGGCAACGTAGGCCAGCTGATCTTCGAGAGGGATCTAGATTCACTGTTTGAGTTATTGGGATGCCCACATCTGGAGTTTCTTGGAGCTCAACTTCCTGGACCCCCAGGAGGAGATTTGCAGTGGCTAGTCACTGCTGATCTTCGAGGAAGCATAGAAGCACCAACGTCCGGGAGAATCCAGTTCTCCATAAGGGAGAAGAACTGGCTAGATGGATTAGCCAGGGCGATGCATGAAGCTCTCGCACGTCTATGTGCCCTCAGTGTCAACCAAATCCAAGGAACCCGTTTTGCTCACTATGCAAGGTGTGACTTCATGGGAATGCCGATGGATATGCCAAGTCACCCGGAGTTGAAGCGTCAAGTGGAGAACCTTGACTTCCTACTGTACGACCGCCAGAAGGAATTGGACAATGCTAGGGAGTTTGCCAACCACAACCGTGCCATTGCCGACCAGAAGGCCCAGACTTTCTCACTACTAGTCAAGGACCGTCAGTCTCTTCGCCTCCAGCACGAAAAGAAGGATTGCACTATCGCCTGTCTTCGCAAGAAGGTGGCCGACCTCGAGAAGACTGTCAAGGACCAAGAAGCTTAGCTTGCAGCAAAGGAGGAAGAAGAGGAGGGTGAAGACATCTAGGGAGACATGGATTCTTACCTCAGCAATGACGATGAATTTCTGGAGGAGGATGTCGTGGACTTCTACACTGACGATGAGGACTCCGACTTCATAGACGATGAGTAGATGCACTAGAGCACTGTCGTAGCATGAGATGTATCGGTCCCACTGTATCGTAGCTTGCAGAATGGTTCTTCAAACCATCTGTTTTCCTTTGTTGTTGTGGTGTGTGTGTGTGTTTGTATCGTGTGCTTGTTTGAATGAATGAAATGAAGTTAGTTGCAAAACGTGGGTCAAACTCAAAGTTTCAGCTTTGAAACCAAAACCATGAACCTTAGAACTTTCCCTCTTACCCCTTTATCTACCTTAATCTTCAGATGACTCATGGAAACCCCGGAGGGAGCAGCTCATCGCAAGACCCAATGCTGCAGATGTTAGTTGCAGACCATGAAGCAAGCAGGGCAGAGCGCCAGGCCAACTTAGCAACACTGCAGTAGATAGCTCAGATGGCCCAAAACAACCAAGGGCATGGAAATCAGGATCATCAAGGATCCAAGCTGGAGAACTTCCAGAACACCAATCCCCCAATCTTTAGCACTTCAGAGAAACCATTAGATGTTGATGACTGGTTGCAGACAATGGAGAACAGTTTGGAAGTAGCCAGAGTTGATGACAACGAGAAAGTTCTCTTTGCCACCCACTACTTGGCAGGTGATGCAAGAGCCTGGTGGAACAGCATCCACCTGATGAACCATGGTCAAGTAATGACATGGGAAGCCTTCAAAATCAAGTCCAGCCACACCCATGTGCCGCAGGGTCTAGTCACCCGAATGAGGGATGAATTCAGAGAGTTGAAGCAAGGCAGAATGACTGTGGTGGAGTACCATGACAGATTCTTGTCGCTTGCAAGGTACGCCCCTGATGAGATCAACACGGAGGCCAAGAAGAAGGAGAGATTCCTGAATGGACTGCATGACGAGATGCAGACTATGCTCGTCAGCATCCACTTCGTGGATCTCGAAGAGCTAGTCGACTCTGCCATCCAGATGGAAGGGAAGATTAATCAACCAAACGACAACCGCAAACGTCGTATGATGCAGCAATCTGGCTCCAATAGCCACCAGAAGTACCGTCCCAACCCCTCATCAGGATATGCACCAAGGAACAACTGACCCCCAATGTCTCGCCCAAGCTACCCCAACCGTAGCGGAGGCAATGTGAAGTCCGGAGGAAACAGCAACAACTCCGGCAACACTAGCATCTTCAACTGTGCCCCTCCCAAGAGCAACAACAACAACAACACTGCACCCAGAACTGGAAGCAATGTTGTGCCTGTCACAGCAAAAGACAAGTCCCAGATAACTTGTTTCGAATGTGGAGTGAAGGGTCACTATTCCAATGAGTGTCCCAAGAAGACTGTCGCAACTGCCAATGTGAATGCCCTAGCTCAATAGCAGCGTCGAGTTCAACCAGCGAGAAGGTTTGCACCAGGGAACCCTCACAACCGCAACGGCCGTCTCTTCCACATGAGCGCCGAGGAAGGCCAAGAAGCGCCAGATGTAGTGTTAGGTGTGTTTTCTGTCAACTCAGTTTTAGCAAGGGTATTGTTTGATTCGGGAGCATCGCATTCATTTGTCACCGAAGAATTTGCATGCACTAGTAAGATTCACCCAACCAACTTGAAGCATGTCATGATAGTTCATATCCCCGGCTCAACTACAAAAGCTAGAAAATTTTGCAAAGTTGTGCCTATCAGAATACATGGGATAGATTTTTATGCCAACCTAATCGTACTTGGAACCAAAGGATTGGAAGTAGTACTAGGTATGGACTGGATGTCAAGGCATAAAGGACTGATAGACTATGCTAAGAAATACATCACCATGACCAGTAGCTTTGGAGTCATAGTAGAGCATATATCTGAAACCTTACCTCGTCAATTCAAGTGCAACAAGAGTCTAGCCTTGCCCACCATAGACAAGGTCCGAGTAGTCTGTGAATACCCCGATGTATTCCCAGATGAATTGCCAGGTATGCCCCCGGATAGGGATATTGAGTTCATTATCGAACTAATCCCCGAATCTGGACCCATAGACCAGAGACCCTATAGCATGAACCCCTCAGAGTTAGTGGAACTGAAGAAGCAGTTGGATGCCATGTTAGCAACATGCTTGATTCAACCAAGCACATCACCATGCAGATCACCAGTGTTATTCGTCGACAAGAAAGATGGAAGCAACCGTTTGTGCACCGATTACCGAAAGCTGAATGACGTCACCATCAAAAACAAATACCCTTTGCCAAAGATAGAAGATCTATATGATCAGTTGACTGGTGCCCAGGTATTCTCAAAGATTCATCTCAGGACTGGTTATCACCAACTTAAGATTCGTGCAACGGATATTCCGAAGACCGCCTTTACTACTCGTTATGGCTTATACGAGTATACGATCATGCCTTTTGGATTAACAAATGCCCCTGCTTATTTCACGAATCTCATGAATAAGATCTTTATGAATTTCCTAGATAAGTTTGTCGTTGTGTTTATCGATGATATCCTTATCTACTCCAAGTCAGAAGAAGAGCATGAGCAACATCTGAGAATCATCCTAGAAACCCTGAGAGAGCATCGGTTATATGCCAAGTTCAGCAAGTGTGAGTTTTGGCTGAAAGAAGTAGGATTCCTAGGACATATTGTGTCTGTCGGAGGAGTCTCTGTTGATCCCGCCAAGATCAAAGATGTCGAAGAATGGGAAGCCCCAACCACTCAAACCCAAGTCCGTGCATTTCTCGGATTAGCGGGATATTACCACAAGTTTGTCGAAGGATTTTCAAGCATCACCAGACCCATGACCCAATTGTTGAAGAAGGACAAGAAGTTTGAATGGACTAACAAATGTGAAGCCAGTTTCCAAGAGCTGAAGAAGAGATTGATATAAGCCCCAATTTTGATCATGCCAGATATCAAGAAGCCGTTTGATGTATATTGTGATGCATCCAAGATTGGTCTCGGATGTGTATTGATGCAGGAAGGCAAAGTTATCGCTTATCTATCTCGACAACTGAAGCAGCATGAGCAGAACTATCCGACCCATGATCTTGAATTAGCAGCTGCAGTTTTGGCATTGAAGACATGGCGTCATTATCTTATGGGTAATCGTTGTGAGATTTACTCAGATCACAAGAGCTTGAAGTATATTTTCACTCAGAAGGAGCTGAATATGAGGCAAAGGAGATGGATAGAGTTAATCAAGGATTATGACCTTGACATCCACTATCACCCCAGCAAAGCCAATGTGGTAGCGGATGCTCTTAGCAGATTACCGTATAGGCTAAACACCATGATCAAGGAGAAGCAACCAAGTTTGTATGAGGAGTTGGAGCAGTTTAGGACTGAGGTAGTTAGCAAAGGATTCTTAGCTAGCATTGAACTTCAACCCACATTGATTAGCCAAATCAAGGAAGCCCATAAGGGAAATGAAAGTATCGACGGAATCAAACGCCGTATTGGTACAGGCAAGGTACCTGGATTCACTGAAGACAAAGAAGGAGTTATGTGGTACAAAGGACAAATCTGTGTGCCAACAGATTCGGAGCTGAAGCAAGTTATCATGCAGGAAGCTCATGATACTCTTTATTCTATCCACCCTGGAGGAACGAAGATGTATCAAGATTTGAAAGAGCAATTTTGGTGGCACAAGATGAAGAGAGAAATCGGAAGCTACATCGCCAAGTGTGACATCTGTCAAAGAGTCAAATCAGAGCATCAGAGACCCGCAGGACTGTTGCAACCATTGCAGATTCTGGAATGGAAATGGGATTCCATCGGAATGGACTTTATCACCATATTGCCTACTTCGAGTAGGGGAAATGACTCAATCTGGGTCATTGTTGATAGACTATCCAAGGTAGCTCACTTTATACCTATCAAGACAACCTACCAGAGTTTGAAACTAGCAGAGCTGTATATTGCTAGAATTGTTAGTCTGCATGGAACCTCCAAGACCATAGTGTCAGATCGAGGAACCCAGTTTACCTTGAGATTTTGGCAGAAAGTCTAGGAAGAATTAAGAACCAAGTTGAATTTCAGCACCGCTTATCACCCGCAAACTGATGGACAGACTGAGGGAGTCAACCAAATCCTAGAAGATATGTTGAGAGCTTGTGTGTTGGAGTACGGATCAAAATGGGAAGACTACCTGCCTTTCGCAGAATTCTCATATAACAACAGTTATCAAGCTAGTTTACAAATGGCACCATTTGAGTTCCTATACAGAAGAAAGTGCCGAACCCCTCTAAACTGGTCACAAGTAGGAGAGAGTCGGATCTTTGGACCCGACATTCTCCGAGAAGCCGAAGAGAAGGTTCACAAAGTCCGTGAGCACCTCAAGACCGCCCAATCCAGACAGAAGAGTTATGCTGACAAGAGAAGAAGAGACCTGACTTTCAATGTCGGAGATTTTGTATATCTCGAGGATTCACCATTGAAGGGAACCCAACGCTTTAGTCTGAAAGGAAAGTTAGCCCCCAGATATATCAGACCCTTCAAGATTCTGAATCGTTGAGGAGAAGTATCGTATCAACTAGAACTACCAGAGGAGAAGTCAGCTATCCACAACGTGTTCCATATCTCGTTACTTCGCAAATGCCTAGAAGTGCCGGAGAAGACCGAAGTTTTCAGGAACATCGATCACCGAGCTGTTGAGATCAACAATGACCTGACGTATCGTGAAGTGCACGTCCATATCTTGGAGGAAGCCTACAGAACCACCAGGACCAGAAGTATTAAATTTCTCAAGATCCGATGGAGCAACCATACCGAAGAGGAAGCCACTTGGGAGCGAGCAGATTACATTAGGACATAGTTCCTAGATCTCTTTAGTTCCTAGTTTTCTTTCGTAAATCACGGGACGAGATTTTGTTTAAAGGGGGAAGGATTGTAACATCCCAAAAACTCAAATCCAAGTGATCCAAATCCAAATCATCAAATTTAGAGTTAACAAAAACTTTTCCATTTAAAAATATTAAAGCATTCCTATGTGTGTGCATATTAAATAGGAGTTGTTTTGAATTGCCATGATTAAGTGATCCATTGATTGTAAAATGATTCTTAGGTGAAATAAACATCATCTAGATCATTCCCAAACAAATCCCAAAGAAAAACAAATCAAAATGAATAAAAGAAGCAAATTGTCATTTGTGCCATTTTAACTACCATGCCTACTTTGGCGATTCCTAGAACTCAATTCTTAACAGAAACAAATGTGTATATTTGCACCCCTTGCTAGTACAAGTAGTGATGTACCAAGGCCCACTTTGTGATCTACCAAAAACTTTCAAACACTAATTTTAAATGGCAATTGAAAGTTGAATCTAGTGTAGGTATCAAGATCACACTATTTCAAAAACCACTCAAATGAACTTCATTTTCAAAACACAAGCAACCAGAGATGCTCAAGCATGTGATCAACAACTCCACCAAAATTCAGCTAAAAATTCAAAAACTTTTCTCATGCGGCCATTGTGTCGAACACCTTGTAGACAGAATCAACTTAGCCTAACTATTACTATTTTGATCAATTCTTGTCGAGCCATTTGGTTTGCATTGATCATTCTTGTATTCCCTGAGCCCAACCAGACCAAAACCCACCCTAGTTCTAGCCCCTGGCGCTAGTGCAACGCCGCCCCGACGCCATGCTCGCGGCCAATGTTGCCAACACAGCAGCAGACCACCAGCCCCTCTCCGTCGCTCCAGGAAGCTAGGCGCCACCCTACCGCCGCCCACGGTCCACCCCACGGCCACTGCCAGCCACTGGACCACTCCCCAACCTCGCCGCCCATTTTCTCTACGTAGCCAGAGCGCGCCAGAGCGCCCTCACCACCAGCATGCCACAGACCGCCCCTCGACCCAATACCGTGCACGCCGCTCCGCCTCGACCCCAGCAACCCGCCACACACGACTGTGCGCCGCCGCTCGACCCATAGTCGCAGAGAACCACGTCGAGCATCGCCTCTGTCACCCAGAGCATGGGACGCTCCCGACAAAACGCCACCGCCCCTAGCCGCGCATTTAAGTTGTAGAGCACCGCCAGGAGGCAGGCCACTGTCCCCTACCTCCAGCCATGACGATAGCTCGTTGTACAGCCCTCGCCGGAGTCGCCAGCCCATCCCGTTCGGTCGCCTCATCGACCTAAAAAAGGAGGCCACCCCAGCACAAACTCCTCACACCATCTCACTCACCTCTCTCCACTGATCCTTCCACCCCATCCCCGGAGCAAGGCGGGCCACCATTCGCCGGAATTTTGTCGGAGCTTGCCGCAGCAGAGCAGGAGAGGCGCCGTTGATTGCAACCACCCCAGGAGCCGCCGCGACCACGCCTAGAACCGCTGTCATCCACTAGTTCGATCGCCCCCATCTCCACGTCTAGCTAGAGCCCTGGTAAGCCCCCACGTACCCCACCGAGCCGCTAGGGTTAGCTCTCGCCGGCGACCTGTTCACCGGGGACGACGATCCTTAGCCGTCGATCAACCTTTTAATCGTAGTGCTGAGAATGCCCCATACCGCTTCGCGTTTGATGTGTCGCTGACCTGCGGGACCCCCCTGTCAGTTGTCATCCGTGCCACGGAGTGCCACTGGGCCGGCCCATTAGTTTTCCCGCGTGACCTAGTTAGTTCAAATATAATTTTTTCTATTTTAGTTTGAACTCACTTCTGTTCCTTAGTTCAAAAATCAATTCAAGAAGATCTACTGAACTAAATTGAGTGTTCAAATTTTGTTAGAAAGCTACAGAAAAGATCTATCCAAGCCCGTTGGATTTAATTCATTTGGAGTTAGAGATATCTCCTAGTAAAAATAACAAGACATAAGCTTTTGCATATTCAAACATTTTTATAAAATCAACCATGACAGCTTTTGAGTTGATTCCAACTCTCAAAAATCATATTTAACCAAACCTATCTGAATATGTAATAATAGTAAGGTTTGCATGTAGTGAATTTAGACTAGTACGAAAATAATGCTATATAGGCATTTCTAGTCACTTTAAATCATTAAATTCTAAAACTTAAACTTATTAAAATGTGATCCAACCCTTAAATCACATTCCCACATGATAGAATATGTGGTGAGGACATGTGTCCACATGATCCCATATTTTAAGTGGTGAATATTAAATCTTAGTTATTCTCAATGAGTAGAAATTACTTTTCTTAAATAAAAAGAATGAAGCTAGTTAATAAAACCTTGTGATGCTTGTGATGATAGTAGATCATCAAATGTGTGCCTTAGAGTGCTAAGTATACTAGTTAAGTATTGTTTGGTGATTGTGTACTCCATATGTATTTATAGACGATAGTACCGACCAAGCTTTAGAGGAGGAGGAGTTATACCAAGAAGAAGAGGAAGAAAACTTCAACCACTTCACCAACCAAGGCAAGCTAACACTTGCAAGTATTATACTAGAAAGCCATCATTAACAACAAGCTATTGTTAGCAAGATAGAATTAAGTTAGATAACCTAAGCAAGATGCACTAGGCATGCTTTGGTTATACCACTTTGACTATTTTACCTATCCCAAGTTTTACCTTCAAGCTTTTTACTTTCTTTACTTTACCCAAGTCCCTTACTTGTTTTGAAGGTAGCATAAAAAGTATAAAACTTGACCTATCTAGATAACCTTAGATTTCATTCTATGGCATGAGATTGATCTTAGCATCCCACCTTAGTGAACACACTTAACTTAGTAGTTTAGAGCTAAACTAAAACTTGAGTCACTTTAGATGGGAATATTTGGTGAAAATGAATTGTGAAAACCTTGGAATGATGAGTCATTCTATTGAGATGTTTTGACATGTGTTGAGAAACACCAATGGTTTATGATGATGAAAATGTTGAGGCATGAGCCTTAGCCCTTTTACAAAAACTGATGGTTGGATTCGGATGCGATACCATTCCAATTTTACCGTACAACCACAATACCTGAATTGGGTAAGGCTTGCTAGAAATTTATATGCATTAGTATTAGTTCCCTCACGGGAGAGGTTTGAGCTGAGGCTACCTCTCAATGTTGTCCACCTATGTAGTGCCCAAGATGACAGAGGGTCATGGTTGGGAGGCCATGCTCATAGGAGAGGTGCTTATACTAGAGTCTGTAAAGGAAAGGTTATGTTTGATTATCTGCATACTAAGTATGATGATTCAGGGTTATCCCCGACAGATGTATCGAATCTTGTGGTGAAAGTGTACCACCTCTTCAGAGCGTCAAACTATTCGAATAGCCGTGTCCACGGTTATGGATAGTTGGAGTGGCCATACTGTTTTGTTGTCAGATGTTTTCAAAATGACTTATGAAATGAATGATGAATCTTGACTTGACCATAACAGAGTTGTGACTATAACCCTAGCTTCCCAACTTAAGTGATTCTAGAACTTTATTTTATCTTTCTTTGTTTCAAAACTCAGATTAGGTTTCAAACTTAACTTTATAGTTAAACTTAGAGTTAGCATTCACATTAGAACTATACTACTTGTTAGTGGTAGTTTGCGAGTACTTAAAGAGTACTCATGGCTTTTGTCCCTGGCTATTCTCATGGCCAGACTATGAAGGAGACTACCAAGATGATGGCCAGCAGGACGGCTATGATAACTAGGACTATCTACCTTCGTCAGCATTGCCTGTGCCCCTGAAGATGGACCCCACCGCTACGCTTATTATTTATTCCGCTGCTTGTTGTATTAAGACTAGATCATGATATCCTTATTTGTGTAAGACCTTATTTATGGTTTGTAATGGATGATGTACTGTGATATCCAATATGTTATGTCTCGCAAAAAATGGTAATCCTGGGATTGCGATGTATGACATAACAGGCATCTGGGATTAAAAATCCGGGTGTTGACACTTGTCCAGTCATGCTTTCATAAAACATTACATTACAATCTCTCATCAAAGAAAATAATAGAAACAAGTACAAAGCATCATCTCAAGAAACATAATCTTGTCAACTACAATGTATTTATGCATCACTTGTCTAGTCATGGTTTCACAAAACATTACATTAAAATGTCCCAACAAACATAATAACAGAAACAAGTATGGTACGCCATCTTAAGAAACATAATCCGCCGCCGGCCTTGCTTTTCTTTTCAACCCGCTGCTTGTAGGTACCTTGGGAGCAGAATCCTTGCTGACCGGGGCTGAAGACCTCGCCGCTGCTTCGTGTTGAGCCTTAGACTCTGGCCTCGACGAACCCAAATCAGTCGGCGACGTAGCTACAATCTTCGCCTTGCAAGACATGCTGGGCCGCCATTGTCTGATTCAGTATCGGGGGAGGGAGAAGAAAGGTCCTCTGCCGCTAGAGATTCAGGGTCGGGGAAGGGAAGAAAAAGGACCGCCGCCGTAGCAGCCAGATTCAGTGTCGAGGTTAGGAAAGTACAGTAATAAATTTGCCCCTATGACACGTGCAGGGTGGCTAAGAAGAGTGACCGACGAAGAAGGGGCACATCAGGAACTAGTGTAATGGAATATCCTGCCTTAACGGGCGCGATTTGAAAATATTGGGTTTGGCCATCATTCACTCGAAACACCCCTAGCAATTGGCGCCCCAACTTTTTAAATCGTGGTGATTAAAATCAACTCGGTTACCGCGGTGCACTGACGTCTCAACTTTCGGGCCGCAAAATGATATGCTCCTTAAGAGGTCCATTATAATTTATAAACAAACTGGAAAACATGGGACATATGTAAATATCAATTCATTATCAGCAAAGTATGGATACTCTTTCATTGGTATCCACGGTAACAATAGGCAACATCAAAAAGAAATTCAAGCAAATGACATCCTAAATACTTACCCAATGACAGAATATGGGACAATATTAAATATGGAAGTTTATTTTACCATGATATCCTCGCATTATGAGCTGAAAGCATGCCTTTTATAATACTCCTGTCTGCATCATACTCATAGTTGATACAACTTGACCTCCCACATCTGCATGAGAAATTTAGAAGAAAAACATATTTGAAATATCTTACTATATACCGGTTCTTATATTTGAGCTAGCAAGATGCTAAATTTAAACAATATAACTGTCGTTAGGATATTAGAATCTATTGTTGTAGAGAAAGTCCAGTGGAAGCGGTAATTTTGACTCAATATATGTCTATTGGCAGAGGTCTGAAAAAAATCGATGCTTTGGTTTGAACTGACATGTGGATAGAAGCGACAAATCTCACTTTCTATATCTCACTCACATATATTATATTTATTTTCTATACCTACCAAATCTCTCTCGCTTAAAAACAAACATTTCATAGAACATAATGTCGATACAACTAAACAATTCATATATACTCCATAAACTCCGACACAATCATCCATCCTAGTAATAACATTATTGGAAGCAGCTGAATTCAGCGAGATTCTACCAAAAAAATAGAGCAACCACTAACAATCTCTCTGCCTCCCAATTTGTCTCACACTGTTAGCAAATAAGCACCAGGCAACAACATCATCAGATAGCAAAATAGCAGTAGCAAATATCATATAACAACATAGCAGGCAACAAAAAAGTTAGAGCACGAGCTAAAATATCTTTGTCTACACCCCTTTCGTGACAGCTAGCAAGCATCGCAAGAAATTCTTGTTATCTTCCCCAATAAGCTGCTACCACAGCCTCCTCTCTTCCCCTGCTTGCCCACATCACCGCGACATGGCCATGCCTAGACATTTCATCAAGAGTACTTACGCATCACTTGTCCAGTCATGGTTTCTAAAAACATCACATTACAATCTCTCAAAAAACATAATCACAGAAACAAGTATATTACATCAACTCAAGAAACAAAATCATGTCGACTACAAGGTACTTACGCATCACTTGTCCAGTCATGTTTTCATAAAACATTACATTACAATATCTCATCAAACAAAATAACAGAAACAAGTACAGTACATCATCTCAAGAAACATAATCTTGTCAACTACAATGTATTTATGCATCACTTGTCCAGTCATGAAATCACAAAACATTACATTACAATGTCCCAACAAACATAATAAAAGAAACAAGTACGGTACGCCATCTTAAGAAACATAATCATGTCAAATACAATGTACTTATGTCTTATTACAACAACGATGGTTTCAGTGAGTGACATGTCCAAAAATCTCAACAGCTCGCACAACATTATATTGCAATCTCTCAACAAACATAATCACAAAAACACGCTCTAAATGCAACAGCAATCAATGTTACAAATACAGGCAGTGAAACCCCGCGGTCCATATGACAAGCCTAGGGTAGCAGATCTCATCTACGTCGACCACCTCATTCTGTTCAGCCACTACAGGGGCCTCTACATCCACTATAACCTGTTCAACAACATCAAAAATGGAACCAAGGAAGAACACTTTCCTAGTTCGCTTCTTTCATCGCATAATCTGCATAAGATCTTCAGTATCCAAAACGACTATGAATTGCTGCTTCTTATGATGCCACCAGCAGATTTGTGCCATCTGCTTAGGGACAATACCGATTTCCTTACCGATCATCTCTCTCATTTCATCAAGAGTTATGTTTTTTGGAATCGACGGTGATCTCCACAGTACATGATGAAAATGGCTTATTAACTCCCTCATCAAGTTTTGCCATGTATGAATCCACCTCTATGCGTATACTAAACTTATCTAGATCAGCATCTATTGGTCCGTATTCTCTAGGAGCCGAAGCTCTAGCAGCAATATCTCCATCATCTTCATACATATCAATAATCATCGCTTCAACTTTCACCTTACGATCAGCTACACAACACTCCCAAACCATCTGCAGCTCATGGGAGTGCTCAATTTGCTGATAGGTATCATTCATGTTGCGCCACACTAATTTTGTCATCTGTCTAGAACCCAGGAAATCCTAGAGGCAAGCATATCTACCAGCTGCGAAATAGACACAACCTCTTTGCAATTCACAAGCAGATGCACATCTTGCCCAAACACAAGCCTCTCCGGATCCTCTTCGAAAGAGGCTGGCTCGCACCCTTCTTCTTATTATTATTACCTCTCTTCCTGTAGTGCTTCTTCTTCACAACAGTGTCAGCCACTGCCATCTGCTCATGAGCCACCTTTCGGAGTGTGTTGGGGCTGAAAACCAATCCCGGTTTCTCTTGTGGTGGATCGGCGGCCGGAGGCGTCTCTTGAGAAAGACCATGGAATACCAGGCATTGCGTGCATGTATTGGGCCGACCAGCTTCATGGTCGTCGCGAGATGTGAAGGGTTCTTCATCCACAGAAGGCATATACAATCCTTTGGCGGCACCGGTGTTGATGAAGTCATCAACGTTGACCAATTCATCATCATATTCATGGGTGCCATCATGTGGTGGTGGTAGCGAGGGCGACGGCGGTTGTGGCACAACGTCTTTGCCATGTGGTGGTGCACACGCTGCCAAGAGTTGATGGTGACGGCTGGTGGTGGCGACGACGGCGGCTACTGGCTTCCGAGGTGGTGGCTGGGCGATCGGTCGAGAGGTGGCACCGGTGCTCCCCCTCCCCCCTCCCTCCCCCCCCCCCCCCCGCAAGACGAATTTGGGTCTTCGGCCATGTCAAGGGCCAGTTGTAGCATTCTCCAAGGGTCTTGTGTTCGTCGGCTCCCTGAGGTTGAAAGGGGGGTCCATGTCGTCGCACCCTGGCAACACCTGAGCCAACCTGACCCTCATCACGTCATCATCCATTGGATTGTTGTGCATCGTGCGGCTCGCCGGTTGTATAAGAGTGCCCTTGGCAACATCCTTCAACTCGGCGCCGACATCTTTAAGCAGGAGTACGCAAGAAGTGTCCTGGCACAAAAACATGTTGTTGGGCGTCATGAGATGGCAGCAGTCATGCATCAAAGGCATAAAGGAGATGATGTGCACTATCTAATTAGTTACCTTGGTGATGGCGTGGATCTCGGCTAATGTAGAGACACAGCCGATGCTGGTGGCCGGCCTATCATCATCTGCAATCTCCTTCTCGGGTGCCTCACGAAGCACCACCGCCGTCGGCTGCGCCTTATTGGTATCTTTGGCGGGAGGGGGCGTCGGTGTGACCAAAACGAGCGGTTGCGTCCCGACGTTGACAGCCGGCGGGGTCACCAGGTCCGGCGACACGGTAACAATGATGCCCGAGTTGCTGCCTCTTAAGCTAGGCAGATGTATCGGCCCCTGTCGACCTCCCGCATTCCAAGCAGTAAGCCCCTCGAAAAACTCAGGGGGGATCATCGAGCGGAGCTTCTCTTCCACTAACTTGTCCACCATTTTATCGTCCACTGCCTTCTCCTCCAGTGTCTGCACCTTCATCTTCAGCTCTACAACAGCGGCTTTATCCTGGTTCTTCCTCTCCCTTCTTTTCTTGGCGTCCTCTTTGTAGTACTCCTTGAACTTCATGCTCGTACCGAAGCCGGACACACGGCCAGCTGAGGACGGCGGCAACCCCTTGTCCCTCTTCTTGTAAGCATTGGTCGCCCTGTTGAAAACCATGTCCCACGGTTCCGTCGAATCCTGGGACGACTCTGTGGCAGTAGCGTTCAGTTCCTCCTCCTGTAGAGACAAGGAAAGGTGAACCCATTTAGACTCTAGACTTCATTATTTTAATTAGAACGCAATAGACTTGAGATCGGCGATAAATTCCTTACCAGCTTCTTCTCGAATTCCTTCACCTTTGGATCATCGGTGATGAACTCCCCTGTTTCCTTGTCCAGGTAGTAGCGGGCCCGAACAAATTGCCTAAGCTGCAAGTCCGTGATTTTAAGCCAATGGTTGTATTTACCAAGCTTTCAAGCTCGGCGTCCTCCTTGTCCCAAATGGCATGTTTCCCCCTGTAACCACCGCTTCCAAGGCGGTGGTTACCTATGTTTTGTTCCTGCATACTCCTTCCCCATTGAGTCCATTTTATAGCGTCAGTGGTAGCTATATCCGGCTTGAATATCTTAAACTCCTCTTCGTCGAGCATCAGGATTTTCTTACTAATAACCTCCCAGCTTTCACCTTTGTCAATGCTATTCTTCACCCGGGTTTTCCAGCTGCTCAAGGCGTTGCTCATCTTCGTGAGGGCTAGTTTGTTCACCGGGTTCTTTCTCTCAAGGTTTCTAAACTGCTCTGGGAATCTGTATCACTTGTGAAGATTCTTAAGGAGGTTATCGACCAAAGCTGCATTGTCAGCATGTCTGATGTACTTCGTGTTGATCGACATGCTTTCCCGGACGATGCACCTGAGTTGCAGGTCGTACCCTTTAGCAATCTCCTCTGGCGCAATGGGTAGGCCACTTTCTGTGACCTCAGTGAACTCATCGCAGATGGTGGCGAGCACTGGCACCTTCCGCTCCTTCTATTCCTTCGTCTTCTTCTGAGAAGCGGACGGGTTGCCGCTACCGCCATCTGTGCGCTTGCCGCCATCGGTGCGGGCGCCGCCATTGGTGGTGTCATCCTATTCGCCGCCGCCTTCACTAGTTCCATCGTAGTCGTCTTCGTCCCCCTTGTAATCAGGATCTCCGTCCTCATTGGCCCCAGCAGCTCTGGCGACGGTCGCCTCCTCCTCCGGTGGTGGTGTCATCCTCATCGCCTCCTCCTCCTCCTCCTGTTGGGACCCCCGCCAGAATGACTGGTTGGCCTGTCTAGCTTGTTCTTCGACGTTGATCATGTGCTTAGAAGGGCCAGACTCCTTGTTTCCCGACATGTTTGCACTACTCTATTTAAAAGAGGCAAAAAGTTAGCACAAATCTCGGCCAAAAAATTCGGCATGACCTTTGCTAATTTTTTGACCTAGGAGTGCCCATTTCTCAACCAAAACGGAAGTGAATCGACACTTCGGGAGAAATGGGCAACTCAAATGAAATCCCTGCAAGACAAAACACCCCATCCCCATATTGACAGCCCCATCCCCATTGACAACCCAAATCATCAATTTGCTACTAGCACTAGTAGCACATATATGACAACACCATTTCTTATGACAACACATATATGACAGCACCATTTCTTATGACAACACCATTTCTTATGACAGCACATATATGTAGGATTGTGATCACTTTGGTGCAAAGTTACTACTGTACTCAAATTGACGGAACAGCTGTCAACATCATGTTAACATATAATATCAAAATCAATACTACACAAAACAGAGAACATATAAACTATAAAGGGAATCAACCATTTCGTCAAAAATTACATACCATTAACTTGGCAAGACACAAATATCATGTAGCAGCAACAAAGATAACACACCAAGTTCAGTTGCAACCAAACAGCTGATATACACTAACAAGGCAAAAATCTTTATTAAACAACCTGATCGCCAACATAGCAGGCCAGCCCTGAATTTTGTTTTCAATCAATCAATCAACCACAAAACTTGGAGGTGTGCCCATGTCACAATTTATATTTCTTATTTGACAACAACAAGTCTGCCCATGTACCCAACCTAGGTAGAGGTACTTAACAAGTCCATCCATATGGCAGCCATGGTGTATATCCTGATACTTGAATCACCATTACTATTACTACTACTGTTGCTACAATACATATACACAGAGCTGCAGCAGCAGCACAACCAAGGTATTGCTGAAAAGAGGGCCATGATTTGGTTTCTTCCAACATGCCCAGCCCCCTGCGACAGCATGGTATGTTTGATCAAAACAGCTAAGAATCAATCCTAGGGACCAGAGTGTCGCTCCTCGAACATCTACTTGTGTCAGAAAGAGGCCGCAAGGTCTCCGGCCAGTCCAATGTTCCTCCTCCTCCTCATCGTTAGGAGACCAATATAAGATATCAGTCAGATAATAAAAATGGCAAAAAAAGACACGATGGCCAAAATCCAAAACAGGCCAGCAACAAAGGTGAGACCCCCTCAACTTTTACTGTCATCAGGCATGCAGGCCCATCTATCAACCAGGAAAACATACCACCTACTTATCTATAAACACACCAGCAGCATGTAAAAGCCAAATACCGCAAGTAGTATTGCTAGGTATATAAACTCATGACTGATTACAAGACATGGACAGGATAATAGATTCAGTGAAGCAAATATACTACTACTACCTCCGTTCCAAGTTATAAGACGTTTTGGTCGTAGGCTATTTTAATAGCCTACCAAAACATCTTATAATTTGAAAACACAGCAAGTAGCATGCAAGATTATAACAAACTAATATCAAAATGTACTCCCTCCGATCCAACAGCACCAATCCATAATTGTCAGGTAACAACAACAAGAGAAGGCCTTTCCACAGAAAATTCATCATGACTAATAGCCCTGAACCAGAGATACATAAAACCTGGAAACTAAATAGGCATCATAACCACATACTCAACTCGATACTACCATGGAGCACATAGTTGATACTATCACAGAGAAAATTTCAATCAATCAATCGATTGCTGGTTCAGAGGGGGGTGGGGGTGGGGGTGGGGGGACGAACCGTGCGAGAACTTGCTGCGGTGGTTGACGACGACGAGGGTGGCAGGCTCCGGCGCGGCGGCTCCTCCTCCACTGGTTCGCCGGGCGGCGCGGCGGTGGCTAGGGCGGCGCGGAGGTGGCTAGGGTGGCGCTAGGGTTTGCGATGACAGAGAGAAAGGGGGATCAAGAGAGAATTTTGGCTAAGTGAGAAAGCGGGGGGGGTTAGGGGGGAGAGGCCGAACCGTTCTGTGGCTAAGTGTGAAAGTTCTGTGGCGCAACTTCTGTGGCGCATTCTGTGGGAAGGTGCCACATAACTTTTGGACATAGTACAAAAAAGCGCAGCGTTGCTGTATGACAAGATCTGATACTTGTCTTAGTGGTCTTGCTCGCTTGCTCTCACCTGGGGCATCCAGGTTCGAATCCTAGCTGTCTCACATATTTTTTTCTTTTTTTTTAAATATTTTTAATTACATACATATGCATATTTATTCAAAAAAAGCAAGAACATATACATATATGCATATTTATTCACATATGCATATTTATTTAAAAAAAGCAAGAACACATATGCATATTTATTCAAACATATATATTTGCGTGTTTGCTTGTCACATTATATGTTTTAGTCTCTAACTAATACCCACACGAATTAATACACCAAAAAGGCACACAATTGCTAGTGTCTCTTCACAATCTTATTGCTCTTTTTCGTCGCGGTTGAATACTTTAGCCCGTGCACTTTGAGATTTCTTCTTGTGTATGGACAACCTTTAGTAGACAGTGTGGTCTTCCTTCTTACTTTAGTAGTAGTAGGCATGTCAAAGTACTTGTCGAATTCCTCTTCGATCTTCGGGTCACCGTTTTTGTCGAAGTTTTGCTCGTTGGCGGCTCCTTCCATTCTGATGATGCTCCCCTTGCCCCTCCTAACTACAACACGGTTGGGCTTTGATGGGTCGGTAATAAAAAAACATTGATCAACTTGGCTAGCGAGTACCCAAGGCTCATTTTTTGCGGAGGCGTTCTTCGTTGATTTGGCATCTGGTATAACCATTGTGGTGAAATAGCGGCCTTCTTTTTCCATGTTATTGGCCCATCTAACACGGAACATCGGTACGATCTCTCCACAGTAGTCGAGCTCCCGTATCTGCTCGATCCTTCCGTAGAATCTTTCCATCACAGTAGTCTCGTCATCAGCAAAGGATAACATAGTTACTCCTGAGTTTTGATATTCACTATTCTTGTCCTTTTCCTCGGTGTAGAATCTGTAACCGTTTATGTCGTATGACTGATAGGTCCTTAGGCTGTGCCCTAGGCCCTGCGACAAGGAGAATATGAGTTTTTGATCTTTAGTAGAAGGCGTCTATGGGGGATTGTCCAGTTGCCTTTTCTTGAACCAACCCGTGAAGCTAGAGTTGTGCTCTCTGGTTACGTCTCCCTTCTTCCTCGGCCGGCCCTGGTCGATGTACTCCTGCTCGATTAAGCTTCTGTGCTCTTCGACCCAAGGGCCAACCACTTCAATGTGTTGTAGCGCGACTCGGTGTGCCCTTTCAAAATCAGTGCATCAACCATCAATGCCGACATGCAGTGAGCGGCAGCCCTCGCGGTGACCATATCCATCGAGCCTGCCGAGGTGCTTCTTTGTGGGTATTCCAACATCCTCATTCTCGGTGGTTAGATAATTCTGGCAGAAGGAGATGCACTCGTAGATCAGAAAGCCCTTGGCTATGCTTCCATTTGGACGAGACCTGTTGCGAACGAATCCTTTGATGACACCGTTTAGCCTTTCAAACGGCATCATGTTGTGCAGGAATGTCGGCCCGAGCTGGATGATGCCATCCACGACATGTACAAGCAGATGCACCATGATGTCGAAGAATGCGGGCGGGAAGTAAATCTCAAGCTTGCATAGTATCATCAGGATCTCTTCATGTAGCCTATCGAGCTGCTTCACACTGATCGACTTCCTAGATATGACGTCAAAAAAGTTACAGAGGCCAAACAACGTCTCACAGACATGCTCGTCCATTATCCCACGGATCGCAACGGGGAGTATCTGCGTCATCAGCACGTGAGAGTCGTGAGACTTCATACCGCTGAACCTCTTCTTCGCCACGTCCAGATATCTGCTTATCTTCCCCGAGTAACCATGAGAAACTTTCACTCCTAAGAGGCACCTGAAAAACTGCTCGAGCTCCTCCAGACTCAGAGTGAACCAGGCAGCGCAAAGCACCACCTCATTCTTCTTAACTCTTTTGCGGCGACCTTGAGTCCCTTCCGTCTGATCATCATCATCACTATTAGGGTACTGAAGATCTTTCTTGATGCCAAGCAATTTAAGGTCCTTTCTTGCTTTCGGCCCATCCTTGGTCCTCTCCGGCATGTTCAGTAGAGTGCCAAGTAGACTCTCAGTAACGTTCTTCGTGATGTGCATTACATCGAGGTTATGGGGAGTGTGAAGGACCTTCCAATACGGCAAGTCCCAGAAAACATACCTTGCTTTCCATACACCCAGCAACGGCTTTGTCCTCGGTCGTTTTTTTCCAGGTGCAGGGCAATCTAACCAATTATTCAAAAGCTCCTCGATTTCTTCGCTGCTCCTCGGACGCGGGGCTCTTTCGAGCTCGTCCTTACCATTGAACAGGTCACCACGTTTTCTCCATGGGTGATCCATGCAGAGCCACTTTCGAGTACCTTGGAACACGGTTTTCGAAGACCCGGGATCCCTTGGTAGCTGGATATCCGGTGTCTCATACATGCACTTGACGCATGCATTGTGTCCGTGGTTCACCTGGGCCAATACATATGCATAAACAGGATAGTCCTACACGGTCATGAGCAACGCGGCTCTCAGATGGAAATATTCTTTAGTGTAGGTGTCCCATGTACGGGCCGGCGTCTCCCACAAGCTGGCTAACTCCTCTCTCAATAGCCCGAGATACAGATGCATATTGATACCTGGTTATTTCGGGCCCTGAATAAGAATGCTCATGTGTACATACCTTTGCTTCCTGCATAGCCACGGGGGGAGATTGTACAGCCATACAAACACGGGCCAGGTGCTATGCGTGCTACTCTGGTTTCCAAAAGGATTGAGTCCATCGGTGCTCATACCCAGCCTGACGTTCCTTGCATCGCCCCCGAACTCTTCGAACTTGATGTCTAATGCATTCCACTGGCTAGCGTCTGAAGGGTGTGTAAGGATCTTGCCCTTCTCTGGATCATCTTCGGGTTTCTCTTTTTCCGCGTGCCATTGCATGAGCTTTGCTTCCTTAGGATCTACGAAATATCGCTGTAGACGGGGGGTGACAGGAAAGTACCATACCACTTTTCGAGGAACTTTCTTGTTCCCTCTCTTGTACTGTCCTTGGCCACACACCGGACATGTGGTTCTATCCGCGTACTCGTTCCGATAAAGTGCACAATCATTGATGCATGCGTGGTATTTAATGTGTCGTAGGTCGAGAGGGCACACGATTTTCTTGGCCTCCTCCATACTTGTTGGCAATGTGTTCCCCTTAGGAAGTCCGGCATGCCAGTATTCCATGTTCGTGTTGAAGCTCACATCGGTCCATTTGTGTTCGGCCTTCATCTCCAGAGCCTTGAGCGTTACACTCAAACGTGTATCCTCGGGGCGACACCCAGGATACAATGGAGTCATCCCGTCTACCTCCATTTGGGCCAGCTTGGCTTTCTCTCTGGCTGTAGCTTTGTCGTTGCTCGTCTCCTTGAGGAGCAGTTCTTGAACATGAGGGTCCTACAAGACCGAAGTTAGTAGCGTCTATGTGTTCGCGTCTTCTCCTTCTTCATGATCATGCCCGTCGCCATCTCCTTCTCCATGCTGATCATGCCTGCCGGCATATCCTTCGTCATAATGATCATGCCCGCTGGCATCTCCTTCGTCATGATGATCATGCCCGGTAGACTCTTCGTCTTCTCGCCCGCCCACGTCTTTGTGACCACCACCATGTCCTGTCGGCGCCTCATTGAGGTCGCGCATGAAACCTCGCCTGAGAAGGTGACCCTTCAATTGTCAAGATTCAGGGTCAATCCAGCGCTGCAGTTTGCATGTTCGACATGGACATCTTATAATGGTCTTGTTGTTCAGAATCATGTCCTCCTTCGCACCTTTCTTGTACCTAGCAATTCGACCTTCGCTCATCGTGAGGACCATGGTTGCCTGAGCGGTCAAAACAGAGAGTATAGGTGAGAACCACACCATATGAACACACACATGCATGAATGCTAGCCGGAAAAAATTCGGCATGACCTTTCCTAAAATTAGGACATATGGGTAGTGCAAAAATTTGCCGAAATGGAAATGAATCAACATTTCGGCAAACATCCATGCAACCACACCGGCCGGGACAACAACAAGCAAGCAACAAAAAACTTCCTCCCATTGCAAACATTCATGCACCACACAAGCATCGCCTCGCCATGGATTGCACACACACATCACCCGTGCGACAAGCTTCACCTACATGTTCATGGCCAAGTACTCACCTAGTAGACACAATAATAGCGAGACGAGATTGCGTGATGAGAGAGTGTGGACAAATAGATCTACAAGTTAGTGGAGAGGAAATTAGTAAACAAATAGAGATGTGAGAGAGAAAAGTAAGGAACTTTTAGATCTAGAAATTGGAGCGAAGCTTCCACTTACCAATCTATGGATTAAAGTAGGTTTAGTTACAAGAAAATGGAGAAACTATGGGCAAGATGGGGTGTGAGGGAGGAGGAAGACGAGTTGGGAGGAGGTAGAGATGTGAAATGGGTGGTGGTGGATAGATAAGAGCTAGCTTTTGTCACCTTTTTAACATGGATCTGGACGCCCTCATTTGTGGCGCATAAGGAGGAAATCCGCCACAGAAGCTGAATCTTCTGTGGCGCATAAGTCCATATGTGCCACAGAAGTGGGTGAATTAGATTCCCTGTGTGGGGCCCACCTCCAAGTTCGGTGGCGCATGTTGGGATATGCGCCACAGATGTGTTTCACTTATGTGGCGCATATCAGAACATGTGCCACAGAACTTGGGTGAAATAGATTCCGTGGTGGGGCCCCCTCCATGTTCTGTGGCGCATAAGAAAATATGCGCCATAGAAGAGGCAACTTCTGTGGCGCATATCTCGCTATGCGTCACAGAACTTGGATCAACCCACCCTGGCTGGCGGGTCCCACCAATCTTCTGTGGCACATACTGTGGAGAATGTGCCACAGAACTTCCAATCTTCTGTGGTGCATGTTTTCTGGTGCGCCACTGATATTTTTCTGTGGCGCATGGTTTCGCCTATGCGCCACTGAATATCTTGTCTATCTATAGGTTGTTTCCTAGTAGTGAAATATTAAACAAGCTTATCAAGTTCTAATCACCCAAGATTAGGGTTAACAAAAACTTTTATGCTTAAACTCTATATGAATGCATGTGTGAGTTCCATTAATGCATGAATGTTGCTATGCCATGTTTGAGTGCTACACACGGTAAGGATTAGTTCAAAAATGATTACCACATCATCTAGATCATTTCCAAACAGAATCAAATAAAAAGAAAATCAAATATGAAGCATATGAGCATATGGTCACTTTGGCCAAAGTTAACCACTAGCCTACTTTTGGTATCTCTAGTAAAAGATTTCCAACAGAAACAATTCTACATCTTTTCACCCCTTGCTAGACTAAGTAAAAATGAACCCAAGCAAACTTTACAAATTTACAGAAAATATTTTCAAATCCATTTAAGAGGCAATTCGAAATTGAATCATGTGTAGGTACATAGATCATCATTTTACAAAAACCACTCAAACCTCCACCACTTGACAATTCCTAGCAACCAGAGACTACCAAATATGTGACCAGCTCACCCACCAAAAATCATGGTAAAATTCAAAAGTTAAGTTCATGCGGCCATGTAGTCGAACACTTAGTAGACAGAGTACAAATTCAACAACTACCTACTATTTGGAATCCATCTTGTGCTCATTCTTGTACTGCAATCAACCCAATAAATCACCCACGATCACTCCTAGTACTTGGTCGTGCAAAGAAGCAACCTCACTCGCCACATTAACCAGTGCCATGACCGTACCAAGCATGTCATGTCGGTCGACCATGGACAAGTCGCCTCATGCAGCGCCGCCCTCTCCCACGATGCCTAGCTGCTAGTTGTGACCTCATCGCCTCTCTCTGTCTGCCCCTTGACCAACGACGAGAAGTGGAGGAGCCAGAACAGCCGTGGCCATTTATGTCTCTGCCATGCCGAGAGCACGACGGAGCGCCGAAGCTGCCTCGTGTAGCCACGCCGTGCCTCGCTCTCTCTGCTCGTACCCGCACCCGCCGCGTCACCAGTGACCTCCCAGACATGATGATTCACCGACGCGCGCCCCATGGCCATCGTACTCGATGACGAACACCTCCGTACCTGAACAGAGCGCCGATGTCGCCTAACCGACTGAGACCGCCCCTTGCCGTGCCACCCCGCACGTGACGATCACCGAGTCCACCGCGTAGACCCATGCCATCTGCCATGCCTAGCGTGACCTGTAGTAGCGTCACCGATGAGCCCGACCATGCCGCCCTACCTCCAACGCCGGTGTATAAATAGGAGCCACCCCAGATCTCAAACAGCACACCACTTCACTCTCCACTCTCTTAGAAACCTACCTGGCCCTTGCTCGGAGCAAGGAGAGCACCACCTCGCTGGAATTTTGCCGGAGCCTGCCGCTACAGTGAAGGAAGGGCGCCATCGATTAGAGCCACCCTAGGAGCCGCCGCGAACACGAATCGACTCGCCGTTGTCGACCAGCCCATTTGCCCCCATCGCTGGACCTAACTGGAGCCCTGGTAAGCCTTCCATGACCCCCACCGTGCTGCTAGGTTTAGAATCTCGTCGGAGTTCTGCGACGTAGACAATGAACCTCAGTCGTAGATCTTGTTCTAATCGTAGCGCTGAGATTTGCTGATACTGCTTTGGTTAGATAGAGTCGCTGACGCGCGGGACCATTCTGTCAGCAGCCCGCTGTGTGCGCGCTATGCAAATGGGCCGGCCCAAGTTCTTTCCCGCGCAGAGCCCAAAGATTCAAATATAATTTTGCCATTTAGCTAAAAACCCTAATATGTTAGTAGATTCAAAATTGGATTCAAAGAGATGTACTGAACCAAATTGCATGATTCAAAAATTGTTAGGATGGTATTGAAAATATTAATCACTCCCGTTGGATCCAAACCATTTGAAATTATAGATCACCTATAGTAAATATAACAAGACAGAGACTTTTACCACTTCAAACATTTTTAGAAAATCAACCATAAATGCTTTTGAGTTGATTCCAACTCTCAAAAATCACAATTGCCATGCTCTACATGAATATGTAATAAGATTTGTTTTTACAGATATTAAACATGGATTAGTATTAAAAGAATGATATGTAGGCATTTCTAGTCACTTAAATATTATTAAATAGTAATATTAAATATTTTAATAAATGATCACCTCTTTAAATCACATTCCCAAGTATTGGAATATGTGGTGATGACATGTGTCAACATGATCCCATATTTTAATTGGAGAATATTAAATCTTAAGTATTTTCAATGAGTAAAAAATACTTTTCCCAAATAAAATAAATAAGAATGTGCCATTAATTCATGTAATGATTGAGATGATGCTAGATCATCTAGTGTGAGCCCTTGTGTGCAATAGGAAGTAGTTAAGTGTTGATTGGTGATTATGTACCTCGTATGTATTTGTAGATGCTAGTATCGACCCGGGGTACGACGAGGAGGAGTACTTCGAGGAAGAGGAAGAAGACTTCAACCACTGCACTGCTCAAGGCAAGCTATCTATGCAAGCCTACTATGCCAGATAACCTATGCAGTATGCACTATGCATGTTTGGTTATGCAACTTTGATTATACCAATCCTAGTTTTATCTACAAGCTTTACTTTTTCTTTTACTGAAGTCTCTTATCTAGTTAATGAATTGTGATTAGTGGAAAAGTAGGATGGATACCACCAAGATCATAGGACTAGTCTTGGGTACTTATAATTGATTAGCATCCCTCAATAGTGATAACCTCAATACTAGTGGCTAGTGCTAAAACTAAACTTGATCACTTTAGATGGGAACACTTGGTGAAAATGATTATGAAAACCTTGGAATGATGAGTCATTCTATTGAATGTTTTCACATGTGTTATGAAACACAATGGTTTGGTGATGAAACTGAATATGGCATGAGCCTTAACTTTGATAAAAACTGATGGTTGGGTTCGGATGCGATACCATTCCAATTTTACCGTACAACCACAATACCTGAGTTGGGTAGGGCTTAACTAGAAGCTTATATGTCTTAGTATGGGTTCCCTTGCGGAAGAGGTTGAGCTAAGGCTACCTCGTGATGAATGTCCACCTATGTAGTGCCCAGGATGGCAGATGGCCATGGCTAGGAGTCCAAGCTCATAGGGAAGGTGCCTATACTAGTGTGTGTAATTGAGAGGTTAGGATTGATTATCCGCATACCAAGTATGATGATTCAGGGTTATCCCTGACGGATGTATCAAATTTTGTGGTGAAAGTGTATGACCTCTGCAGGGTGTCAAACTATTCGAATAGCCACGTCCGCAGATATGGACAGTTGGAGTGGCCACACTGTTCCGTTGTCAGATGTTTTCAAAATGACTTGTGACATAAAAGATGACCTTGACTTGACCACAATACGGTCGTGGACATGAAAACTAGGCTCCCTCTTAAGTAATCTAGAGAACTAATATACGCTTGGTTATGAAATACTTAAGAAATAAACCTGGCTTTTTGAAAACAAACCTAGAGCTTAACATTCCTACTAGAACCACCTTACTTGTGTAGTAATAGTTTGTGAGTACTTAAAGAGTACTCATGGCTTTGTCCCTGGATATTACCATGGCCAGACTACAAGGAAGATTACCCGGAAGATGGACAACAGGAGGTCTATGATAACTAGGAACATCCCCAATGTCAGCATTGCCAATGACTATGATGAAGATGGAGTCTAATACGTTATATTTCCGCTACTATGATTTGTACTAAGACTGGATCATGAGATCCTTTATTTGTAAGACTATTATGGTTTGTAATGGATGATGTACTGTGGTACCAATTCTGTTATGTCTCACAAAAATGGTAATCCTGGGATTGCGAGGTATGGCATAACAGGCATCTGGACTTAAAAATCCGGGTGTTGACAAGTTGGTATCAGAGACATCCTGACCCTAGGAGACCCTAGTTAGAATGGAAGTCTGAAAAACTTAGTTTCAAAACAAAGTAATTGAGTATTTATGAAAACCTATTCTCACTCTTACCCTTGAGACTCTTTCAAAAAGGAGTTCACATGTTCCTCAAAATTCTTTCAATTCTACATAAAACTTGACACACTTGATCACCTCACTAACTTACTCATCTTAATTGCTTATAGATGGAGGTCAAATATAACAAGTTTTACTAGTTGGGAAACTGAGGGCAGCTTATCTTTGAGAGGGATTTGGATCAGCTCTCAGAGTATCTTGGACACCCGCACCCGGAGTTCTTCGGAGTGCAGCTCAATGACCAATCTAGAAGGGAACTACAGTGGATGATTATTGCCGATATGAGAGGAAAAATGGAGCCACCTATTTTAGAGAAGATTCAGTTTAGCTTAAGGGAGAACAACTGGCTAGATGGACTAGCTAGGGCTATGCAGGAAGCTCTTGCACATTTGTTATGCACAAAACATCAACCAAGTCACCGACACCCGCTTTGCCCACTATGCAAGGCGTGACTCTAATGGACAACCTTTGGCCATGCTGGCACATCCAGAGTTGAAGGACCACGTGGACCATTTGGACTTCATGCTACATGAGACTCAGAAGGAGTTGGACAACACCCGTGCTTTCGCCAACCAGAATCATGTTGAAGCCATTGAGAGGAAGCAAACACTCGCCATCCTTGCCAAGGATCGCATCATTGCCCGTCTTCTTCACAAGATAGCCACCCTGGAGGAGACCATCCACGACTAGGAGATCCAGGTGGAGGAGCAGGAGGAGGAGGAAGGGGAAGATATCCGTGGGGATATCCACCCTTACCTCAGCAATGACGATGACTACCTGGAGGACGTCTCCATGGAGGACTACTGATGAGGATGATGCTGATTTCATTAATGATGAGGAGCCTGACACCCCCGATGATGAGTAGTCGCACCTGAGCACTATCGTAGGTGGGAGTTGTACCCAATCCCATTGTATTGTAGCTTCACATAATGGTTCTTAAAACCATCTGTTTTTCTAGTTGTGGTGTGTGTTTGTATGGTGTGCTTGGAATGAATGAATGAAGGAGAATAAGTTTTTAGTTTTCAAACTTTAGTCATGCTCAAAGTTTAAAGCTTTTTGAAAACAAACCCTTGAACCATAGAAATTTCCCTCTTGTCTCATTATCTATCTCAATCTTCAGATGACTCGCGGTAACCCTAGAGGAAGCAGCTCATCTCAGGATCCGATGCTTCAGATTCTGCAAATATTAGTTTTAGATCATGAAGCTGGTAGAGTTGAACGTCAAGCCAACCTAGCCACTCTTCAACAGATAGCTCAGATGGCCCACAACAATCAAGGCCATGGAAACCAAGATCATCATGGATCCAGACTCAAGAACTTCCAAAACACCAACCCTCCATGTTTAGTAAATCAGAGGAGCCCTTAGATGTTGATGACTAGCTGCAGACAACGGAAAACAACTTAGAAGTCACAGGAGTTGATACCAATGAGAAGGTACCGTTCGCCACCCACTACCTGTCAGGATATGCAAGATCATGGTGGAACAGCACCCGTACTATGAATGGAGGTCAGATGATGACTTGGGATGAATTAAAACTCAAGTTCAATAGGACCCATGTGCCCCCCGAGTTTAATCAAAAGGATGAGGGATGAATTTAGGGAGCTAGAGCAGGGAAGGATGACTGTGGTTGAGTACCGTGAAAAATTCCTGTCACTAGCTAGGTATGCCCCTGATGAGCTTGACACTGAAGCGAAGAAGAAGGAAAGATTCCTGAATGGTCTTCACGATGAGATGTAGATAGTGCTAGTCAACATCCCCTTTGATGACCTAGAAGCTTTAGTGGATTCTGCTATCCAGATGGAAAGAAAGATCAACCAAGCCAGTGAGAACCGCAAGCGTCGTATGATGCACCAACCTGGACCCCACCATACCCCAAAGTATCACCCCAACCCGTCTGTAGGATATGCACCCAGAAATAACAGACCCCCTATGTCCCGTCCGAGCTACCCCAACCGTGGCAAAGGAAACCTGAGGCCCGGAGGCCACCACCACAACAACAACCCCGGCAACCCCAATAACTTCAACCGTGCACCGCCAAAGTCCAACAACAACAACAACACCAACAATAATGCCCCAAGGACTGGAAGCAATGATGTGTTGGGTTTGCAGCATAGAAAACAAAAAAATTCCTACGATGGGAACTATATGCCAAGATCTATCTACTAGATACAAGCAACGGGTACTTGCCGATCTCAAGATCGTGATGAAGTCCAGCAGGTCCGGCTCCAGCACGTCCATCAGATCCAACTCCAGCAAGTCCAGCACCACCAAGTCCAGCACCACCAAGTCCAGCACCGCAAAAGCAGCGGTGCATCCGTGATCGCACACACGTCCGGTACCCCGACAACCTCCGTCCCTCGCTCCAACAAAGCAGCGGAAGCAGCAACTCCTTTCCTGATAAAGCCACCGGGAACATGTATCTCGCTAATCCGAGACCATGGGGAATAACTAGAGGGGGAGAGAGATCCTTCACGAGGAGGTGTGTGCTGTGAGGAGGAGAGGGGGGCCTTTTATAGGGAAGAGGGGGCAGCCAAGAGCCATGGCGTGGCAGCCATGGTGGTTCCCCCACCTCTTCCATCATTCATGTGGTGGATGCTCCACTCACATAAATATGCCTCCACTCACACTTCCACTCACATGCATTAAATTTCCACCAAATTTAATGTAAGCTCTCATTAAATAAAACTATTTTATTCAGAATTTTGTAAATTACTTTAATTAACAAACATTCACATAAAACCCCTTGCAACATTTCAATATCACATGCAGAACCAATTTCAGCAATTTCACTCGAAACAGTTTTAGTGTCTATTGAACTAATTCCAGCGCTTTCCTAAATATTTATCTGAAACATATTTGCTCCATATGGTGTCGGTATCCCTTAAGTGTGTCACCCTACGGTTCGCGAATAATGCAGACATGATCGAGACCCCTCCCCGATCAATAATCAGTAGCGGGACCTGGAGATCCGTACTGACTCCCACACATTCAACGATGACTCTTGTGATCGTGTGAACCTTTAACGCTAGTAACTAAATCCCTTTGTCTCGTGATATATTACATGCCCGAGATTCGATCATTGGTATCCAAATACCTAGTTAGATCTCATTACCGACATGCACTCTTTTCTCGTTCCCATGATATAACATTCTAGTGATCACATCACTTGCTTGCAAGCTATTTCAATGTGATATCACCAAGAGGGCCTAGAGTATATCTATCCGTCATCGGGATGGACAAATCCCACTCTTGATCCATGAGCCTCAACATAACACCTTCGTAGCACTAAATCCACCTTTATAGTCACCTTGTTACGGTGTGACATTTGATGTTATCAAGATACTCTTCCGATGTTAGTGATTAACATGATCTCATGGTCTAAGGACTAAGATTACTTTGTATGATGTTATAGGAATATAAACATAATGACTTTGATCGTAATGCTATACTTCGGATGAATGTTCATCACATCATTCCACCAATGTTGTGACCTCGTTATTAACAACATCGAATGTCCATGATCAGGAAACCTTGATCATCTTGTTAATCAACGAGCTAGTTTATATGAGAGGCATTACTAGGAACTTTGTATTTTGTTTATTAAACACACATGTATTAACGTTTCCAATTAATACAATTATAGCATGCAAAATAAACATTTATCATAAACATGGAATAAGATAATAACCACTTTATTATTGCCTCTCGGCCATATTCCCTTCATGATGTGCCTGTTGCAGGGAAAGACAAGTCAATGATCACCTGCTTTGAATGTGGAGTCAGGGGTCACTATTCCAATGAGTGCCCCAAGAAGCTTGTTGCAGCCACCAATGTTACTGCACCTGCCCAGCAGTAGCGCCGTGTCCAGCCTGGAAAGAGATTTGCCCCAGGAAACCCGCACAACCGTACCGGCCGTCTTTTCCACATGAATGTGGAAGAAGCCCAGGAAGCGCCAGATGTCGTGCTAGGCATGTTTTCTATTAACTCAGTTCTAGCAAGAGTGTTGTTTGATTCTAGAGCATTGCACTCGTTTGTTACATAAGAATTTGCATGCACTAGTAAGATTCAACCAACAAATTTTAAGCATGTTATGATAGTTCAAATACCTGGTTCAACTACCAAAGCTAGAAAAATTTGCAAAGCCGTACCTATCAGAATCCATGGGATAGATTTTTATGCCAATCTAATAGTACTTGGAACCAAAGGTTTGGAAGTAGTACTAGGCATGGATTGGATGTCGAAACATCAAGGATTAATCGACTGTGCCAAGAAAGCCATAACCATGACCAGTAGCACCGAAGTATCAGTAGAACATGTATCTGAGACGCTACCCCATCAGTTCAAATGCAACAAGAGATTAGTACAATCAACCATAGACCAAGTTAGAGTAGTCTGTGAATACCCCGATGTGTTCCCAGATGAATTGCCCGGTATGCCCCCAGATTGGGATATCGAGTTTATCATTGAACTAGTTCCTGGAACTGGACCCATAGCTCAGAGACCTTATAGTATGAACCAATCAGAATTAGTGGAGCTCAAGAAGCAACTTGATGATATGTTGGGAAAAGGTCTGATACAACCAAGTGCATCGTCATGGAGATCACCCGTTCTGTTTGTGGACAAGAAGGATGGTGCCAACCGTTTGTGTATGGATTATTGGAAGCTGGATGACGTCACCATCAAGAACAAGTAAACACTACCGAAGATAGAAGATCTGTTTGACAAACTAACTGGTGCTAGAGTGTTTTCTAAGATTGATATTAGAACTAGTTATCATCAATTGAAGATCCATGCGACGGATATCCCAAAGACTGCCTTCACCACCAGATATGGATTGTATGAGTACAATGTCATGTCCTTTTGATTAACCAATGCCCCTGCTTATTTCATGAATCTCATGAATAAGATTTTTATGAACTTCTTGGATAACTTTGTCGTTGTTTTTATCGATGACATTCTGATCTACTCCAAGTCGGAAGAAGACCATGAGGAGCACCTAAGAACCATCCTTGAAACCCTTAGGGAGCATCAGTTGTATGCTAAGTTTAGCAAATGTGAGTTCTGGTTAAAGGAAGTAGGATTCCTAGGCCATATCTTGTCAGCAGGAGGAGTTGCTGTCGACCCCACCAAGATTAAAGATGTTGAAGAATGGAAAGCCCCAACCACCCAAACAGAAGTCCGCGCATTCCTTGGATTAGATGGATATTACCGCAAGTTTGTTGAAGGATTTTCAAGCATCGCAAGGCCAGTGACTCAGTTATTGAAGAAAGACAAGAAGTTTGAATGGACGGACAAATGTGAAGCCGGTTTTCAGGATCTCAAGAAGAGATTGATTTTAGCCCCAATTTTGATCATGCCGGTTATCAAGAAGCCTTTTGATGTATATTGTGACGCATCCAAGATTGGTCTCGGATGTGTGTTGATGCAAGAAGGCAAAGTCATATCCTATCTATCTAGACAACTGAAGCAACATGAGCAGAATTATCATACCCATGACCTAGAACTAGCAGCCGTAGTGTTAGCTTTGAAGACATGGCATCATTACTTTATGGGTAACCGCTGTGAGATTTATTCGGATCACAAGAGTTTGAAGTACATTTTCACCCAGAAGGAGCTGAATATGAGGCAAAGGAGATGGATAGAGTTAATCAAGGATTATGACCTTGACATTCACTATCACCCTGGCAAAGCCAATGTGGTAGAGGATGCTCTTAGCAGATTGCCATGTAGATTAAACACCATGATTAAGGAAGCCCAGCCAAGTATACATGAGGAGATGGAGAACTTTAGAGTGGAGCTGGTTAGCGAAGGATTTCTAGCCAGTATTGAACTTTAACCCACTTTGATTAGTTAGATCAAGTAAGCTTAGAAAGGAAACGCCAGTATCGATGGAATCAAGCATCGTATTGGTACAGGGAAGGTACCCAGATTCACTGAAGATGAAGAAGGAGTTTTGTGGTATAAAGTACGTATCTGTGTGCCAGCAGATTCGGAGTTGAAGCAAGTCATTATGCAAGAAGCCCATGATACTCTTTATTCTAATCACCTGGGAGGAACCAAGATGTATCAGGATTTGAAGGAGCAATTTTGGTGGCATAAAATGAAGCGAGAAGTCGGAAGCTACATAACCAAGTGTGATATCGGTCAGAGAGTCAAGGCGGAACATCAACGACCCGTAGGACTTTTGCAACCATTGCAGATTCTAGAATGGAAATGGGATTCTGTTGGAATGGATTTCATCACAGGTTTTCCTACATCTAGTAGAGGAAATGGCTCTATTTGGGTCATAGTGGATAGACTGTCCAAGGTAGCCCATTTCATACCCGTCAAGACTACCTACCAAAGCTCGAAGCTAGCAGAGTTATACATTGCTAGAATAGTTAGTCTGCATGGAACCCCCAAGACCATAGTATCAGATCGAGGAACCCAGTTTACCTCAAGGTTCTGGAAGAAAGTCCAAGAAGGATTAGGAACCAAACTGAATTTCAGCACAACTTATCACGCGCAAACCGATGGACAAACAGAAAGAGTAAACCAGATCTTAGAAGATATGCTGAGAGCTTGTGTGTTAGAGTATGGATCTAAATGGGAAGACTGTCTGCCTTTCGCGAAATTCTCATACAACAACAGCTATCAAGCTAGTTTGCAAATGGCCCCATTTGAGTTTTTGTATGGAAGGAAGTGTAGTACCCCATTGAATTGGTCACAAGTAGGAGAGAGTCAGATCTTCGGACCCGACATCCTATGAGAATCTGAAGATAAGGTTCACAAAGTTCGTGAACGCCACAAGACCGCTCAATCCAGACGGAAGAGTTATGCTGACAAAAGACGTCGAGACCTAACCTTCAATATCGGAGATTTTGTGTATCTCAAAGTATCACCTTTGAAGGGAATGCAACGTTTTCAATTGAAAGGGAAGCTTGCCCCCACATATATTGGACCCTTCAAGATTCTAAGTTGCATAGGAGAAGTATCCTATCAACTGGAACAGCTTGAGGAGATGTCAGCCGTGCATGATGTGTTCCATATCTCGTTACTTCGCAAATGCCTAGAAGTTCCAGAAAAGACCGAAGTTTTCAAGAACACCGATCACAGAGCCATATATATCAATAAGGACTTAACCTATCGTGAAGTACCCATCCGTATTTTGGAGAAAGCATTCAGAACCACCCTGACCTGAAGTATCAAGTTTCTCAAAATCCAGTGGAGTAATCATACAGAAGAAGAAGCCACTTGGGAGCGAGAAGATTATATTAGGACAGAGTTTCCCAATCTTTTTAGTTCCTAGTTTTTCTTGAATCTCGGGACAAGATTTTGTTTAAGGAGGGAAGGTTTGTAACATCTCAAAAATATTAAACAAGCTTATCAAGTTCTAATCACCCAAGATTAGGGTTAACAAAAACTTTTATGCTTAAACTCTATATGAATGCATGTGTGAGTTCCATTAATGCATGAATGTTGCTATGCCATGTTTGAGTGCTACAAATGATAAGGATTAGTTGAAAATCAAATATGAATCATATGAGCATATGGTCACTTTGGCCAAAGTTAACCACTAGCCAACTTTGGGTATCTCTAGTAAAAGATTTCCAACAGAAACAATTCTACATATTTTCACCCTTGCTAGACTAAGTAAAAATAAACCCAAGCAAACTTTACAAATTTACAGAAACTACTTCAAATCCATTTAAGAGGCAATTCAAAATTGAATCAAGTGTAGGTACATAGATCATCATTTTACAAAAACCACTCAAACCTCCACCACTTGACAATTCCTAGCAACTAGAGACTACCAAGCATGTGATCAGCTCAGCCACCAAAAATCATGGAAAAATTCAAAAGTTAAGTTCATGCGGCCATTTAGTCGAACACTTAGCAGACAGAGTACAAATTCAACAACTATCTACTATTTGGAATCCATCATGTGCTCATTCTTGTACTACAATCAACCCAATAAATCACCCACGATCACTCCCAGTACTTGGCCGTGCAAAGGAGCAACCTCACTCGCCACATTGACCAGTGCCATGACCGTACCGAGCATGTCATGCCGGTCGACCATGGAAAAGTCGCCTCACACAGCGCCGCCCTCTCCCACGATGCCTACTTGCTAGCCGTGACCTCACCGCATCTCTCTATCCACCCCTTGACCAACAGCGAGGAGTGGAGGAGCTAGAACAGCCGCGCCCATTTATGTCGCTGCCATGCCGAGAGCACGACGGAGTGCCGAAGACGCCTCATGCAGCCACGCCGCGCCTTGCTCTCTCCACTCGTACCCGCACCCGCCACGTCACCAGTGACCTCCCAGACACGATGATTCGCCGCCGCGCGTCCCGTGACCACCGTACTCGATGACAAAAACCTCCATACCTGAACAGAGCGTCGACGTCGCCCGACCGACTGAGACCGCCCCTTGCCGTGCCACCCTGCGCGTGACGATCGCCGTAGTCCACCGTGTCAACCCATGCCATCCGCCATGCCTAGCGCGACCTGTAGCAGCGTTGCCGATGAGCCCGACCATGCTGCCCTTCCTCCAACGCCGGTGTATAAATAGGAGCCACCCCAGACCTCAAATGGCACACCACTTCACTCTCCACTCTCTCAGAAACCTACCTGACCCTTCCCTAGAGCAAGGCGAGCACCACCTCACCGGAATTTTGTTGGAGTCCGCCGTTGTAGTGAAGGAAGGGCGCCATCGATTGGAGCCACCCCAAGAGGTGCCGCGACCACCAATCGACTCGTCGTCGTCGACCAGCCCATTCGCCCCCATCGCCGGACCTAGCTGGAGCCCTGATAAGCCTCCCATGACCCCCACCGTGCCGCTAGGTTTAGAATCTCGCCGGAGTTCTGCGACATAGACGATGAACCTCACTCGTAGATCTTGTTCTAATCGTAGCGCTGAGATTTGCTGATACCGCTTCAGTTAGATAGAGTCGTTGGCGCGTGGGACCATTCTGTCAGCAGCCCGCTGGACGCGCTTTGTAGATAGGCCGGCCAAGTTCTTTCCCACGCAGAGCCCAACGATTCAAATATAATTTTGCCATTTAGCTAAAAACCCTAATCTGTCAGTAGATTCAAAATTAGATTCAAAGAGATGTACTGAACCAAATTGCATGATTCCAATTTTGTTAGGAAGGTATTGAAAATATCTAATAACTCCCGTTGGATTCAAACCATTTAAAATTATAGATCACCTATTGTAAAAATAACAAGACAGAGACTTTTACAACTTCAAACATTTTTAGAAAATCAACCATAAATGCTTTTGAGTTGATTCCAACTCTCAAAAATCACAATTGCCATGATCTAAATGAATATGTAAAAATATTTGGTTTTAAAGATATTAAACATGGATTAGTGTTAAAAGAATGATATGTAGGCATTTCTAGTCACTTAAATATTATTAAATAGTAATATTAAATCTTGTAATATATGATCACCTCTTTAAATCACATCCCCAAGTATTGGAATATGTGGTGATGACATGTGTCAATATAATCCCATATTTTAATTGGAAAACATTAAATCTTAAGTATTTTCAATGAGTAGAAATTACTTTTCCCAAATAAAATAAATAAGAATGTGCCATTAATTCATATAATGATTGAGATGATGCTAGATCATCTAGTGTGAGCCCTTGTGTGCAAAATAGGAAGTAGTTAATTGTTGATTGGTGATTGTGTATCGCGTATGTATTTATAGACGCTAGTATCGACCCGGGGTACGACGAGGAGGAGTACTTCGAGGAAGAGGAAGAAGACTTCAACCACTGCACTGCTCAAGGCAAGCGATCTATGCAAGCCCACTATGTCGATAACCTATGTAGGATGCACTATGTATGTTTGGTTATGCAACTTTGATTATACCAATCCTAGTTTTATCTACAAGCTTTACTTTTCCTTTTACTGAAGTCTCTTATCTAGTTAATGAATTGTGATTAGTGGAAAAGTAGGATGGATACCACCAAGATCATAGGACTAGTTTTGGGTACTTATAATTGATTAGCACCCCTCAATAGTGATAACCTCAATACTAGTGGCTAGTGCTAAAACTAAACTTGATCACTTTAGATGGGAACACTTGGTGAAAATAATTATAAAAACCTTGGAATGATGAGTCATTCTATTGAAATGTTTTGACCTGTGTTATGAAACACAATGGTTTGGTGATGAAACTGAATAAGGCATGAGCCTTAACTTTGATAAAAACTGATGGTTGGGTTCGGATGCGATACCATTTAAATTTTACCGTACAACCACAATACCTGAGTTGGGTAGGGCTTAACTAAAAGCTTATATGTCTTAGTATGGGTTCCCTTGCGGAAGAGGTTGACCTGAGGCTACCTCGTGATGAATGTCCATCTATGCAGTGCCTAGGATGGCAGATGGCCATGGCTGGAAGGCCAAGCTCATAGGGAAGGTGCCTATACTAGGGTGTGTAATTGAAAGGTTAGTATTGATTATCCGCATACCAAGTATGATGATTCAGGGTTATCCCTGACGGATGTACCAAATTTTATGGTGAAAGTGTACCACCTCTGTAGAGTGTCAAACTATTCGAATAGCCGCGTCCGCGGATATGGACAGTTGGAGTGGCCATACTGTTCCGTTGTCAGATGTTTTCAAAATGACCTGTGACATAAAAGATGACTTTGACTTGACCATAATATGGTTGTGGATATGAAAACTAGGTTCCCTCTTAAGTAATCTAGAGAACTAATATAGGCTTGGTTATGAAATACTTAAGAAATAAACCTGGCTTTTTGCAAACAAACCTAGAGCTTAACATTCCTATTAGAACCACCTTACTTGTGTAGTAATAGTTTACGAGTATTTAAAGAGTACTCATGGCTTTGTCCCTGGCTATTCCCATGGCCAGAGTACAAGGAAGATTACCCGGAAGATGGACAACTGGAGGTCTATGATAACTAGGAACATCTCCCAACATCAGCATTGCCTGTGACTATGATGAAGATGGAGTCTACTACGTTATATTTCCGCTGCTATGATTTGTAATAAGACTGGTGTTGGGTCCGCAGCATAGAAAACAAAAAAATTCCTACGATGAGAACTATACGCCAAGATCTATCTACTAGATACAGAGCAACGGGTGGACATACATCCATGGAGAACTTACCCTCGAAGACAACGAGTTTTGTTAACGAGTAGGAACTCGTGGTTGATGTAGTCGTACACTTGCCGATCTCATGATCGTGATGAAGTCCTTCAGGTCCAGCAGCTCCAGCACCATCAGGTCCAGCACCATCAAGTCCAGCACCGCAAAGTAGCGGTGCATCCGTGTCGCACACACGTTCGGTCCACCGAACAACCTCCGCCTCCTCGCTCCAGCGATGCAGCGGAAGCAGCAACTCCTTTCTAGATAAAGCCACCGGGAACATGTATCTCGCTAATCTGAGACCATGGGGAATAACTAGAGGGAGAAGAGAACCTTCACGAGGAGGTGGTGTGAGATGAGAGGAGGGAGTGGGGGGCCTTTTATAGGGAGAGGGGGGCAGCCCCTCACCATGGCCGGCGGCCAAAGGAGGTGCCCCCACCTCTTCCACATTCATGTGGGTGGAGCTCCCACTCACATAATTAGCCACCCACTCAAAATTCCACTCACCTCCATTAAATTTCCACCAAATTTAATGCAAGTTCTCATTAAATAAAACACTTTTATTATTTTATTCAGAATTTTGTTTATTACATTAATTAACAAACATTCACATAAAACCCCCTGCAACATTTCAATATCACATGTAGAACCAGTTTCAGCAATTTCGCCCGAAACAATTCTGGTTTCCATTGAAATGATTCCAGCGCTTTCTTAAATCTTTATCTGAAACATATTTGCTCCTAAATGGTGTCGGTATCCCTTAAGTGTGTCACCCTACGGTTCGTGAATAATGCAGACATGATCGAGACTCCTCTCCGATCAATAATCAGCAGCGGGACCTGGAGATCCGTACTGACTCCCACATATTCAACGATGACTCTTGTGATCGTGTGAACCTCTAACGTCGTAACTAAATCCCTTTGTCTCGCGATATATTACATGTCCGAGATTCGATCATTGGCATCCAAATACCTAGTTTGATCTCGTTACCGACATGCACTCTTTTCTCGTTCCCATGATATAACATTCTAGTGATCCCATCACTTGCTTGCAAGCTATTTCAATGTGATATCACCGAGAGGGCCCAGAGTATATCTATCCGTCATCGGGATGGACAAATCCCACTCTTGATCCATGAGCCTCAACATAACACCTTCGTAGCACTGAACCCACCTTTATAGTCACCCTGTTACGGTGTGACGTTTGATGTTATCAAGATACTCTTCCGGTGTTAGCAATTAACATGATCTCATGGTCTAAGGACTAAGATTACTTCGTATGATGTTATAGCAATATAAACATAATGACTCTGATCGTAATGCTATACTTCGGATGAATGTTCATCACATCATTCCACCAATGTTGTGACCTCGTTATTAACGACATCCAATGTCCATGATTAGGAAACCTTGATCATCTTGTTAATCAACGAGCTAGTTTATAAGAGAGGCATAACTAGGAACTTTCCTTTTTGTTTATTAAACACACATGTATTAACGTTTCCAAATTAATACAATTATAGCATGCAAAATAAACATTTATCATAAACATGGAATAAGATAATAACCACTTTATTATTGCCTCTCGGGCATATTCCCTTCAGTCTCCCACTTGCACTAGAGTCAATAATCTAGTTTTGAAAAACTTTGCGTATTGAACACCTATGGCTTTCTGGTGTTGCATATACGCGATTGCTAGTGGTTAACATAATCTCCGGCTCTGACAGTTTCAGTTCCGTGTGTATTTGCATGTCTTTGCGTCTCTACGCATCACTCATTCTCAAATGAGATGGCATTGTATAAATTTCGTCCTTTGGTGAGACCTTTAGTTCGTTCGGGTTAAAATATGTTGATACTATTGTCACATAATATATCTTCATAGTATTAGCCCACTTTGAACCACACCTAGTTTGATAACAAACTACTTAACACAAATGCCCTCCTTTGCTGCTACTATAGCAGTTATATACTTAGCCTTTTGTTGTAGTATCCGTCACAATATCTCAACTTTTGAACTCATCCAAATCCATCATGGAACATCCTTTCCATTACATTGTGCCACCCATAGTCTAAATTGAGATAAATTTAATTTGTATCTTGTGACAAAACTAGTATCAATGTAACACTTTACAATGAACTACCTTTACTATTTGTCACTTATACATGATATATTCTTAGTTCTTCCAAAAGCTCATAAGAATATCTTTACTATTGTCCAATGATCATCTTATGAATCTTTTTGGTATATGCTCATAACATTTAGTGCATAGGACATTCTGGATATATACATATCATGGTATAATCGATCAGAATCTTCATGTGATTTTACTCACCAAGTGTTGAAACACTTGAATCTGAATACAATTCTTTCCATGCAGCAAGAACCTTTCTTGTTGTTTCCATATTGAACCCTTTTAATATCTTATATATGTATGTCTGGCACAACCATATTAGCGCCTTAATCTATCCATATAGATATTGATGCCTAATATTCTGGGTTTGCCCAAGTCTTTCATCGAAATCTTATTTTAATGAAATCCTTAACTTGTGTCAATTCAAGATACATCATTTACAATCAACAATATGTCCTCTACATAATGTATTAGAAATATGTCTCAGCGCTCCCACTTAATTTCTTGCAAATGCAAGCATCTTCATCATCTCCGATGAATTTAAACTCTTTTAATAGTTTCATCATGGTGAAGATTCCAACTCCGCTATGCTTACTTCAACTATTGAAGTTTACATACCCTTTTAGCACCCTTTGAATTAACAAAACCCTTTGGACCATGTCATGTTCATGTCCTAGGTTACCGTTCTATTAGAAGAACCTTGTTTTGTTTATTCAACTACCATATACCAAATTATATGTAGTGGTTGCTACATTAATCCGTTAAGACTATATATCGCTATGAAAGATCAAATCTTGTCATAGTCAACTCCTTGAACATTGTCGTAAACTTCTTTCCGACATGTCGACTATTTCATAGATGTTAAACATCCATGTCTTATTTCTTTATAGATCCAAACATGACCGATAGGCTTCATGCCCTTTTGGAGGGTCTTCCAAGTTCAGAAACTTGATTTCTCGTGTATGGATACTATCACGGATTCTATGACTTCTAGTCATTTTATGGAGTCAGGGCCCATCATCGCTTCTTTGCATGCAGTCGGTTCATCATTGTCAAAACAATAACGACTTCTGTTTCAAATCTTACTATTTGATTCTTACCGACCCACATGGTTCAATAAGAACTCTAATCTCCAAGATCACACCATTTGTAATCACGGGAGCCATGAGCATTGTGGCCGCCACCGGGACACTTTCCGGCGCTGCGCTACTCAGCACATATAGCTAAGGTTCAACAACCTTATCAAAGTTCTATTGTCCTCCCACATAACTTTTCACGAAAAATTCCTTCTCAAGAAACTTGACGTTCTAAGCGACAAACTCTTTTGTCCTCGGTGTTATGGAGGAATTCCCAACAAATTCTTTGGGATAACCCACAAAGACGTGCTTATCCGACTTTGGTTGTAAACATTTTACTTATGCATAGCATACCAAAATTTAAGAAAAGACAATTCGGGTTTTATCCCAAACCATAACTCATATGGTGTCATTTCAACGGATCACGATGGTGCTCTTTTCAGTGTAAAAGCGGCAATCTCTAAAGCTTTAATCTTTAAAACATAATGGCAGTTTATAAATGACACCTTTGATCTTACCATGTCAAACAAGGTTTGATTTGATCTCTCGAACATACCATACTCCTGTGGTTTATCGGGAAATGCAAATTCATGGAACAATTCCTGTAACCTTAGGTGTTTTGCTAAACCTGTAACTCAAATATCTTCCTTTATGATCAAATCATAAACTCTTTTATTTTCTTGTTACAATGATTTTTCACTTCATCTTGAAAGTCTTTGAACAATTTTCAAATGTTTCATACTTCTTCCTTATTAAGTAAATATATAAATATATTCACTCAAATTTCCGGAGAAAGCATATGAAGCAAAAAGATCCATCGCATATGGCTACACATAATGGACTATATACATCAACATGCATAATATCCAATAAGTTAGTCATCCGTTCCTCTTTGGCCTATGGACAGAGTTTCCATTATCTTGAGGGAAGTTTCACAAGCATCAATTGATCAAAATCAAAAGACTCCAAAAATCCATCAAGATGGAGTTTCTTCATGTTTACTTTCCAATATAATTCAAACAGCGATGTCACTTCATAAGTGATCTTCCAATCATTTGTCTTACGACATTTTAGCAATAATATTTATGGATGTGATTTCTCCAACTAGACTTGTAAAAGTTCATCCATCCTTTATGGAATACAGTAATTATTTGAACAACCATTGTTCTCATAATACCGGAACAAAATAACAATTATTAAAACAAAATCTTGAAGGCTAGGTTTGACGACAACGAAAAACACAATAATACTTTATTTGTTTTCGATGAACATCATCACTTATTCTTTTGCTAGTTACTTAGGCCGTTGCAGTTCATGAATTGTGTTGTTCTGTATGACACTTCACACCAACCAATTTGGTATCCAATACCTCAGAACCACATTGTTTAACAAGCAAGGAATACAACCATAACATGTACATCTTATATATACCTAAGTTGGACATCTCCAACCTTTTCTTTTCTGCCAAATATTTTATAGATTCTCTTTCAACAATTCCTTTTTCTTTTAAAAGAATCTATCAACATCAATAGTGGTGTCATCAACATGACACATGGTACAAAGCTTGTATATAGTCAAATACTAATACCTTTGGACTTGCACTTTGAAGTGGATCACCATCATCAAATGTTTGGCATTCTTTCAAAAATCCATTCTTTAGTAATCTATTAGTGTAGTAACCATTTTACTTACATCTTCTATTCATCCTTATCATGACAACTTTCTTGATCAAGCTACTATAGCCTATAAGGAAGAATCGCGAGTATAATGTTAGTTCCCAACACCTTTTTGGGAGATCCAAATGCCTAGCATCTCCATCCTTCACAAATTCTCATACAATATGAGAACATGTATTTTGCTAAATTATACTCTATCATAATGCAACCAAAAACATTGTTTCAGATATCACAATATCTTCCACACATGATGGTTCCTGAAACAATTCTTTCAGCTCCTAGATAACCTTGATATTAAAACAACTTTTGAATATCAATAATCATGGAGGCAAATATGATACTTTAGATACTAACATTGGAATTCTTACTCTTGATTTAATACTACTTATTAAACTTCTTGGAGTAAATAGAGTTTGCTGAAAGTTTGCAATAGGACTTCTAAACTTTAAATTGACATTCAAAACAATACGATACCAGTTCGTAAAGTAAATATCCAGAATTCTATAGTTCTATTATCTCAAATAAAACTAAGTATAAGGTAGTGAAACAGATGCCAATGACTACAACAAATTATGCAAATTCACTTCGATTTAGTTTATGACAAATAGAGTTCGACTAATCCATATTAGAAATGAACTCCCACTCAAAAACGACATCCCTCGTGCCTTTTTGGTGATTACATGAACCAAATCCACTACACCAAGTCCGATCATCACGTGAGTCGGTGCAGCTTCAAAGGCGAGCATCTATATGGGCATCATATCAACTATATGACTCATGCTTAACCTTTCGGTCCGTGTTCCGAGGCCATGTCTGTACATGCTAGGCTCGCCAAGTAAGAACCTTAGTATTCGCGTGTGTAAAACTGTCTTACACCCGTTGTATGAAAGCGTAGAGTTGAGAACACCCGATCATCACGTGATGCCTCAAAACACGATCCATAGAACGGTGCATACTTAAGGAAGAACACATTTTATCTTGATATCTAAATGAGGGATCATCTTATAATGCTACCAAAAGCGCCAAACTAGCAATATAAGATGCAAACATCTAATGTGTAAAGTGACATGATATGGTCCATGCATTTGATCTCTATCATTTGCATCGTGGTATGATCTCTATCATTCCTTTATGTGCAAGGCCAAGGTCTATGGAACTTACACGTTAAGTGAGTTGTAAGAGTATCTATCATACATCTACTTACAACAATACCATATCAAGACACTAGCCCAGCAACGATCTAAACTAGACGCCTCTAATTTACCAATTGCAAGTTTTGCGTGGCTTAGGGCTTTTGGAGATAGAACCGGTCTTACCTACGAACATGAACCACAACGAGGATAACCAAGTTATTAGAAACTCATTGTAAATCAGATATTGACTATAGTAGGAGAGACAGACACCCGCCAGCCACTTATGCAAAACAAGTTGCATGTCAGTCGTGGAACCGGTCTCATGTACGATGACATGTAAGGTTGGTCCGGGCCGCTTCATCCCACTATGTCACCAATATCCAAAATACATAGAAGATGCAATAACATGATCACCATCGCCCACATATCAACATATGTGTACTACCCGTGCTAAGCACCTACGCATAGACCTGGCTCTGATACCACTGTTGGGTCCGCAGCATAGAAAACAAAAAATTTCCTACGATGAGAACTATACGCCAAGATCTATCTACTAGATACAGAGCAACGGGTGGACATACATCCATGGAGAACTTACCCTCGAAGACAACGAGTTTTGTTAACGAGTAGGAACTCGTGGTTGATGTAGTCGTACACTTGCCGATCTCAAGATCGTGATGAAGTCCTTCAGGTCCAGCAGCTCCAGCACCATCAGGTCCAGCACCATCAAGTCCAGCACGGCAAAGTAGCGGTGCATCCGTGATCGCACACACGTTCGGTCCACCGAACAACCTCCGCCTCCTCGCTCCAGCGATGCAGCGGAAGCAGCAACTCCTTTCCAGATAAAGCCACCGGAAACATGTATCTCGCTAATCCGAGACCATGGGGAATAACTAGAGGGAGAAGAGAACCTTCACGAGGAGGTGGTGTGAGATGAGAGGAGGGAGTGGGGGGCCTTTTATAGGGAGGGGGGCAGCCCCTCACTATGGCCGGCGGCCAAAGGAGGTGCCCCCACCTCTTCCACATTCATGTGGGTGGAGCTCCCACTCACATAATTAGCCACCCACTCAAAATTCCACTCACCTCCATTAAATTTCCACCAAATTTAATGCAAGTTCTCATTAAATAAAACACTTTTATTATTTTATTCAGAATTTTGTTAATTACATTAATTAACAAACATTCACATAAAACCCCCCGCAACATTTCAATATCACATGTAGAACTAGTTTCAGCAATTTCGCCCGAAACAATTCCGGTTTCCATCGAAATGATTCCAGCGCTTTCTTAAATCTTTATCTGAAACATATTTTCTCCTAAATGGTGTCGGTATCCCTTAAGTGTGTCACCCTATGGTTCGTGAATAATGCAGACATGATCGAGACTCCTCTCCGATCAATAATCAGCAGCGGGACCTGGAGATCCGTACTGACTCCCACATATTCAACGATGACTCTTGTGATCGTGTGAACCTTTAACGTCGTAACTAAATCCCTTTGTCTCGCGATATATTACATGTCCGAGATTCGATCATTGGCATCCAAATACCTAGTTTGATCTCGTTACCGACATGCACTCTTTTCTCGTTCCCGTGATATAACATTCTAGTGATCACATCACTTGCTTGCAAGCTATTTCAATGTGATATCACCGAGAGGGCCCAGAGTATATCTATCCGTCATCGGGATGGACAAATCCCACTCTTGATCCATGAGCCTCAACATAACACTTCGTAGCACTGAACCCACCTTTATAGTCACCCTGTTACGGTGTGGCGTTTGATGTTATCAAGATACTCTTCCGGTGTTAGCAATTAATATGATCTCATGGTCTAAGGACTAAGATTACTTCGTATGATGTTATAGCAATATAAACATAATGACTCTGATCGTAATGCTATACTTCGGATGAATGTTCATCACATCATTCCACCAATGTTGTGACCTCGTTATTAACGACATCCAATGTCCATGATCAGGAAACCTTGATCATCTTGTTAATCAACGAGCTAGTTTATAAGAGAGGCATAACTAGGAACTTTCCTTTTTGTTTATTAAACACACATGTATTAACGTTTCCAAATTAATACAATTATAGCATGCAAAATAAACATTTATCATAAACATGGAATAAGATAATAACCACTTTATTATTGCCTCTCGGGCATATTCCCTTCAACTGGATCATGAGATCCTTTATTTGTAAGACTATTATGGTTTGTAATGGATGATGTATTGTCGTACCAATTCTGTTATGTCTCGCAAAAATGGTAATCCTGGGATTGCGAGGTACGACATAACAGGCATCTGTACTTCAAACTCCGGGTGCTGACACCATCCTCACTGCAGCGTCCTCGTCCCCGTTGTCGGCAGCACCCTCGTCCCTGCCGTCAGCAGCAACCGTGGGCAGCATCCTCGTCCCCACCGTCAGCAGCAACCGTGGGCAGCATCCTCGTCATCGTCCCCGCCATCGGCACATGGCGGTTCAACCAACGCCCTACTCAAAGGCCCGCGCCACGACCATGGGGGGGCTCTGCATCGCATCTTGGCGGGTCCCCATCGGGTCTCCGTACCCGGCTGGGTCGCGGGTCTGGTGGATTTCTAGACCCGGTGGCATAATCGGGGCGGGTCGCAGGGCGGGGTAAATGGGGCGAGGACAGGTATGGGGGGCCTTGACCCGGACCTGAACCCGGCGGGTGCCATGCCTAGTCGTGGGGAGAGGAGAGACGACGTGGGGATGGGATAAGGCCTCACGGCTTTGACCAGAGAAGAGAGATGACGCAGCGAGGAAAGATTGCGTCTCTAGGCCGCACAGACCACCTCGCGCCCGCAAGTGTCCTGAAAAGCCTTCCTGTCGCTCACGCTTAAGCAATTAGATAATTCCTAGGAGTAGTATTTTTTTTAACCCGTAGCAGACTGATCGACAATTTCTTCTTTTACCTTTTCTTCGTTGATTTTCGACCTCATTTTCAGTATACTCGTACACGTTTTAAAGCTGCTGCAGCAGACGGGAAATTGCAAGCACCAATTATTCTGATGGCTCTGCACAAGGTAGCTGGCATCTCAACTCCATCTGAAAGAAACAGAGCACCTCATTTTGTTATCAAATCCTATTGCAGTCCTACAACGCACAAGTTGCTTCCTCCCACTCCATGCGTTCACTTCCTCCCCGTGTCCAATTTGAGCAGCTGTTTGACACTTTTCTCTCGTTATTATGGAACTTGGGAAAGCCAAAACAAAGGGATGCAGGAATGGCAGATTACATTATTACTCCCTCCGTCCAAAAACAAGTGACTCCAATTTTGTCCAATTTACACAAACCCGAGTTCACTTATTTTGGGAAGGAGGGAGTAATTGATAGTCTAAACGTTTTGATATATTTAATGCAAACATTACCGTTGCCTAACCAGCAGAAATGTGCAAAGAATAGCAATGTCATCTCCAACTCCACAATAGCTATTAATGCATAGGTAAGTTTCCGAACAAATTCAGTTAAGGTCGGACATAGGCCTACCACACTTTCTTCGATGCCAAACATGACATCAATCACACATTCACATATATGCCATCATGCCACGACCTTTGTACCAATTTCAGGAAATGAGCAGCAGTGCAACAGGACTAGGATGACATCTCCGGTTGCATACCAAATCCTACACGAGCTTATACAGACTGGGAGAGGGACAGGCACACGATCTTGACAGACAGAAAATAGCGATCTCACTGTGCCAGATTCAGGGAGATATAGTCTGTAAACCAAGAGACAGTATACCAGATGAAATTATTCCTGCTCGAAGCTGAAGCCTGAAAAATCAATACGACACAATCAGCACATGGAAGGTCAGTCTAAGAGAATGAGAAGGTACAATTGATCAGCGAGAAGCACTCGAATGCAGGAAATCTCAATTCAAAATAAAATGTAGGAAAACCTTTGTTTGCGGTTCAAGAAATTTATGATGATATTGAACCAACACTCAACTTAACCTAGTATACATTGGAAAGTTGGAAAGGGTGTACGTATCTACTCCCTCCGTTTCAAAATATAAGATGTTTTAGTTTTGTGAAAGAAGTGTATCGAGACTCTTTTTAGTGTGTAGGTTCATTTAGATTTGGAGTGAATCTACACATTAAAAAGGGCCTAGATACACTTCTTTCACAAAGGTAAAACATCTTATATTTTGAAACGGAGGGAGTATAAATGAAACTGATAAGAAAATAACTTACTGTTTTGCAGGCCAATTAACACACACCCATGTGGGTGCTAGGTAATGTATGGTGGCATTAACAACAGGCAAAAGGATGCAAAATGGCGCGAGATCATAGAGTATGCAGTGCTGCTTAAACCTAGCTTTAGATTTTTATTGAGAAAAATATATGGAGTTTTTTCTTAAGCTTCACAAAAATGTTGGGAGTGTCTACTTTTCCAAAGTTAAAATAGTAACCATTACTTTGTCTAAATTAATATGATACTCTCCTCGATTGCCAAATTTAATACACACGTGCTAACTGCAGAAACATAATAAGCAGTGGAGAATGGTAACAGTTACTTACAATCAGAGCACTTAATATGCTCAGGAGGCACTCCAAGGCTAACAAGGATCATAACAATTTGGTGAATCCTTTCATCATTCCTCTGATGCTTGATTTTGACTACCTTGAGATTCTTCGATATCAAGAACTGTTTTGTTGGCTTGTAGCTTTCATCTTTTCTACCAATCGGTTGTTTCTGTAGAAAATAAGATATTTAAATGAAACCAATAAGCGGTAAATGATGACTTCAAAGACAAAAGCAGTTGTACTTAGAGAACACACCATACCATAGATGGAAAAAAGCTAAGTTGGACAGTAAGCTTCTCTAGAATTGGTGAGTGCTGAAGAAAGTAAACCAGTCCACTGAAGCAGCAGCCAGACACCACTCACTGAGATACAATGTTTTTAACTTGCTAAATATACGGCGCCATTTGAAATCCCAGGTGCAAATAATCTGGACAAAGTGGAGAGAATTAGATTCTATTCAAGGTCTAACTACGTTAGTACTTGATTTAATAATACTGAATTGAATAGAGCTTTCGGCAGGGTTTCAGATTTTGCAGGTTTCTTGTTTAATCACAAAAATATTAAGCGGTAACAGAGTGTGGAAAAACTAACATGTATTGTAAAATTAATGTTAAATTTAAGCTCTTGGATAGCACAATGTCAGGACTCAGAAGTATTAACTAGCAAATACACATATGCATAATGTACTCCATTTTCACGGACCAACTGTTAGGTGATGTCTTCACAGAAACATATAAAAAGGCGAATTATCAAAAAAACAAAAGAATCAAATGCACATAAGTAGCATGCCTGTGCTTCTATTTCTGAACACAAATGTACAATATTGGGCAGCAATCAGCCATAGGGTATAGCATGTGAAAGCATACCATTTTTGGAGTGCTTATCAATGTCAACCTGGTAGCACCACACAGACCATCTAGAAGCACACAATCGTCGCCTTCATTGTCGATGTGATGGCAAGCAAGACAATCCCAATCACCACAGTCCCCATAGTAACCACTGTTACGACAATGATCATTGGGCTCCTCACAATCATACCACTCTTGATCAAACTCGACAAATGCCGTTACCAATGATGGCATGCTCTCAAGGAAAGGAGTCAAGCCCACATTCTCACAGCTAGTTCCAAGGCAGCGAGACTTGGGCAAGAGATACGAGTGCGAACATCCGAAACAAAAATGCACATATATGTAACTAGATGCCTTAATGATTGGCACACGATCTTCTGAGCGTAGATTTCACAGTTAGTCATCTGTAATTTCTTCAGCACTGGGCAGCTCGACAAATCTAGAGTGCGTTCCTTAAGTTCCACACTACAGATATATAAGCCTGTCAACTGCTGACAGACGAGAGTCATGCTGGGTAGCCTCAAACGCTCAGTGGTATCATATGAACGCACCTCAACTTGAAGCACCCTAACATGGCACGATGCAGCATAGCGGAGCCACATTTCAACGTCTTGGGGTGTCTCACTGGGAGAGGATATGCACACGAATTCGCGCAGAGGCACTCGGTCGCGGAGGAGAAGCAGGGAAGTGACAAACGAAGCCTCTTCTTCTTCATAGACGAGCACGGTGGGCACGGACTTCCAGAGGTTGCGCCAGCGGCGAGCGAGCACGCACGTACACACGGACTCGCGCGAGGGAAGGAACGACAACACGAGACGGAGGATATCATCCGGGAGGGGGCCGATGCGGTCCTCCCCGCCGGCCGCAGCACTGTCAGGCATTCCGTCGAGCAGGTGACCGTCGTCGGAGCTGCCGGGGGCTGGGCACTGAACGAGCGACATCAGCCGGGGGCAGAGGGGGCGCAAGGAGGCTGTGAGCAACGCAGGACGGAGATGAACCTGACGAGGAGGGTGGCTGCTGTTGGTGCCCGCGCCGCCCTACACCGCGCCGGTGTCGGCGTCGTCCGTCTCCTGCTGCAGGTGCCGAGGTGTGCGGTGGACTCCGAATTCTGATGGATCTACAATGGCATGGGCCGGATACGAGCAGCTCACTAGGCCTAGGCTGACTTTGCCCCCCGCCCTCTTGATCATTGCGGGCCAAATATCTTACTGGGCTCAGTTTCTGTAGGAAGGTGCGGCCCAGATAGCGGCCAGGTGAACGAGGCACACGTGTGGAGGTGGAGTACGAAGCAGAAAGGCGCCGCAGCACCATTTCCTCGCCGCATCGGGCTGCGGTGCGTCGCGTGGCATCTCCCCCTCTTTCTTCTTCCTCCTCCCGTCCCCATTTCATCTCCTCCTCAATTCGGAGCGGGCGCTTCCTGGGGCTGGGGTCCCCGATCGGGTTGGTTCGTCGCGATGGCGACCGACGCCGGCGCCGGCGACAAGAGCTCCGTCTTCCGCAAGCTCCGCGCCAAATCCGACAACAAGGTACGTGCGTACGTGATCGGTTCCCACTCCGCTTGGATTGGTGGGGCCTCGTTTCCCATCCTGCCGCGCCTCCCCGTCCCTCGGTTCCGCCCCGTTTGATCGCCGTGCCTGTGTTGTGTGCCTCACTATGTCTCTGCGTGCGCGCAGATGTGCTTCGACTGCAACGCGAAGAACCCCACCTGGGCCTCCGTCACCTACGGCATCTTCCTCTGCATCGACTGCTCCGCCGTCCATCGCAGCCTCGGCGTCCACATCTCCTTCGTCAGGTCTAATTTCCCGACCTAGCTCCTTTTCTCACCTACGCTTGCCTTTGCGCGCCTAACTATATTTCTAAGTTTAATCCGGTGCGCTGTGCTTCGATGCTAATCAGCTATGCACGTGTAGATTGTGGACCTACCTGGTTAGGGTTTGAATCCGTCCATTGTATATTTTTGCAAGTGCATGTCATGCTCGTTTAAATTATCAGGCCATCTGAAGTAGCCAACTGTGTTTACAGAATGCAGTCTGTGCTGGTGGATGATGCAAGGTGTAATTTTGATGTTATATTTTCTATATCGAGGAATTAAGGTTTTGATTTAGCTCGTGCAAATGAAATGTTTTGCCAGATAGGTCGTACCACGCTTGTTTGATAGAAAAACAATTGTTGTTGCATTGACTGACTTGATTACTGTTGGATGTCGAATATGAACTATTACAATTTATTCACTTAGTTTTGACAATAATCCACAGATCAACAAATTTGGATTCATGGGCCCCGCACCAGTTGAAAATGATGGTTTATGGTGGAAACAACCGTGCACAAGCTTTCTTTAAGCAGCATGGTTGGACTGATGGTGGAAAGATCGAAGCAAAGTACACTTCAAGAGCTGCTGACTTATACCGGCAGTTGCTTCTTAAAGAGGTTGATAAAAGTTCAACGGAAGATGCTAATAATAGTTCCTGGCCAACCTCCCCAGTCGCGGCTTCTCAAACTTCAAGCCAAGCATCCCCCTTTTCAGATCTCAAACTGGCTGAGGTGTCAAAAGAAGTTGTAGATGAGAAGAATGAGCCTGAAGTCATCCGTTCACCTAAAGCTCCTACCCATTCATTCAAGAAGCCAATTGGTGGAAAGAAGCCTGGAAATAAGACTGGTGGACTTGGTGCACGCAAGCTTACGTCAAAGGTAGTTTACACTGAACTAAACTGAGGAGATAAAAACCACATTTGTCCAACTTCTATTCTTCAAAAGATGATGGTCACTTCATCTGCTTTGCCCAGTTTTTTTTTTTTTTTTGGAGAAGTAGGAAAACAAAGCTCTGTGCTTGTATGACACTCGTTGATATTGAACTATCCAGTTACCAAATTTATTTATTCATTTTCGTTTAGTCAAGTGGCATTCTAAAACTTCTGTCATTTGTTTTAGGCGAGTGAAAGCCTCTATGAGCAGAAACCTGAAGAATCCGCTCCTGCTCTGCCATCGGTGACTGAGAGCACTAAAGCTAGGAGCAAATCTTTTACTTCTCGATTTGAGTATGTAGAAAATGTACCTTCTGTTGGAAGCAGCTCTGAGGAAAACCAGTCATTTGGACATGTTGCAGCGCCAAAGTCTTCAAACTTCTTTGGAGAATTAGGAATGGACAGTGGATATCAAAAGAAATCTTCCTCTAGTTCATCCAAAGTGCAGGTAATGTTCAGTTATTCAGTAGTCACATCATTTATGCGATAATGAATCATGATAATGTGTTGTTAGTCATTTATTGTCTCGATTTTCATTAATCGGTATGTCCCCATCAATTCAGAATTCTAAGGAGAAAAATTGAGTTGTGCCGTTGACAAACTTTGAACTCTCTGGGGAAGCATTTTGTTTGACACATATACTGTGCTCCTAGTTTAGTTCCACTCTTAGGTAATCCAACTATATGTGGCAGTATGCTTTTGAGTAAACTAGCGTGCTTCCGAAAGTACTATCGACTTGGTCCACTCGAAGTCTGAAAATTGGCTATCAGCACTAGAAGGCTAAAGATGCATGCTGAGATGGTAAAATATTCACTATATGTCTGATTTTCAGTGAATTTGCACATTTGAAACTGAACAGCTTGTTTGACTTATCTCTCCTAGAGTATTAGTTCTGCATGTTGTATATCAATAGCTTTGATGTATGTCCTAGTTTTTTTTTTGAGCACGATGTATGTCCTAGTTATTAGGAACAAAAGGACCAATGGTTATAGGTCATAGTATTTTATAGGCTTTTGCCCCAAAAAGTGTCTGAATTGCTGCTTTATTAGTTTTGGGCGGTGTTTGTTGACAGACCATGTGTTACAATTACCTTGCCTATAAGCATGTAAGTTGCCATATCTTACTTTGCTGGTCCTGATTATATTGTTAAAATATCATCTCAAATTCTTGCTGACCATGCTGTTTTTAAGTTCATCTATGTGCAATGAAGCATGTGAGTATGTTCCCTCTGGAAATGCCAAAAATTGTTACAGATAGGGAAATAAAAATTTGTTTTCATTCTTGTGTTGAGGTCCAACTTCCAACTGGTCTATCGAAATAACCGATTGCAATGATCTCCAGGTCGAGGAAAGTAGCGAAGCAAGAAAGAAATTCTCAAATGCAAAGTCGATTTCGTCATCTCAGTTTTTCAGTGATAAGGCCAATTTGGAAAAAGAGGGTCAACTCTCGCTCCAAAAGTTTTCTGTAAGTATATCACTGTGTCATTGCTGTCTGGTATGATAATAATTTTATTCGTGGTTTTTGTTTAGAACAAACCCCAGGTCCATGGACCTGGCCTAGCCCTTAACTTTTTTCAATCCTGAGATATCTTTGGTCTTCTCATCCTTCTTATATGTTTTCCTTCTTTGATATCTCTGGATCGATTGGTGCCAAGTGGTATCTTACTTTCTTCTCACTTTTATGTTGCTGTAGGGATCATCGGCCATTTCAAGTGCTGACCTATTTGGGCACCAGGCGAATAATTCTAATGCTGATTTGAGTGCTTCGGATTTGATCAACCGAATCTCCTTTCAGGTAACACTGGATTAGCATTTACCACAGCCTGCCATGTTACCTTGATGTACTTCCGTTGATGCTCTGGTATCTTTGCAGGCAACTCAGGACTTGACCTCCCTCAAGAGCATGGCTGGGGAGACTGGGAAGAAGCTGACATCTATGGCATCCAACATCATGTCTGATCTTCAAGACCGCATCCTCTGAGCTTACTTTACAGTCAAGACTCTTGTCACATTTCTTCAGTTGGCTGGCCTCTCCTGATTGTTATTACATCGTGTAACAGATTATTAGGTGGTGGCTTCCATGCCTGTCAGATCTGTTTAAGAGTCCATATAGGCATCCTAAACTTAAGAACATAGTCAGTAGTCGTCAAGAGAGAAGAATCGCAAATGCTGTACTGGCTAAGTCCTGCTAGCATTTGAGGCTGTGACAGAAACGATTTTGCCTCTGAGAGTTCGGTTTGTGTTTCATCGGTCGGAACTAGATGGATGGAATCAAAGATACTCAAAAGAAAAAGATGGATGGTATCAGAGAAATTCGTTTTGCTTTGGAATGACCATTTCATGCACCATTGAATCAAATTGCCTGTAGCATCACATAAACTAAACGTTTCAACATGGATGCAAAAATCGACAAGGCTGCCTCTGTTAGAGTGCCCCCAAAAAATGCAGTTCAACAACTCTACTTCTGCACTGCGAAATGCGCTGCTTGTGCTCAAGGTAAGTAGCTATATAGAGTACAGCATGTTAGCCTCGTTTTTTCTTGGATCTCCCTCTCGCTGCCCGGCCCACTCTCCTCTTCTTCCGTAGAGAATTCAAACCGCCATCCTCCTTCTGCTTCGCCATCATTGCAGCTGCGGACTGTTCCCTCATCCGCTTCCTTGCTCTGGTCTCGATCCCATAATCTGCAACTTGCAATTAATAAATTTGTAATAAACACTTAGGCATACTGTTCTGAGCCCTGAGGTGCCAATCCTCTTACGTGCGCGCACCTCTACAGCAGGTGAATCACGAGAGCCCCTCGCCTCATCATCTTCTCTCATCGTCTCGTCAACTTCTACAAAACACAAAGATAAGCTTAGTAAGATACCTCATGCTAGAAGCTAAGACTGATGTGGGAACCTTGTGTGAGCAAAGTTCAGATTTTCTGTTTTTTTTTTTTTTTTTTTTTTTTGAAGAGAGATCACACTTACTATGCAATGCCAGGTTTTCAGGACAACAGTCCTCTTCCCGTTTATGTGGCGATGATCGGAGTAAGCTGCAGCAGCTTCCCTCATTTTCTTGTGACGATCCTCCCTGGGAGCCTGAACCATCAACCTGTGGTGATGACCCTCCCTGTGGCCTGACGGTTTTTTTGTCCTCCAATAGCAAAGCCAACCCACCAACACTTCCATTTTCCACGCTTGGTGATGAGGGAGGGGAGGTGGGTTTCTGTGTTTCTTCAGACGGTCTGCTGCCCAGGCTGGAACAGCAGCTCACTTTGTTTTGGTCAGGTATATTCGTACCGCCATTTGCATTTCCTTGGAGCTTCTCCGATAAGCCGACCGAACTAGGACTGGCTTCATTTCTCGCTGCTGGTTCACCAAACAAATCATCCACACTATCTTGTTCATCAATGTCACTTCCACTTCCACTTTCACTGCCACTGCCACTGCCGCTGCCGCTGACACTGCCACTACCCTTGTCACTGTCAACCAAAACACCATCTTCGTTCAAACCTTTTTCTGCCAGTTCTTGTAAATAACCGGAAAGAAAAACGTCCTTTTCCTCGAGTACGGTAGAGAACCACGGGGATGAACCTTGCTTGACATAGAACAGAAGGTACGCTTTACTGTCCAAAACTCCATCCTCACTGAGTTTCGTAACCTGCACCGGGAAAGTTTAGAACCATGTAATGTAACTGAATGAAAAATGAAAAAAAAAATGTTACTAGCAGTAAATACTACATTACCTTTTCATCATTGAAGTGATACCAATCGGTTTCTGACGAACGGATATTGCAAACATAGTGACCCTTGGATGAATTACCCAAGTGTTCTACAACTCCATAGAGATCATAGTTCTGAGGGTCCTGTAACAACGAAGTGTGCATCAGCCCAGCTCTATAAATGAGTGCCTGGGGAATATGATCAAATAAGAAGGAAATGAACTCACGGTATCCGCAGAGCTCATGAAGGGGCTTAAATCCAGCTCTAACTGATACTTCACCATCTCTTGGATCTTGGATGTACTACTGCCCAAACTTTCAAACCGTTTGAGCTGGATCACGAGAACTTCGGGAGCCCGCTCCACCTTCAAGCGTTTTTCCATGTCCACACGAGATTTGCATCCATCACAAATGAAACTTTCAACCACCTCAACTTTTGTAAAAGATTCCAGCGAGTCCAGGACAGTGTCCATCTGGTTAATCTCCAAGCTAAGGTCAAGGAAAGACTCCAATCGGTCTGAGCAATGATTGCACTCTGGACAATGCAACTGACCAAAGAAAAAAGATTCAAGTCAATATCACAGGCTAAGCCAGAACGTTATACTAATCCAATTGGTAGCGAGGATCAGAAGACACACCTGGCTTTTCAATTGGCCTCCAAAAACTTCTTTGACAATAGAAGAGGGCTCCTCAGATGATAGCCTGGGAGCGACAGAGTAATCATCTAGTTTATCAAGCAGGCAGCGGAGGAATTCATGTGCATCTTGGTGTCCGCCCCACCTAAAATCTTCAGATATTGCTGCAAACCATATTTTTGAAAAACCAAGATCAGTACATATAGTCACAGGGATGTCTCAAGTACACTATCTTGAAACGAGAATATAACAACTGGAATATTGAAGCAATAAATGTATGCAGTATAGCTAGACAAGACCAGCACTACAACCAAAAGAGAACCAAGCGTTGGCTTGGTGGCAAGGCTAGTGAGGGCGCAGATAGCCCACCCGGGTTCGAGTCCCTATAGGGACTGAATTTAACGGGATGTTATCCAAACGCGTATAGTTCGCTACTGGAGAGGTCTCATCTACCTAACAACATATAGCCCATAATATAAGCTACCAATGAAGTTATAGTAGAAGAAAACTGAGGGTTCAGTCAGACAAACATACACTCAGGTACTGAAGACAAACACTAAACTTATATAAGCAGCTTCTGAATATATGTAAAGGAAACTTAAATGTTCAGTTAAACAAACATACACTTCAGGAGGTTGACAAACTTCTTGGGGTAGAGAACATTCCCTGATAGCCTGATGGCTTCAGCAGCATGGTGACGTAGGGAGCAGTAGCAGCAGAATTCATCGGAACCACCTATGGGAAAATTTAAAAAACCAATTGAAATCATGAAAGGCTATAAGGGATGCTCAGCGATGAGTAAAATACAAGAATGAAAGTAGACTGAACTAAATGACTTACTAGGACATGGACCTAGGTGACAATCTTTGAGAAGCTTCGACACAAGAGGAACAGTGTGAACCACACACTGGAGAATGCAATTAAGGAAACATGTCCACTTCTCAGGATTAATTAGCGAGGCACCCTGCGAAAGAAACTCAAACTAGTAAACAAAAATGTCTATACTCGATGTGAGAGGAAAAGAAGCAAATCATACATGAACACGTAGCACAAGTCTTAGCTTACCACAGGGTAGTCGTTCTTTGCACAGATTAGATTACGGAAACAGCATGGAGTATGTGCATAAACACGCTTGTCGTCCAGAGAATCCTAGGGAAGAAGACAGGAGTGGAAGATGTCAAAACACACACTATATACAAACAATCAATTTCACAAGGGTTTGGACGATAGCGTAAAACAAATACCCGTGTTATCCTGCGATCATTAGGAAATACTAGTACACAATACTTATATATACAAAGGCATAGATGATTTACCATCGGATTGTGATTTGTAAAATCACTACTAGGAATTCTTCTACCTCCAAACCTACACTTCATGCAGCCACACCTATTGAGGTAATCATTTGCATAATGTAGTGGATTATCATGGTAAAATCCATTCATACTATCTCTGCCTCCATAAAATGGATGATCATATTCTCTATGATCCTTATGGCCACGATGATATCTTGCATCATGAAATGGGTTATCATATTCTCCATGATCCTTATGGTCATGGCAGTCTCTGCCACCACGAAACGTGTCATCATAATCTCTGTGATATCGTTGTTCACCACGACATCTGCCACCATTAAGTGCGTCGACATAATCTATGTGATCTCTAAGGGCACGGCGATGTCTGACACCATGAGATGGGCCATCATGATATCTGCGACCATGGAGTGCTTCAAGATAATCCCGATGATCTCTAAGGTCATTGTGATATCGGCCACGATGCCACGGGTCATCATAATATCTATGGTCTCTTTGTTCATCCCAAAGTCCGGCACCATGAAATGGGTCATCATAATATCTATGGTCTCTTTGTTCATCCCAAAATCTGCCACCATTGAATAAGTCACCACAATCTCTGCGTTGGTCTCTTCCGGGTGAATGGTCACCATACTCATGATTATCCTGGAGAACAAAGAAAACTGTAATGTTAGCTTATTGGAGTGTATGAGCATACTATATACTACAGCTGTTGTGAGATAGAGGGAGCATGCATGTATGTGCCACATTCGATGAAATCAGTAAACACTGAAAAGGAAGGTTAAAATAGTAATAACTGAACAGTATCAGCAGCAAACAAAAGGACAGCTGCAAAAGAAGAAGTAACAGGAATTAACAAATGCATACATCCACAGGATTTTGGCCTTGCAAGGTCGCCTTTTCTCCCTCGTCTGCTGGACCTGGAACCTGCAAGGGATTTTTGTTTTGGGATGTATCCTTGTCCTCCTCCTCAGCTGGACCTGGAAACTGCAAGGGATTTTCGTCTTGCGAGCTCTCTTTGTTTCCCTCTTCCACCGGACCCCAACCCTGCGCTCAACCAACAACAGAACGCTATATATTAGTCGCCTTGATGTGGAAAATACACCAGAACGCAGGGCAGGAAACAAGACCACCAAATTTAATGGGAAAATTTATTGAGAGAACTTTAGGAATTTATTAGTCTTTAAAAAATGAAAGAGTGCTAAGAGAAACTAGACACTTTTTTCGATATAATAAAAGCGGGTCGGCGTGAGAATTCTGGAAATTCATCCCAGGGATCAAACTCCGATCGCTGGGATGCGCCAACTGCGACCCAACCACTAGGCTACTGCCTGGTTCTTAGAATTTATTAGTCTTGAGGAGCAAATACACCGGTAGCCGTAGGATTTCCAAGTGTACGGTCGATGACAACTTTTATTTTTCTGCCACGTGGCAGAATTGCCAGGGTTCACACAATTTTTTTCCTTGGCAATTTTCCGGAGTCAGCGCGCCCGCTCCATGGAGCAAACGTTCGCCCCTGGATTAGGGTTTGGGAACCAACCAACCAAATACGCACAAAACCCCTGTCCTGCTGGAGTTCCAAAACCCCGAGAAAAATCAACATAGTCTCGAAATCAAATTATCGTGCTATCTGATCTGATATCAAATCGAAAGGGGAAGCTACCGCAATTGGGGTAGCTATAGCAAGCGCACCTCCACAACGCGGCGAGCTCATCAAAACAAAATACAAGATGGAATCCCTAGATTTGCAGCTCGCCATCATGGGCAAACACGATCGAAACTGCCCCGATGATCGTGGGATTTGAAACGATTAACCCCCAACCCGCCCCAAATATAGAAGAAGGCGCGAAGCAAGCGTAAACTAAAAACTCACCGATTCGAGCGGCTGCGACAGCGCCGCGGCGGGCACCTGCTGCTCATCCTCCGGCTGCATCCACACGACGACGGCTTCCGCGGCCATGTTAGGCTTCTCTTCCTCTTCCTCTACCTCCCCTGGCTGCGACGGCGGCATCGGCGCACCAACGGCGTTCACGGCCATGATAGGCTGATCACCCTCCTCCTGCTGCACCCACGACTGTGGCGGCGGTGGCGGCGGCGGCGGCGGCGATATTTGGCCGACGACGGCGCCCACGGCCAGGGGAGGCTGCTCAACCTCCTCCTCCTCCGGATGGAGCATTGGCGCGACGAGGGTGGTCGCCTCGCCGTCGCCCGCGGCCATGGGAGCTGGGAGCGAGATCAACTCGTACGAACGCGCTGGGTCGGTGGGCGTCGTCGCGGAAGGAATCGGGAACGGACGCGTGCGGCGTTGCTGGAGGCGGCGAGAGAATTTATATGGTACGGTTGGCGCGATCGGATTCTAGGCCGGGCCGGGTCAGACAGGGTCTCTTTCTCGTCTCGCCCTCTTCCTTCCATGTTATTCGGGCTTTGGGTCGCTACCGCGGCCGCAAGAGTTTGGAGCTGCCTCCATCTCTTCAAGAAAACAGCATATCTTGGCCGACGCCGGATAAAGAGTAAAATTCACCACTATTATCTAAACTTGGCTTGCATATTTGATACGGTCAGACCTCAAGAATACGCGATATACAGTCTCTAAATACGACGGTTATTTCATTACGGTCATTGGTTTCTGTACTGGATCCGTAGAGCTATGTATTCGCTGACATGGCGCCGAGTGGACCCCATTTGTCAGCCTCTACCACACATACAGGAAACTATTACAATAATAAACATCAAAACGGCTCAAGTGAAAAATTGCTAAAGAGATAAGGTTGTCTTCTCCTCTTGCTCCGGCGGCCGGTGGCCGGCGTCGCTCTCCCCGCCCTCCCCGCGCCGGTGTCGCTCCCTCCCTATCTCGCCGCATGGGTCCCGAGGTTAGTACCTATGCTCAAATCTTCCCACATACTAGTGATGTTGTGAACCCATGCCTTAAAAACTTGATTCTACGCCCTTTTCACATGATTAGTAGTGTGTATTTCACTCTATACCAAAACCCCAGTCAATTTCTCCCGATTTGACCTATTTTTTCTCAAATACTGGTTGCCTATGCACAACACAATTAATAAGACTATGAAGAAATCATACGCCGAATATTAGCACGAACACGATCACATGTGTATATCTCCAGATGTTTGTGATGCTCAGCCATAGGCACTAACTTTTTCTGATGGTGTCCATGGCTTACTCCTGCATAGTTTCATAGGCAATGTTATACACTCTGATTTTGTAGCAACTTAATCAATTTGTCTCTTCATCGTGGTTAAGGTTATTTGTAGCATTCAGAGTTAAGTTGTTGTTACATGATAAGTTGTGTTTTCCTAGGTAATCAAATTTTCTATGTACAATATAGTTATGTTCACCAACTTCGGTAAGTTTTTGTGTCACCATAGTTAACTTAGCTTCCACCATTTAAACTAAGTTGAATATGTACAGGAGCTAAGAGCATCCCTAATCGAACTCCTATCCGTGTCCGGATGACTTTTTTTGCTCCTCTATCCACTAAAACCGCCTCTAACCGAAGCCGCATATTCCGTTGGAGGACTTAATATAGGATAGAGACTCCTAAAATCCCCCTCTCCCAAATATTCTCGGCTGCCAACGCGAGGACTAAAAATTCCCCCTCCCACCTTGCCGCCAACTCTCCTGCCTAAAACCACCGCCAGTCGATGTCGGCGCCGAGATTCTCCCCTCCCCTGGCCATAATGTCACCGGAGCTTGGTTTTGTAATTGTCGGGGGGATGACCCCGGTAGGGTCAAGATAAGGTATGAAGATGAGGTTGACCGAGACAAAGGTTGACATATGTGGGTCAGCCGACTAACGGCCAAAATACCCCAGCCAGGTTAAACCCAACAAGACTTGGCCGACATACTCGGTATGTTGGCATAACATGTGCACTGTCTCTTTTGTGAAGGTACCTCCAGGATGAGTCATCTGGGTTAGGGGAGACATAGAGGTTGGTGTATGCTAGAAGGGTATATGCCGGCCTCAGGGTCAACACCTTTGTCTCTCCCACAATTCTTGGAGGAGATAAGCATGCTAAGTCAAGTGTGTCCCTAAATCCCAGAGCAAGGTCACGTCGAGAGTTTCTCGGAGGGAACAGTGTTAGACTGCCAAGATCTGAGAGGATTGGCGCGTCAAATCCCATTGAGGGTATTCAGGAGCGACCCCACGATGGGAAGAGCGTCTAGGCCCAACCAACGACTTTCGTACGAGCATATTCGAGAAATATTCGGGCCACCTCAGCCCTAGGTGTGACCTAGCCACCCCTTTACAAGGTGTGCCAGGGCCTCCTGAGAGAGGGCGGGTTCATTTGAGATCTAGTTCTTCGATACAGAGAGAGGCAAGAGCTCTATCTTCTTCCTCCTCTCGCATACAACTCAAGGAGCCATTGTAATTGTTCATCTGATCATATTATAAGATCTAGCGTGCATGAGTAGGGGTTTTATCTCAATAGGAGAGCTATGAGACCCTGGAGCATGGCTTAATAAGATTGATAGGCTACCATATCAACAAGTTGCAACTTCTTTTCTGGAAGCTCATCTAAAAAGAACTTCGAGGTTAAGAGTGCTTGGCCTGAAGCAATTTGAGGATGGGTGACCGACCGGAAAGTGGGTCCCGGGTACGCACGAGTGAGGACAAAGTGCACAGAGAAGACTAGTGTTGGTCTGTGGGGCCAGTCTAAATATCCTATTAAGATGCCAGGAGTGATAGCCCGGGCACGAAGAGTCTGGGGTGTTACAAGTCATAGCCGATCCTCGCGGTTACACGGGCGTGTGCAGGTTAGTGGTGGACATGTAGATCATGGCGCGTGTGGCCCAAAGTGGACACGGCATGGCATATGTGCTGGAACTGGATGCACAGATGTGTGCCAAGAGGGAACATTCCTGGCTTATGGTTGATTGACGAGGGCGTCGATCTTCTAAGGGTGGGTGTATGTGAGACCCTGGTGTATGGCTTAATAGGATTGATAGATACCCATATCAACAAGTTGCAACTTCTTTTCTGAAAGCTCATCTGAAAAGAACTCTGAGGTTAAGCGTGCTTGGCCTGGAGCAATTTGATGATGGGTGACCGACCGGAAAGTGGGTTCCGGGTGTGCACGAGTAAGGACAAAGTGCGCAAAAAAGACTAGTGTTGGTCTGTGGGAACAGTCTAGATATCCTATTAAGATGCCTAGAGTGATAGAACGGGCACGGAGAGTCCGGGGTGTTACAAGAGCCCCGAACCTGGGTATATCGTGTGTACCGTGTGATTTTGTGTGTGCTTTGTGTGCGGTATAGGTGAATCTTCAATCCTGGCCTATTTCCATCCATTGCAAGAACCAACGATTCAAAGTAAAGTAGAAATGTCTGTTAAACATAAGGTAAAATGAGTAAACAAGTCTTGTAGACGTGCCTCATTTATTTTCCATTTATCATTGTTTTCCAAGGTTCGTTTAAACCTAGAAAAAGCTACTATACTTCATCCGTAAACCCGGATCAAAGGTATCATGATGCTTTTATAATTGGAAATTTGTGAGGTTGTAGACAAAATTTAGGATGCTTTTTATAGTTTTTAATTTGCGAGGATCCTTGGTGATGTTTTTGAAATTTGTAAGGTTGTTTATGAATCAGTGCTACTTTTTGTAATTGGAAATTTGTGAGGCTGTTCTCAGATTCTGTTTTTTGTAATTTGAAATATGGATGCTTTTTGTGTTTTTTTACAATTCAAAACTTGTAAGGATGTTTACAAGTTTGCGATGTTTTTATAATTTGAAATTTGTAAGACTGTTTATGAATCGATGTTACTTTTTAAATTTAACAAAATTTGACCTTAATAAATCTTAGAACGTAATCTATTAAAAACATAGGGTAGATGTACAAGTTACGAAATGTTTTCAGGAGTACTACATTCCACTATACTGAAGTCTCAAGTCTGAAGTGACTGAGCAGGAGTACTCGAATACTACCACTATCACCCTCCTAGTAAAAAGGCATAAATAGCCACTGCTACCGCTGATGCCTACCTACTAGAGTAAAAAGCCATGTACTTGATTACTACTACTACAACTCGAGTAAAAAAGCCTTGTAGTTTTGGAGTATAACTGTACTACCACTACTGCTGCTACTGTACTACTTAATCCTTGGAGTTTCAAAAATCCGGACCTGTTTTTTCTAAGTACTACTCCTCTTATCCAAATTCTCCTACGGTATTATACTTGTATCTAGACAAGTTTGAACGATGACCCCCCTAAAGAAATTTCCTATAAGAAAGAAATTGAGAAGAGAAATGAGGCTGCCATGCCGACAAACGAAAGAGACAAGTAGAGAGAATAAAATACAGGTTTGTGTTGAAGACATGCATGCAATCCTCGATCTCTCCCTTGCAGCACTATAAACTTTGCGCCAGGCCCTAGGCTTCTCTGTCGCCATCTAGGAGTAGACCTTCTTTACCTTCCTTGTGGGTAAGATCTGTTTGTCTAGTACAGTATAGAGTGATACCTACTTTACTCACCTATCAATTTTCTGCACCCTACACTAAAATCTTGCGTTCTACGCAAAGCATAGGCAGAGGCACAAAAACCCACATACGTAATAAAGTGCACAGCCTCATCCGCCTCCGATGGGGTGATACCTACTAAAGTACTAGTACTAATCCATTTTTATGCATGAGCATGGCTCTAGGATGGATCAAGAGACCCCATATTATATTCCCTTAATGCCGCATAAATAAAAAATTGCTAGTAGGTAATACATTCTAGAGTACTGGCACTTCGTTGACGAGCCGAACTTCCTGGGAACCACTCCAACCTGTAAAAGGCCGCACGTGTTAGTGGATTCCACCAAGAGCTAGCCAACGATGGATGAAGTCAAGCTAGCTGCGATAATTGTTGAGTGCCCCCATGACGGCTGCCTCACCTTGGTCGCCTACCACAAGCTCGACGACCACAAGAACATGTGCCCACACAGCTCGTGCGGCTGCATGTTCACCGCCTCGCCGGTTGCGCTCCTCTTCCACCTCCACTTCATCCACCAGGTCCAAGTATTGTCGGGGATATGACCCCGGGTACCCTAGAGTTGAGCTATCAAGTGATTCAATAGAGTAGTAAGTATTTCAATAACAGATGTATGTAGAGAAAAGATATATGGGAAAGAAGAAATGAGGTATAAAGAGAATAAGATAAAAGGAGGAGGGGAAAAACTCAGTTGGGCCGACATATGGTAGAACTCGGCCCAGCCCAGTAGTTCCTAGGCAGGTTTGGGGGAAATCCCCAGCAGACCCCGGAGGGGCTGAATCAGCCCCAATCGGGCCATCGCTGAATCACCTCACCGCCAGATCCCCCGGGTGGGCCAGCACTGTGATGGCTCGGCCCACCGCGGGCCTCCTCACCCCAACACCTCTTCACTCCGATGCTACTCCTCACCTCGCCGCAGGTCAACGCCACCTTCATCGCCACCATCCCCTACCGAATCATCTCGGGTGGGCCGACACAGGAATCACTTGGCCTATCGCGGGGATGCAGCACCACCTCCTCGTCACCCCGATGCGCTAACTCCTTGGCTCCCGCACTTCCTCGGCACCGCAACACCAATGCCACTTCTCTCGGGTGGGCCGGTTATCGCCAATCCCAGCCCACTGTGGGATAATCACTTCATCACCCCATCAGAGACCCCGACTAGGCCTCTGCTTAAGACCCGGTTGGGCCCTCTTCTGACCCAGCAGGCCAGGCTGACCTAGAAGCACCCCCGGCCAAATCAGGGAGACCCTGGTTGGGCCTCTTCCTGTGATACGACCAGGCTCTCTCCTTTCACCCGGATGGGCCTAATTCTTGACCCGGCTAGGCCTTCTCTATCCCGGCTAGGCCGGACTTGGCCTAACTCGGTTGGGCCTCTTCGTCAGGAGCACCTGGCCTGACTTAATTCACCGCAGATGCTCTTTTATTCTCTCCCAGATGCTTCCTCGACCCTACCTCAGTGCTACTTCGACCTTTTGCACTGCTACCTTTACGAGATCAACCTCTACCTCGACCAGATAGCAGCTAAGTCTGGCTCTCCCCTCGTGTGCCAGTCTTGGGACCCCTGTCTCAGACTGGCACATGCGACATCATTACATCCAAGATGCTTCTAGGTTCTCAAGGATGATCCCTCGTAAGTCCAAGATGCTCCAAGGATATCAGGAGGGGATAGGACTGATGACTAGGAAGAGGCCATGGACAAGTGCTACAGGAAAAGGCAAAGGATAGACAAGACCTAACAAGGCCCTTGTCTTGTCAGTTGACAAGACCCCAGTAGTCAAATCAGGAACAGTGCATGTGGGTCATATCTTGTCCCATGGGCTCCGCTTTATAAGGAGCACCAGAGGGATCGATCCAGGGAGACCCCTGGGGGCTCTTTCCTCCGCTGCTCGATAGGAGCACTACTTCTTCCTCATCTACTCTCCTAGAGAAAGCCATTAGATGCATAGAGAGCACAGCTCAAGGAGCGCCATTGTAGCTACAATAAATGTCCAGGTCATATAAGATCTAGATGCAGGAGTAGAGGTTTTATCTCACTAGGAAATCCTCGAACCTAGGTATATAGTGTCTCTCTATGTGTTCTTCCGTGTGCGTTCTTCACTGCATCATCCCTCCCAGGATTCCTCTAGTGTACATGCGGCCCTAACTTAAGGCTACCCCAGGCAACTGTCGTGACACCACCACGACATGCATAGGATATCGTATGGCAAGCCCATGGTGTGTATAGTAGCGATGTCGTTATCATCCTATCCACCATGAATGGTCATCATCTACGGTGATGCCGCTAGCGTGTTCAGAATCATCATCGACGTGCTCGGCCTGGCCGCCGCCGTTTCCTCGGTGTGCATCAGGTTGGCCGCATGCTCGTAGCCCCGGTACATGGTGAAGCTATGTGCGACTGGCCCGCGGTCCACGGAGAACCTCTCGACGGACACCCTTAATGGGGTAATCGAGCCGACGAGTTACCCGTCGCCTGGCAGTGTCACCCTCGAAGATATCACGTTCCTCATAGTGCCACCATGGTACATTACCGCTAGGGCTAGCCAGTACGAGATGCTGAACATATTGTCTTTCTACATTTGCATCGAGGAGAAGAATTGATCTTAATCTTCGGCTAATGATCCTAGTGTGACTGTAATGATGTATTACTAGTTAATTTAGTTGTAGAGTGCCAGTCGTTTATAGTAGTATTCAGAGGCAGGGTCTTTTTTGGTACTAGGAAAGTGTATTTGGCTATAAACCGAGGTTGTTGCTAATGTTTATATTTAGGATTTTAAGAGTTTTCTTACATTTTTCAACTGCTACGTCACGTGCCCACTGCTAGGTCATGGAACATGCCTAATCACACGACCATGCATGGTTGCGATCTATGGAGATGGTCTTCCTTTTCCTTTGAATGCTCTTATATTTTGTATCTAGTTCTTCTACTTCTATAAGTATTTTGTAGAATATACTTTGAACATTGATCGTTAGATCAAGACTTGGAAATCCCAACACTACCAACTATTGGATCTTCTTTTCTATTCTAGAATCTAGAGATTCTATTGATAGTCTTTAGCACTATACACAAACCTCAAAACATACTTCTCGATCATTCTAATATCTTCTCCGTCATTTCTCTTGACCATGTTACCAAAATTCTCAAGTATTAGGTAGCTAATAAATGTTGATTCCTTCATGATATAGAGTATAAGGACAAAATATACACCGACGGCTCAATAAAAACACAATAAATACTACTCCTCGGTCTCAAAATAGATGTCGCATAGTTGTCTAAATTTGGATGTATATATACACTATTTAGTATGAGATACATCCAAATCTTAACAAATTTGCGACATCTATTTTGAGACTAAGGGACTAGAAAATTTGAAAATGCCATGGAAAAAGTGAAAAATTCCCTGGCAACATATGTTTGTGTGTGCTCTGAGGGACTAGGGAGGACACGTTTTTTCCTATTTATGAAGGTTCGCAGGGCTTGTTTGATTCGTAGTATAGGAAAAAACATAGAAATAGGAAACTATAGAATTGTAATGTCATGCCCACTCCAATCCTATTGGAATCCGTAGGATTCAAAGGATTTACAAAGGAATTTTGTAGGATTCTTACCCATTGGATTTTTTTCCTATAGAGACCATTTGATTCAAAGGGTTGAACCCTTCAAAATTCCTATGGATTCATTTCCTATACTACAATCCCATAGGATTTCTAACAAGAGGTTAGACCTCTTGGAAAATTTTCTATGTGTCTATGACAACTATGCCAAGTACTCAATCTATATAAAAATTTCTTGCATTTTCCTATGGTGCAATCAAACAACTTCTGCAACTAATTCCTGCATTTTTCATTCTTCTAGGATTTCACATGGCATGCCATACCAATCTAGTGGTTTCCATATTCCCGTGCTTTTAAAATCCTTTGAATCAAACCTTCCTAACTAGTGCAATGGAATCCTTAGGGAATAATCCTGTGGAAATTAATCCTACAAATCAAACATCCATCATACAAAAAATCCCTATCTTACCACTATATACTGTACTAGTAACTTTGAACATTGGACCATTGGATCAAGACTGGCAAATCCCAATATTGCTAACTGGTGGGTCTTTTTTTTTCCTTACCACTATATAGTGTACGGACAACTTTGATCATCGACCGTTGAATCAAGACTGGAAAATTCCAACATTGCTAACCATTGGATCTTCTTTTCCATCCTAGCATCTACTAGAAGATTTTATTGATAATCTTTAGCACAATGAATGATATGCACAAACCTCAAAACACATCACTTCTCCATCATTCTAGAATCTCCGCCTTGAAATGTTAAAATGTACATTGCACGTGTATGTATACATACAAGTCTTATCTTATCTTACCACTATATAGTGTACAAGTAACTTTGAACATTGACCATTGGATCAAGACTGGCGAATCCCAATTTTGCTAACCATTGAATCTTTTTTATCTTACCACTTTATAGTGTATGAATAACTTTGAACATTGATTGTCGAATCAAGATTGTAACATCCCACTCTCAGAAACCCTGATTGGTTGTCCAGAATGCAAAAATTAGGGGGAACAAAACCTTTTTCCTGTTAGTGATGCAGTGTTTGCTTGGTCTATCTATCCATCTAGCCCATGACCCAAGGGGAGCTTTGAGCTCCTCTACCCAACAAGCTTTTGAGGGTATAAAAATAAATTTGCCTAAGATCCTCTTTTTCATGGTTTCTCCCCAAATCAAGTTAAATTCTGAAGAAACCAGGTCGAAAATGATGGATACATCTTGTGGACATCATCTACCATGAAGATATAAATTTATCAAAGGTTTTCCATAATTAATTTGGACCAAAAGCTAATTAATCCTTTCTTTTGACAATAAACCCAAAACTCCTAGAAAAGAAAGTTTGTTTCTCTCCAACTCACTTCTCCAACTTTAGGCACATTTGAGGCCTCTATATCATACCCTATCTTACCTTTTCAAAAATAAATATTTTTGAAGAGTTTTAATAATTATTTTTGCCTTTTTTCTTAAATGGCAGAAACAAGAAAATAATTACTTTACATACTTTTCTCCAATGTTTGAATTGATGTTTGGGATCATCTCAGATCAAAATACCACCTTGCCAATTCAAACATTTCAAATAAAATCCTAAAAACCAATTCAACACCTTTTGAATAGCTAGTATAAAGAGGATCTCTAATATTTAGAAAATTCTAAAATAATTCCCTGGGGTGTATCTTGACCTAAACCATCTACCAGCATCACTATCTCATCTTGCCAAGAAAAATTACTAGACTTTGATTCATGATTATCATCATGTCCAAAACGAGCCATCTGGCAAAACCATTAACTAAAACCCTAAAACCCTCATCAAAGCTTGCCAAATACTCCTTACCAGCACCAGGACAACCCCTGGTCGATCCGCACTATAGCACTACAGTACCCACATCCCTCTACCTTGTCCTTTTGTCTTTGGATGAAGGGGAGACATTAGACTTGTCACTTCGTGCCATTCTTAAATTCTTGCAGCAGCCTATACTACTCCCTCTCTGACCCTCTGCTCGATTAGAGACACAACCACCCTCCCTGTGAAACTTGGGGTAACAGCTCTAGCCGCCCTAACCCTCCTCTCTCTCCCATTTTTCTTGCATTGGCCGATACACAAAAAGGAAGAGAAAGCTTGTCCCCACTACTCCTCCACCTCTCACTACTTTCTCGTGACTCTAGTGCGACCATGAACCCGCCCACAGGAAGAAAATCCCAGCCAACATCCCTTTTCCAGCACCACATGGATGATACGTTGCTAACGTATCTATAATTTTTGATGTTCCATGCTTGGTTTATATCTACTTTCTTATGTTTTGTCCACACTTTGGAGTATTTTTATACACTTTCTTGGACTAACCTATTAACAAGATGCCACAGTGCCAGCTGCCTGTTTTCTGCTGTTTTTGGTTCTAGGAAATTCAGAAAATGAATATTCTCGGAATTGGACGGGACAAAAGCCAAAGTCCATATTTCACCGAGGGGGACACAGAGCCAAAAGACAAGACAAAGAGGGGCCATAGGCCAGCCACACCACCTGGCCACGCGGCCAGGCCTGGCCCATGCCAGGGGGTGGTGTGGCTGCCTAGGGCACCCCCTCAGCCTCCCCTTTCGCCTATATATTACCTCCGATATAGAAACCCAAAGAACCCGATCAAAATTCCACGAAAGAGTATGTAGCTGCCGTCATCTCCATCCCTAGATCGGGAGGGATCTGAAGCTTTTCCCGGCACCCTGTCGGAAGGGAGAATTCACCCTGGAGACCTTCTTCATCAACATGCCTGCCCCCGGTCTGATGCGTGAGTAGTTCATCCTTGGACTACGGGTCCATGTAGTAGCTAGATGGTTGATACTCCTCCTTTGTGCTATCATGTTTAGATCTTGTGAGCTCCGTTCATGATCAAGAACATCTATTTCTAATCCTACATGTTGTGTTTGCGGGGATCCGATGGATATTGAGATGCTATTTCAGATTGATTATTGATTCTATCATGTCTTTGTTATTTGTGATCTTGCATGCCTTCTGTTGTTAGTAGCTATCTTGGCCAAGTATATGCTAGCAACTCCAAGAGGGAGTATTTATGCTTGATAGTGGGTTCATGCCTCTAGTAATCTGGGGAAGTGATAGAAATCTCTAAGGTACTAGATGTGTTGTTGCTACTAGGGAGAAAACAACAATCCTTTGTTCATAGAACAATCGTATTGTTTACTTTACACACTTTGCTTAATGCAATTATCTATTGCTTGCAACTTAATACTAGAGGGGGTTCGGATGATAACCTAAAGGTGGATTATTAGTCATAGATGCAGTTGGATTACGGTCTATGTATAATGTTTTAATGCCCAATCAAATCTCAAAGGAGTCAAGAAGATTAGTATATGCATGTATGCTTTCTTGATGTTTGTCAATTGCCCCGCTGTAATCTGTTCACCCAACATGTCATCTATCTTAAGGAGAATCACCACTAGTGAACTATGGACCCGGTCCTTTCTTTTACCATCAATCTACAACTATTTACTATTTTCTGTTTACTTTCTGCAAGCTATTACTATCTTCCACACCATACGTTTAATCCTTTGTTTTCAGCAAAACCGGTGAGATTGATAACCTCACTATAAGTTGGGGGCAAAGTTCTTAAGGAAATATGCCCTGCGAGGCAATAATAAAGTTGTTATTATATTTTCTTTGTATATGATAGATGTTTATTTTGCATGCTATAATTGTATTGATAGGAAACGTCAATACATGTGTGTTTAATAAACAAAAAGGGTTCCTAGTTATGCCTCTCTTATAGACTAGCTCGTTGATTAACAAGATGATCAAAGTTTCCTGATCATGGACATTGGATGTTGTTAATAACGAGGTCACAACATTTGTGAAATTATGTGATGAACATTCATCTGAAGTATAGCATTACGGTCAAAGTCATTATGTTTATATTGCTATAACATCATACGAAGTAGTCTTAGTCCTTAGACCATGAGATCATGTTAATTGCTAACACCAGAAGAGTATCTTGATAACATCAAACGTCACACCGTAACAGGGTGACTATGAAGGTGTGTTCAGTGCTATGAAGGTGTTATGTTGAGGCTCATGGATCAAGAGTGGAATTTTTCAATCCCGATGACGGATAGACATACTCTGGGCCCTCTCGGTGATATCACATTAAGATAGCTTGCAAGCAAGTGATGTGATCACTAGAATGTTATATCAGGGGAACGAGAAAAGAGTGCATGTCGGTAACGAGATCAAACTAGGTATTTGGATACCGATGATCGAATCTTGGACATGTATTATATCATGAGACAAAGGGATTAAGTTACTAGCATTAAAGGTTCTCACGATCACAGAAGTCATCGTTGAATGTGCAGGAGTCAGTATGGATCTCCAGGCCTCGCTTCTGATTATTGATCTAAGAAGAGTCTCAATCATGTATTCATTATTCGCGAACCATAGGGTGACACACTTAAGGGTTGTCCGACACCATTTTGGAGCACATATGTTTCAGACAAAAGGATTGCAAAGCACAGGAATTGTTTCAATAGAAATAGGAATTGTTTCGATGGAAACCGGAATTGTTTCGGGTGAAATTGCAGAAATTGGTTCTGCATGTGATATTGAAATGTTGCATGGGGTTTTATGTGAATGTTTGTTAATTAAAGTAATTAACAAAATTCTGAATAAAATAAATAAAAGAGTTTTATTAATTGAGAGTTGCATTAAATTTGGTGGAAATTTAATGCATGTGAGTGGAATTTTGGGTGGAGTCAAAATTGATGTGAGTGGAGCTTCCCCCACATGAATGAGGAAGAGGTGGGGGCACCCCCCTTGGCCGCCGGCCATGGGAGGGGAGGAGCCCCCCTCTCCTATAAAAGGCCCCCTCTTCTCCCTCACAAAGCACACCTCCTCGTGAAGGATCTCTCTCCCCCTCTAGATATTCCCCCATGGTCTCGGATTAGCGAGATACATGTTCCCGGTGGCCTTGCCTCTGGAAGGAGGTGCTGCTTCCGCTGATTTGCTAGAGCGAGGAGGTGGATGTTGTCCGGTGGCTTGGACATGTGTGCGAGGATGGATGCGCTGCTAATTTGCGGCGCTCGGACTTCCACACGATCTTGAGATCGGCAAGCGTACGACTACATCAACCACGAGTTCCTACTAGTTAACAAAGCTAGTTGTCTTTGAGGGTAATTTCTCTATGGATGTATATCCACCCATTGCTTTGTATCTAGTAGATAGATCTTGGCGTATAGTTCTCATCGTAGGAATTTTTTTGTTTTCTATGCTGCGAACCCAATAGTGATATTAGAGCATGATCTATGCGTAGGTGCTTTGCATGGGTAGTACACATATGTTTATATGTGAGCGATGATGATCATGTTATTTCATCTTCTATGTATTTTTTATATTTGTGGCATAGTGGGATGAAGCGGCCCACACCAACCTTACATGTCATCGTACATGAGATCGGTTCCACGACTGACATGCAACTAGTTTTGCATAAGTGGCTGGCGGGTGTCTGTCTCTCCTACTATAGTCAATATCTGATTTACAACGAGTTGCTAATAACTTGGTTATCCTCGTCGTGGTTCATGTTCGTAGGTAAGACCGGTTCTATCTCCGAAAGCCCTAAGCCACGTAAAACTTGCAATTGATAAATTAGAGGCGTCTAGTTTAGATCGTTGTTGGGCTAGTGTCTTGATATGGTATTGTTGTAAGTAGATGTATGATAGATACTCTTACAACACACTCAACGTGTAAGTTCCATAGACCTTGGCCTTACACACAAAGGAATGATATAGATCATACCACGATGCAAATGATAGAGATCAAATGCATGGACCATATCATCTCACTTTACACATTAGATGTTTGCATCTTATACTACTGGTTTGGCGCTTTTGGTAGCATTGTAAGATGATCCCTCATTTAGATATCAAGATAAAATGTGTTCTTCCTTAGTATGCACCGTTCTATGGATCGTGTTTCGAGACATCACGTGATGACCGGGTGTACTCGACTCTACGCTTTCATACAACGGGTGTAAGACAGTTTTACACACGCGATTACTAAGGTTCTTACTTGGCAAGCCTAGCATGTACAGACATGGCCTCGAAACACGGACCGAAAGGTTAAGCATGAGTCTTATAGTTGATATGATGCCCATATAGATGCTCACCTTTGAAGCTACACCGACTCACGTGATGATCGGACTTGGTGTAGTGGATTTGGTTCATGTAATCACCAAAAGGACACGATGGAAGTCGTTTTTGAGTGGGAGTTCATTAGTAATTTGGATTAGTTGAACTCAATCTATCATAAACTTAGTCTAAATATACTTTACAAATTCTGTTGTAGATGGCACCACCTGCTTTTAATTTCAATGTGTTCATGGAGAAAGAGAAACTTGCTGCAAATGGTAGCAACTTCACCAACTGGGCTATGAATTTGAGGATTCTCCTCAATGCTGCACAAAAGCTATATGTGCTAGAGGCGCCGCTAGGCCTCCCACCAGCTCCTGATGCCCCTGACGAGGAAAAGAATGTCTATATAACTCATCAGGAGGACCACAAATTAGTTCATTGCGGCATACTGTATGGGCTGGAGCCAGAACTTCGAAAGCGTTTCGAAAATGGCAATGCCTTTGATACCATGGGAGAATTGAAAATGATTTTCGATACCCATGGTGTCGTAGAGAGTTATAATGCTTCTGAAAAGTTCTTTAGCTGCATGATAGAGGAGAACAGCTCTAGCCGCCCTAGCCCTCCTCTCTCTCCCATTTTTCTTGCATTGGCCGATACACAAAAAGGAAGAGAAAGCTTGTCCCCACTACTCCTCCACCTCTCACTGCTTTCCCATGACTCTAGCGCGACCATGAACCCGCCCACAAGAAGAAAATCCCAGCCAACATCCCTTTTCCAGCACCACATGGATGATACATTGCTAAAGTATCTATAATTTTTGATGTTCCATGCTTAGTTTATATCTACTTTCTTATGTTTTATCCACACTTTGGAGTATTCTTATACACTTTCTTGGACTAACCTATTAATAAGGTCCACAGTGCCAGCTGCCTGTTTTCTGCTGTTTTTGGTTCCAGGAAAGTCAGAAAATGAATATTCTTGGAATTGGACGGGACAAAAGCCAAAGTCAATATTTCACCGAGGGGGACACAGAGCAAGAAGATGAGACAGAGAGGGGCCAGAGGCCGGCCACACCACCTGGCTGCGCGGCCAGGCGTGGCTCGTGCCAATGGGTGGTCTGGCCGCCTAGGGCACCCCCTCGACCTCCCCTTTCGCCTATATATTGCTTCCGATACAGAAACCCTAAGAACTTGATCAAAATTCCACGAAAGAGTCTATAGCCGCTGTCATCTCCATCCCTAGATCGGGAGGGATCAGAATCTCTTCCCGGCACCCTGCCAGAGGGGAGAATTCACCCTGGAGGCCTTCTTCATCACCATTCAAGCCTCTAGTGTGATGCGTGAGTAGTTCATCCTTGGACTACGGGTCCATGTAGTAACTAGGTGGTTGGTTCTTCTCCTTTGTGCTATCATGTTTAGATCTTGTAAGCTCCGTTCATGATCAAGATCATCTATTTTTAATCCTACATGTTGTGTTTGTGGGGATCCGATGGATATTGAGATGCAATTTTAGATTGATTATTGATTCTATCATGTCTTTGTTATTTGATCTTGCATGCTCTCCGTTGTTAGTAGATATCTTGGCCAAGTAGATGCTAGGAACTCCAAGAGGGAGTATTTATGCTCGATAGTGGGTTCATGCCTCTAGTAATCTGGGGAAGTGACAAAAATCTCTAAGGTACTAGATGTTCTATTGCTAATAGGGAGAAAACAACAATCCTTTGTTCATAGAACAATCATATTGTTTACTTTACACGCAATGCTTAATGCAATTATCTGTTGCATGCAACTTAATACTGGAGGGGGTTCAGATGATAACCTGAAGGTGGATTATTAGTCATAGATGCAGTTGGATTACGGTCTATGTATAATGTTATAATGCCTAATCAAATATCACAGGAGTCAAGATGATTAGTATATGCATGTATGCTTTCTCGATGTTTATCAATTGCCCTGCTGTAATTTGTTCACCCAACATGTCATCTATCTTAAGGAGAATCACCACTAGTGAACTATGGACCCCGGTCCTTTCTTTTACCATCAATCTACAATCTATTTACTGTTTTCTGTTTACTTTCTGCAAGCTATTACTATCTTCCACACAATATGTTCAATCCTTTGTTTTCAGCAAAACCGGTGAGATTGACAACCTCACTGTAAGTTGGGGGCAAAGTTCTATGGTTGTGTTGTGCAGGATTCCAAGTCGGCAACAACACCTTGGAGGTGTTTCCTTGCTCCTACTGGTTCGATAACCTTGGTTTCATAACTGAGGGAAAACGTGTTGTTGTGCTCATCATACCTTCCTCTTGGGGTTCCCCAACGAGCTCGATATATTTTGGGCCATCAATGGACCATGTCCATGGTGCACCTACACCTCTCGGGTAAATATCCATAGGCCAGCCCCGAGCCTCTCTCGCCCCTCATTTGCTTCCTTTCCCTCTCACCTACCACCCCTAGCTCCACTCATCTTCTCCAGCCTTGCTCTAGCCAGGAGAAAGGAAAAAACCACACCTTGCCATCTACAAGATCTGAGTGTGGTGCCTCCTCCTCTATCCTTCTTCGTCTGCATGTCACATCCCTCTATATATAATCCCCCTCTTATTCTTCCCCATGAACTCCTCTGCATGCATCTCCGCCAAGCTCTAGCAAGGATATCTCTTGGTCGCCATCGCGCTAGGCACCTCCTAGCGTGGAAACTATCGATGCTGCCCATCCCTGGAGTCCCCGCGCCGAGCCACGTCGCCATGTCACCACCCCGCCATATTCCACGCCTCATGTGAGCTCTCCCCGTCGACCTTTGGTGCCGCTAGGGTTTCCCACCGTCGGGCTTGGCCAGAGGAAGAAGATGGTCGTGAGCCATCGATCTCTACTTGATCGGACAGCCCACGCCACCGCATACCCCTTCCACACCGACTCTCGCTAACATCCGGGCCCTATGCCGCAGAATCGAAATGCGCCTCTCGCGCTGGTTCGGTTCCGGGTGGGCCGGTTTGGTGTCGTGTGGCCCAGATCTGGCCCGCTAGCCCACCCCCCTTTTTATTTTAAATATATTTATTTCCTTCTAGATTCATCCATGTTGGTTTAATTCAGTTTAAAAATGGAAAACCCCTAGTTTTTCCTAGATATAATTTTTATCAAGATCTATAATGTTTTATCAAACATGCAGTACTAGAATTTGACCAAATACTACTTGCACTTTTACTAAGAATTAAATTACCTCAACATATCCCTTTTCAGTATATAAATTCCCTAGGGATCTCCACACCTCCAAATGGAGTAAACCCAACTTCCTAGGGAAGATGTTGGAAATTCCTATCCAGTGGAATTAATCTTCTACCAAGGGGATCTATGTTTCCACTATAGCAAAAATGACAAAATAAACCCAAATTTGACTTTAGAAAAATCCTTAGGTAGATCTACAACACCTATTGAGTTGATTCGAACTCCTAGAGAAGTGGTACATCATAACCTATCTAAAGTCGTGAGATCAAGATTTATTGATCCTCTGGTAAATTTAGATGAATTAAAATCCTCTATGTAGGGTTATTCCACCAAATAAATAACCTCTATAAATCTACAACTCCTAAAATGATGGTACCAATTTCTACTAGAAGATAGTTGTAATACCTATCCATTTTCATTTATCTCATACCATTTGGACCTGTAGAATAATTCTAGTTAAAAAGACAAATTGACTATAGAACTCACTTTGGGATTTTCCCAAGGGCATTCTACTAATTATTTTGAAGTGATTACAACTCTCAAAAATCACAAACTAAAAGATATACAATATCCTCTGAGCACAAATTTATTTTTGCTCCAGATATTTTCTGGTGAATTATTCACTTAAACTAGGGTTTATTCCACTAGAAAATTCATATATAAATAAAGAAAAGTGATAAAACCATGAAACCACTTTTGGTGGCCTTGCTATTTCAATGCCTATCTACTGATATCATTTTTGGTACATTGATATCACCCAAACCCAAGACTTAGTCAAAACCCCTTCATTAAGTGGTATTTGACAACTAAATCATAAAGGAAATTCCAGAAAGACAATTATAGTATTTCCAATTGCAACAAACTCAATCTATCAAAACCTACTGAAGTGAGTAATGTGTTGTATGTTTGCTTGCTGTATTGTATTGTTGCTTGTATTCCTTGTGTTGATTATGCCCTTGTTTACTTGAATGTATGATCCCTGACGATGATAGTTGCAATTATATCGAAGACCCGAAGAAGATGGTTATTATTGGTTATTACAGTTTTATAAGAAGAAGTCTAGGAACATATTGCCATATTTATGATCACATGCAATCCACCTTCTTGCTCATAAGCCTTGTCCTACTGCTTTACTTATGCATGTTTTACCTACTATTTATGAAAACTACATTGTTTTACTATATGATGCTCTATATCTAGTAGTGGCTTGGCTCCTCCAAACCATTACACATTTGTACTACTATGTACAACCCCCTTGATTACACCTACTTGTTCCTAGTATGGTAGATGGTGTATAACACCATACCCCTTTGGTGACCCGTTTTAGCCGAAGCAAAACTGTAGGATGGGAAGACCCCAGAGAAGTTCTTGTTGGGGATATACTTTCCGGGTATCCTCACAGTTCCTCACTGACTAGGGTGGCCCACTTCGGGTTAGAGCTTTGCTTCACAGGCGGCCTAGTCAGGGAGAAAGACGGAGTCCAATCCGGCTACAGGAAGGCCCAGAAGACTTACCGACTTAGGCCCATATTGTTACTTGTAGTTCAATATGTACTTTGTAACCGACTCTTAGTCGTAGCCGGATAGATCTCTCCTGTAAACCCTAGGCCAGATATCTATATAAGACGCCCTAGGGAAAGCCTTTAGGGCAACACTCAAAACACCTCAATAGTCTACAATCTCAACTCGCACAGGCGAAACCCTTGTAACCCATATTCCGGCTCTACCGTATTACTGGATTGCTGGCAGGAGTAGGATCCGTCCAAAGCCGGCGGATTCGAACCTGGGTAAACTTGTGTGCTCACCGTCCCGAAACACCGTACGTCTCACACCCCTCTCTTCCGCACGCCTCGAGGACCCCCTCATGGCGTACTTGTCCTCAATCCGACGACAGTTGGCGCCCACCGTGGGGCAAGTGAGCTTCGGATCTGCGTCCCGAGCGGAATCTGCAAGAATCGGAATCGGCGAGACTATCACCGCCGGTTGCATCCTCTATGCCAGCGATGTCCCTCTCATCATTCTCGACGAGACGTGGATCCCGACTAGGGAGGCCGTGACTGCCTACACAATCTTGTCTTTTGGCAAGATCGATGTTTACATTGGTTTTGCTGAACCTGCCCCACCCACCCCAGCGGTGATGATAGAGGCAGAAGAATCTTCTGGGTCCCCTTTGTTCGCGGAGGCGGCAGAGTTCCGGATCTCAGAAAACCCTAATCCCACCCAGCCCGCACCAGTTGCGGAGATAGTGGAGAAATCTGAACCCGAGGAAGACCTAGCAGCCCAAGTCAAATCTGGAGTGGATCTCCTCGGAGAAGCCGGATCCTAGCTCGACCCACCCGCGGAAGTCGAAATCCAGGAGGAGCAAGTTAACGACACTGATTCCGGCTCTGATGACGCCGGGACAGACAAGCCTTTCTTGAGGTACACACTGCGACATATGATAATGCAAGATGCAAGCGCAGATGCAATTCTCGAGACCATCAAAAGTTTTGACATGGCTGATCGCGAGAACCGCAGGTACCTCAGGAAGCACGCATCACACTTTGTTGGATATGTGGGATCCGGATCCGGCTCTGCCGATGCTGGAGAAAACACCGACTCTGTGCTGGAGGCAATTGGAACAAACGCCGACGTACCCGCATCCTCGGATGAATCGATGACGTCAGCGGATTTCCGAAAGTTCTCCGTGGAATATGAAGAGGAGTACAACTCCAAAGCTGCAGAAGAAGGAGAAGCCATGGATGAAGGATTCGGGGAACACTCTCCCAAAGCGCAGGACGACATGGAAGTCGGAGATAATCCCGAAGTCCATATGTCCAAAAGTACCGATCAGAGCTTGACTCCGGGAAATGGACCCAAAGCTATCTTTGCTACCGGCGCTGCCAAGAAGGCAAAGAAGAAGAACAAGAAGAACAAGACCCCAACAAAAGATCCTTTGACAAAGGAGGTGATTGCCGAGGAATATGAGCAAGACTCGGATGGAGCACTTATCCCAGAAGAGCCGAAAAAAGAAGAATCAATGGATTGATACGTGATCACTGAAGGTGCGTGTAAACTCATCTATGTTGCATTAACCACACCTATCCCTACAGCTGCAGAACTTACTGCTGAAGAGCTGGACAAAAGGGCTCAAGCCTTAGAAGCGCGTCGTCAACAACTCCTGGATGAAGCCAAAAACATCGAGGGGGAAAAGAAACGCATGGAAACTAAGGATTACATGTCTCGGTTGCATCAGAAGACCAGGAAACGTTACACATGTGACGGTAAGTTTCTAGAAGTGAACAGGGTCCTCTTTGAAGGAGATCCAGGGATGCCTCGTCTCGACAGCAAAGGATATCTGGTGTACCCAACGCCGGTATAGAACACTGTCGCAGCGCGAGATATCCTGTCAAATAACCCAGGCCCAGAACAGGTTCGATTGGGCATCAAGCTACTCACCAAGGGTCTGGAGCAACAGATGGCTGCGAAATCCGGAAGTGGAAAACTGGTCTCGAAATCCGACCAATGTCACACGCACTCATCCTGGAGTGATATAAGGCCCCAGCGTGTTCCAGAACAACGTCACCGTTCCGACCGACGGGAAGATAACTACTCTAGAACCGGATCGTCAAGACAGCATCACAGAACCGCACGTGACTGGAGCAACGTCGCTCCAGCGGCCGAGGAAGAGGCCATTGCTGCACTGTATCCGAGGAATCCTCCCTGACGAGAGTCGAATGATCGAAGGGGAGAAGATAAAGAGAAACGTCGAGAGGAGGATCATCAAAAAATGCCACCTCCTAGACATGCAAGCCGTCTGGCTGAGCCTCACCGTGGTGGGAACAACAGACGAAGGAACGACGGAAACCATGCCGGCATAAGCCGGCAGGGGGCTTGTCGTAGTGAAGACCCTCCCTGGAACTGGAATAATGACGCTCTGGACGGAGGCCGGCAATCAGCCAGAAACAATCCAGCTGCCCCACCCTCTCCACCAAGCAATCATCACAACGGATCTCAAGGGGGACAAGGAGGACGACGTGGCGGAGGAGGTGTGGCAGAAGCCGAAGTCCGGCTCCAAGGCACCGCACCCATAGCCGACATTTAGGACGATCGCTATCCCCGAACGACACAAGGCACATGATCAATTCCAACATAGAGGCACGATGCTACGAAAACGATGATATCTACGTGGGCCCAAAATTCTTCGGACCATGCATCAGAGCTACAAGATTCCCAGAAGGATTTGCTATCTCAAGACATATCCAAGCCTACGACGGCATTGCTCGGCCAGATACTTGGCTACAGGATTTTTTCCAAGCTTGCTGCGTCGCCAAAGGTGGAAACAGCCTGGTCGCAACCTGATATGTCCCACTTATGTTGCGGAAGACGGCACAATCATGGCTCAATGAACTTCCGGAGAACACCATCCATAACTGGTATGACATGCAAAGTGCGTTCTTTCGAAATTTCTAAGGTACATATCGGAGGCCCTGTACGGTCGGAGACCTACAGCATTGCACCTAGAAGGCCAGAGAAACTTGTCGGGATTACCTCGGATGATGGATCGACACCAAGAACTCCTGTGAAGGAGTAAACGATCAAACTGCGATTGAAGCTTTCATCGCAGGACTCCCAATTGGTCTACTGTGCCATCGCTTGAAGTGTGACAAGGTCACTGATTTGGGAGAAATGATAGAAACAACGAGCAAGTATGCAAATGCTGACGATGATGCAGAGGGATTGCTCAATGCCCTAGCTGTGCCACAGTCGGCAAAACAACCAAAGCAACAAGCTCAGAAGTGCAAAAATACCTCGGAAGAGAAACCCAACATGGAAACAGCAGTCGTCACTGCTACTTTCGGGTCTGGAGGACGAGGAGGACGCGGTGGAGGCCACGGGCGTGGCCGTGGGACTTCAAGGGTCCAAGGTAGAGGAGAACAGCAACCAGGAAAAACCTACTCTTGGGCCGACATTGCCAATAACCCATGTGTGCATCACCTAGACGCCAATGGGGCCTCATCCCACACCAAAGCCGAATGTCGTTTCAATGACGACATAAAAAGAGATGATACCGCGGGCTACAAAGCTAAGCGGAAGAAGGCAAAGAAGAATCCCGAAAAAGAAAAAGAGACCAAGGAAGATTCCGACATGGAGGAAGCTGATGCTTCAAATCCCAAGCCGAAAGGTAAGAAAACTTTTCCCACCAAGAAGGACACTCATGTCACTTTCCTCGGATCTCAACCAGCAAAGGTCAAGAAAGAAGTTCTACACGAGGTCAATGAAACAGTTTCGGCTGTCCCCCAATACTTGGACTGGTCAGAAGTGGAAATCACATTTGACCGCGCTGATCATTCGCCTAAGTTGCACAGGCGAGGAAAATACGCCTTAATCTTCAATCCACTTATTGACGGTTATGGTTTCTCCAAGACCCTCATGGACGATGGTAGCACTATCAATATTCTCTATATCGAAATGATACGCCGGATGAAGATCTCGAAAACCCAGCGGAACCATAGCTCTGTGATCTTTCACAGAGTTGTCCCAGGAAGACAAGCTAATTCCCTAGGAGAGATTACTTTCACGGAGTTGTCCCAGTGATACTTTCCGGGTATCCTCACAGTTCCTCACTGACCAGGGTGGCCCACTTCGGGTTAAAGCTTTTCTTCACGGGTGGCCTAGTCAGGAGAGAAGACGGAGTCTAATCTGGCTACGGGAAGGCCCAGAAGACTTACCGACTTAGGCCCATAATGTTACTTGTAGTTCAAGATGTACTCTGTAACCAACTCCAGGTCGTAGCCAGATTGATCTCTCCTGTAAACCCTAGGCCGGATATCTATATAAGCCGTCCTAGGGAGAGGCTTTAGGGCAACACCTTACAGTTCAATAGTCTACAATCTCAACTCGCACAGGCGATACCCTTGTAACCCATATTCCGGCTCTGCCGTATTACTAGATTGCTAGCAGGAGTAGGATCCGTCCAAAGCCGGCGGATTCGAACCTGGGTAAACTTGTGTGCTCACCGTCCCGGAATACCGTACGTCTCACACCCCTCTCTTCCGCACGCCTCGAGGACCCCCTCATGGCGTACTTGTCCTCAATCTGACGACAGTTGGCGCCCACCGTGGGGCAAGTGAGCTACGGATCCATGTTCCGAGCGGAATCTGCAAGAATCGGAATCGGCGAGACTATCGCCGTCGGTCGCATCCTCTACGCCAGCGACGTCCCTCTCATCATTCTCGATGAGACTTGGATTCCGACTAGGGAGGCCGTGACTGCCTATACAATCATGTCTTTTGGCGAGATCGATGTTTACATCGGTTTCGCTGAACCTGCCCAACCCACCCCAGCGGTGATGATAGAGGCAGAAGAATCTTCTGGGTCCCCTTTGTCCCGCAAAGGTGGCAGAATTCTGAATCTCAGAAAACCCTAATCCCACCCAGCCCGCACCAGTTGCAGAGATAGTGGAGAAATCTGAGCCTGAAGAAGACCTCATGGTCCATGTCGAATCTGGAGTGGATCTCCCTGGAGAAGCCGGATCCCAGATCAACCCACCCGTGGAAGTCAAAATCCAGGAGGAGCATATCAACGACACTGATTCCGGCTCTGATGAGGCCGGAACAAACAGGCCTTTCCTCAGGTACACACTAAGACGTATGATACTACAAGGCGCTAGCGCAGATGCAATCCTCGAAACCATTAAAAGTTTCGACATGGCTGATCGCGAAAGCAGCAGGTACCTCAGGAAGCACGCGTCGCACTTCGTCGGATATGTTGGATCCAGATCCGGCTCTGCCGATGCTGGAGAAAACACCGATTCGGTGCTGGAGGCAATTGGAACAAACGCCGACGTTCCCGCATCCTCGGATGAATCTATGACATCAGCAGATTTCCGAAAGTTCTCCGCGGAATATGAAGAGGAGTACAACTCCAAAGCTGCAGAGGAAGTAGAAGCCATGGATGAAGGATCCGGGGAACACTCTCCCAAAGCACAGGATGACATGGACGTCAGAGACAATCCCGAGGTCCAGATGTCCGAAAGTACCGATCAGAGCTTGACTCCGGGAAACGGACCCAAAGCCGTCTTTGCTACCGGCGCTGCCAAGAAGGCAAAGAAGAAGAACAAGAAGAACAAGACCCCAGCAAAAGACCCTCTCATAGAGGAGGTAATCGCCGAGGAATATGAAGAAGACTCGGATGGAGCGCTTATCCCAGAAGAGCCGAAAAAAGAAGCATCGGTGGATGGACACGTGATCACTGAAGGTGCGCATAAACTCATCGATGCCGCATTAACCACACCTATCCCTACAGCTGTAGAACTTACTGCAGATGAGCTGGACGAAAGGGCCCAGGCCCTAGAAGCGCATCGTCAACAACTCCTCGATGAAGCCAAAAACGTCGAGGTGGAGAAGAAACGCATGTCAACCAAGGAATATATGTCTTGGTTGCATCAAAAGACACGGAAGCGTCACATCAATGATGACCAATTCCCATGTGTCTGTGCCGTCCTTTTCGGGGACGAGATGGGGAAGCCACGGAAAGACAGCAACGGAGATTGGGTATACCCAACCCCAGTACAGAATACGTAGCAGCCCGAGAAATACTATCGGCTAATCCAGGAACAGAGGAGATCCGTTTGGGTATCAAGCTACTCAACAAGGGACTGGAGCAGCAGAAGGTCGCCCTGTCCGGAAGTCAAAAACTGGTCTCGGATTCTGACCAATGTCGCACAGATCCGGCGTGGGCTGACGTAAGATCCCATTACGTTTGGGCGGAGTATCATAACCGCGAACGCAGGGAAGACAATTATTCAAGAACCGGTTCGTCGGGACAGCATCGCAGAGCTACACATAACTGGAGCAATGTTGCTCCAGTGGCTGAGAAAGACGCGATCGCTGCACTGAATCCGAGGAATCCTCCCCGACGAGAGTACAACGATCGAAAGGGAGAAGATAAGGAGAAACGTCGGGAGGAGGATCGTCAGAGAATGCCACCTCCTAGATATGAGAGCCGTCCGGCTGAGCCTCACCATGGTGGGAACGACGGACAAAGGAACGACGGAAACCACGCTGGAGCAAGCCGGCTGGAGGCTCGTCGTAGTCAATAACCTCCCCGAAACTGGAATAATGACGCTACGGACGGAGACCGGCGATCAGCCGGAAACAATTCAGCTGCCCCACCTCCTCCACCAGGAAGTTATCACAACGGCCCGCAAGGAGGGCAAGGACGACATGGCGAAGGAGGCGGTGGCAGAAGCCGAAGTCCGGCTCCAAGGCACCGCAACCACAGCCGACATTCGGGACGATCTCTATCCCCGAACGACGCAAGGCACAGGATCAACTCCAACATAGAGGCTCGGCGCTACGAAAACGATGACATGTACGTGGGCCCAAAGTGCTTCGGACCACGCATCAGAGCTACAAACTTCCTGGAAGGATTTGCTATCTCAAGACATATCCAAGCCTACGACAGCATTGCTCGGCCAGACACCTGGTTACAGGACTTCTTCCAAGCTTGCTGCATCGCTAAAGGCGGGAACATCCTGGTCGCAACCCGATATCTCCCACTTATGCTGCGGAAGACGGCATGATCATGGCTCAATGAACTTCCGGCAAACACCATCCATAACTGGTATGACTTGCAAAGTGCGTTCTTTCGGAATTTCGAAGGCACATATCGGAGGCCCTGTACGGTTGGAGACCTACAGCGTTGCACCCAGAAAGCCGGAGAAACTTGCCGGGATTACCTCGAATGATGGATCGACACCAAGAACTCCTGTGAAGGAGTAAATGATCAAACCACGATTGAAGCTTTCATCGCGGGTCTCCCAATTGGTTTACTGCGCCATCGCTTGAAGTGTGACAAGGTTACTGATCTGGGAGAGATGATAGAAACAGCGAGCAAGTATGCAGATGCTGACGACGATGCAGAGGGATTACTTAATGTCCTGTCTGTGCCTCAGTCGGCAAAACAACCAAAGCAACAAGCTCAGAAGCGCAAAAACACCTCGAAAGAAAAACCCAACGCGGAGACAGCAGTGGTCACTACTGTTTCCGGGTCTGGAGGACGTGGCGGAGGCCGCGGGCGTGGCCGTGGGACATCAAGGGTCCAAGGTAGAGGAGAGCAACAACCAGGAAAAACCTACACTTGGGCCGACATTGTCAATAACCCATGTGTGCATCACCTAGATGCCAATGGGGGCTCGTCCCACACCAACGCTGAATGTCATTTTAATGACGACATCAAGAGAGATGATACCGCGGGCTACAAAGCTAAGCGGAAGAAGGGAAAGAAAAATCCCAACAAGACAAGGAGACCAAGCAAGATTCCGACATGGAGGAAGCTGATGCTTCAAATCCCAAGCTGGAAGGGAAGAAAACTTTTCCCACCAAGAAGGACACTTACGTCACCTTCCTCGGATCTCAACCAGCAAAGGTCAAGAAAGCAGTTCTCCATGAGCTCAATGCAACAGTTCTGGCTGTCCCTCAATATCTGGGCTGGTCGGAGGTGGCAATCACATTTGACCGCGCTGACCATCCGCCTAAGCTACACAGGCGAGGAAAATACGCCTTAATCGTCAATCCACTTATTGACGGTTATGGTTTCTCCAAGACCCTCATGGACGGTGGTAGCAGCATCAATATTCTCTATGTCGAAACGCTATGCCGGATGAAGATCTCGGAAACACAACTGAACCATAGCTCTGTGATCTTTCACGGAGTTGTCCCAGGAAGACAAGATAATTCCCTGGGAGAGATCACTTTGGATGTTACTTTCGGAACTCCAAAGAATTATCGGACGGAGGCACTTTCCTTCGAAGTAGTCCCGTTCAAGAGCGCATACCACGCTATATTCAGACGTCCGGCTTACTGGGATTTTATGGCTCGTCCGTGTTACATTTACAATATGATGAAAGTTCTAGGTCCCAATGGCGTGATCACCATCAGGGGAGACCCGAAGAAGGCGCGAGAGTGCGAGGATGGAAATGCCGCCTTTGCCGAAGCCGTGCTGCATGCCCAGGAGTACCAGGAGATCAAGAAGAGCATAGATCCGTCTGAGATGCCCGCAACGAAGAAGGAGGTCACAAAGCCAAATCCGGAGTTCAAGGCATCTGAAGAGACGAAGCAGACGCCGTTGAAGGATGATGACCCCTCCAAGGTGACCCAGATAGGCGCAGCCATCTGACATGACCGGAGTACCTAGGGAACTTGCCGAGCACTCTCTAAATGTAAACCCGAACGCTAAACCTGTGAAACAGTCCTTACGACAGTTTGGCGATGAAAACCGTAAGGCAATAGCTAAGGAACTAGCGCGGCTCGAGTTAGCCGGATTCATAGAGGAGGTCATCCATACTGATTGGTCGGCCAACCCTGTAATGGTCCCTAAAAAGGACACCACTGATTTAAGGATGTGTGTTGATTATACTGCCTTGAACAAGGCTTGTCCAAAAGATCCGTTCGCTCTGCCTAGAATTGATCAAGTTATCGATTCTACGGCAGGCTCGGAACTCCTCTGTTTTCTCGACGCATATTCCGGTTATCACCAAATCCGGATGAAGGAATCTGACAAAGTCAAAACTTCATTCATAACCCCTTTCGGAACCTTCTGTTTTGTTACGATACCCTTTGGGCTTAAGAACGCAGGAGCTACGTACCAGCGCACGATGCAGCGTTGCCTCCACGACCAACTCGGACGCAATGTACATGCATACGTGGATGATATTGCAGTGATGTCCAAAAAGAAGGAAACGCTGATTTCCGACTTGGAGGAAACGTTCGCCAATCTATGAAAATACAACATCATGCTTAACCCGAAGAAATGCTTCTTTGGAATACCAGCCAGAAAATTGTTAGGTTTCATCGTGTCTCAGAGAGGCATAGAGGTGAACCGGGAAAAAATTAAGGCTATACTCAATATTTCCAGGCCAACTCGTCTGAAGGACGTACAAAGATTAACTAGCTGCATCGCTGCAGTCAGTCGATTTGTAAGCCGGCTTGGTGAAAGAGCTGCGCCACTATACAAACTCCTGAAAAAGACCAAGGATTTTGTTTGGACTGACGAAGCTGAAGCTGCACTACAAGACCTGAAGAAAGTACTCTCATCTGCTCCTATCCTTGCAGCACCGGAACCTCAGGAAACGATGTTGCTCTATCTTGCTGCGAAAAATAAGGTCATTAGTATCGTCATGCTGGTGGAGAGACCAGAGGAAAATCAGGAGCACCTGGTGCAGCGTCCGACTTACTTTGTCATTGAGGTCCTGACAGAGTCAAAACAGCGATATCCGCACTATCAAAAGTTGGCTTACGGTGTTTTTCTAGCATCTTGTAAGTTATGACACTATTTTTAGGAGCATCCAATGACCGTGGTGAGCATAGCTCCCATGAGAGATATAATCAACAACAGTGACGCTATAGGACGTGTCGCCAAATGGGGCATAGAGCTTTCAGCTTTTGATATTGAGTATAAACCCCGGATAGCAATCAAATCCCAGATCCTTGCTGACTTTGTCGCTGATTGGACAGAGGCAAAGGAGAAAATGACCCTCCCTGAGTCGGAATATTGGACCCTCTACTTTGATGGGTCTAAGGCTCGAGGGGGCTCGGGGGCTGGCGTGGTGCTCAAATCACCCCAAGGAGATAAACTTCTATACGTGTTGCAGATTCACTTCACAGCGACAAACAATATTGCCGAGTATGAAGCGCTGTTGCATGGAATCCGGATTGCTAAGGATATTGGCATCTGACGTTTGATGTGTTACGGAGATTTAGATCTTGTTGCCCAACAAGTGTCGGATATTTGTAATGCAAATAAACACATGGCAGCATATAAAGCTATCGTGGATGATCTATCTAAATCGTTTGAAGGGTTTGAGGTTCAACACATCCCTTGAGCAAAAAACGAGGAAGCGGATGCACTATCTCGGATAGGCTCTGCACGGAAAGAGGTCCCGGATGGCGCTTTTTTAGAGCACCTCAAAGTTCCCTCAATAAAGGGAGTATATGAGGAATATCCGACCAAATTCGACTCACCTCTAATAGCAGTTATGGCTATAATTCCCAGTTGGACTCAACCCTACTTAGATTATTTGGTAGATGGCAAATTACCGGAAGACGAGGTTCTGAGCCGGCAGATTATCCGACGAGCAAAAGCCTATACTATTGTTAAAGGTGAGCTCCATAAACAGAGTGTTTCTGGGGTTTTTCAGCGCTGCGTATCTCCGGAAGAAGGAGTGGAAATCTTAAGAGAAATCCACGAAGGCGAGTGTGGTCACCACGCTACAGCCAAATCTTTAGTGGCAAAAGCTTTTAGACACAGATTTTTCTGGCTTACAGCTCAGGCAGATGCCGAACGATTAGTCAAGACGTGCAAAGGCTGCCAAAAGTACGCCAAACAAGCTCATGTTCCAGCCGATCAGTTGCGAACAATACCTATAACATGGCCCTTTGTGGTCTGGGGCTTGATATGGTAGGACCATTTAAACGAGCTCTAAGTGGATTTACTCACCTCTTAGTGATGGTGAATAAATTCACCAAATGGATTGAGGCTAAACCTGTCACTAGTTGTGATGGAGCAATAGCCAAAAGATTTGTCGAGGATGTTTTAATCCGGTATGGTTATCCACATAGCATTATCACGGAAAACGGGAGTAACTTCTCTATGGGAGAATTGGCTGAATTCTGCAACGAGCAAAATATCCGGCTTGACATTGCGTCAGTCGCACATCCACAAGCTAACGAACAAGTCGAAAGATCAAATGGTTTAATCCTACAAGGCCTAAAACCGAGACTCGAAGCACCACTACGATGTGATGCGGGGGCTTGGGTAGAGGAATTACCCTCTGTAATATGGAGTTTACGAACGACTCCGAATAAGTCAACCGGATACATACCTTTCTTCTTGGTCTATGGCACAGAAGCAGTTCTTCCTAGTGATTTGATTCACACTTCTCCTAGAGTGGCCGCGTATATTGAAGAGGATGCCGAGATTTCTTGACAAAACGATCTCGACTTAGTCGAAGAAGTTCGCGTCGTTGCTGAAATGAGATCTACAGCCTATCGGCAGAAGTTACGCAAGTATCATAGCCAGAGAGTCCGAAATAGATCTTTCAATAAAGGTGATTTGGTTCTCCGGCTTGTGCAACAAAGAAAGCACAAACTTTCCCCAGTATGGGAAGGGCCCTTTTTAGTTAGTCGGGTACTGCACAATGGTTCGTATTACTTAACTGACATGAGGCCAGTCAAAGAAAGACCTGCTACTAAGAAGAGAAAGAGAGCCGGATGCAGTACAAATCCGGATGAGTTAGACATACCGTGGAATATTGCTCAGCTACGTCCTTTTTATTCTTAGTTTATCCTTCTTTGTAATCATATATATGTACATGCTCTGAGAGACATAAAAAGTTTTGGTTGCCTCAAGTTTTTCTGAGAAGTTTTTTACCATCTTATTTCCGAATGATCATGTCATAGTCGAAAATCCCAGAATGCGTGAAAATACTTTATGCTCATGTTCGTTCTGGTTTTTACTTTTGGTTATTTGTCTGATTGCTGGATGTGGGCATTTTACGATTCTAAAATTGCTAACCTAGGGTATAACTATAAAATTTCTAGTCTAAAATTGCTAACCTAGGGTATAACTATAAAATTTCTAGTCTTTGCTTTTGGTTATTTGTCTGATTGCTGGATGTGGGCCTTTTCCGAGTAGTGAATTGTCGGTACTAGAAGCCGGCTTTGTTTCCGAGTTTAAACTGGTTTAGTGATTAAGCTCCGTTGCTCGGCAAAGTTTCCGGCAGAAGGTTTAGCCGGCTCACGAAAGGGACAAGGCGGAAAGCCAGATAAACGATAAGTATAGACGAAAAAATACAAGTGCTTGTGTAAACATTTTAGGCACAGAAAAATTTAAAGCCAAAAGTGCTGAATAGATCAAAAGCTTAGCACTAGCAAAATTATAGTACTGCATATATACAGGCCCATCATGTTTTTCAGAATAATGCAAATATTTCTGTTAATCTATGATGCAGGAGAGGAAGGAGCTGCCGGCTCGCTGGATATGCCGCCTTGATATCGTTCCGAGATGTCCACATCCGAGGTGGTGCGTCCATCGTCGGAAACTTCTGCTGAATCTTCTAGAGGCAGAGGTGGAGTGTCCACGTGGGTGAAGAAAGGAGTCTCGTAGCTGGTCAAATCAGCCACGTGACACCCATATCCGGCGCAGGAGTCCATGATGGCTTGAATGTCCTGCTCCTGGCCGTCTTCATCTACTTTGCAGTATCCAATGGTCACTTGCCATATTTCCATGTTTCCATGGTGGCTCATGAGCATGGTGAGAGCATTTTGCGCCGCAGTCCGCGCGTAAGACATGTTCCAATCCTGGACAAGTTGCGGCATCTCCTTTGCCTTGTCTCGCACTTGAAAATCCGACATGCTATGCATGTCCGGAATCTTGAGAGCTTCGCCAATGTCCTCAAGGGATTGGCAGAAGTCATGAAGCAGGTCACCGCTTGGGTAAGCCGGTGGGTGCGGGGCTCAGCGGAGGTGGAGTCCGTCAAGTTCAGAGGACCTATAGACAAAAGCAGTTAAAAGAAATCCGACACTGAAAGAAATCGAAGAAAGTGGAAAAGTCAGACAGATGGAACGTACTGAAAATGACGTTGTAAATTTTGGTTTTCTCTTCCCGAAGACTCTAGAGTTTAGCCTAGAGCGCCTCGGAAATGTCCCTTTCTCTGCTAAGCTCATTATTGAGGTTCGAGATTTTTTGATCTTGAGCAGTGATCTTGCGATCATGCTCATCAGTAGCCATGGAGGAGGACTCGAGAACTTGAGCTATGCTCTTCTCATGATCCGCTTTGAGCTTATCCAGCTCTTGGCGAACTTCCTTTTTCTCCAACACCAAAGTCTTGAGGTTCTCGGCCTCTGCAATCATGGCACAGGATTGTTTCACCAGTGCTGTAAGTCAAAAAGAGCAACAATTCAATGAAAAAATTCGACATTGAAAACAAAAAGACAAGGTTTGAGTCTCGGAATGTTTACCTTCAGCTTCATCCTTGGCAACTTTCAGCTCAGCATTTTTAAGACGGAGAGCTCTGATCTCTCTCCACTTGTCACAGACATTCTTCAACAAATCCTGGTTATAGGAATATACTTTCTGTAAGTCAGAATACCCAAAGTCAGAAAGCTACTAAAGACTCGGGCAAATATTTTTGCTAATATCAGCATGAGCCTTGGGGGCTACACTAGTTCGTTCTTTGGCATCCTAAGGAAGCATAAACCCGGATTATTTATCCTACTTCATGCTTGGGGGCTAGAGGATATGATATGAAATAAAGGAAAAACAGGAGTTGGAATTCCGACTTACATATTGTTCACGAGTGAGTTTATCCAAACTCGCGATCACTTCAACTGCAACCTTCTCAGCGAGAGTCGGAGGGGTCACAGGAGCAGTTGGAAGCTCCCCAGACCTGATCCTCTCGTTGCGAAGAAGAACTTATTCAAGAAGATTAGAGTGCTTGACGTCCTCTGCTTCTTGTGCTTCTTATTCGGCAGATAAGGTACTTTTATCCAGGCATTGCCTGGCTAGTCGCTGGATCTCTTCAGCAGATTTACGGGACAAGCCAAACTTGGCAAGTCCCAGATTGCTGAGAAGGTTTTCGGTGAAGGTTTCTGCCGAGGGATCATTACCAAAAGAGGGTTCACCCTTATCTAAACCTGACTCACCCATGGTGACGTCAGTTTGCGATTCAAGGATCGCAGGCTCCATTGGAAGAGCCAGATCTTCTGCGACAACCGGAGAAGGGATGATCACCGGCATTGCGGAAGGTTGAGGGGTAGGAGTCGGAGGAGGCACGACAGGAGAAGCTATAGTAAGCTTCGTCTGCCGCAGGGGCTTCGAAGAAGTTCCCTTTCTCTTTCCCTTGATGAGCGGTTTAGCCCTGAGAATGTAATAAAGTCGGAAACATTACATCTCGGAAGGAAATTCGAGTAAAGTGCAAAGGCGGAAGTTGTGATTGAAAGTTACCTCTTCACGACAGGCACCTCCTTTGTGCCAACAGCCACAGTCGGAGCTTTGCGCTTCTTGAGCGCAGCATCTGTCAATGGTACCACATCTGTCTCCTGAGAAAACTCTGGAGGATATCCTTCGAGCGGAGCAAATTCCGACTCAGGGAGGTCAGCAAGCTGAAAAGAAAAAAACATATCAGTATTGTAGTATAACTCAAAGATTGAAACACATAAAAAAGGTGTACTAATAGAATCTTACCGGCACTACGGGGTTTTCCGTCGTATGCATATCCAGAGAAACCTCCGGGATCCTCCTCTCGATCCGCTCCCTGATCAGCCACTTGATCTGGCTTATATAGCCCTGCGTGGTGTAGGCTTTGGGGCTGATGCGGAGGGAGTCTTTCTTGGACGACGTGATGGAGTGCATCAGTCGATCTCCGTGGTACTGAAGGGGCTGGATCCGGCGTGAGACCCAGCATTGTACCAAGTCGGATCCCTTCAGTCCCTTGTGTTTGATCAGATATTCGACCCGCCTCTTAGCGAGGATCAGATCGTCACTGAGAGCCGGAGCGGCCTCGTCCAAGACGGTTGGGCTGTGGCAGCTCCGTCAACAAAAGCCGGCAAAGCAGTAGCTTTGTAGGGAGCCAGAATATCCCTATGATAAAAGAGGGTGGCTGGCCATTGTTTGACCGAGTCACTAGCTAGGATTTTGGAATATGCGTCCTCGTGTTTAATAGTACCGGTGATGTAAGGAACACCGACAGTAATAGAGTTTCTCTAGACATGAAAGTAGTACCGGAATAACGTCAAACTCGGCCTAATGCCGAGAAAGCCCTCACACAAAGAAGCATAAGCGCTCATCTCTAAGAGAGAGTTAGGAGGAAGATGGTGGAGTGGAACTCCGTAATGGTCAATCACCTCGGAGAAGAACTCTGAGGGAGGAAACGACAAACCTCTGTCGAGGTGGGTGCCGAAGTGGACCCGCTCGCCGGCGCGCGGGTTGGGGACGTCTTCCTCGAAGCCGCTCTGCCAGTCGCCGGCATGTTCTGGAGCTTCTCGTCGTCAAGCACGCAGGGGATCCAGACCCTGCGGAAGCTTTCCTTCTCCGCCGCCGCTTCCATCGCCACCGTCGCCGCCGCTGCCGCCAAGCCGGAAGAGGAAGAAGAAGTCATTTCTCCGGCGGGCAGATGACCTAGGATGGGCGGCGCTAGGAGTTTTTTGGGGGAAAAGAGAGGAGCTCTGTGCGCGCGGGGGAGATTTGGAGGAGAGGAAAAGGCAAGGGAACAGGTGAAGAGAGAAGGAGAAAATCCTAACCCCTTATATCCACCTAACCGCGCCAAGATTCATGCAAATGATACAGTGTAACCGCCACGCGTCGTGGAAGGAACTGGGAAGGACCCATGTGATGATTACGTCGCCTCGATCTCCATGCACGCATTGAAATGGCGCCTCGGTTCCACGAACTGTAGACCGACCAATGGTCGTGCTTACAGGATGTCTGTTAGATGACGTGACTTGACCATGACTTGTGTCAGGTGGCATCATAGACCAAATTCCGGCTTAGTTTGAAATCAAGCTGGAAAATCTGAGTAACCTGTTGATAGGTCCGACTTATTTTTAAGACCCAGATCGTATTTTTTGTTGTGAAGTTTCAGGAACCCTTCAAGATTCTGCAAGCCGAAGATCAAGCTGGTCGATGATAAAATCCGACTTTGGATCTTGGAGGCCTCCGGGGGCTGCTGTTGGGGATATACTTTCTGGGTATCCTCACAGTTCCTCACTGACCAGGGTGGCCCACTTCGGGTTAGAGCTTTGCTTCACGGGCGGCCCAGTCAGGAGAGAATACGGAGTCCAATCCGGCTACGGGAAGGCCCAGAAGACTTACCGGCTTAGGCCCATAATGTTACTTTTAGTTCAAGATGTACTCTATAACCAACTCTTAGTCGTAGCCGGATTGATCTCTCCTGTAAACCCTAGGCCGGATATCTATATAAGCCTTCCTAGGGAGAGCCTTTAGGGAACCACTCAAAACACCTCAATAGTCTACAATCTCAACTCGCATAGGAGAAACCCTTGTAACCCATATTCCGGCTCTGCCGTATTACTGGATTGCTAGCAGGAGTAGGATCCATCCAAAGCCGGCGGATTCGAACCTGGGTAAACTTGTGTGCTCACCGTCCCGGAACACCGTACGTCTCACACCCCTCTCTTCCGCACGCCTCGAGGACCCCCTCATGGCGTACTTGTCCTCAATCGAACGACAGTTCTACAAAAATGTTTTATGATAAATTCTTGGTGAGGTTTGACCTACAAAGAGAAGTCTGAGAAAAGAAAAAGGTTTTGTTTTACAAATGATGCGGAAGGCAAGAGGAGGAAAAATGTTTACAAAAACGCACATGTTTCTTTGCAGCTTTAGCTATAAAAACTTAACCCATGCAACCATATCACTCCTATATGGGAAGGGGCTAGACTTGAAGTTTGCTACTATGGTATGGGAATTCTCACAACTACTTATAAGGGATCATCTCGCTCTAATTCCAGGGTTCCTTTACAAAAAGGGTCAATTATTAGACAGACACCTGGTGGAATCACGAACTACCCTCGGGAGTAGTCGGGCAAGAGCCTCTCATTGAAAGTGCCCACTCTCGAGGAGTCAGAATGCACTCTGGTTGGTCGGTGGATCGCGATGTCCCGGTGTTGAGGGGACCAACTCATAGGGTAGGGCCTATGCTAGAGTGGCATCCGGAGAGCCTTGATCGGTAACTCAACCCACGATCCGTAGGTCATCAGGGCAGGGTACCCGGATAGTGTGGGAAAAGTGTAAAACCTCTATAGAGTGTGTAACATCCCAAAACTTAATCCAAGGTTAATCACGATCAAATCTACCCAATTTAGGGTTAACAAAAACTTTTCCATTTAAAATCATTAAGCATTCATATGTGTGTGCATTTAAATTAGGAGTTGTTTTGAATTGCCATGTTTGAGTGATCCGTTGGTTGTAAAATGATTATAAGGTGAATTAAACATCATCTAGATCATCCCCAAGCAAATCCCGAAGAAAAACAAATCAAAAAGATTAAAATAAGCAAATGGTCACTTGTGCCATTTTAATAACCTAGCATACTTTGGCTATTCCTAGAACTCAAATCTTAACAGAAACCATTGTGGATCTTTGCACCCCTTGCTAGTACAAGTAGTGATGTACCAAGGCCCACTTTGTTTCATCCCAAAAACTTTCAAACACTAAATTTAAATGACATTTGAAAATTGAATCTAGTGTAGGTATCAAGATCACACTTATTCAAAAACCACTCAAATGAACTACATTTTTAAATCCCAAGCAAACCTAGATGCTTAAGCATAAGTTACATCACTCCACCTAAAATTAGCCCAAAATTCAAAACTTTTTCTCTTGTGGCAATTTGATCGAACACCTTGTTAGCAGAATCATTATGGCCTAACTATTACTGTTTTGGGGTTAATCTTGTCGAGCCATTTGGTGTGCATTGATCATCCTTGTCCCCCCTGAGTCCAACCAAGTCCCCAACCAGTTTCCCCCTTAGCCGTTGCAGCAGTGGCGTGCCGCCTGTTTGAGGTCATCGCCGACCAGACGTGGACAGCACGCCAGGGACCACGCCGCGCCAAACCAGCGTGCCCACTAGCTCCGCCCAACCCTACCGCCACCCACTTTCCACCCCTCGATCAACCCCAGCCCCTCGACCACTCCCAGCAGCGCCACCCTTTCTCTCTGCGAGCAAGCTAGAGCGCACCAGAGCGCGATAGCCGCCAGCACGCAGCAGACCGCCCCTTGACCCCATCCCGCGCACGCCTCTCCGCCTCGACCCTAGAAACCCACCAGACATGGCCGTGCATCGCCGCGCGACCCACAGTCGCCGTGATCGTCGTCGAGCACCGCCATGTCTCCCAGAGCGCGCGACGCTCCTGACCAAATGCCACCGCCCCTAGCTGCACCATTAATCCATAGAGCACCGCCATGAGGCAAACCACCATCCGCCTACACCACCCATGCCGATAGCGCCCTGTATCGTCGTCACCGACGAGCTCGCCGTCGCCCCCTCGGTCCCCTCCTCGAGCCTATATAAGGAGGTCTTCCCCAGCCTCAATCTCCACACCATTCGACTCTCCTCTCTCCACCAGTCCTTCCCCACCCTCACCGGAGCAGCTCAAGCAGCAGGCCGCTGGAATTTCACCAGAGGCAGGTGCAACAGAGGAGGAGAAGCTGCCGTCGATTCCATCCACCTCAGCCCCTGCCGCTACCTCGCTTGAGTCCGCCGTCGCTGTCCAGTTCGACCGTCTGCCTCGTCGCACTAGCTGGAGCCCTGGTACGTCCCCAGTAGACCCCCACCGTCCGTTTAGGGTTCGGTCTCGCCGGCGACGAGTCCGTCGTCGACGACGACTGTGAGCTGTTGATTCGCGTTCTAATCATGTGGCCCAGATCGCTAGATACCGTTTCGGGTTTTAAGTCTCGCTAACAAGCAGGACCAACCTGTCAGCCACCCTCTGCGCTGCTGAGCACCACTGGGCCGGCCCAATTACTTTCCCGCGCGACCCAGTTAATTCAGATATAGGTTTTTCTATTTAAGTTTAACTTCAATTCTATCCCTTAGTTCAAAAACCAATTCAGAGAGTTGTGCAAGTCCAAATTGAGTGATTCCAATTTTGTTGGAAAGCTTCTGAAAAGATCTATCCAAGCCCGTTGGATTTAATTCATTTAGAGTTAGAGATCTATCCTAATAAAATTAACAAGACAGAAGCATTTGCATATTCAAACATTTTTATAAAATCAACCATATTAGCTTTTGAGTTGATTCCAACTCTCAAAAATCACATTTAACCATACCTATCTGAATATGTAAAAATATTAAGGTTTACATGCAGTGACTTTGGACTAGTACCAAATTAATTCTATATAGGCATTTCTAGTCACTCTAAATCATTAAATATTAAACTTAAACTTATTAAAATGTGATCCAACCTTTAAATCACATTCCCATATGTTAGAATATGTGGTGATGACATGTGTCCATATGATCCCATATTTTAATTGGAGAATATTAAACCTTAGTAAATTTCAATGAGTAGAAATTACTTTTCTCAAATAAAAAGAATGAGACTAGTTCATTAAACCTTGTGATGTTTGTGATGATAATAGATCATCAAATGTGTGCCCTAGTATGCTAAGTAGACTAGTTAAGCATTGTTTGGTGATTGTGTATCCCGTATGTATTTATAGAAGATAGTACCAACCAAGCTTTCGAGGAGGAGGAGTTCTACCAAGAGGAGGAGAAAGAAAACTTCAACCTCTGCACCAACCAAGGCAAGCCATCATTAACAATGCAAGCTAACCCTTGCAAGTTAGATAACCTAAGAAATATGCATTAGGCATGCTTTGGGTTATACTACTTTGACTATTTACCTACCCCAAGTTTTATCTCCAAGCTTTTACCTTCCTTACTTTATTAAAGTCCTTTACTTGTTTGAAGGTAGCATAAAAAGTATAAAACTTGCCTATTTAGATAACCTTAGATGTCATTCTATGGCATGAGATTGAGATTAGCATCCCACCTTAGTGAACACTCTTAACTTAGTAGCTTAGAGCTAAATCAAAACTTGAGTCACTTTAGATGGGAACACTTGGTGAAAATGAATTGTGAAAACCTTGGAATGATGAGTCATTCTATTGAGATGTTTTGACATGTGTTGAGAAACACAAATGGTTTATGATGATGAAAATGTTGAGGCATGAGCCTTAGCCCTTTTACAAAACTGATGGTTGGATTCGGATGCGATACCATTCCAATTTTACCGTACAACCACAATACCTGAATTGGGTAAGGCTTAGCCGGAAGTTTATATGCATTAGTATTAGTTCCCTCGTGGGAGAGGTTGAGTGGAGGCTACCTCTCGATGTTGTCCACCTATGCAGTGCCCAAGATGACAGATGGTCATGGTTGGGAGGCCATGCTCATAGGAGAGGTGCTTATACTAGGGTGTGTAAAGGGAAGGTTATGTTTGATTATCTGCATACTAAGTATGATGATTCAGGGTTATCCCTGACAGATGTATCGAATCTTGTGGTGAAAGTGTACCACCTGTGCAGAGTGTCAAATTATTCGAATAGCCGCGTTCGCGGTTATGGACAATTGGAGTGGCCATACTGTTTCGTTGTCAGATGTTTTCAAAATGACTTATGAAATGAATGATGAATCTTGACTTGACCACAACAGGGTTGTGACTATGAAACTAGCTTCCCAACTTAAGTGATTCTAGAACTTTATTTTATCTTTCTTTGTTTCTGAACTCAGCTTAGGTTTCAAACTTAACTTTACAAGTAAACTTAGAGTTAGCAAACCCACTAGAACTACCTTGCTTGTTAGTGATAGTTTGCGAGTACTTAAAGAGTACTCATGGCTTTTGTCCCTGGCTATTCCTATGTCCAGACTATTAAGGAGACTACCAAGATGAAGGACAGCAGGACGGCTATGATAACTAGGACTATCTTCCATCGTCGGCATTGCCTGTGCCACTGAAGATGGACCCCACCGCTACGCTTATTTATTCCGCTGCTTGTTGTATTAAGATTGGATCATGATATCCTTTATTCGTGTAAGACCTTATTATTGTTTGTAATGGATGATGTACTATGATATCCAATCTGTTATGTCTCGCAAAAATGGTAATCCTAGGACTGTGATGTATGACATAACAGGCATCTGGGATTAAAAATCCGGGTGTTGACAAGTTGGTATCAGAGCCATCCTGACCATAGGAGACCCTAGTTAGAATGGACGTCCTAACAAAAACTTAATTTCAAAACCAAAGTGAGTATTTATGAAAAACTATTTCCCCTCTTACCCTTGGGAATTCATTCTTTCTCAAAAATTCATGTTCCTTAAATTCTTACATTACTACATAAAATTTGACACACTTGATCACTTCACTAACTTCCTCATCCTAAATTCTTGTAGATGGAGACTCAGTTCAGCAAGTTCTACCAGTTGGGCAACGGAGGCCAACTGATCTTCGAGAGGGATCTAGATTCATTGTTTGAGCTCTTGGGACGCCCACACCCGGAGTTTCTTGGAGCTCAACTTCCTGGACCCCCAGGAGGAGATTTACAATGGCTAGTCACCGCTGATCTTCGAGGAAGCATAGAAGCACCAACGTCTGAGAGAATCCAGTTCTCCGTAAGAGAGAACAACTGGCTAGATGGATTAGCCAGGGCAATGCATGAAGCTCTCGCACGTCTATGTGCCCTCAGTGTCAACCAAATCCAAGGAACCCGCTTTGTTCACTATGCAAGGCGTGACTTCATGGGAATGCCAATGGAGATGCCAAGTCACCCAGAGTTGAAGCGTCAAGTGGAGAACCTTGACTTCCTGCCGTACGACCACTAGAAGGAATTGGACAATGCTAGGGAGTTCGCCAACCACAACCTTTCCATTGCCGCCCAGAAGGCCTAGACTTTCTCACTGCTTGTCAAGGACCATCAGTCTCTTCGCCGCCAGCGTGAAAAGAAGGATCGCACCATCGACCGTCTTTGCAAGAAGGTGGCAGACCTCGAGAAGACCATCAAGGAGCAAGAAGCTCAACTTGCAGCATAGGAGGAAGAAGAGGAAGGTGAAGACATCCAGGGAGATATGGATTCTTACCTCAGCAATGATGATGAATTTATGGAGGAGGATGCCGTGGACTTCCACACCGATGATGACGACTCCGACTTCATCGACGATGAGTAGATGCATTAGAGCACTATCATAACATGAGATGTATCGGTCCCATTGTATCGTAGCTTACAGAATGGTTCTTAAAACCATCTATTTTCCTTTGAGATGTGGTGTGTGTTTGTATCGTGTGCTTTGCTCGAATGAAATGAAGTTAGTTGCAAAACCTAAGTCAAACTCAAAGTTTAGCTTTGAAACCAAAACCATGAACCTTAGAACTTTCCCTCTTACCCCTTTATCTATCTCAATCTTTAGATGACTTGTGAAAACCCCGGAGGGAGCAGCTCATCGCAAGACCCAATGTTACAGCTCATGCAGATGTTAGTTGTAGACCATGAAGCAAGCAGGGCAGAGCGCTGGTCCAACTTAGCAACACTGCAGCAGATCGCCCAGATGGCCCAAAACAACCAAGGGCATGAAAATCAGGATCATCAAGGATCTAAGCTGAAAAATTTCCAGAATACCAATCCCCCAATCTTTAGCACTTCGGAGAACCCATTAGATGCTGATGACTGGTTATAGACAATGGAGAACAATTTGGAAGTAGCCAGAGTATGACAACGAGAAAGTTCTCTTTGCCACCCACTACTTGGCAGGAGATGCAAGAGCCTAGTGGAACATCATCCGCCTGATGAACCATGGTCAAGTGATGACATGGGAAGCCTTCAAAATCAAGTTCAGCCGCACCCACGTGCCGCAAGGCCTAGTCACCAGAATGAGGGATGAATTCAGAGAGTTGAAGCAAGGAAGAATGACTGTAGTGGAGTACCGTGACAAATTCCTGTCACTTGCCAGGTACGCACCTGATGAGATCAACACGGAGGCAAAGAAGAAGGAAAGATTCCTGAACTGACTGCATGATGAGATGCAGACTGTCCTCGTCAACATCCGCTTCGAGGATCTTGAAGAGCTAGTCGACTCTGCCATTAAGATGGAAGGGAAGATTAACTAGGCAAACGACAACCACAAACGTCGTATGATGCACCAAGCTGGATCCAACAGTCACCAGAAGTACCGTCCCGACCTGTTTGCAGGGTATGCACCAAGAAACAACCGACCCCCAATGTCTCGCCCAAGCTACCCCAACCGTAGCGGGGGCAATGTGAAGTCCGGAGGAAACAACAACAACCCCGGCAACACTAGCAATTTCAACCATGCACCTCCCAAGAGCAACAACAACAACAACAACTGTGCACCCAGAACTGGAAGCAATGTTGTGTCTGTCGCAGCTAAAGACAAGTCCCAGAGAACTTGTTTCGAGTGTGGAGTGAAGGGTCACTATTCCAATGAGTGCCCCAAGAAGACTGCCACCACTGCCAATGTGAATGCCCCAGCTCAACAGCAGCGTCGTATTCAACCAGGAAGAAGGTTTGCCCCAGGGAACCCTCACAACCGCAACAACCGTCTCTTCGACATGAACGCCAAAGAAGCCCAAGAAGTACCAGACGTAGTGCTGGGTATGTTTTCTGTCAACTCAGTTTTAGCAAGGGTATTGTTTGATTCGGGAGAATCGCATTCATTTGGCACCGAAGAATTTGCATGCACTAGTAAGATCCACCCAACCAACTTGAATCATGTCATGATAGTTCAAATTCCCGGTTCAACTACAAAAGCTATAAAAATTTGCAAAGCTGTGCCTATCAGAATATAGGGGATAGATTTTTATGCTAATCTAATAGTACTCGGAACCAAAGGATTGGAAGTAGTACTAGGTATGGATTGGATGTCAAAGCATAAAGGACTGATAGACTGTGCTAAGAAAGCCATCACCATGACCAGTAGCTCTGGAGTAACAGTAGAGCATATATTTGAAACCTTACCTCGTCAATTCAAGTGCAACAAGAGTCTAGCCCTACCCACCATAGACCAAGCCAGAGTAGTCTGTGAATACCCCGACGTATTCCCAGATGAATTGCCAGGTAAGCCCCCGGATAGGGATATTGAGTTCATTATCAAACTAATCCCCAGAACCGGACCCATAGCCTAGAGACCCTATAGCAGGAACCCCTCAGAGTTAGTAGAGTTGAAGAAGCAGTTGGATGCTTTGTTAGCAATATGCTTGATTCAACCAAACACATCTCCATGGATATCACCACTGTTATTCGTCGACAAGAAAGATGGAGGCAACCTTTTGTGCAATGATTACCGAAAGCTGAATGACGTCACCATCAAAAACAAATACCCTTTGCCAAAGATAGAAGATCTATTTGATCAGTTGACTGGTGCCCAGGTATTCTCAAAGATTGATCTTAGGACTGGTTATCACCAACTTAAGATTCGTGCAACGGATATTCCGAAGACCGCCTTTACTACTCGTTATGGTTTATATGAGTATACGGTCATGCCTTTTGGATTAACCAATGCCCCTGCTTATTTCATGAATCTCATGAATAAGATCTTTATGAATTTCCTAGATAAGTTTGTCGTTGTGTTTATCGACGAATTCCTTATATACTTGAAGTCAGAAGAAGAGCATGAGCAACATCTGAGAATCATCCTAGAAACCCTGAGAGAGCATCGATTATATGCCAAGTTCAGCAAGTGTGAGTTTTGGCTGAAAGAAGTAGGATTCGTAGGACATATTGTGTCCGCCGGGGGAGTCTCTGTTGATCCCGCCAAAAAATAAAGATGTCGAAGAATGGGAAGCCCCAACCACTCAAACCCAAGTCCGTGCATTTCTCGGATTAGCGAGATATTACCGCAAGTTCGTAGAAGGATTCTCGAGCATCGCCAGACCCATGACCCAATTGTTGAAGAAGGACAAGAAGTTTGAATGGACTGACAAATGTGAAGCCAGTTTCCAAGAACTAAAGAAGAGATTGATTTCAACCCCAATATTGATCATGCCAGATATCAAGAAGCTGTTTGATGTGTATTGTGATGCATCCAAGATTGGTCTTGGATGTGTATTGATGCAAGAAGGCAAATTCATCGCGTATCTGTCTCGGCAACTGAAACAGCATGAGCAGAACTATCCGACCCATGATCTTGAGTTAGCAGCCGTAGTATTGGCCTCGAAGACATGGCGCCATTATCTTATGGGTAATCGCTGTGAGATTTACTCAGATCACAAGAGCTTGAAGTATATTTTCACTCAGAAGGAGCTGAATATGAGGCAAAGGAGATGGATAGAGTTAATAAAGGATTATGACCTTGACATTCACTATCACCTAGGCAAAGCCAATGTGGTAGCGGACACTCTTAGCAGATTGGCTTGTAGGCTAAACACCATGATCAAGGAGAAGCAACCAAGTTTGTATGAGGAGTTGGAGCAGTTTAGGACTGAGCTAGTTAGCCAAGGATTCCTAGCAAGCATTGAACTTCAACCCACTTTGATTAGCCAAATGAAAGAAGCTCAGAAGGGAAATGAAAGTATCGACGGGATCAAACGTCGTATTGGTACGGGAAAGGTACCTGGATTTACCGAAGACAAAGAAGGAGTTATGTGGTACAAAGGACGTATCTGCGTGCCAGCAGATTCGGAGCTGAAGCAAGTTATCATGCAGGAAGCTCATGATACTCTTTATTCTATCCACCCCGGAGGAACAAAGATGTATCAAGATTTGAAAGAGCAATTTTGGTGGCACAAGATGAAGAGAGAAATCAGGAGCTACATCTGCCAAAGAGTCAGAGCAAAGCATCAGAGACCTGCAGGACTGTTGCAACCATTGCAGATTCCGGAATGGAAATGGGATTCTGTTGGAATGGACTTTATCACCGGTTTGCCTACTTCTAGTAGGGAAATGACTCAATCTGGGTCATCGTTGATAGACTATCCAAGGTAGCTCATTTTATACCTGTCAAGACTTCCTATCAGAGTTCGAAGCTAGCAGAGTTGTACATTGCTGATGGCTCAATGCCCGGCGCGCAGAAAAATGCTTGATGGCGGTGTTGATGTAGAGCTCGTTGGGAACCCCAAGAGGAAGGTATGATGAGCACAGTAGCAAGTTTCCCTCAGTTATGAAAACAAGGTTTAATCAAACCAGTAGGAGCAAGGAATAACCTCAAAGGTGTTACTATCTGAGCTTTGGCAGGGCGCACTACCGATGCTAGTAGCAACGTGGAGATCTACATAACACAACCACAGAACTTTGTCCCCAACTTGCGATGAGGTTGTCAATCTCACCGTGTTTTATGGAAAACAAAGGATTAAACGTATCGAATGGAAAGAAGTAAAAGTTTGCAGAAAGTAAACACAAAGCAGTAAAAGATTGTAGATTGTATGTAAAAGACAAGGACCGGGATCCATAGTTCACTAGAGGTGGCTCTCCTTAGATAGATAACATGCTGGGTGAACAAATTACAGCGAGGCAATTGACAAACACCGAGAAAGCAATACTTGCATATACTAAACATCTTGACTCCTCTGAGACTTGATTGGGCATTACAGCATAATACATAGACCGCCATCCAACTACATCTATGACTAATAATCGACCTTCAGGTTATGATCCGAACCCCCTCCAGTATTAAGTTGCAACCAACAGATTATTGCTTTACGAACTGCGTGTAAAGTAAACAATACGATTGTTCTATGAACAAAGGATCGTTGTTATCTCCCTAGTAGCAACAACACATCTAGTACCTTAGAGATTTCTGTCACTTCCCCAGATTACCAGAGGCATGAACCCACTATCGAGCATAAATACTAACTCTTGGAGTTGCTAGCATCTACTTGGCCAAGATAGCTACTAACAACGGAAAGCATGCAAGATCTCAAATAACAAAGACATGATAGAATCAATAATCAATCTGAAATAGCATCTCAATATCCATCGGATCCCCGCAAACACAACATGTATTAATTACAAATAGATGATCTTGATCATGAACGGAGCTCACAAGATCTAAACATGAAAGCACAAAGGAGGAGAAACCAGCCATCTAGCTACTACATAGATATGTAGTCCAAGGATGAACTACTCACGCATCACACCGGAGGCTTGCATGGTGATGAAGAAGGCCTCCAGGGTGAATTCCCCCTCCGGCAGGGTGCTGGGAAGAGCTTCAGATCCCTCCCGATCTAGGGATGGAGATGATGACGGGTACAGACTCTTTCGTGGAGTTTTGATCGGGCACTTGGGGTTTTCGTCCCGAGGGCAACTTATAGGCGGAAGGAGAGGCTGAGGGGGTGCCGGGAGCCACCACACCACCCCCTGGCACGGGCCTAGCCTGGCCGCACGGCCAGGTGGTGTGGCCGGCCCCTGGCCCTTCTCCGTCTCGTATTCTGGCACTTGATCACTTCCGGAAAAATAGGCACTTTGGCTTTTGTCCCGTACAATTCTGAGAATATTCATTTTCTGACATTCCTGGAACCAAAACAGCAGAAAACAGGCAGCTAGCACTGTGGCTCTTGTTAATAGGTTAGTCCAAGAAATCATATGAAAAGTACTCCAAAGTTGGAACTAAACACAAGAAAGTGGATAAAACCAAGCATGAAACATCAAAAATTATAGATACATTTGCAATGTATCAAGTTCTAACACCAAATAAACTTCCATTAGAACACTAGCTACTATAGCACTTCCCTCAAAATGCTCAATTCCCCAAAAGAAGTCAAAAAGGAACCAACAAGAAGCAAATGCAGAAAATGGCAGAAATCTGTCAAAACAGACCAACAGGTAAAGGCGAATTTTTTCGAAGACCTTTTGTTGCTCAAATCAAAAAGTGTTGAACTAACGAAAGTTAGATAACAACCTGGGGCAGAAGCACAAAAGATTACATCTCAATCCGACATACAGAGCTCTCTCACGAATGTTTACGGTGAAGCACAAAAATCTGTTTCGGGGCAGCAACTTTCCCAATCATTACTTCTCTCTCATTAGAGGTTACTCTTGGCACAAAAAGCAAATAAAAAGGATAAGGAGAGGTTATTACAGATGTAATAACTTCCAAGACTCATCTAAAACTATTGGGTTATCTCCCAATAAGTAATTTTCTTTAACGCCTTTAAGTTAGGCATAAGAAGCAAGAAAAAGAATCAAGTATTCTCAAATGAAGAAGCATTAAGACCAAATTTTGTTTTCATAGGAGAAGCAAAAGAAATCTTTTCTCTCTTTTTAGGGAAGTGTTCTATACCTTTCTTGACTGGGAGTTGATATTTAATGGTGCCTTCTTTCATATCAATGATGGCACCAACAGTTCTACGAAAAGGTCTTCCCAAAGTAATAGGACAAGAAGCATTGTATTCAACATCCTGTCGTCGGATTGAGGACAAGTACGCCATGAGGGGGTCCTCGTGGCGTGCGGAAGAGAGGGGTGTGAGACGTACGGTATTCCGGGACGGTGAGCACACAAGTTTACCCAGGTTCGAATCCGCCGGCTTTGGACGGATCCTACTCCTGCTAGCAATCCAGTAATACGGCAGAGCCGGAATATGGGTTACAAGGGTATCGCCTGTGCGAGTTGAGATTGCAGACTATTGAACTGTAAGGTGTTTCCCTAAAGGCTCTCCCTAGGACGGCTTATATAGATATCCAGCCTAGGGTTTATAGGAGAGATCAATCCGGCTACGACTAAGAGTTGGTTATAGAGTACATCTTGAACTAAAAGTAACATTATGGGCCTAAGCCAGTAAGTCTTCTAGGCCTTCCTGTAGCCGGATTGGACTCCGTCTTCTCTCCTGACTGGGCCGCCCGTGAAGCAAAGCTCTAACCCGAAGTGGGCCACCCTGGTCAGTGAGGAACTGTGAGGATACCCAGAAAGTATATCCCCAATAGCAGCCCCCGGAGGCCTCCAAGATCCAAAGTCGGATTTTATCGTCGACCAGCTTGATCTTCGGCTTGCAGAATCTTGAAGGGTTCCTGAAACTTCACAACAAAAAATACGATCCGGGTCTTAAAAATAAGTCGGACCTATCAATTAGTTACTCGGATTTCCAGCTCGATTTTAAACTAAGCCGGAACTTGGTTTCTACGCCACCTGACACAAGCATGGTCAAGTCATGTCATATGACAGGCGTGCCATTAGCACGACTGTTGGTGGGTCCGCGGTTCGCGGAACCGAGGCACCGTTTCAATGCGAGCGTGGAGATCGAGGAGACGCAATCATCGCGTGGGTCCTTCCCAGTTGTTTCCACGACGCGTGGCGGTTACACTGTAGCATTTGCACGAGTCTTAGAGCAGTTAGGTGGATATAAGGGGTTTGGATTTCTCCTTCTCCTTTCCACCAGTCTTTGCCGTTTCCTTTCCTCCCAATCCTCCTGCGCACTTAGAGCTCTCTCGTCCTTCCCCCCACAGAAACTCCCAGCGCCGCCACTTTCAGGTCATCTCATCGGAGAAATGGCTTCATCATCTTCTTCCTCCGGTTTGGCGGCAGCAGCGGAGAAGGAAAGCTTCAGGGGAATCTGGATCCCGTGCGCCCTTGACGAGGATGGCCTCAAGAACGTGGAGGAGGGACTTCTCGCCGCCGGCGACTGGCGGAGCGGTTCCGGCGAAACCGTCCCCAACCCGCGCGAGGGCGAGCGAGTCCACTTCGGCACCCATCTGGACCGATGTCTGTCTTTTCCTCCCTTGGAGTTCTTCTCCGAGGTGATAGATCACTATGGAGTTCAACTCCACAATCTTCCTCCCAATTCACTTCTAGAAATGAGCGCATATGCTGCGCTTTGAGAGGGCTTTCTCGGCATTAGGCCGAGTTTGCTTCTCTTCCGGTACTATTTTCATGTCCGGAGAAATTCCATCACTGCCGGTGTTCCTTACATCATCGACACCATTAGTTTTTCTCTTAGACGAGACCGGTCCTATCCCAAAATCGCTGCCAGTGACTTGGTCAAACAATGGCCAGCCACTTTCTTCTATCATAGGGATATTCCGGCTCCTGGAAAAGATACTGCTTTGCCGGCTTTTGTCGACGGAGCCGCCACGGCCCAGCCTTCCTGGGACGAGGCTGCTCTGGCTCTCACAGACGATCTGATCCTCGCTAAGAGGCGGATCGAATATCTGATCAAGCACATGGGTCTGAAGGGATCCGACTTGGTCCAGTGCTGGGTCTCATGTCGGATCCAGCCACTTTAGTACCACGGGGATAGACTGATGCACTCCATCACGTCTTCCAAAAAAGACTCTCTCCGCATCAGCCCCAAATCCTACACCACTCAAGGTTACATCAGCCAAATCAAATGGCTGATCAAGGAGCGGATCGAGAGGAGGATTCCAGAGATTTCTCTGGATATGTACACAACGGAAAACCCCGTGGTGCCGGTAAGCTTCCATCCATACACCTTTTATGTGTTTCAATCTTTAAGTTATATACTGCAATGCTGATATGCTTTCCTATTTTCAGCTTGCTGACCTCCTCGAGTCGGAGCTTTCTCCACTCGAAGGATATCCTCCTAAGTTCTCTCAGGAGACAGAAGTAGTCCCACTGCCGGACTTGGCGCTGAAGAAGCGCAAAGCTCCGATAGTGGCAGTTGGCACAAAGGAGGTGCCTGTCGTGAAGAGGTATCTTTCAGTCACAACTTCTCCGCCTTTGTACTTACTCAAATTTCTTTCCGAGATGTAATGTTTCCGACTTTATTACCTTCTCAAAGCAAAATCAATCATCAAGGGCAAGGGGAAGGGAACTTCTTCGAAGCCCTTACGTCGGACAAAGCTTACCATAGCTTCCCCTGCCGTGGCTCCTCCGACTCTGGCACCTCAACCTTCTGCAACTCTGGTGATCACTCCTTCTCCAGTGGTTGTAGAAGACCCGTCTCCTCCAACGGAGTCTGCGATCCTTGGGTCGCACACTCGCGTCACCGTGGGTGCGTCAACTCAAGATAAGGGTGAACCCTCCTAGGGTAATGATCCCTCGGCTGAAGTCTTCGCCGAAAACCTCATCAGCAATCCGGGACTTGCCAAGTTTGGCCTATCCCGGAAATCTGCAGAGGAGATCCAGCGGCTGGCCAGGCAAGTCCTGGACAAAAGCCATCTATCCCCCGAGGAGGAAGCGCAAGAAGCAGAGGACGTCAAGTTCTATAACCTTCTCGCTCAAGTCCGCCTTCGTGACGAGATGATCAGGACTGGCGAGCTTCCAACAGCCCCAGTAATCCCTCTTACCCTCGCTGAGAAGGTGGCCGTTGAAGTGAACGCGGGTTTAGACAAACTCACCCGCGAGCAATATGTAAGTCGGAATTCCAACTCTTGTTTTTACATTATGTTATATCATATCCTCTCGCCCCCAAGCCTGAAGTAGGATATAGAATCCAGGTTTATGCTTTCATTAGGATGCCAAAGAACGAACTAGTGTAGCCCCCAAGGCTCGTGGTGCTATTTAGCAAAAAATATTAGCCCGAGTCTTAAGTAGCTTTCTGACTTTGGGTATTCTGACTTACAGAAAGTATGTTCCTATAACCAGGAATTATTGACCAATGTCTGTGATAAGCGGAGAGAAATCAAAGCTCTCCAGCTTAAAAATGCTGAGCTCAAGGTAGCCAAGGATGAAGCCGAAGGTAAACATTCCGAGATTCAAACCTTGTCTTTTGCTTTTTCAATGTCGAATTTTTCTTGATTTTTTGTTCTTTTTTGACTTACAGCGCTGGTGAAACAATCCATCGCTATGATTGAAGAGGCTGAGAACCTCAAAACCCTGGTGGTGGAGAACAAGGGACTTCGCCAAGAGCTGGATAAGCTCAAGGTGGATCATGAAACGAGCATAGCTCAAGTCCTGGAATCCTCCTCCTTGGCCATTGAAGAGCGCGATCGCAAGATTGCCGCTCAAGATAAAGTTATCTTGGACCTCAAGAATGAGCTTGGTAGAGAGAAGGACATCTCCCAGGCGCTTCGGGCTGAACTCCAGAGTCTTTGGGAGGAGAAGACCAAGATTGACGACGTCATTCTCAGTACATTCCATCTTTCTAACATATCTTTTTCTTCAACTTTTATCAATGTCGGATTTTTCTTAACTTGTTTTGTGTATAGGTCCTCTGAACTTGACGAACTCTTCCTCCTCCGAGCCCCGCACCGACCGGCTTACCCAAGTCGGTGATCTTCTTCATGACTTCCGCCAGTCCGTTGAGGGCATTGGCGAGTCTCTCAGGATTCCGGACATGCCAAGCATGTCAGATTTTCAGGTGCGGGACAAGGCCAAAGAGATGCCGCAGCTTGTTCGGGACTGGAACATGTCCTACGAGCGGACTGCTGCGCAGAACGCTCTCACCATGGTCATGAGCTACCATGGAAATATGGAGATATGGCAAGTGACCAGAAGGTACTGCAAGGTAGACGAAGACGGGCAGGAGCAAGACCTTCAAGCCATCATGCACTCCTGCGCCGGATACGGGTGCCACGTAGCTGATCTGACCAGCTACGAGATCCCCTTCTTCACCCGCGTGTCTACTCCGCCACCTCCTCCAGAAGAAGCTGAAGAAGTTTCCGACGATGAACGGACCACCTCGGATCCGGACATCTCGGCACGATATCAAGGCGGAGTAACCAGCGAGCCGGCAGCTGTTTCATCTCCTCCTGCATCATAGACCACAAATTTATGTATTATTCTGTGAAAAAACATGATGCATTTGTAAAATATTAAGTACTATTGATTTTGCTAGTGCTAAGTTTTTTATCTATTCAGCACTTATGTCTTAGATTTTTTGTGTGCCTGAAATATTTACATAAGCACTTGAAATATTCTGTCTCTACTTATCATTTATCCGGCTTTCCGCCTCGTCCCTTTCGTGAGCCGGCTAAACCTTCGGCCAGAAACTTTGCCGAGCAACGGAGCTCAATTGCTAAACCAGTTTAAACTCGGAAACAAAGCCGGCTTCCAGTACCAACAATTCACTACTCGGAAAATACCCGCATCCAGCAATCAGACAAATAACCCAAGTAAAGACTAGAATTTTTAGAGTTATACCCGAAGGTAGCAGTTTTAGAATCAAAAATCTAAACCAGAACGAACATGAGCATAACGTACTTTCAAGCATTCTGAGATTTTCGACTATAACATGATCATTTGAAATAAGATGGTAAAAACTTCTTAGAAAAAACTTGTGGCAACCAAGACTTTTATTTCTCAAAGAACATGTACATATATATGATTTACAAAGAAGGATAAACTAAGAATAAAAGGGACGTAGCTGAGCAATATTCCACGGTCTGTCTAACTCATCCGGATTTGTACTGCCTCTAGCTCTCTTTTTCTTCTTAGTAGCAGGTCTTTCTTTGACTGGCCTCATGTCAGTTAAGTAGTACGATCCATTGTGCAATACTCGACTAACTAAAAAGGGCCCTTCCCATACTGGGGAAAGTTTGTGCTTTCTTTGTTGCACAAGCCGAAGAACCAAATCACCTTTATTGAAAGATCTGTTTCGGACTCTCTGGCTATGATACTTGTGTAACTTCTACTGATAGGCTGTAGATCTCATTTCAGCAACGACGCGAACTTCTTCGACTAAGTCGAGATCATTTTGTCGAGAAATCTCGGCATCCTCTTCAATATACGCGGCCACTCTAGGAGAAGTATGAATTAAATCACTAGGAAGAACTGCTTCTGCGCCATAGACCAAGAAGAAAGGTGTGTATCCTGTTGACCTGTTCGAAGTTGTTCGTAAACTCCAAATTACAGAGGGTAATTCCTCTGCCCAAGCCCCCACAGCACGTCGTAGTGGTGCTTCGAGTCTCGGCTTTAGGCTTTGTAAGATTAAACCATTAGCTCTTTCGACTTGTCCGTTAGCCTGTGGATGTGCGACTGACGCAATGTCAAGCCGGATATTTTGCTCGTCGCAGAATTCAGCCAATTCTCCCATAGAGAAGTTACTCCTGTTGTTCGTGATAATGCTATGCGGATAACCATACCGGATTATGACTTCCTCGACAAATCTTTTGGCTGTTGCTCCATCACAACTAGTGACAGGTTTAGCCTCGGTCCATTTGGTGAATTTATCCACCATCACTAAGAGGTGAGTAAATCCACTTGGAGCTCGTTTAAATGGTCCTACCATATCAAGCCCCCATACCGCAAAGGGCCATGTTATAGGGATTGTTCGCAGCTGATCAGTCGGAACATGACCTTGCTTGGCGTACTTTTGGCAGCCTTTGCATGTCTTGACTAATCGTTCAGCACCTGCTTGAGTTGTAAGCCAGAAAAATCCATGTCGAAAAGCTTTTGCCACTAAAGATTTGGCTGCAGCATGGTGACCACACTCGCCTTCGTGGATTTCCCTTAAGATTTCCACTCCTTCTTCCGAAGATACACAGCGCTGAAAACTCCCAGAAACACTCCGGTTATGGAGCTCACCTTTAACAATAGTATAGGCTTTTGCTCGTCGGATAATCTGTCGGCTCAGCACCTCGTCTTCGGGTAATTTGCCATCTACCAAATAATTGAGGTAGGGTTGAGTCCAGCTGGGAATTACAGCCAGAACTGCTATCAAAGGTGAGTCGGATTTGGTCGGATATTCCTCGTCTACTCCCTTATTTGAGGGAACTTTGAGGTGCTCTAAAAAAGTGCCATCCGGGACCTCTTTCCGCGCAGAGCCTGTACGGGATAGTGAATCTGCTTCCTCATTTTCTGCTCGAGGGATGTGTTGAACTTCAAACCCTTCGAACGATTTAGATAGATCATCCACGACAGCTTTATATGTTGCCATGTGCTTATTTGCATTACAATAATCCGACACTTGTTGAGCAACAAGATCCGAATCTCCGTAACACATCAAACGTCGGATGCCAATATCTTTAGCAATCCGGATTCCATGCAGCAGTGCTTCATACTCGGCAATTTTGTTTGTCGCTGTGAAGTGGATCTGCAACACGTATAAAAGTTTATCTCCTTGGGGTGATTTGAGCACCACGCTAGCCCCCGAGCCCCCTCGAGCCTTAGACCCATCGAAAAAGAGGGTCCAATATTCCGACTCAGGGAGGACCATGTTCTCCTTGGTCTCTGTCCAATCAGCGACAAAGTCAGCAAGGATCTGGGATTTGATTGTTGTTCGAGGTTTATACTCAATGTCGAAAGCTGAGAGCTCTATTCCCCATTTGGCGACGCGTCCAGTGGCGTCGCTATTGTTGATTATATCTCTCATGGGAGCTTTGCTCACCACGGTAATTGGATGCTCCTGAAAATAATGTCGTAGCTTACGAGATGCTAGAAAAACACCGTAAGCCAACTTTTGGTAATGCGGATACCGCTATTTGGACTCTGTCAAGACCTCGCTAACAAAATACGTTCGACGCTGCACCAGGTGTTCCTGATTTTCCTCTGGTCTCTCCACCACCATGATGATACTGACAACCTTATTTGTCGCAGCAATGTAAAGCAACATCGGTTCCTGAGGTTCCGGCGCTGCAAGGATAGGAGCAGATGAGAGTACTCTTTTCAGATCTTGTAGTGCAGCTTCAGCTTCGTCAGTCCAGACAAAATCCTTGGTCTTCTTCAGGAGTTTGTATAGTGGTGCGGCTCTTTCACCAAGCCGGCTTACAAATTGACTAACCGTAGCAATGCAACCAGTTAATCTTTGTACGTCCTTCAGGTGAGTTGGCCTGGAAATGTTGAGTATAGCCTTAATTTTGTCTCGATTCACCTCTATGCCTCTTTGAGACACGATGAAACCTAACAGTTTTTCGGCTGGTATTCCAAAGAAGCATTTCTTTGGGTTAAGCATGATGTTGTATTTCGTAGATTGGCGAACGTCTCCTCCAAGTCGGAAATCAACGTTTCCTTCTTTTTGGACATGACCGCGATATCATCCACGTATGCATGTACATTGCGTCCGAGTTGGTCAGTGCAGGTAACGTTGCATCATGCGCTGGTACGTAGCTCCTGCGTTCTTCAGCCCAAAGGGCATCTAACAAAATAGAAGGTTCCGAAGGGGGTTATGATTGATGTTTTGACTTTGTCAGATTCCTTCATCCGGATTTGGTGATAACCGGAATATGCCTCGAGAAAACAGAGGAGTTCCGAGCCTGCCGTAGAATCGAGAACTTGATCAATTCTAGGCAGAGCGAACGGATCTTTTGGACAAGCCTTGTTCAAGGCAGTATAATCAACACACATCCTTAAATCAGTGGTGTCCTTTTTAGGGACCATTACAGGGTTGGCCGACCAATCAGTATGGATGACCTCTTCTATGAATCCGGCTAACTCGAGCCGCGCTAGTTCCTTAGCTATTGCCTTACGCTTTTCATCGCCAAACTGTCGTAAGGACTGTTTGACGGGTTTAGCGTTCGGGTTTACATTTAGAGAGTGCTCGGCAAGTTCCCTAGGTACTCCGGTCATGTCAGATGGCTGCGCCTATCTGGGTCACCTTGGAGGGGTCATCATCCTTCAACGGTGTCTGCTTCGTCTCTTCAGATGCCTTGAACTCTGGATTTGGCTTTGTGACCTCCTTCTTCGTTGCGGGCATCTCGGACGGATCTATGCTCTTCTTGATCTCCTGGTACTCCTGGGCGTGCAGCACGGCTTCGGCAAAGGCGGCATTTCCATCCTCACACTCTCGCGCCTTCTTCGGGTCTCCCCTGATGGTGATCACGCCATTGGGACCTAGAACTTTCATCATATTGTAAATGTAACACGGACGAGCCATAAAATCCCAGTAAGCCGGACGTCTGAATATAGCGTGGTATGCGCTCTTGAACGGGACTACTTCGAAGGAAAGTGCCTCCGTCCGATAATTCTTTGGAGTTCCAAAAGTAACATCCAAAGTGATCTCTCCCAGGGAATTATCTTGTCTTCCTGGGACAACTCCGTGAAAGATCACAGAGCTATGGTTCAGTTGTGTTTCCGAGATCTTCATCCGGCATAGCGTTTCGACATAGAGAATATTGATGCTGCTACCACCGTCCATGAGGGTCTTGGAGAAACCATAACCGTCAATAAGTGGATTGACGATTAAGGCGTATTTTCCTCGCCTGTGTAGCTTAGGCGGATGGTCAGCGCGGTCAAATGTGATTGCCACCTTCGACCAGCCCAGATATTGAGGGACAGCCAGAACTGTTGCATTGAGCTCGTGGAGAACTGCTTTCTTGACCTTTGCTGGTTGAGATCCGAGGAAGGTGACATAAGTGTCCTTCTTGGTGGGAAAAGTTTTCTTCCCTTCCGGCTTGGGATTTGAAGCATCAGCTTCCTCCATGTCGGAATCTTCCTTGGTCTCCTTGTCTTTTTCGGGATTTTTCTTTCCCTTCTTCCGCTTAGCTTTGTAGCCCACGGTATCATCTCTCTTGATGTCGTCATTAAAATGACATTCAGCGTTGGTGTGGGACGAGCCCCCATTGGCGTCTAGGAGATGCACACATGGGTTATTGACAATGTCGGCCCAAGTGTAGGTTTTGCCTGGTTGTTGCTCTCCTCTACCTTGGACCCTTGATGTCCCACGGCCACGCCCACGGCCTCCGCCACGTCCTCCTCGTCCTCTAGACCCGGAAACAGTAGTGACCACTGCTGTCTCCGTGTTGGGTTTTTCTTTCGAGGTGTTTTTGCGCTTCTGAGCTTGTTTCTTTGGTTGTTTTGCCGACTGAGGCACAGACAGGACATTGAGTAATCCCTCTGCATCATCGTCAGCATCTGCATACTTGCTCGCTGTTTCTATCATCTCTCCCAGATCAGTAACCTTGTCACACTTCAAGCGATGGCGCAGTAAACCAATTGGGAGACCCGCGATGAAAGCTTCAATCGTGGTTTGATCATTTACTCCTTCACAGGAGTTCTTGGTGTCGATCCATCATTCGAGGTAATCCCGGCAAGTTTCTCCGGCTTTCTGGGTGCAACGCTGTAGGTCTCCAACCGTACAGGGCCTCCGATATGTGCCTTCGAAATTCCGAAAGAACGCACTTTGCAAGTCATACCAGTTATGGATGGTGTTCGCCGAAAGTTCATTGAGCCATGATCATGCCGTCTTCCGCAGCATAAGTGGGAGATATCGGGTTGCGACCAGGATGTTGCCTTTAGCGATGCAGCAAGCTTGGAAGAAGTCCTGTAACCAGGTGTCTGGCTGAGCAATGCCGTCGTAGGCTTGGATATGTCTTGAGATAGCAAATCCTTCCAGGAATTTTGTAGCTCTGATGCGTGGTCCGAAGCACTTTGGGCCCACGTACATGTCATCGTTTTCGTAGCGCCGAGCCTCTATGTTGGAGTTGATCCTGTGCCTTGCGTCGTTCGGGGATAGAGATCGTCCCGAATGTCGGCTGTGGCTGCGGTGCCTTGGAGCCGGACTTCGGCTTCTGCCACCGCCTCCTCCGCCATGTCGTCCTTGCCCTCCTTGGGGGCCGTTGTGATAACTTCCTGGTGGAGGAGGTGGGGCAGCTGAATTGTTTCTGGCTGATCGCCGGTCTCCGTCCGGAGCGTCATTATTCCGGTTTCGGGGAGGTTATTGACTACGACGAGCCCCCAGCCGGCTTGCTCCAGCGTGGTTTCCGTCGTTCCTTCATCCGTCGTTCCCACCATGGTGAGGCTCAGCCGGACGACTCTCATATCTAGGAGGTGGCATTCTCTGACGATCCTCCTCCCGACGTTTCTCCTTATCTTCTCCCTTTCGATCGTTGTACTCTCGTCAGGGAGGATTCCTCGGATTCAGTGCAGCGATCGCGTCTTTCTCAGCCACTGGAGCAACATTGCTCCAGTTATGTGTAGCTCTGCGATGCTGTCCCGACGAACCGGTTCTTGAATAATTGTCTTCCCTGCGTTCGGGGTTATGATACTGCGCCCGAACGTAATGGGATCTTACGTCAGCCCACGCCGGATCTGTGCGACATTGGTCAGAATCCGAGACCAGTTTTTGACTTCTGGACAGGGCGACCTTCTGCTGCTCCAGTCCCTTGTTGAGTAGCTTGATACCCAAACGGATCTCCTCTGGTCCTGGATTAGCCGATAGTATTTCTCGGGCTGCTACGGTATTCTGTACTGGGGTTGGGTATACCCAATCTCTGTTGCTGTCTTTCCGTGGCTTCCCCATCTCGTCCCCGAAAAGGACGGCACAGACACGTGGGAATTGGTCATCATTTATGTGACGCTTCCGTGTCTTTTGATGCAACCGAGACATATATTCCTTGGTTGACATGCGTTTCTTCTCCACCTCGACGTTTTTGGCTTCATCGAGGAGTTGTTGACGATGCGCTTCTAGGGCCTGGGCCCTTTCGTCCAGCTCATCTGCAGTAAGTTCTGCAGCTGTAGGGATAGGTGTGGTTAATGCGGCATCGATGAGTTTACGCGCACCTTCAGTGATCACATGTCCATCCACCGATGCTTCTTTTTTCGGCTCTTCTGGGATAAGCGCTCCATCCGAGTCTTCTTCATATTCCTTGGCGATTACCTCCTCTATGAGAGGGTCTTTTTCCGGGGTCTTGTTCTTCTTTGCCTTCTTGGCAGCGCCGGTAGCAAAGACGGCTTTGGGTCCGTTTCCCGGAGTCAAGCTCTGATCGGTACTTTCGGACATCTGGACCTCGGGATTGTCTCTGACGTCCATGTCATCCTGTGCTTTGGGAGAGTGTTCCCCGGATCCTTCATCCATGGCTTCTCCTTCCTCTGCAGCTTTGGAGTTGTACTCCTCTTCATATTCCGCGGAGAACTTTCGGAAATCTGCCGACGTCATAGATTCATCCGAGGATGCGGGAACGTCGGCGTTTGTTCCAATTGCCTCCAGCACCGAATCGGTGTTTTCTCCAGCATCGGCAGAGCCGGATCTGGATCCAACATATCCGACGAAGTGCGACGCGTGCTTCCTGAGGTACCTGCTGCTTTCGCGATCAGCCATGTCGAAACTTTTAATGGTTTCGAGGATTGCATCTGCGCTAGCGCCTTGTAGTATCATACGTCTTAGTGTGTACCTGAGGAAAGGCCTGTTTGTTCCGGCCTCATCAGAGCCGGAATCAGTGTCGTTGATATGCTCCTCCTGGATTTCGACTTCCACGGGTGGGTTGATCTGGGATCCGGCTTCTCTAGGGAGATCCACTCCAGATTCGACATGGACCATGAGCTCTTCTTCAGGCTCAGATTTCTCCACTATCTCTGCAACTGGTGCGGGCTGGGTGGGATTAGGGTTTTCTGGGATTCAGAATTCTGCCACCTTCGCGGACAAAGGGGACCCAGAAGATTCTTCTGCCTCTATCATCACCGCTGGGGTGGGTTGGGCAGGTTCAGCGAAACGGATGTAAACATCGATCTCGCCAAAAGACATGATTGTATAGGCAGTCATGGCCTCCCTAGTCGGAATCCAAGTCTCGTCGAGAATGATGAGAGGGACGTCGCTGGCGTAGAGGATGCGACCGACGGTGATAGTCTCGCCGATTCCGATTCTTGCAGATTTCGCTCGGAACATGGATCCGTAGCTCACTTGCCCCACGGTGGGCACCAACTGTCGTCGGATTGAGGACAAGTACGCCATGAGGGGGTCCTTGAGGCGTGCGGAAGAGAGGGGTGTGAGACGTACGGTATTCCGGGACGGTGAGCACACAAGTTTACCCAGGTTCGAATCCGCCGGCTTTGGATGGATCCTACTCCTGCTAGCAATCCAGTAATACGGCAGAGCCGGAATATGGGTTACAAGGGTATCGCCTGTGCGAGTTGAGATTGTAGACTATTGAACTGTAAGGTGTTGCCCTAAAGGCTCTCCCTAGGACGGCTTATATAGATATCCGGCCTAGGGTTTACAGGAGAGATCAATCTGGCTACGACCTGGAGTTGGTTACAGAGTACATCTTGAACTACAAGTAACATTATGGGCCTAAGTTGGTAAGTCTTCTGGGCCTTCCCGTAGCCAGATTGGACTCCGTCTTCTCTCCTGACTGGGCCACCCGTGAAGCAAAGCTTTAACCCAAAGTGGGCCACCCTGGTCAGTGAGGAACTGTGAGGATACCCGGAAAGTATATCCCCAACACATCCAAAACATAGAAATCAACGGGGACATAGGAATTGTTAACCATAATAAGAACATCATTAAGACTCCCCATGAGTTTCTTTTTAACATTATAATCAAGTGGGACATTCAAATAATAATCTTCAAGAGGAGGCAAATCAAGCATATCATAAATCCTTCTAGGCATAATAGAAACACTACTATCAAGATCACACAAAGCTTTGAAATCAAAGTCATTCACTTTCATATTAATGATGGGTTCCCAACCATCCTCTTGTTTTATAGGAATAGAAGCTTTATGTTTCATCTTTTCTTCTTTAATCTTTATGAGAGCATCAGTAATGTGTTTTGTAAAGGCCATGTTCATAGCACTAGCATTAGGACTTCTAGCAAGCTTTTGTAGGAACTTAATAACTTCAGAGATATTGCAACCATCAAGATCAAAATCAAATTTATCATCTGAAGTAGTAGAACTATTACTAGCCTCAACACTAGTGGTGGTAATAGTAGAAACACTAATGTTTCTAGCAATTTCAGCTTCTCTTTCCCACTTAGCATGGTGATGAAGAAGGCCTCCAGGGTGAATTCCCCTCTCCGGTAGGGTGCCGGGAAGAGCTTCAGATCCCACCCGATCTAGGGATAGAGAGGATGGCGGCTATAGACTCTTTCGTGGATTTTTGATATGACACTTAGGGTTTTCGTCCCGAGGGGAATATATAGGCAGAAGGAGAGGCCGAGGGGGTGCCGAGAGCGGCCACACCACCCCCTGGAACGGGCCAGGCCTGGCCGCACGGCCAGGTGGTGTGGTGGCCCCCTGGCCCCTCTCCGTCTCTTATTCTGGCACTTGATGACATCCGGAAAAATAGGCACTTTGGCTTTTGTCCCGTCCAATTCCAAGAATATTCATTTTCTGACTTTCCTGGAACCAAAAAACAGCAGAAAATAGGCAGCTGCCACTGTGGCTCTTGTTAATAGGTTAGTCCAAGAAATCATATGAAAAGTACTCCAAAGTTGGAACAAAACACAAGAAAGTGGATAAAACCAAGCATGGAACATCAAAAATTATAGATACATTTGCAATGTATCAATTGCTAGAATTGTTAGTCTACATGGAACCCCCAAGACCATAGTATCAGATCGAGGAAGCCAATTTACCTTGAGATTTTGGCAGAAAGTCCAAGAAGGATTAGGAACCACGTTGAATTTCACCACAGTTTATCACCCACAAACCGATGGACAGACTGAAAGAGTCAACCAGATCTTAGAGGATATGATGAGAGCTTGTGTATTAGAATATGGATCAAAATGGGAAGACTGCCTGCCTTTCACAGAATTCTCATATAACAACAGCTATCAAGCCAGTTTGCAAATGGCACCATTTGAGTTCCTGTACGGAAGAAAGTGTCGTACCCCTTTGAATTGGTCACAAGTAGGAGAGAGTCAGATTTTTGGACCTGACATTCTCTGAGAAGCTGAAGAGAAGGTTCACAAAGTCCGTGAGCACCTCAAGACTGCCCAGTCCAGATTGAAGAGTTATGCTGACAAGAGAAGGAGAGACCTGACTTTCAATGTCGGAGATTTTGTGTATCTCAAGGTTTCGCCATTGAAGGGAACCCAACGTTTTAGTCTAAAAAGGAAAGATAGCCCCCAGATATATCGGACCCTTCAAGATTCTGAATCGTCGAGGAGAAGTATCGTATCAACTGGAACTGCCTGAAGAGAGGCCAGCCATCCACAATGTGTTCCATATCTCGTTACTCGCAAATGCTTAGAAGTGCCGGAGAAGACCGAAGTTTTCAAGAACATCGATCACCGAGCTGTTGATATCAACAAGGATCTGACGTATCGTGAAGTGCCCATCCGTATCCTGCAGGAAGCTTACAGAACCACCAGGACCAGGAGTATCAAATTTCTCAAGATTCAATGGAGCAACCATACTGAAGAACAAGCCACTTGGGAGCGAGAAGATTACATCGGGATAGAGCTCCCCGATCTCTTTAGTTCCTAGTTTTCTTTCATAAATCTTGGGACGAGATTTTGTTTAAGGGGGGAAGGTTTGTAACATCCCAAAACTTAATCCAAGGTTAATGAAGATCAAATCTACCCAATTTAGGGTTAACAAAAGCTTTTCCATTTGAAATCATTAAGCATTCATATGTGTGTGCATTTAAATTAGGAGTTTTTTTTTGAATTGCCATGTTTGAGTGATCCATTGGTTGTAAAATGATTCTAAGGTGAATTAAACATCATATAGATCATCCCCAAGCAAATCACAAAGAAAAACAAATCAAAAAGATTAAAATAAGCAAATGGTCACTTGTGCCATTTTGATCACCTAGCCTACTTTGGCTATTTCTAGAACTCAAATCTTAACAGAAACCATTGTGGATCTTTTCACCCCTTGCTAGTACAAGTAGTGATGTACCAAGGCCCACTTTTTTTCATCCCAAAAACTTTCAAACACTAAATTTAAATGACATTTGAAAATTGAATCTAGTGTAGGTATCAAGATCACACTTATTCAAAAATGACTCAAATGACTCCATTTTCAAATCCCAAGCAAACCTAGATGCTTAAGCATAAGTTACATCACTCTACCAAAAATTAGCCCAAAATTCAAAACTTTTTCTCTTGCGGCCATTTGATCGAACACCTTGTTAGCAGAATCATTATGGCCTGACTATTACTGTTTTGGGGTTAATCTTGTCGAGCCATTTGGTGTGCATTGATCACCCTCGTCCCCCCTGAGTCCAACCAAGTCCCCAACCAGCTTCCCCCTTAGCCGTTGCAGCAGTGGCGCGCCGCCCGTTTGAGGTCATCGCCGGCCAGACGCGAACAACATGCCAGGGACCGCACCACGCCAAACCAGCGTGCCCACTAGCTCCGCCCAACCCTACCGCCGCCTATGGTCCACCCCTCGATCAACCCCATCCCCTGGACCACTCCCCAGCAGCGCCGCCCTTTCTCTCTGCGAGCAAGCCAGAGAGCGCCAGAGCGCGATAGCCGCCAGCACGCAGCATACCGCCCCTTGACCCCATCCCGCGCACGCCGCTCCGTCTCGACCCCAGCAACCCACCAGACATGGATGTGCATCGCCGCGCGACCCACAGTCGCCGTGATCGCCATCGAGCACCGCCCCTGTCTCCCAGAGCGCGCGACGCTCCCGACCAAATGCCACCGCCCCTAGTTGCGCCATTAAGTCGTAGAGCAACACCATGAGGCACGCCACTGTCCGCCTATGCCGCCCATGCTGATAGCGCCCTGTATCATCGTCACTAACGACCTCGTCGTCACCCCCCTCGGTCCCCTCCTCGAGCCTATATAAGGAGGCCTTCCCCAGCCTCAATCTCCACACCATTCGACTCCCCTCTCTCCACCATTCCTTCCCCACCCTCGCCAGAGTAGCTCGAGTAGTAGGCCACCGGAATTTCACCGGAGACAACCGCAGCAGAGAAGGAGAAGCTGTCGTCGATTCCATCCACCTCATCCCCTGCCGCTACCTCGCCTGTGTCCATCGGCACCGGCCAGTTCGATCGCCTACCTCGTCGCACTAGCTGGAGCCCTGGCACGTCCCTAGTAAACCCCTACCGTCCGTTTAGGGTTCGGTCTCACCGGCGACGAGTCCGGCGTCGACGACGACTGTGAGCCGTTGATCCGCGTTCTAATCGTGTGGCCTAGATCGCTAGATACCGTTTCGGGTTTTAAGTCTTGCTGACAAGCGGGACCAACCCGTGAGCCGCCCTGTACGCCGCTGAGCGCCACTGGGCCGGCCCAATTACTTTCCCGCGCGACCCAGTTAATTCAAATATAGGTTTTTCTATTTAAGTTTAACTTCAATTCTGTCCCTTAGTTCAAAAACCAATTCAGAGAGTTGTGCAAGTCCAAATTGAGTGATTCTAATTTTGTTGGAAATCTTCTGAAAATATCTATGCAAGCCCGTTGGATTTAATTCATTTAGAGTTAGAGATATCTCCTAATAAAAATAACAAGACAGGAGCATTTGCACATTCAAACATTTTTATAAAATCAACCATATTAGCTTTTGAGTTGATTCCAACTCTCAAAAATCACATTTAACCATACCTATCTGAATATGTAATAATATTAAGGTTTACATGTAGTGACTTTGTACTAGTACCAAATCAATGCTATATAGGCATTTCTAGTCACTTTAAATCATTAAATATTAAACTTAAACTTATTAAAATGTGATCCAACCTTTAAATCACATTCCCATATGTTAGAATATGTGGTGATGACATGTGTCCATATGATCCCATATTTTAATTGGAGAATATTAAACCTTAGTAAATTTCAATGAGTAGAAATTACTTTTCTCAAATAAAAAGAATGAGACTAGTTCATTAAACCTTGTGATGTTTGTGATGATAATAGATCATCAAATGTGTGACCTAGTATGCTAAGTATACTAGTTAAGCATTGTTTGGTGATTGTGTATCCCGTATGTATTTATAAAAGATAGTACCGACCAAGCTTTCGAGGAGGAGGAGTTCTACCAAGAGGAGGAGGAAGAAAACTTCAACCACTGCACCAACCAAGGCAAACCATCATTAAAAATGCAAGCTAACCCTTGCAAGTTAGATAACCTAAGCAATATGCATTAGGCATGCTTTGGGTTATACTACTTTGACTATTTACCTACCCCAAGTTTTATCTCCAAGCTTTTACCTTCCTTACTTTATTAAAGTCCTTTACTTGTTTGAAGGTAGCATAAAAAGTATAAAACTTGCCTATTTAGATAACCTTAGATGTCATTCTATGGCATGAGATTGAGATTAGCATCCCACCTTAGTGAACACTCTTAATTTAGTAGCTTAGAGCTAAATCAAAACTTGAGTCACTTTAGATGGGAACACTTGGTGAAAATGAATTGTGAAAACCTTGGAATGATGAGTCATTCTATTGAGATGTTTTGACATGTGTTGAGAAACACAAATGGTTTATGATGATGAAAATGTTGAGGCATGAGCCTTGGCCCTCTTACAAAATTGATGGTTGGATTCGGATGCGATACCATTCCAATTTTACCGTACAACCACAATACCTGAATTGGGTAAGGCTTATCCGGAAGTTTTTATGAATTAGTATTAGTTCCCTCACGGGAGATTTGAGCGGCGGCTACCTCTCGATGTTGTCCACCTATGCAGTGCCCAAGATGACAGATGGTCATGGTTGGGAGGCCATGCTCATAGGAGAGGTGCTTATACTAGGGTGTGTAGAGGGAAGGTTATGTTTGATTATCTGCATACTAAGTATGATGATTCAGGGTTATCCCTAACATATGTATCAAATCTTGTGGTGAAAGTGTACCACCTCTCTAGAGTGTCAAACTATTCGAATAGCCGTGTCTGCGGTTATGGACAGTTGGAGTGGCCATACTGTTTCGTTGTTAGATGTTTTCAAAATGACTTATGAAATGAATGATGAATCTTGACTTGACCACAACAGGGTTGTGACTATGACACTAGCTTCCCAACTTAAGTGATTCTAGAACTTTATTTTATCTTTATTTGTTTCTGAACTCAGCTTAGGTTTCAAACTTAACTTTACAAGTAAACTTAGAGTTAGCAATCCCACTAGAACTACCTTGCTTGTTAGTGATAGTTTGCGAGTACTTAAAGAGTACTCATGGCTTTTGTCCCTGGCTATTCCTATGGCCAGACTATGAAGGAGAATACCAAGATGAAGGACAACAGGATGGCTATGATAACTAGGACTATCTTCCATCGTCAGCATTGCCTGTGCCACTGAAGATGGACCCCACAGCTAGGCTTATTTATTCCGCTGCTTGTTGTATTAAGATTGGATCATGATATCCTTTATTCGTGTAAGACCTTATTATGGTTTATAATGGATGATGTACTGTTATATCCAATCTGTTATGTCTCACAAAAATGGTAATCCTGGGATTGCGATGTATGACATAACAGGCATCTGGGATTAAAAATCCGGGTGTTGACAGAGTGTAAATCTATTCGAGTAGCCATGTCCACGGTGATGGACGGGTTGGACTAACTACTGTAGAGTGTTGATGCTTTTGTTTTCAAAAAGGATTCCCAAAAAGAAAGAGCTTTCGAAAAATGGTGGTATATAAGACACCAAAGAGGGTGAGGTGACCTTGGAGGATCGCGGAAGATGGAAGTTCCGATATGTAATGGCCGTGAGATGAGATATGGGTGACCCAGTCCTAATGTTATTCCTAAACTTTTCAAAAAGATTTTAAAAATGTTTTACAAAGTTTTCAACAAAGATATGTAGATGCTATATCTACAAGAGAAACTATTTGAGAAAAGAACCTCTCTTGGAGCCCTCCTACTACCACATCCATATTGCATATCCTATTATTTTTATTGTTCTCTTAAGGTGGTTTGCGAGTACATTCAAAGTACTCATTGGCATTGTCCTTGGCTATTAACTTGGCCGAATATCGAGAAGAAGGTGAAGTTGGCAACTTTGCGAGCTAGAACGTTCCCCCGATTAGTCGCCTATAGGTTAAGGCATGGCTCAGGTTCTATGCTTGATGAAGTTCTGCTGATGATGTTTGATATAGCCATAATTGCAAATAAGGTATGACATGTATCCACTTAAGTAATGGATGTTCACATTGATACTTGTCGGTCATGTGCCACGATAAACTGAGCATGGGATCGTGGTGTATGCATAACAGGGATTCTCGGAGGATTAATCTAGGGGCCCCACAAAGATTGGCAAATCCCAACATTGCTAACCATTGGATCTTATTTTTCTAGTACAAGAAAATTTGGCTTTTACAACAGACAATTTTCGTGGCTAAAAAGTCTTCTACGACGGATGCCCTTCGTGGTAAAAGCCCTGTCACAAAAGAATCCGCCATGGTATTCTTCTGACGGTGGCGGATCGCACCCTTCAGCCATGAAAACTTGTTCCATCGTAGATCTGTTCGCCAACTGCGTTGACTACTGACGTCATGCAGAATGCCACATGGCACCCACTGTTAACGGCTGGTTACCGTCGTTAATGGTCATAGAAACCGTGGCACAAGCCTGGCCCAGACAAGGCCTGCTAATTGTTAAGTGGGTCGGCCCACGAGCAGAGCCCAATAAGATTATGATGGCCCAAAATATATTCGACCTCGTTGGGGAACCCCAAGAGGAAGGTATGATGAGCACATCAGCAAGTTTTCCCTCAGTTATGAAACAAAGGTTATTGAACTAGTAAGAGCAAGGAAACACCTCCTAGGTGTTGTTTCCAACTTGGAATCCTGCACAACACAACCACATAACTTTGCCCCCAACTTAAAGTGAGGTTGTCAATCTCACCGGTTTTGCTGAAAACAAAGGATTAAACGTATGGTGTGGAAGAAAGTAATAGCTTGCAGAAAGTAAACAGAAAACAATTTTAGATTGATGGTAAAAGAAAGGACCGGGGGTCCATAGTTCACTAGTGGTGATTCTCCTTAAGGTAGATGACATGTTGGGTGAACAAGTTACAGCGGGGCAATTGACAAACATCAAGAAAGCATACATGCATATACTAATCATCTTGACTCCTTTGAGATATGATTGGGCATTACAACATTATACATAGACCGTAATCCAACTGCATCTATGACTAATAATCCACCTTCAGGTTATCATCCGAACCCCCTCTAGTATTAAGTTGCAAGCAATAGATAATTGCACTAAGCCAAGTGTGTAAAGTAAACAATACGATTGTTCTATGAACAAAGGATTGCTGTTTTCTCCCTAGTAGCAACAACACATCTAGTACGTTAGAGATTTCTGTCACTTCCCCAGATTACTAGAGGCATGAACCCACTATCGAGCATAAATACACCCTCTTGGAGTTGCTAGCATCTACTTGGCCAAGATAGCTACTAACAACGAAAAGCATGCAAGATCACAAATAACAAAGACATGATAGAATCAATAATCAATCTGAAATAACATCTCAATATCCATGGGATCCCCGCAAACACAACATGTAGGATTACAAATAGATGATCTTGATCATGAACGGAACTCACAAGATCTAAAAATGATAGAACAAAGGAGGAGAACCAACCATCTAGCTACTACATGGACTCGTAGTCCAAGGATGAACTACTCATGCATCAGACCGGGGGCAGGCATGGTGATGAAGAAGGCCTCCAGGGTGAATTCTCCCTTCCGGCAGGGTGTCGGGAAGAGCTTCAGATCCCTCCCGATCTAGGGATGGAGATGACGGCGGTTACAAACTCTTTCGTGGAATTTTTGATCGGGTACCTAGGGTTTCTATATCAGAGGCAATATATAGGCGAAGAGGCAAGGTCGGTGGAGGCCGGAGGGGCCCACACCACCCCCTGGTGTGGCCTGGCCTGGCCCGTGCCACCAGGTGGTGTGGCCAGCCCCTGGCCCCTCTCCGTCTCGTCTTCTGGCTCTTTGTTCCTCTCGGTGAAATATTGACTTTGGCTTTTGTCCTGTCCAATTCCGAGTATATTCATTTTCTAGCTTTTCTGGAACCAAAAACAGCAGAAAATAATCAATTGGCACTATGGCATCTTGTTAATAGGTTAGTTCCAGAAAATGTGTAGAAGTACTCCAAAGTGTAGACAAAACATAAGAAAGTAGATATAAAATAATCATGGAACATCAAAAATTATAGATACGTTAGCAACGTATCAGATTGCCACTCTTTACTCTCACGTTGTGTACTGTTTGACGTGGCCCACTAATGAATCCATCCAGGGCCCGTACGATTTCAGGCCCGCTACAGTTTTCGCCTAAAGAAGGCCCACTTTGGTAAAATAATATGCGGCCCATTAGGGGCCTGCGCTAGAAGGTCAGGCACTGTTAAGGCCTGCAGGCAGCCCTTTACTATTCCTACGGCCCATGGAGTCTGCTCTTGTTCTACCCATTTACTATTATAGCCTTTTACATTTATGGGTTACCAGTGTTAGGATCCTTTACTATTCTGGCCTTTTATTGTTCTGGCCTTCTACTATTCCGGATGTTCACCTTTTTCTCTTATGGCCTTTTACTGTTCCGGGCATTTACTGTTCAGGCCTTTTACTCTTCTATCCATTTTGCTGTGCGGGCCCTCAACTGCGCGGGCTTTTTACTGTTCAGGCCTTTTACTATTTCAGCTCTTTACTGTTCGAGTATATCAATAGTCGGGCCCATTATAGTTTGGGCCCTTTACTGTTCTGGCCTGTTGCTATTCAGCCATGTACGTTTTTAGGGCCTTGGCCACTTATGAGGCCCACCAATATTCTGACCTGCCACTTACGGTCTTTTAGTGTTTATTTGCCCCATCTGCTAGCCAGCATATTTGCGTATTCTATAACTATGGCGAAATTCTGGTTTTAAACAGTCCGCTAATATTCCAGCCCGCTAATGGCCGCGCTAGGATCACCCTATTACATCAACAGATACTTTTTGAAATTTATTATAGACCAGAATTTCAACAAAAACAAGATGAAGCGTTACAGAAACATCGCGAGATATGTGTTGGAAGCGGGTTTCTACTCTGGAGCTTACATCCCCATACAAGTAACAACTGGCATACCATGACAGGTGCAAAAGAGATTATCAAGTAGACGGTCCATGAAATCTTGTCGATCTTTCAGTTCTTGTATCTGTTCACGTGTAATCGTGATTATTCCATCTATTTTCTCTATTTCGTGTTCAATTAAATCAATTGTTTGGAGTGCCGCTGTAACACCTCTTTCTGCTGGAAAAACTGAAACCATGGGCCGATGCAAGCAATAATCACTGTCACTACTGCTTTGTGAAATGACCTCAATACTTAACGTAGGATTTCTCCCTTCTTCCCCCATAGCTTCATGTACATCCTGAAACAAAGAAAACAAGTCAGTACAGTGTACCAGCTAACTAGAACAATCAGTAGGAACAATCAATGATGTGCCTCATACATCTCTTTCCAGAATAACAGGAACTGTCGATGTCCTAGACCGATGCGTACATGTGCTAGTATCATAGCCACTCTAGAACAAACACTACAGGTTATTTTCATACTGAAACTAAGACATATTAAGTTAGAGCATCAAAGAAGGCGAAAAACACCATGTTTGTTGTCAAAGAATTTCAAAATTAGCATTGTCCTAATATAACAAATCAAGCCATCAACATGTGTGTCTCATGCAAACTAACTGAACTAGTGTGGTAATGCATGTAGGGAATCAAGCAACTCGACTCTTTCCCTCATAAACTAATCATATCACTATATAACAGAAATATAGAAATATAACAAAACGAGGTGCATGTGATTCCTTCAGCTGCTTAGAACTGGTCGAGACAACAAAGCATTAACCTAAAATATAAGAATAGCATTTAAAAATGGTCTATAGTATGAACTAGCCAAAAAAGTGACCTCCAACCACAGGTGGCATTGCTTTAATCATCAGCAAACTATGATAGTACCTTGGAAAAAGAAGCAATAGACCAAGTGTCTTAAATAGACTACCAGAATCATTTTAGACAAACAAGATATCAACCATTCTTTTTCAGTAGCCAGATCATTCAAATATTTTGATCGTCGGACCAGTAAATAAAAAAATAAGGGAAACAAAGAGATGGGTCATTTTCTGCCATAACAATAGTTGGATGCATCCAAAAAGTAGCACAAACCTTCTTTGTAATGCCTACAGCTATTGTATTTCTAACTGCTGACAGTATCATTGTACATATAACCAGGCAAGAAAATCCAGTAGACAAACAAGCAAATGATACATTGTGCACCTTGCAAAGTCAATGAAGTATTTAAACAATGTATGTCTAGGAACCACGTTAGAATATAGCATTGATGCAATCACAAGTCAACTAAAAATTAAAAGGAACCATAACCAATTGAACCATATGGTGGCTAATATTAAAATCGCAAGATCATCTGATCATGTATAGATGAAAATCCGTTGTTATTATTAATCAAACATTGTATTTCTCACAGAAATTGCCATCCCTAGTTTGGGACTGATGGGGCTCAAACCCGCAGCTTCGCCTTGACAGGGTGGTGCTCTGAACGTTTAAGTTAAGAAAATCATTACATTGCTTTAATGATGAGAAAACTAAAGAATCAAATTGGCAATAGACTCTATATGTGCATCATGTAGAGTAGCTATTGAGGTAATAAATTAAGCAATCAAACAACAGGTGCACGATAGACTTCCAGATCATATTAACATGGTTATACTACATATATATAGTAACTAGAGATCATATTAGATGATAATTTCTATGACAATCTCACTATGAGTAGTCTAGATAGAACTCCCTCCGTTTCAAAATATAAGATGTCATGACTTTTGTGAAACGAATGTATCTAGACACCCTTTAGTGTTGGTAGAGTAACTTGGACTAGTATTGTATGCATTTTTACTTGTCCAAGTTACTCCACACCAAGACCAAGTAATTTATACTAGTCTCATACATATAACACTAGACTATGTTACTACCCCCAGAGTGCATATAAGCTCAATCATGGTGGCGATCTCTAATATTATAATAGAATATAGATTAGCATAAAAGCGGATATACTTCAATCACCACCACCTAATCATGGTCTAGTTAACGTATATATATAGAAGATCATTAGTCAAATATAGCAAAAAGAGATCTCCACCATGATTGAGTGAGCAAATTGAATTATAAATCAAGGGATTTACGTTCGGTCTTTGTGCAGTACCGTTAAAGGTCATATTGTTCTAATCATTGGCCAACTCATGTGGTGCCGACACTAGACAATGTGACTACCTCCAGAGTGCATACAAACTCTTAATTATAGCATAAAAATACAATAATAGACTATAAATTAGCATAAAAGTGGATATACTTAAATTACCACCACATAGTAGATAGATAGATAGATAGATGAACACAAGTCAAATATAGAAAGAATAGATCATCACCAAAATCAAGTGAGCACATTGAATTATAAATCGAGGGATTTACATCTGGTTTTTGTCCAGTCTTGGTTAAGGTCAACCTTGTTCTAATCATTAGCCGAATCATGTGGTACCTCATACAAACAAGCATCTGACACTAAGCACATCTCAGTAAAAACAAGAGACTTACTATTTCTTTTTGTGCAGTCCCGTTGGAGGACATCCTGTTGTCAGCTCGTTCTTTGAAGATATCCACCGCATCGAGTACTTGGATAGACGATCCATCTACTTTATTGTTGCTCCTCTACATATAGGTTCAGGCTACTCATTCACATAAAACAGGTTTGCATTCAGCAATACAAAGCAACTGGTACTTACAAGATTGTAGGGGCGATTAACTCTACGATTCTATGTGTTCCCTGTGAGAGGAAATAATATCAGATAGTGGTTGTTGCTGTTTACAAAGAACTAGATAGACATTATAGTATAATCACTTGTGAACACGTAGAGCAGGGAATGGCGGAATATAAACAAACATTTAAATAACATAAAGATTGCCATGGCGACAAAATAGAATGTAGTTACAGTCACTCCTTAGCACGAACAAGAGAGAAATTACAATGATTTAACTTATGAAATAGGATTGCAAACAAATACGAGAAGTGCTATAAAAAGTGTCACCTTCTACAGAGCAGGCACTTACTGTACTAACATTTGGACGAACAAGATACACATTACAATGGTATATCTCGTGAACTTATAGAGCAGGGAATGCTAACCCATCTGTGAAGTGACTTAAAAAGCCATAAACTACATAATAGAAGGTAGATACTGCTGCTACAGAAATGCCATAAAAGCCATGAACTAGATAATAGAAGGTAGATACTGCTGCTACAGAAATGCCATTCGATATATCGGGGCATATATTTTCATAGACGCAAATGCCATAAATTAACCCTTAATATATTTTCCTATGAGCTTGGTAAAAGTCATCATTGTTTTACTTTAAAGTTGTATAGGCCTTCTTTTATGGAATGGATGTACTCCCTCCATTTCAAAATGTATAAGTCATCATGTACACCACTTTTAGTGTGTAGGTACATGTAGGTTTGGAGTAAACCTACTCACTAAATGGTATCTAGATACACTCCTATCACAAAGCTAAAACATCTTATATTTTGAAATGGAGGGAGTATTACACAATAGGCGGCAGCTATTGTCGGAGCTTAATTGAAACATATAATAATGGCATAACTTGCACAGGGAATGCAAAACCAACAAGTTCAATGACATAAAATTTGCGATGAATTACATAAGAGAAGGCAGTTACTGTGTTTGCTTAGAACAACCAGATTTAAATTAAAATAGCAAATTCTGAACTTGTAGAGTAGGGAATGTTAACCTACATGTTCAATGGCTTAAAACTACCAATGAACTCCAAAATTACATGTAGTCAGTATTGTAGCAACAAACAAAGGAAGTGCACATTATAATGACATAACTTGTGAACTTGTTGAACATGTAGGAAGCTTTATATGTTTAGTGAATTAACATTTTCCATGAACTGCATAATACCAATGAACTCTAATGATGTCTGTTTTTTACTACTAAAATTGTTTATGTGTATTAAGAGTAATTGTTGGTCAAAGAAAAACATGCATAACAAGGATGCCTTATACCTCGAAACAGAAGGAGTAGTTTAACGCTTGGATTTAACATAGACTACACCGGATTTATCAAGGGAGAGTGGGATATCAATTAAGCCAGTATTGAGGTAGGAATTTTCCACCAATACAGAAATGCAGTTCACTGTCGCAGACTCATACCTGCTATATTGAAACAAACGAACAAGTAGATCTGGTTTACCTAGGCCACGGCTTTGTTTACGCATACACGGCATCTTTGCGGGTGACGTCAAGGACGCTGAGGGTGCCTGGTAGTGGTGAGTCGGGCTGAAGCAGATAGATCTCGGCGGTGTCTGTGAAGCAGATATGTGGAGGTTGTTGATGGGTCTGGCTTGCTTGACAAGATGGCCGGTGAATGAGATCTGGTGTAGTGCATGGTGTCGTCGGTGAAGCAGATCTGTTACGACCGATTATGGATTCGAGGCGCTGCACAAGAGCGTCAGTGAAGCAGATCTAGTGTAGTAGACTATTGAGTCCGTGAAGCAGATCTAATGCATCGCACACCAGCGTAGGTGAAGCAGGTCAGGTGTTGTGGACTAGGGAGTTGGCAAAACTAACACGGTTGTATGGAAGAGGGTGTCAGGCGAACTAGGGTTCGGTAAGGTGGACGTCGGCTAAACCCGTAGACTGGTCAGGAGTATATGGTATAGAGGTATGGCATGTAGGCCAGCGAAGTGCGGTGGTGCAGGAGCTGGAGGTGGGATAGGGGGTTTGGGGTGGCGTGTGGGCCGGCGAAGTGCGGCGGTGATGTTCCAGTGCAGTGGTGCAGGAGCTGAAGGTGAGATAGGGGTTGGGTGGCGTGTATGAAGGCGAAGTGCGGCAGAGATGATTACGGTGCAGTGTTGCAGGTGCTGGAGGTGAGAGAGGATTGGGTGGCATGTAGGCCGGCGAAGCGCTGCGTGGATGGGCCGGTGCGGTGGTGCAGGAGCCGGAGGTGAGAAAGGGGTTAGGGTTTTTCAGAGTGCTTTGGAGGAAAGGGTGTCGGTGGAAGGTGGACTACCCAGCTTCACAGCTGTGGGGACCCCCGCCCCCGGGGGGAGGGGGATTACGAACCATACCCACTCCCCGACATTAGTAGATAGGCCATTGTCAGGGGTAGAAAAGGAATTTCATATGGCTACAACTTGGGGCGTGTGACCACTCGAAATATTTCGGTGGAGGTGAGGCAGGAGAATTTGCCGCTCTAGGATTTTGAATTTTCCTATACAGTTCAAAAGATATAGAATAATAATAGCCTATCCTATCCTAGGAGTATCTATAGTCCAATGACTAGAAAAAATAGTTTATTGTAATGTCCTAGCCTTTCTAGGTACGGAATATTTTCGGAGCCATTTCTGTAAAAATAAGGTCTCTACCTTCGGCTAAATTACATACACACATGAAGGTATGTAGTAACATGAACTAGAGTAGTATGTTTCCCACTATGACCAGCCTAAGAGAAATAAATAGCTGGCCCACAACGTGATAAACAAATTAACTAGACCAATCTCCATGGCTTGTCTTTGGTGAAGGTCCTCTCAACAACATGCATACTACACATATATTGCTATTCTATTAGGTGAAGAATTTGGGGCATCGGAGCACCTAGGTTCTCCAGTTCCCTAAAAAAATTTGATGGCATCGATCGGGCAATGAAGGGCACCAGTCCCTGACTCTTGTAAAGTAATTTGGGCACCGATTTTTTCACACGCTGCGGGAGGCCTAAGAGACTACCAAATTTAGACAAGCCACTGGAGATCAAGGCAAAAAAATACTAGCATGCTATTTAATTTAGCGTGGCTTTTCTTCGGGCGATATGAAAGTTATAGCGTGCTAATAACGTGCTATTTTACAAAACATCTTTTTGTAAAAATTTAAAAATATAACAGGTATATCATGAATATAAACAATTTCAGCATGTAATGAGTTGCCTAGAGTAATACTTGTACATGCATAATCGATTCCAGCACTATCCAAGTTAGAGGATAACCGGCAGGGCTGAATCTAGGTACAGCGCTAGGTGCTGCAGGAGGAGGCGGCGGCTTGACACGATCACTTAAGTTTAACAATCAAAATTTCATTGTATGTTTGCTTACTCGGCACATTCATCATATGTTATCTTACTCCACACCCGCCAACAAAAAAATAACGTCATATACTTGAAATAGAGCTAAACAATGATGTTTTAGCGCGATATAGCATGCTATTTAAAAAATAACGCCATAGCGAGAAAAATCTTTAAAAAACATCGTGCACTCTCCAAATACACTATATCACGCTACATAGCGTGAAATAGCGAACTATTTTTTTCCATGCTAGAGATGCTCTAAGACTGGTCTGAGTGGTAAGTAACTTGGAGTAGTAATATGCATGCATTATGCTAAAGACTATCAAAAGTACTCCCTTCATCCAGAAATAACTGAGTTGGTTTTGTCAAGATTCGAATATATTTAGATGCATTTTAGTGTATAGATACATTCGAATCTAAACAAACCCAAGTAAGTTATTTATGGACGGAGGGTGTAGTATTTTTTAGATGCTAAAATGCAAAAGAAAATCTAACTGCTGGTAATGTTGGGATTCGAGAGTCTTGATCCAACGCTGGAAATGTGTACGAATAACTTTGAATATTGACCGTTGGATCAAGACTCATGAATCCCAACATTTCCAGCCGTTGGATCTTCTTTTCCATTCTAGCATCTAGAAGGGTTTATTGATAGTCTTCATCACAATTAATGGTATGCACAAAACTCAAAACACACTTCTCCATCATTCTAGAATCTTCTCCCTCGTTTCTCTAGACCATGTTACCAGAATTTTCAAGTTTTAAATAGCTAATAATCATTGACTTCTAAATGATATAAAAGTACAAGAACCAAATATACACCCATATTTTATAGATGTTGATCAAATTTATATTTTTTATGCTTTACCTATTAAAATTTTATATACTGGTGATATGTCAGACATCTAGGTACTATTCAACATGAATCCAGCTCCTCTGAACCATTGGATCTAACAACCCAACGGTCAGGATTGGTGCTATGGATCCTATTCAAAACTGCTCCATTATAGTAGTAGAGAGAATACAACCTACTATGCTATGAAATTTTGGGGGGGTGACATGATGGTTGTCGAAAATGGTGGAGTTTTCTCTAGGTACTATTCAACATGAATCCATGTGCTCTGAACCATTGGATCTAATAGCCCAACGGTAAGGATTGGTGCTAAGGATCCAATTCAAAACTGCACCATTATAATAGTAGAGATATAGTGGTAAGATAAGATAAGATAAGAAATAACTACTGAGTTGCAAGTGCCTTGCATGTGAGAATCAGATAATATAAGTATGGCATATCATTTTTTACATAAAATAATAGTAGTAGGTAAAACTCAAAAAATATTTATACTTTCGAGCTTCGTTTATAAAGTATCATGTGTGTTTGGTTCTTGTACTTTTTGTATAATATAGAAATCAACCTAGCCGTAAATAATCCGCGTTCGTAAAAATGATCCGTCAATAAATTATATTCTATAGGAGTAAATGGGCGGGGTCGGGGGGAAATTGCATGCCCTTTCGTCTCCAGAACTGCTCATGCATGCATCTCCCGATCTTCCTAGCGGTTCCTTTCTTCTCTATCCCATTCCTTTTTTGTCACCCGGCCAGACCTCTGCAAAACAAAAGAAGGCGCCAATCACCGTCCATGGCGGCACCGTTGGACAAGATGTACTACTTCGTGGACCCTGGCAACACCACACTACATGTGGCATATACCAACAGAGCGTCGGTGGTGAACGATTACATCGAGAAAATCCAAAAGCTCCTGGAGGAAATGGATGACAAGATTGTTGGCCTCGACATAGAGTACACAAACGAGCAATCATCGACACAGAAGGCTGTTGTAGTCCAGTTATGTGTGGGCATGGATTGCCTGGTCTACCAGATCTGCCAGGCCGACCAGCCATGCTCCAAGCTAGAATAGTTCCTCGCCAACCCTAACATTTCCTTTGTAGGAGTTGACATCGGCAATGACCGTATCAGGCTTAGGCATTCTCTAGTACCAGTGATGAACTTCGTGGACATCCAGAAGAGGTGGAAGCCTGCCGGCTCCCAGAATGAGAAGGATTCTTTGGCTGACTACACGGTGGCCCTCATAGACATCCGTTACAAAGTCATGAAGAAGAAGAAGGAGGATGTGGACCACAAGCAGTGGGGGAACATGCCCCTGACCAAAGAGCAGATCAAGTATGCAAGCCTCGACGCCTACGTGACCTACAAGGTATACAAGCGGATAGTGAACTTCGAGAGGGGTCAACAAACTCTCGAAATGTTCAACCAAAAAAAGAACTAAGGAAGAAGGGCAAGGGCAAGGGCAAGCAGATCAAAGAAGAAGACGAAGACTCAGAATGGTACACCATGTGACCTACGAGTATATCTTTGCGTTTCGGTATATCCTTGATTGATACTACTCCTACTTGTACTATACTACTCGCAAAAGTTAATGCATGTATATATTGCAGGCATGCAAGGGGCGGAGGCAAGAATTAATGCAAAGAATCGCAGCTATTTCTTTTATTTTGACTGTAGAGTGATAGTAGGAGTAGGCATCATAGCACACGCCAATAGCCCACCCTGCCTTAATGAATTGTCTTGTCAATCAACAGCCATGGCAGATTATAATTTTATAGTGGTAGAGACTTTCTTTGAGTAATTCCATTTATATTGCTTAGAGCAAGTACAATAAGTCCTAGTCAGCTGGCTATAAGGATTAAAATATCATTTTCTTGCCTAGTTGGAAGAGAAAGGAAAGGAGAGAGAAGAAGAGTGGGCTCTCATGCAAGAGCCAGCTCTAGCACGTGCTCCTAGGTACTTTGAGAGAGTGAAAGGTGGGCCATATAGTGCTAAAATAGTATATTTTTGTAGCTCACTATTGTACATGCTAGCTCTAAGTTGGCTATATATGACATGGCACTTGGATTATAGCCAGCAGCTGGCTATACTATTGTCCTTGCTCTTAGGCGGAGTACTGCTGAAAGACAAAGGGTGAATGGGCACCTGAAAAACTACTAGTAGCACTGTAGCAGCAGAACCGCAAGATGAATATTTGTCGATTGCCCAATGTATGTTGAGTTAGTATGGTATAAACATATATATTATTACTACCTACTGTGTACTAGTACTACTACTAGCAAAAAACCACCATCCCTACTGCAGAAAAAATATGATTTCTTCCAACCAAACTAGTACTACTCCAAAAATGGCTATATTTACTTGTCGCGAAAATGCATGTATCTAGACATGTTTTAGTGCTAGATACGAGTACATCCAATCCAGTGACAATTAATATGAATCGGAGGGGAGTACTACTACTACCGTACTCCACTATTGTACTACCACTACTACTCCTACTACTAGTAGTAGTACATACTAGTACTCCCGAATGTATGTTGACCAGTACTCCTACTTCTGTTTAGGATTATTAGGTCAGAGAGCTTTTTAAAATTGTTAGAAATTATAATAAGACATATCCTCTTTATTGTCTTAATTCCCGTGACTCATTAATTTAGATATCTCTATTTTCTCTCAATCTCCCAATGCATGTTGTTTCATCTCTCATCATGTCCCCTTTTTTATCTAGCGTCTCATGCATGTAAAACTAGTGGTGCATGCATAAATTAATTAGAGTTCATCTACTTGGTAGTATTGCGAATTAGCCCTCTGGCCTTCCTAAACAGAGAGCCTTAATCCTTTTCAGCTTACTACTCAGCAGAGTACATCCACTGATCCACCCAACCATCGAAAGTTAAGACTTCATGAAAAATACTCAGGAGAGTACATCCGCCGAACTCATCTAGTACATCCATTTCAAGGAATAAGGTGCACGTGCGCTCCAAAGTAAAGTTTGACTGGATAAATCGAGCAAATCAAATTTACTTATATGTGTAAAATTTGTTTCGTTGAATTCGTATTGAAACAACTTTCCAATGATGCTAAATTTGTACAGTACAAACATTCTTTATATATATTTAGAGTAAATCTTGGTCAAACAAAAAACAAAAATAAGGGAGCCTTATTTCTTGGGACGGAGATAGAGTACTAGTACTACAAAATCCAGCATTCCTGGTATGCAAATGATCATTCTGCAATTAAACCAATTAACAGCACCTTACATCACCACTAAAACTGCACGTGAAAGAAGGACGCCGCTCCTTCGACATAGCAGGACCAACTAGGTAATGAGGCAGCGCCGCCAGGTAAGACGTAAGGTCATCAAATGCGACCTTGCCTGGCTTAGCGGAGCTCGGCGCATTGAGCTCCACCATCGCGGTGCTGGTCCTCCTCCTGCTGTCCGTCCAGGAAAGCAGCGACGGGCATTCCGCCCACATCCTTACCCTGTATACCAGCAAGTCGCCCATCATGGCCCTAACACAGACCACAGACACGAGGGGATTCGTGCTTACTGAGCCAATCATCAGGATGAACACGATGCCGTCCTGCTCCCCAATGATGATGAGCCGGCGGGACGCCTCGCCCGGCAGCGGCACCTACTCCTGGAAAGCTTTAGTGGTGGCATACTAGATCTTGTGCACTTGGATCAAGTGGACCGCTTCGAGGTGGGCGACGAGCACTGGCGGCGGGGCGGGGAAGTTGCAGCCTGTCTCCGTGCAAGTGCAGGGAGCATACTGACACATGATTTCGTGCTCGTGGAGTTCGTAGTAGGGCAGCAAACTACTGTAGCCTTTGTGGGCGCACTCGACCCTAGCCACTGATAGGACGGCGTCCATGGCGGGCTCGTGGGTGAATCTGCCGCTAGGGTGCTCGCACTTCTGGCAGGAGGTGATCTTGCGGATGCAGCGGTGGTAGACTAGATGAATATGCACGCATTATAGAAACGGAAGTTCGAAAAATAAAATAGTTGCACGGACGAACCAACAAAATAAAAATTAATGGATGGTGAGGGAGAAATGGAGAGACCTTGTAGACCCACCGGGGCTTGAGGGGCTAGGAGCAGGAGGAATAGCTGAGAACGGTGGCATCCATCTTCAGAGTGACCGTCCCAAGCATTGCGATTTGGGTGGGGGGAAATGAGAACTCTCTGATCCAGCCTCGAGCCGTGCCCTTCTTTTTTATACCACAACTGATAATCAATTAAGCTCTACATGATTGCGCCTTTCCTTTCTGTACTAGGGTCCTTTTTGTATATTTTGAGGCCTTATTGTTTACAAATTCCTGGTTTAGTTGGACAAGATTAGCGGCCTCTTTGTATTTGTGCACCAACCTTTTATTAGTAAGTTGGCACGTGAGACCCACATAATAATAAAGTATGACATATCATCACTATATAAAATTATGCTCTGTAATAGGTAAAGCTCAGAAAAATATGAAAGAGCCACATCTATAAAAAGTAATGGTGTATATTTGTTTTCACCTAGTACACATTGAAGATACTGTAGTAACATGTGAAAATTTTACTAGCCTAAGTTATTTAGCACTATGAAGAGTAGCCTAATATGGAAGAGAAAGAAAACATCCAGCCAGAGCTCATTTTTGGGCAGAAGCATGAGGCAAACATAAGGAAAGTTGGCCTGGACCACCACGGGCCCCAACCTTCTCTGCACTGCTGCACCTGCATGGTTGTACTCCATTGCACGGAAGCTTACATGGGAAGGAAGAGGTGACTGTTGTGATGCTTCCCACCTGAACAAGTGCCAGGCATAGATGCAAGAGTGGACATAGCAGCCAATGCCGCATTAAGGAGGAGAGAGGGAGGATTATTCTCCGTCATCCAGGAGTCTTTTCTATCACGAAAGGTAGCGACTAGATATAATTTTGGGTGGAGGAGAATTTAAAAAAAACAAGGAAAAATATTTGCGATGGAAGGAGCCCTTGCTCGCCTTACCAGCAGTACGGCTAATTTTTTAAAATAATACGATTTGTTTAACAAATTTCACGAATAATACACGAATAGTATGGCTAATTTAAAATATGTTGCGCTAGATTCACAATTCCTCAAATTCATGTATTATTCGTGAAATTTGTAAAATAAATCATATTATTTAAAAAAATATAGAAGCAGTACAAGATCGACTAGCCACTAAAAGCTGAGTACTAATAATACAAACAAGATGCTTCTTGCTTCCTCGAATTCCTTGATGAATATAAGTTCGATGGTATTCATATAAACTTCCAATGAAGCGGGATATATTGAGTAATAAAGTAAAAAATAGGACCGGAGAAGATTTTCTCACTTAGCACCTCATGTTGGTGCCATTTTATCACAAAACCACAACCTTAGTGATTTTTTTCACAAAACCCCAATTTTATCACAAAACCACAACCTTAGGGAAATCAACGTCTTGGATTGCTCCAAATGTGCATTGGCGAGAAGTTGTGTGGGTCGATTCAAATTCAAAAAGTGGTGTACTATATAGTGGTATAGATATAGATATAGATATAGAAAATCTCGGACCGGAGGGAGTAGGAAAGAGCTCACTTTATCAATTTGTTTTCACCCATCAACTCAATCATCTACGTAGGGCCAACAGATGGAGGAGGTCACAGTCGCCTTGGATGCAGCACAAAATTATGACTGGGCAGCCCAGAGGGCGGGAAGCAGAGTCAGCGTTCCATCCAATCACTTACCCTAGTCATCGTCATCAATATTTGCCACACGCATCAGCTTCATCAGCAACATTGATTGTCCCCTCGCTTTGGTAATCTGCCATATTAATATCGGACCATCTCCTTCCTATTTATCCTCTTCCCTTCCCCGCACCAGTCCATCTCTAATCCCCCGCTTCCAGCAACCATCTCCGTCCTCATCTGTCATCCATGGCCACCTTCCGACTGCCGCCCGCCGCAACGGAGCACAAAGACCCCGACATCACCACACATGAGGACAATTCCCTACGCATTTGGGCCTTCTCCCTGCGGAGAACAAAGTGGCAGCTGGCATGCGCCTTCCTCGACGCAGGGTACGGTCACCGCAAGTACCGTATGTATCACCTCCACGATAATCCAGACGGGACGTTGAAGGTCAAGTTCGTCAAATACAGGGATGCCCGTCTCGTCTTAAGGCTAGGCCTTCCACTGCGGCTGCGAGATGGTGGTGTTCACCGGCGCCAACATTTTCACCAACTACTGGGACCAGTTCCCCAACAATGGCAACTTTATCCACGGTGTCCTCCCGGAGCTGCCGATGGCTCTGGAGGTACCGCTGCCATATCTGGAGTTGCCGTTGAGGGCTCAGGAGGTATCGCCGCCTTATCCGGAGGTGCCGCCATGTTATCCGAAGGTGCCGGTGAGTCAGGAGCCGGCTGTGTCGCTGGAGCTAGCGTTGATGCCGATGTCACGAGTTGCTGCTGGCAGCGCGGACTAGGTGCTAGGAGGCGTCGGACCTACACAAGTTCAACAGCGAGTCCTTTATATGTAAACTCATGTTGTTATGTTAGGGGCTGTTTGGTTTAGAGGATGTCATTGAGGGATGAGGATATCCTCAACCAGCTGGATAGGGGTAGCCTTTTTTTGTTTGGTAAAGTGAGATAAAAAGTGGTTAGGGATATCCAGTCAAAATCTATTGGCCCAACTGTTTTTTTTCATTTTCCTCTTTCACCTTGTCTTCTTCATCCACCTCACCACTTCCCTAGCAGTGGCCATGACCGCCGACAGCTCGCCACCCTTTTGCCCTTGTCGACCCCGTGTCAACCTGCCTGCCTGCGCCACCTCTGCTTGCCCACTCCGCCCGACAGCCTACGCCTGCATGCGTATTCGAATACTCGCTCTGCCCGACGGCCTATGCTATGGCCGCCCTCGTGTCGATCCCATAGGCAAGAAAATCTGGTTATTTTCTCTCGAGAGGAAGGGTGAACGAACAAGAAAGCGCGTCGGAGGAGCTATCCAAAAGTGGTTGATCTCATCCAGCTCTTTTTGTGGGATATGATCAACCACCATTTTGAGCCAAAAGTGGTTATCCATATCCCCTCCATCCTCTAAACCAAACACTAGATAACCAAAAAAGTGAATATCCCGTGTTATCCACTAGATAGCCACTGAACCAAAGAGCCCCTTAATGGTTGAATAAAGTTTCTTTTGGGATGTCCTTTCTTTTGGTACTATCGTCAAAAAAAAGTTTCTTTTGTTACTACTCACTGTACTACCTCTGTTCGGGATTATAGGTCCCGAGAGCTTTTTTATATTGTTTGAGATTATAAGGGTTATCTCATTTATTAGTCTCTCTCGTCCAATGCATGTTCTCATTTTTCTCTCACTTCTCTCATGCATGTAAAACTATTGGTGCATGCATAGATTAATGAGAGAGAATTATGGAGTGTCTTGGTATTAGCAACTTGGCCCTTAGGACAAATAATCCCAAACAGAGGTAGTACCATATAGTACTAGTAGTAATACGAATGACGATCTATTGAATATCCTCCCCCCACCGATGTTTGTGAAGGAAGTGAAAATTTTGAAACTCAGAAAGTTTGAATTGCTACTCTATTGTACTCCCTCAAATTACTTGACTCGAATTTGTCTAGATTCGGATGTATATAAACATGTTCTATTGCTAGATGCAATCGAATCTGATAAATGCAAGTCAATTAATTTGGGCCGGAGGGAGTAGTAGTCGGGTTCGGCTAGCTGATCGAGACATACATTTCATGCAACTTCCTCTTTGCTTGTTTTACAAATATGACCAAATCTGTCGCCATTCAAATTCTTGGATATGGAATCATAAAGTATGATGTAGAGTTATGGCCTTGACCTTGTGGTCATTCGGCTTGAAATCCAAGAAAGTTCATACTCGTCGATAGCTAAGCTTAAATTCGTTTAAATGTCACCACTTACTTTTAGGTTAGCATTTTACACGATCTGTGGGAGCATATTTTACATCAAAGACCTAAAAAGGGGAAATTTACATGGAGGTCCATACATTTAGACCAATGGACCATAAAAGGAAAACTTTCTGGTTCGGCTCCTTCTCGAGAGATCAGCTGATCTGAGCCAAACTCTTCATACTACTTCCTCTTCCATTTTTTTCATAATATGGCCAAATCTGTTGCCATGCAAATTCTCTCATATGGGGCCATCAGCATAAAGTATGATGTTGATATGGCCTTGACCTTGGTTGTTCGGCTTGAAATCCAAGAATGTTCATACTCGTTGACAGGTAAGCTTAAATTCGTTTAAATTTCACCACTTACACTGTTTGGTTAGAATTTTACATGGATGGTGGGAAAAGGGAAAATTACATCGAGGTCCATACATTTAGCATAAAGGACCCTAAAACTAAACAAGGAATTGAAAACAGTCAGGTACGGCTCCTCGAGAGAGCAGCTGATCGAAAAAATCTTCTTACTTGCTTTTCAGAAAATAAATTCCCGTCACTTGGAAAAATGAAATTCATTATTTTTTGTTTTTAATATCTTCGATTGTTTTCAAAAGATGGCCAATTTTGTCGGCATGCAAATTCTTGGATATGGGATCATAAGCATAAAGTACATTCTACATAAAGGACCTAAAAAGGAAAAATTACATCGAGGTCCATACATTTAGCACAAAGGACCCTAAAATTGAGCAAAGAAAACAGTCAGGTTCATCTCCTTCCCGAGAGAGCAGCTGGTCGAGCCATACTCTTCATACTACTTCCTCTTTGATTGTTTTCAAAATATGGCCAAATCTGTCACCATGCAATTTCTTAGATACTCGGTCATCAGAATAAAGTATGATGTAGAGATATGGCCTTGACCTCATGGTCATTCGGCTTGAAAATCCAAGATTTTTCATACTTGTTGACAACTATGCTTAAATTCGTTGAAATTTCATCACTTACTTTTAGGTTAGCATTTTACACGGTCGGTGGGAGTACATTCTACATCAAGGACCTAAAAAAGGGGAAATTACATCGAGGTACATACATTTCACACAAAGGACCCTAAAATTGAGCAAAGGAAACAATCGGGTTTGGCTCCTCCTCGAGAGAGTAGTTGATCGAGCCATACTCTTCATACTACGTTCTCTTTGATTGTTTTCACAATATGGACAAATCTATCGCCATGCAATTTCTTGGATACTCGATCATCAGAATAAAGTATGATGTAGAGATATAGCCTCAACCTTGTGGTCATTCGGCTTGAAATCAAAAAATGTTCATACACGTTGACAACTATAAGCTGAAATTCGTTTAAATTTCACCACTTACTTTTAGGTTAGAATTTTACACGGTCGATGGGAGTACATTTTACAACCTAAAAAGGGGGAAAATTACATCGAGCTCCATACATTTAGCACAAAGGACCCTAATATTAAGCAAGCAAAACAGTAGGGTTTGGCTCCTTCTCGAGAGAGTAGCTGATCGAGCCACACTCTTCATACTACTTCATCTTCGATTGTTTTCAAAATATGGTCAAATTTGTTGATATGCAAATTATTGAATATGGGATCATCAGCATAAAGTATGATGTAGATATGGCTTTGACCTTGGTCGTTCATCTTGAAATACAAGAATGGTTCGTACTCATTGACAACTAAGCTTAAATTCGTTTAAATTTCACCACTTACTTTTAGGTTAGAACTTTACACGATCGATCGGAGTACATTTTACATCAGGGACCTCAAAAAAGCAAAAATTACGTCGAGGTCCATACATTTAGCATGAAGGACCCTAAAAGGAAAATTTTCTGGTTCGGCTCCTTCTCGAGAGATCAGCTGATCTGAGATAAACTGTTGATACTACTTCCTCTTCAATTGTTTTCAAAACATGGCCAGATCTGTTGCCATGCAAATTCTCTAACATGGGATCATCAGCATATAAAGTATGATGTTGATATGGCTTTGACGACCTTGGTCATTCGAATTGAAATCCAAGAATGTTCATACTTGTTGACAAGTAAGCTTAAAATCGTCTAAATTTCACCACTTACACGTTAGACCTAAAAAGGGGGAAAATTACATCAAGGTCCACACATTTATCACAAAGGACCCTAAAATTAAGCAAGGAAAATAGTCGGGTTCGACTCCTTCTCACGAGTGTAGATGATCAAGCCATACTCTTCATACTACTTCATCTTTGATTGTTTTCAAAATATGGCTAAATTTGTCGGCATGCAAATTCTTGGATATAGGATCATGAGCATAAAGTATGATGTATATATGGCCTTGACCATGGTGGTTCGTCTTGAAATTGAAGAATGGTTCATACTCGTTAACAACTAAGCTTAAATTCTTTTAGATTTCACCACTTACTTTTAGGTTAGAACTTTACACGGTCGATCGGGGTACATTTTAGATCAGGAACCTCAAAAAAGCAAAAATTACATCGAGGTCCATACATTTAGTATAAAGGACCCTAAAAGGAAAATTTTCTGGTTCGAATCCTTCTTGAGAGATCATCTGATTTGGCCCAAACTATTAATACTACTTCCTCTTCGATTGTTTCCAAAACATGGCAAAATCTATTGCCATGCACATTCTCTAACATGGGATCATGAGCATAAAGTATGATGTTGATATGGCCTTGATGACCATGGTTGTTCGGCTTGAAATCCAAGAATGTTCATACTCATTGACAAGTAAGCTTAAAATAATCCTATAAATTTCACCACTTACACTTTTAGACCTAAAAAGGGGGTAAATTACATCGAGGTCCATACATTAGCACAAAGGAACCTAAAATCAAGCAAGGAAAACAGTCGGGTTCGGCTCCTTCTCACGAGAGTAGCTGATCGAGCCATACTCTTCATACTACTTCCTCTTTGATTTTTTTCAAAATATGGCCAAATATGTCACCATGTAAAATCTTTGATATGGGTTCATCAGCATAAAGTATGATGTAGAGATATGGCCTTGACCTTGTGGTCATTTGGCTTGGAATCTAAGAAAGTTCATACTCGTTAACAACTAAGCTTATATTCATTAAAATTTTCCCACTTACTTTTAGGTTAGCATTTTACACGGTCGGTGGGAGCATATTTTACATCAAGGACCTAAAAAGGGTGAAATTACATCGATGTCCATACATTTATCACAAAGGACCCTAAAAGGAAAACCTTTTGTTGCATTGGTTCGGCTCCTTCTCGAGAGATTAGCTGATCTGAGCCAAAATCTTCATACTACTTCCTCTTTGATCGTTTTCAAAATATTATGGACAAATCTGTTGCCATGCAAATTCTCTGATATGGGGTCATCAGCATAAAGTATGATGTTGATATGGCATTGACCTTGGTCGTTCATATTGAAATCCAAGAATTTTTCCTACTCGTCGACATATATGCTTAAATTCGTTTCAATTTCACCACTTACTTTTAGGTTAGAACTTTACACGTGTGGTGGGAGTACATTTTAAATCAAGTACCTAAAAAGGGAAAATTACATTGAGGTCCATACATTTAGCACAAATGACCCTAAAATTGAGCAAAGAAAATAGTCGAGTTTGGCTCCTTCTCAAGAGGGCAGCTGATCGAGCCATATGTTTCATACTACCTCCTCTTCGACTGTTTTACAAATGTGGCCAAATTTGTTGCCATGCAAATTCTTGCATATGGGATCATCCGCATAAAGCATGATGTAGAGATATGGCCTTGACCATGTGGTCGTTCGGCTTGAAATCCAAGAAAGTTCCTACTCGTTGACAGCTAAACTTAAATTCGTTTAAATTTCACCACTTACTTTTAGGTTAGAATTTTACACGGTCGATGGGAGCATATTTTACATCAAAGACCTAAAAAGGGGAATTTACATGGACGTCCATACATTTATCCCAAAGGACCATAAAAGGAAACCTTTTTGGTTCGGCTCCTTCTCGAGACATCAGCTGATCTGAGCCAAACTCTTCATACTACTTCCTCTTCGAGTGTTTTCAAAATATGGCCCAATCTGTTGGCATGCGAAGTCTCTCGTATGGGGCCATCAACATAAAGTATGATGTTGATATGGCCTTGACCTTGGTCGTTCGGCTTGAAATCCAAGAATTTTCATACCCGTTGAGAAGTAAGCTTAAATTCGTTTAAATTTCACCACTTACACTTTTTGGTTAGAATTTTACATAGATGGTGGGGGTACATTTACACCAAGGACCTAAAAAGGTAAAATTATAGTGAGGTCCATGCATTTAGCATAAAGGACTTAGCAAAGAAAACAGTCGGGTTCGGGTCCTTGAGAGAGTAGATGATCGGGCCCTACTCTTCATACTACTTCCTCTTCGATTTACAAGAAAGAATTATTGTGGAGGGAACTGGGAGCAGAGTAGTACTATTCTGAAGGGAACTGGAGCATAGGAACATGTGTCCGTTTTCATTTTATTCAATCTCGCCTATACGCTTTATTTCCACTTCCACGTGAAGTGCCGATGTTCTTCTCCTCCACAATGCCGCTTTCTGATCCTGTTCACCACATAGTCTGAGAGTATTTGTTCTTCTCCCTGTCCCGCCTGCCGCCATCGATCTTTCCTCTTTTCTAGAAAACCAAATCAAGCCACTGTCCCAACTTCCATCAGCTCCCTTGCGATGGAAGGACCGAGCAAGGACAGTGATGATTCTGAGCTATTCCAGCATGTTTTTACCGAAGGCCCGCTTGAAGAACTCATAACCAGATGCGACGTCATCATCGTCACGAGCTTCACCGGTTCGTCCAAACATCTTCTTGACTGGGCAAAATATAGTGCAACTTTACATTCTTCTCAGCCGTTTGGCCTCCCCTATGTTCTTCATTCTCACTCGACTAAGAAACCATGGGAATGCAATGAGTACTTCGAGGGCAAGGGCAAGACAAGCAAGCTGATGCCGCTGGACAGGTTCTCCTCCGACGTTGTGTTCCCGAATTGTATGGGTAAGTAGTGGGTAGGTGCCAACGGAGATTGGATCGCCACTGTTGGGTCCGAGTGCAAGTGGGAGCTTGTCAATGTGTACACTCATCAATGCGTTCCTCTCCCACTAGTCAATGAGTTTGTACCCACCAACGATCCATTTACATTCATGCATAATGATCGCCCTATTCTCCTCCGGAAGATTGCTATTTGCCGAGCTCCAATAGCTGCGACTGATTATTTAGATTTCTCTCTTGTCGCTATCTTCGACTACTCAATTGCTGCCCTTGATGGCGATGAGTATGCATGGACAGTTCTTGAGAACCAGTTCTACTGCTATTTCAGATACAATGATGCACTTCTCCACAAGGGTCTGGTGTTTGCAGCCACTGAGAGTGGCAGTGTTTATGTCTGGAATCATCTGTATTGTGGTAAGTTTGATCCATTCATATTCTAAACACTAGCTTCAGTTTTAATGGATGTAAACTAGTGTTGGCTGATTTGGCCGTGATTTATTTTTGTAGGTCCTATTCTGCTCCCGTCACCACCTTTCGCGCATCTCGAGGAGGGCAACCTTGATGCCATAGATGATGACAAGCACGGACATGGTTTATGGTTCTTAGCAATATCTGCAGATGAATCTCGCCTTCTTCTTATCCATACCGTGGGCATTACTGATGAGGAGTTTTAGGGCGGTACTTATTATGGTCATGGCAATCCCGTTGCTGATTGAGACGTTGCAAACGTATCTATAATTTTTGATGTTCCACGCTTGTTTTATATCTACTTTCTTATGTTTTGTCCACACTTTGGAGTATTTTTACACATTTTCTGGAACTAACCTATTAACAAGATGCCACAGTGCCAGTTGCCTGTTTTCCGCTATTTTTGGTTCTAGAAAAGCCAGAAAATGAATATACTCGGAATTGGACGGGACAAAATCCAAAGTCAATATTTCACCGAGGGGAACATGGAGCTAGAAGATGAGACGGAAAAGGGCCTCGAGGGGGCCACACCCCCTGGCCATGCGGCCAGGCCTGGCCCACGCCAGGGGGGTGCAGCCACCTCGGGCACCCCCTCGGCCCCCCCTTCACCTATATATTGCCTCCGATATAGAAACCCTAAGTACCCAATCAAATTCCATGAAAGAGTCTGCAACCGCCGTCATCTCCATCCCTAGATCGGGAGGGATCTGAATCTCTTCCTGACACCCTACCAGAGGGGAGAGTTCACCCTAGAGGCCTTCTTCATCACCATCACTGCCTCCGGTGTGATGCGTGAGTAATTCATCCTTGGACTACGGCTCCATGTAGTAGCTAGATGGTTGGTTCTTCTCCTTTGTGCTATCATGTTTAGATCTTGTGAGCTCCGTTCATGATCAAGATCGTCTATTTGTAATCCTACATGTTACGTTTGCGGGGATCCGATGGGTATTGAGATGCTATTTCAGATTGATTATTGATTCCATCATGTCTTTGTTATTTGTTATCTTGCATGATTTCCGTTGTTAGTAGCTATCTTGGCCAAGTAGATGCTAGCAACTCCAAGAGGGAGTATTTATGCTCGATAGTGGGTTCATGCCTCTAGGAATCTGGGGAAGTGACAGAAATCTCTAAGGTACTAGATGTGTTGTTGCTACTAGGGAGGAAACATCAATCCTTTGTTCATAGAACAAGCGTATTGTTTACTTTAAACACTTTGCTTGATGCAATTATCTGTTGCTTGCAACTTAATAATGGAGGGGATTCAGATGATAACCTGAAGGTGGATTATTAGTCATAGATGCAGTTGGATTACGGTCTATGTATAATGTTGTAATGCCCAATCAAATCTCAAAGGAGTCAAGATATTTAGTATATGCATGTATGCTTTCTCGATGTTTGTCAATTGCCCCGCTGTAATTTGTTCACCCAACATGTCATCTATCTTAAGGAGAATCACCTCTAGTGAACTATGAACCCCGGTCCTTTCTTTTACCATCAATCTACAAAGCTATTTACTGTTTTCTGTTCACTTTCTGCAAGCTATTACTATCTTCAACACAATACGTTTAATCCTTTGTTTTCAGCCAAACCGGTGAGATTGACAACCTCACTGTAAGTTGGGGCAAAGTTCTTCGGTTGTGTTGTGCAGGATTCCAAGTTGGAAACAACACCTTGGAGGTGTTTCCTTGCTCCTACTGGTTCGATAACCTTGGTTTCATAACTGAGGGAAAACTTGCTGCTGTGCTCATCATACCTTCCTCTTGGGGTTCCCCAATGAGCTCGATATATCTCGGGCCATCAAGCTCTTTTTCTTGCACCGTTGCCGGGGAATCAAGGACATCTTCACAAGGGGAGTCCCTCATAACCAATCTCTTTACTTTGTTTTATTTGTTTTGCTTAGTTTATTTCTGCTTAGTTTGCTTTATTTATTAAAACACAAAAAATTACTACTCTTGAAAACACTAAGTTGTGTGACTTCACTAGCACCGACAACAATGATTTCATGTGCACACATACTGCTCCACCTGTTCCTGAAGCTACTTTCTTTGAAATTAAACCTTCTTTGCTTAATCTTGTTATGCGAGAACAATTTTCTGGAATTGGTACTGAAGATGCTGCTGCTCATCTTAATAACTTTGTTGAACTTTGTGAGATGCAAAAACATAGGGATATGATGGGGGTATTATCAAGCTTAAATTTTTTCCTTTCTCTTTGAGAGGAAAAGCTAAAGAATGGTTGCAATCCCTAACTAGTAATAGTATTGATTCTTAGACTAAATGCAAAGATGCTTTCATTGACAAATACTATCCTCCTGCTAAGATTATATCTATGAGAAGTGAAATAATGAAATTTAAACAATCTGATAATGAGCATGTTGCGCAAGATTGCGAAAGAATGAAATCTTTGGTAAAGAATTGTCCCACTAATGGACTGACTGCTTGGATGATTATCCAAACCTTTTATGCAGGTTGAATTATTCTTCAAGAAATCTTCTAGATTCTGCTGCTAGAGGTACCTTTATGACCATTACTTTGGGTGCTGCAACAAAGCTTCTAGATAATATGATGGTTAACTATTCTGAATGGCATATTGAGAGAGCTCCACAAGGTAAGAAGGTAAATTTTGTTGAGGAAACCTCCTCCTTGAGTGATAAAATTGATGTTATTATGTCTATGCTTGTTAATGGGAAAGCTCATATTGATCCAAATCATGTTCCCTTAGCCTCTTTGGTTGCTCAAGAAGAGCAAGTTGATGTGAACTTTATTAGAAATAATAATTTTAGCAACAATGCCTACAGGAATAATTTTGGTAATAATAACTATAGGCCATATCCCCCAATAATCATAATGCTTATGGAAATTCCTACAACCATAATAGGAGTGCACCCTCTGAACTTGAAGTTATGCTTAAATATTTTATTAGTAAACAAACTGCTTTCAATAAAACTATTGAGGAAAAACTCTCTAATGCTGAAAGAAATATAGCATCTTTGTCGGAAGCACAATCTTCTTTGAATAAAATGGTTGCCAAACCTAAAACTATTGAAAATCCCTTTGCTGTTACTAATTTGATGGCCCAAAATATATCGAGCTCGTTGGGGAACCCCAAGAGGAAGGTATGATGAGCATAGCAGCAAGTTTTCCCTTAGTACGAAACCAAGGTTATCAATCCAGTAGGAGCAAGGAAACACCCCAAAGGTGTAGCTAGCTGAACGTTGGCAGGGCGCACTACCGGTGCCAGCAGCAACGTGGAGACTTGCACAACACAACCACATAACTCTGTCCCCAACTTGCGATGAGGTTGTCAATCTCACCGGTTTTGTTGAAAACAAAGGATTAAATGTATCGAATGGAAGGAAGTAATAGTTTGCAGAAAGTAAACACAAAGCAGTAAACAGTTTATAGATTGTATGTAAAAGAAAGGACTGGGATCCATATTTCACTAGAGGTGGCTCTCCTTAAGATAGATAACATGCTGGGTGAACAAATTATAGCGGGGCAATTGACAAACATCGAGAAAGCAATACATGCATATACTAATCATCTTGACTCCTTTGGAACTTGATTGGGCATTACAATATTATACATAGACCGCCATCCAACTTCATCTATGACTAATAATCCACCTTCAGGTTATCATCCGAACCCCCTCCAGTATTAAGTTGAAACAACAGATTATTGCTTTACGAATTGCGTGTAATGTAAATAATACGATTGTTCTATGAACAAAGGATTGTTGTTTTCTCCCTAGTAGCAACATCACATCTAGTACCTTAGAGATTTCTGTCACTTCCCCAGATTACCAGAGGCATGAACCCACTATCGAGCATAAATACTAACTCTTGGAGTTGCTAGCATCTACTTGGCCAAGATAGCTACTAACAACAGAAAGCATGCAAGATCACAAATAACAAAGACATGATAGAATCAATAATCAATCTGAAATAGCATCTCAATATCCATCGGAACCCTGCAAACAAAACATGCAGAATTACAAATAGATGATCTTGATCATGAATGGAGCTCACAAGATCTAAACATGAAAGCACAAAGGAGGAGAACCAGCCATCTAGCTACTACATGGATCCGTAGTCCAAAGATGAACTACTCACGCATCACACCGGAGGCTTGCATGGTGATTAAGAAGGCCTCCAGGGTGAATTCCCCTCTCCTGCAGGGTGCCGGGAAGAGCTTCAGATCCCTCCCGATCTAGGAACCTATGGAGGAATACCTCCAAGACCCCGTAAAGGAGAAGGAGATCAAGAGTGAAGGTTAAGAGGAGGCAAAGCACACCGGCACTACCATTGCAAGCATTGGAGTGGTGGTGAACCCTGCCAGGATCAGAAGGACTGCACGGATGTCAATTGGAGGGAAGCCTCCGCGTCACTGCTTGGCAGCACGGACACCTCCTCCACACACCAAGAATCCCTTCCATACCTTTATCCATAACCATGCAGGAAAAGAAGACTCCAAGTGGGAAGAACGGAAAAATAATCACAAGAGCTGGGATCCACAAACTGAAATGATTATGGGCTGTATTGAGCACAACTCGGAGTTGATTCGTACTCTCACCTTTGATATTGAGGACTTTGGGAAATTGATCAAAGAGCTCATCAAGAGGATACCACCACCACGGAAGGAGTAATTCGTCATTAGGTTTGGCATCCCCTTGGTTTGTTCCAAGCTTGGGGGAGTTGATACGTCCATTTTGCATCACTATTCTATGTCTTAATTCACTATTATTCATTGATATATTTCGTATTGAGAGGTGATACTTATGTTATTTCATCTATTTTTGCATGGTTGATGACTTTTGGAGCATGGACCGTTGCAGTCAGGATTCAGATGGAAAAGGTGTTGTTTGGAGGCAAAATTCGCGAAGATCAGAAAATCCAGGAAAATATACGGAAAATCCTATTTTTCCAGAAGACTCAGGATGCCAGAAGATGGAGTGGAGGTGGGCTACAGGGGGCCCACACCACCCCATGGCGCGGGCAGGCCTAGGCCGCGCCTAGAGGTGGTGTGGCCACCCTGGCCCACTCCAGCCTCTCTCCTCTAGCGTATATCATCCCCACGAAACCCTAAGACTTGGGGAGCGACCACAGAAAGATTCCGCCGCCTCTGCGGGGCGGAAAACACCGAGAGAGAAAGATCTCTCCGGCAGACAGATTTCTGCCGAGGAAATTCCTTCCCGGAGAGGGGAGATCGTCGCCATCAACACCACCATCAAGCTGGACCTCATCGGGATAATCATCATCATCACCACCACCATCATCACCATCAGCACCCTCATCACCATCTCCATATTGCTGTAACAATTGAGTTGAATCTTGCATAGTTCATAGGGGAAACTTTCCCGGTGTTGATTACTCTTTGTAGTTGATCTATTGAGTGAACCATTGAATTATTTTTTATGTTCAGATTGTTATACATCATTATTCCATCTCTGATCATGATCCATATGATGTGTTGTGAGTAGTTCGTTTTGTTCTTGAGGACATGGGAGAAGTCTTGTTGTTAGTAGTGGAGTTGCGTTGAGAAAGATTCAATAGATTGTTATTTAAGTTGTGGTGTACTTCTTCTAGTGGTGTCATGTGAATGTCGACTACATGACACTTCACCTATATGGGCCTAGGGGAATGCATTGTGTATTTGGCTACTAATCATAGGGGTTGCCGGAGTGACAGAAACCTGAACCCCCGTTAGGAAACCATTGCACAAGGGATGTAAGGGTCTTAGATTTTAAAGCTGTGGTTAGGTTTCTACATTAATTACTTTCTTGTACTTACGGATTTTTGCATGGGGTATAATCACAAGTATGTATTAGTCTTGGATGGGGTGGTACATTAGCACAGGTTCACCCACACAACACTTAGCAAGCAAAAGAAGATTAATCGCCTATATGAAGCGAAAGCACTTGACAGTCTTCCCATGTGTCCTCGAGAACGTTTGGTCATCTTAAGAAATACAACCGGCTTGTCCTTTGTTGCATAAAGGATTGGGCCACTTGCTGCATTTATTTCCACTGTCTTTTGTTTACTCGTACTTTGTTTATTTGCTTTATCGAAAACCCCTAAAAATCCATTTGCTAAGTATTTGTAGAGAATTCCTGATCCATACCACTAGCCAGCACCTTCTGCTCCTCGTTGGGTTCGACACTCTTACTTATCGAAAATAATGTGATACACCCCCTATACTTGTGGGTCATCATGGGGGTGCAATGGGGGCATACCAGGGCTCCAGCTAGCGTGGCGATGGGGGCGATCGAACATGTTGTCGACGACGGACTCAGGGGTGGTCGCGGTGGCTCCTGGGGTGGACGAAATCGACGACGCCTCTCCTCCTCTGCTGCGGTAAGCTCCGGCTAAATTCCGGTGAAAGGCGGCCTGCCTTGCTCCGGGGATGGGGTGGAAGGATCAGTGGAGAGAGGGGAGTGAGATGGTGCGAGTAGTTTGTGCTGGGGTGGCCTCCTTTTATAGGGCAACGAAGCAACCGAACGAGATGGGCTGGCGACTCCAGCGAGGGCTGTACAGCGTGCTAGCGTCGTGGTTGGAGGTAGGGGACGATGGCCTGGCTCCTGGCAGTGCTCTACAGCTTAAATGCGCGGCTAGGGGCGGTGGCGTTTGGTCGGCGGAAGCTGGTGCTCTGCGTGGCAGAGGCGGCGTTCGACACGGCACACGGGGGCTGTGGGTCAAGCTGTGGTGAACAGGCATGTCCGAGCGGTTCCCTGGGTCGTGGCGACGCGGTGAGCATGGGCTGCGGTCGAGGCGCGGCGTGTGCACGCTTGCCGGGTGCGGCACTCTGGCGCGTCCTTGGCATGGCGCAGATGTTCTGGGCGCGGCGCTCTGCGAGTGGTCCACGGCTCGGCTCTGCTCGGGGAGGGCACAGAGGGCGGTGTTGTGGTCTGGTCTAGCTCCTAGACATGGTGAGAGAGAGTGATGGTCGGCTGCGAGCTATCCATGCTCGGCCGGTGAGCATGGTGCTATGGTGGCGCGACACTGCTCCAAATGGCTATGGGTAGCTTCTTGATGGCTGGGTTGGTTCTAGGGGAGACAAGGGAATCTACTAGGGTTCACATGGTTTGACAAAAATCGATCAAAAACAATATAAGTTAGGCCAGTTTGATTCTGTATGCAAGGTGTTCGACACAATGGCCGCAAGAGAAAAACATTTGAATTTTGGGCTGAAAATTGCTGGAGTGGTTGATCACATGCTTGAGCTTCTACGTGTGCTTGGGTTTTGAAAATGGAAGTCATTTGAGTGGTTTTTGAATAAGTGTGATCTTGATACCTACACTAGATTCAATTTTCGAATGCCATTTAAAATTAGTGTTTGAAAGCTTTTGGAGGATCACAAAGTGGGCCTTGGTACATCACTACATTTACTATCAAGGGGTGCAAAGATCCACATTTGTTTCTGTTAAGAAATGAGTCCTAGGAATAGCCGAAGTAGGCATGGTAGTTAAAATGGCACAAATGACCATTTGGTTATTTTATATTTTGATTTGTTTTTCTTTGGATTTGTTTGGGAATGATATAGATGATGTTGATTTCACCTAAGAATCATTTTACAAGCAATGGATCACTTAATCAAGGCAATTCAAAACAACTCCTATTTAAATGCACACACATAAGAATGCTTTAATAATTTTAATTGGAAAAGTTTTTGTTAACTCTAAATTTTGATGATTTGGGTCTTAATAACGTTGGATTAAAGTTTTCGGATGTTACAAACCTTACCCCCTTAAACAAAATCTCGTCCCGAGATTTACGAAAAAAACTAGGAACTAAAGAGATCTGGGAACTCTGTCCTAATGTAATCTTCTCGCTCCTAGGTGGCTTCTTCTTCAGTATGGTTGCTCCATTGAATCTTGAGAAATTTGATACTCCTGGTTATGGTGGTTCTGTAAGCTTCCTCTAAGATACGGATGGGCACTTCACGATATGTCAGGTCATTGTTGATCTCAACAGCTCGGTGATCGATGTTCTTGAAAACTTTAGTCTTCTCTGGCACTTCTAGGCATTTGCGAAGTAACGAGATATGGAACACATTGTGGATGGCTAACATCTCTTCTGGCAGTTCTAGTTGATACGATACTTCTCCTCTACGGTTCAGAATCTTGAAGGGTCCGATATATCTGGGGGCTAACTTTCCTTTCAGACTAAAGCGTTGGGATCCTTTCAATGGCAAAACCTTGAGATATACGAAATCCCCGACATTGAAAGTCAGGTCTCTCCTTCTCTTGTCAACATAACTCTTCTGCCTGGACTAGGCGGTCTTGAGGTGCTCACAGACTTTGTGCACCTTCTCTTTGGCTTCTCGGAGAATGTCGGGTCCGGAAATCTGACTCTCTCCTACTTGAGACCAATTCAAAGGGGTACGGCACTTCCTTCCGTATAGGAACTCAAAGGGTGCCATCTGCAAACTAGCTTGATAGCTGTTGTTATATGAGAATTCTGCAAAAGGTAGGCAGTCTTCCCATTTTGATCCATACTCTAACACACAAGCTCTCAACATATCTTCTAGGATTTGGTTGACTCTTTCAGTCTGTCCATTAGTTTGCGGGTGATAAGCGATGCTGAAGTTCAACTTGGTGCCTAATCCTTCCTGGACTTTCTGCCAAAATCTCGAGGTAAACTGGGTTCCTCGATCTGATACTATGGTCTTGGGGGTTCCATGCAGACTAATAATCCTAGCAATATACCGCTCTGCTAGCTTCGAACTCTGGTAGGTTGTCTTGACAGGTATAAAGTGAGCTACCTTGGACAGTCTATCAACGATGACCCGGATTGAGTCATTTACCCTACTAGAAGTAGGCAAACCAGTGATAAAGTCCATTCCGACGGAATCCCATTTCCATTCCGGAATATGCAGTGGTTGCAACAGTCATGCGGGTCTCTAATGCTCTGCTTTGACTCTTTGACATATGTCACACTTGGTGATGTAGCTTCCGATTTCTCTCTTTCATCTTGTGCCACCAAAATTGCTCTTTCAAGTCCTGATACATCTTCGTTCTTCCGGGGTGGATACAATAAAGAGTATCATGAGCTTCCTGCATGATAACTTGCTTCAGCTCCGAATCTGCTGGCACACATATACAGCCTTTGTACCACAGAACTCCTTCTTCATCTTCGGTAAATCCAGGTACCTTTCCTGTACCAATACGACGTTTGATGCCGTCGATACTTTCATTTCCCTTCTGGGCTTCCTTGATTTGACTAATCAAAGTGGGTTGAAGTTCAATGCTAGCTAGGAATCCTTTGCTAACTATCTCAGTTCTAAACTGCTCCAACTCCTCATACAAACTTGGTTGCTTCTCCTTAATCATGGTGTTTAGCCTACACGGCAATCTTCTAAGAGCATCCACTACCACATTGGCTTTGCCGGGGTGATAGTGAATGTCAAGGTCATAATCCTTGATTAACTCTATCCATCTCCTTTGCCTCATATTCAGCTCCTTCTGAGTGAAAATATACTTCAAGCTCTTGTGATCTGACTAAATCTCACAATGATTACCCATAAGATAATGACGCAATGTCTTCAATGCCAAAATTACGGCTGCTAATTCAAGATCATGGGTTGGATAGTTCTGCTCATGCTGCTTCAATTTCCTAGACAGATAAGCAATGACTTTGCCTGCTTGCATCAATACACATCCGAGACCAATCTTGGATGCATCACAATACACATAAAACGGCTTCTTGATGTCTGGCATGATCAATATTGGGTGTGATATCAATCTCTTCTTCAGCTCTTAGAAACTGGCTTCCCATTTGTCGATCCATTCAAACTTCTTGTCCTTCTTCAGCAATTGGGTCATGGGTCTGGCGATGCTAGAGAATCCTTCTACGAACTTGCGGTAGTATCCCGCTAATCCGAGAAATGCACGGACTTGGGTTTGAGTGGTTGGGGCTTCTGATTCTTCGACATCTTTGATCTTTGCGGGGTCAACAGAGATTCCTCCGGCAGACACAATATGTCCTAGGAATCCTACTTCTTTCAGCCAAAACTCACACTTGCTGAACTTGGCATATAACCAATGCTCTCTCAAGGTTTCTAGGATGATTCTCAGATGTTTCTCATGTTGTTCTTCTCACTTGGAGTAGATAAGGATATCATCGATAAACACAACTACAAACTTATCTAGGAAATTCATAAAGATCTTATTCATGAGATTCATGAAATAAGCAGGGGCATTGGTTAATCCAAAAGACATAACCGTATACGCGTATAAACCATAACGAGTAGTAAAGGCGGTCTTCGGAATATCCGTTGCACGAATCTTAAGTTGGTGATAACCAGTCCTAAGATCAATCTTTGAGAATACCTGGGCTCTAGTCAACTAATCAAATAGATCCTCTATCTTTGGCAAATGGTATTTGTTCTTGATGGTGATGTCATTCAGCTTCCTGTAATATGTGCATAGACGGTTGCCTCCATCTTTCTTGTCGACGAATAACACTGGTGATCTCCATGGTGATGCGCTTGGTTGAATCAAGCCTGTTACTAAGATGGCATCCAACTGCTTCTTCAACTCCACTAATTCTGAGGGGTTCATGCTATAGGGTCTCTGGGCTATGGGTCAGGTTCCGGGGATTAGTTCGATAATGAACTCAATATCCCTATCCGGAGGCATACCTGGCAATTCATCTGGGAATACGTCAGGGTATTCATAGACTACTCGGACTTGGTCTATGGTGGGCAGGGCTAGACTCTTATTGCACTTGAATTGACGAGGTAAGGTTTCAGATATATGCTCTACTGTGACTCCAGAGCTACTGGTCATGGTGATGGCTTTCTTAGCACAGTCTATCAGTCCTTTATGCCTTGACATCTAGTCCATACCTAGTACTACTTCCAGTCCTTTCGTTCCGAGTACGATTAGGTTGGCATAAAAATCTATAACATGTATTCTGATAGGCACAGCTTTGCAAATTTTTCTAGCTTTTGTAGTTGAACCGGGGATTTGAACTATCATGACATGCTTCAAGTTGGTTGGTTGAATCTTACTAGTGCATGCAAATTCTTCGGTGACAAATGAATGCGATGCTCCCGAATCAAACAATACCCTTGCTAAAACTGAGTTGACAGAAAACATACCCACCACTACATCTGGCGCTTCTTGGGCTTCCTCAGCATTCATGTGGAAGAGACGGCCGTTGCGGTTGTGAGGGTTCCCTGGGGCAAACCTTCTCCCTGGTTGAATACGATGCTGTTGTTGAGCTGGGGCATTCACATTGGCAGTGGCGGCAGTCTTCTTGGGACACTCATTGGAATAGTGGCCCTTCACTCCACACTCGAAACAAGTGATCTGGGACTTGTCTTTTGCTGCGATAGGCACGGCATTACTGCCAGTTCTGGGTGCAGTGTTGTTGTTGGTGTTGCTCTTGGGAGGGGCACGGTTGAAATTGTTGGTGTTACCGGAGTTGTTGTTGTTTCCTCCGGACTTCACATTGCCTCCGCTACGGTTGGGGTAGCTTGGGCGAGACATTGGGGGTCGATTGTTTCTCGGTGCATATCCTGGGGAGGGGTTGGGACGGTACTTCTGGTAACTGTTGGATCCAGATTGCTGCACCTTACGACGTTTGCGGTTGTCATTTGCTTGGTTAATCTTCTCTTCCATCTAAATGGCAGAGTCGAGTAGCTCTTCGAGATCCTCGAAGCAGATGTTGACGAGGACAGTCTACATCTCGTCATGCAGTCCGTTCAGGAATCTCTCCTTCTTGGCCTCCGTGTTGATCTCATCAGGGGCGTACCTTGCAAGCGACAGGAACATGTCACGGTACTCCACCACAGTCATTCTTCCTTGCTTCAAGTCGCGGAACTCATCCCTCATTCTGGTGACTAGACCCTATGGCACGTGGGTGCGGCTGAACTTGATTTTGAAGGCTTCCCATGTCCTCACTTGACCATGGTTCATGTGACGGATACTAGTCCACCAAGCTCTTGCATCTCATGCCAGATAGTGGGTGGTGAAGAGAACTTTCTTGTTGGCATCCACTCCTGCTACTTCTAAATTGTTTTCCATTGTCTGTAACCAGTCGTCAGCATCTAGTGGGTTTTCAGCCTGGTTAAAGATTGGGGGATTGGTATTCTGAAAGTTTTTGAGTTTGGATCCATGATGATCCTGATTTCCATGCCCTAGGTTGTTTTAGGCCATCTGAGCTATCTGTTGCAATGTTGCTAAGTTGGCCTGGCGCTCTGCCCTGCTTGCTTCACGGTCTGCAACTAACATCTGCATAATCTGCAGCATTGGGTCTTGCGATGAGCTGCTCCCTCCTGGGTTTCCACGAGTCATCTGAAGATTGAGGTAGATAAAGGGGTAAGAGGGAAAGTTCTAAGGTTCATGGTTTTGGTTTCAAAACTAAAACTTTGAGTTTGACTCGGGTTTTGCAACTAACCCCATTTTATTCCTTCAAACAAGCACACGATACAAACATACCCACACCACAATAAGGAAAACAGATGGTTTTAAGAACCATTATGCAAGCTACGATACATTGGGACCGATACATCTCATGCTACGACAGTGCTCTAGTGCATCTACTCATCGTTGATGAAGTCGGAGTCCTCATCGTCAGTGTAGAAGTCCACGACATCCTCCTCCAGAAAGTCATCATCATTGCTGAGGTAAGAATCCATGTCTCCCTGGATGTCTTCACCCTCCTCTTCTTCTTCTTTTGTTGCAAGCTAAGCTTCTTGCTCCTTGACGGTCTTCTCGAGGTCGGCCACCTTCTTGCGAAGACGGGCGATGGTGCGATCCTTCTTCTCGCACTGGAGGCAAAGAGACTGACGGTCCTTGACTAGCAGTGAGAAAGTCTGGGCCTTCTGGTCGGCAATGGCACGGTTGTGGTTGGCAAACTCCCTAGCATTGTCCAATTCCTTCTGACGATCGTACAGCAGGAAGTCAAGGTTCTCCACCTGATGCTTCAACTCCGGGTGACTTGGCATCTCCATCGGCATTCCCATGAAGTCACGTCTTGCATAGTGAGAAAAACAGGTTCCTTGGATTTGGTTGACACTGAGGGCACATAGACATGCGAGAGCCTCATGCATTGCCCTGGCAAATCCATCTAGCCAGTTGTTCTCTCTTACGGAGAACTGGGTCCTCCCAGACGTTGGTGCTTTTATGCTTCCTCGAAGATCAGCGGTGACTAGCCACTGTAAATCTCCTCCTGGGGGTCCAGGAAGTTGAGCTCCAAGAAACTCCGGATGTGGGCGTCCTAGTAACTCCGACAGTGAATCTAGGTCCCTCTCGAAGATCAGTTGGCCTCCGTTTCCCAACTGGTAGAACATGCTGAACTGAGTCTCCATCTACAAGAGTTAAGGATGAGGAAGTTAGTGAAGTGATCAAGTGTGTCAAATTTTAAGTAGTAATGTAAGAATTTGAGGAACATGAATTTTTGAGAAAGAATGAATTCCCAAGGGTTGGAGAGGAAATAATTTTTCATAAATACTCACTGTAACACCCTCGAATTGGCCCTATGCAAGTTTTAGCCCTTTCCGCCAAACCCGCATAGAAACGATTCAAGGACGCCCACCAGGCACTTTCGTGCGGGTGGAATACGAAGTAATTCCATTACACAATAGTCCTCGACAGGACCCACAGAACAAATATATATACAACAACGACTCAACGAGTCAAGAATATAGATATACAATACAAAGATCCAAATCACCTTGAAAACGATAGAGCGTCCGACTACGGACAAGATGCAAATGGGGCTAAGAGCCCTGAAGAATAATCAATGGCGTCAATAACCCTTCCTAGGCCAAGCCGGAAGGGTAACCCTGCTAATGACGTCGATCTCAAACCTGCTAAAACAAAAAGGGTGCCAACAAAGGGCAAAGGAAAAAGAGGAGCGTCAGTACTGAGGCCAGTACACGGCGAGGCTAGAATTCGGTGGCTCTCACCTACATAGGTATGGTGGACTGAAGCGGTAGCACTGCAGCACTAAACAACCTATAGAGACTCCGAAAAACTGGCGGCTATTAGAGAGGGATAAGAAAGACCAGTTCGGATCCAACATGAGGCTAACAACAAACATACCCGTCCTGGTATTTCCCCCTCGAGACCAAACGAGGAAGTCAAACCGAGGAACTCACACAGTTGGCAGTTTTACTCATTCCGTTATAGTGGCAGCAATTACTAATCAGATATAGATAGCATGAGTCATCCTGATAGCATAAGTAGTGGGCCGTTTTAGTTAACATTCCGTTGTAGTTGGAACATTTACTAGTCAGATATAATTGTCCTGAGGAATCCCAAAACCCAGCATTTGTTGGCACTTTTATCACATTCCATTGGAGTTGCAATACATACTAGACAGATATAACAAACAACCCAGGTCCACCAGTGGTTGGCATTTTTAATATCCATTTCGTTATAGTGAAGCTGATTACTAGTCAGATATATTAAGTCAAATTTACTAGTGAAGCTGATTACTAGTCAGATGCTGTGCTCCAGGTCGTCCATAACCGCGGACACGGCTTTCAGAAAGTTTTACCCTGCAGGGGTGCACAAATATTAACACACACTCGATCAACCTCGGAAAAAACAACTCAAAACCCAACGAGGCTTTCACGACAAAGCAATCACAGGATTCATAAAATATTTCAGGGGGCCACACCACTAAGCTACCCGCAACGAAGTTGGCCGGCTCCGGAACGGACCTAGGGTTTGCGTCAATGGCTGTAAACGACTGGGAACCCGAATGTGTGACTGGGCTTGTCAATACCGCGAAAACACTCCGCGATCCTAAACAGTACAGGTGCTCCACGCACAATCTTAAATAAAGCAGTAAAGCATGGCATAAGTACAGGATAGTAAATAAAACCCCAAACTAGTTTGTGGCCCCAAGAAATAGAAATGAATCAAGCTCTGGCTCAGGGGGGACCATAAGGCCTCCCGGATGTGGATAGTGCGAATAGTCAAAGAATAGGTATCAAGTACTCGGGGCCTACGGGACACAAGTGGGCATAAAAACCAAATAGCATATATTGCCCACCGGTGCCTCTTTCATTAGTTATCCCAGCAATTTAATAGTTGTATTTAAAGTCATGATCATCTCCATCATAAACATCTGCCAGCATTCCGACAACTGTGGTACTCGACAACACGAGATCGCACCTGAGCAAGCAACTACAACTCGCAAGGCCAGCTATCTACCAAACAACAGGTATTAGGAGGTGTCCATGGCAATATAGAGGCTGCACGGGATATGACTGGTGCAAGGAAACTAAAGCATCGCGACACGGATAGCAATAGATCAACATGAGGAAATAAAGACTATAAATGCAAAATAGGTAGAAGGGGGAGAGATTCTCGCCTGGGAAACACTGCCGAAGGATCATATCCCGAGAACTTGTCGATACTCGCATCAACTCATCGGCCTAATCCGCGAAGAAGCAAACAATAGAAGAAACACCGGATGCAATATTTAATACTACGGAAGAAGATCTGGCATGCTTATGATATGATGCATGGCATGGCACAGATGCGGTGCAATTAGGCAGTATTAAGCGGAACCGAGGTCCCGATAATTAATTACACGGTTCAAGTTATTTATCTACCCCGCAAATTAAATGTTGGATTAACAAGGTGACACAGGGCATCGGTTCGCTACACAAATTTAAATGGAGTCCGGAATAATATAAAGATATCCCGCATATAGACTCCATATTTAATTATGAGGTGAATCGGCATAATGCCCCCAAACCACAGACATATATGCATGAATGAACAATTTAATATGCGACAGTTTATAATGTCATATTATAAAAATAGAGGCTTAGGGGCACACATCTGGGTTCGGAAGATCTTGGGTTCTGGGGGTTAGGGTCCCGTCTCAAGGTTCGACGGGGACGACGAGGTTCCGATACAAGATGGAGAACTTGTCAAGACATGACGGTGAACTTGGGTTCCAAGCGGTCGATCTTGCCGTCGATGGCGAACTCGAAGGGATCAGGCACCGGTGGTCTTTGGATCCGTGTAGGAGATCTTGACGCCTGTGACGAAGAACTCGGGTTCGGAAGGAGGTCTTGGCATTCCGATGGATCGGTCCTCGGGGTCGGAGAACTTGGCGCGCCAGGGTCCCGGCGTTCTTGGATTCCGATTGGAGATCTTGGCGGTCTTTAGGTTCGAGAAGAAGACCTTGGCGTTCAGCGTCCTTCGGTTTCGTGATGTAGAACTTGTCGGTTCTGTATCGGCGCACTTGATGTCTTCGGGTCCGGAAAGGAGTTCATGGTGTCCGTGAAGGAGTTCTTGTCGGTGGTCCTCGAATGGCACCATGTGCAATTCTTTGGGCTCCATCTTGATCATCGCTCCCGGACTTGCGTTGTTGGTCGTCAAACTTCATCGGGTCGAGGCCGATCTTGGCAAGACGCTCCCATGTTGTTGTTCTCGCCGACAGGATCATCTAGTGCCACCAGGTTTGGGTACGGTCTTCGAATCGTGCGGTTTCTCGACGTGGATGTCTCGGTTCGGACATGTTGTCGATGTGGATCTTGATGTTTCACGAAGACAGTCTATATTGACCTTGAAGATCTTGTCCACCGAGAGGACTACCGGAGTCCGTAGAGGCACCAACTGATCACCACCTCATACACACGGATCGCGTCTTACAACAGGAACAACAAGAGGACACTGGTTTGAACTCGAACATGCAACACGCACAAAGGATACAGAGGGTGTGGGCTCGCGGTCTCGTGGCGACGATGTGGCAGTGGGGTCTGAGAGCTTGGCGCGAGGAGATGGTGGTTGGTAGCGAGCACGGGGCGGCAGGGTATCGCGGCCGCGGAGGCGGAGCTTGGCGGCTCGACGGAGAGGAAACTCGCGGGCGACGGAGCGGAGGTTCCTGGCGAGCTCGGGGACGCGAGTAGTGGCAGGACCAGAGAATGTCGGCCGGAGGAGACGTGGCGGCGCCAGGGACGCGGGCGTCGTCGGGGCGCTGCAGGCAGACGGGCGGAGAGGCACGGGCCACGCGGCTCGCGTTCTGCAGGCGACGGAGAAGGGGCCCGGCGGCGTCGGGGACGACCCGGAGAGGGCACAATCACGCAGCGGCCGGGGATGCGCGGTGGCGGCGGCGAGCACGCGCAACGAGGACGAGGACCAGCAGGAGGAGCCGGAGCTGGCCGGAGAGGAGGCGCGGGGCGGCCGGAGATAGAGGAGAGGCGGCGGCGGAGAGGAGGTCGAGAGGACGGCAGATCCGAGGATGCAGACCTCGTCGGCGGCGGACGGGGTCGGGGCGCCGGTGTGCTACCGGAGTGGGCGGAGGCGAAGAGGAGGGAGAATGCGGTGGTGGTGATGGGGATTGTGGCCGTGAGAAGAGAGAGAGGACGCGGTAGGTGGGAGGGGATCGAGGAGAGGCGGGGTTGGTGGTGGGGATGGGGACGCGCAGAAGGAGTGGTGGGGCCAGGGGTCATGGGGGTTGGCATGACGTGCGGGAGAAGGGAGCGAGGGTGGTGTGTGGTGGCGGCTGGATCGGGCAGGGGCGAGCGGGAGCATGTCCGCGCGTCAGCGTGTGCGCGTGGGGCCGGGCTAGGGCGGGTGGGGAGGCGTGCAGGGTGGCGTTGGGGTGTGGGCAGGGGAAGGGAGGCTGGCGCCGCGGTGTGCGTGTGGGGGTGATTAGGTGGAGGGGAGTGGGGCCAGGAGGGTGAGGTGGCGCACTGGGAGTGGCCAGGGTGAGGTGGCGGCTGGAGTAGAGAATAGGTGGGGGTGTTTGGTTGGTTAGCTTAGGTAGATTAGGGTTTAACTAGAGGTGGCCGGCTGGACTGTTGGGCCTGGCTGGCTGCCTCCTAACAAAATAAATTAAACTTTTATTTATTTTTAAAAACCTTTTGTAATCCGTTTTTAGACAAAAATAAAAGACCCGGAAAAGCCCGGAGTTTTGAGTTGGAATTAAGACGGGGAATTTTTAGCAAACAAAACTAGGCTTTTCGAAAATAGTTTTTGACAAAACCATGCATGATGACATGACGATGCTCAAATGCAGTGTGGCATGATGACATGAGCATGCGGTCATGATGATGCAATACACAAAACACAGCGATTTTCTAGTAGTGGTTTTTTGCGGGATGCCACAGTTCGACACCACTAACAATGGATCTCGCCCTCGAGATCCGCCTCATGGCACCGGGAAGAAGGTCGGCAATCTAAATCTTCTTGCTTCGTGTAGATCCTCGCGACACCACTAACAAGCGGTCGTCGTCCGTGGTCGTCGAGAGAACACTCCGGGAACAAAGGCGAAGGTAGAGGCATCAATAGATAAAGCCACCTCTAGCTTCCTTGGACAGAGTAAAATTGCTGGATCCACCGATTCAATATACAAAAGCGAATGATAAGAGTAGTCGGATGGTGATCAGTCCATCGCGCACTCAAACCATTACTCTGCATATGAATAGGGGATTTATGCAACCAACTCTCGGAATTAGACTGAAGATCTTGACAATCGAGGTTCAGAAACAAGGAATGATGCAGGCTCTACATCGGATCTGGCGTAGATGACGTTGTCACGTCGGAAAACACCGGAAAGCACAACCAAGGAATGGAGCGAAGTCCAACGGATGAAGGATTCCTCAGATAGCATGAAGATCGGATGTAGAAGCACCGTTACCAAAGGAGGAAGCGAAACCCTGAAGGTGCGACGGAAACCCAACCATGAGAATTCCTGGACTTGAAGAAAGAGAAGAGAACAGATTCAAAACACGCAGAGGTAAGAGGAGAACAGCAGAAGGATAAGGAGTAAAATCAGATTTAATCAGATCTATCCAACCAATTTTCCAAAATAGTTTTGACACTCTACTTCGGCCGTTAGCTAGGTTATCCTACAGGCTGGACTTGTGGGGTATCACAACTGCTGGGCTGTGATACCACTCTGTAACACCCTCGAATCGGCCCTATGCAAGTTTTTGCCCTTTCCGCCAAACCCGCATAGAAACGATTCAAGGACGCCCACCAGGCACTTTCGTGCGGGTGGAAAACGAAGTAATACCATTACACAACAGTCCTCGATGGGACCCACAGAACAGATATATATACAACAATGACTCAACGAGTCAAGAATACAGATATACAATACAAAGATCCAAATCACCTTGAAAACAATAGAGCGTCCGACTACGGACAAGATGCAAATGGGGCTAAGAGCCCTGAAGAATAATCAATGGTGTCCATAACCCTGCCCAGGCCAAGCCGGAAGGGTAACCCTGCTAACGACGTCAATCTCAAACCTGCTAAAACAAAAAGGGTGCCGACAAAGGGCAAAGGAAAAAGAGGAGCGTCAGTACTGAGGCCAGTACACGGCGAGGCTAGAATTCGGCGGCTCTCGCCTACATAGGTATGGTGGACTGAAGCGGCAGCGCAGCAGCACTAAACAACCTATAGAGACTCCAAAAAACTGGCGGCTATTAGAGAGGGATAAGAAAGACCTGTTCGGATCCAACCTGAGGCTAACAACAAACATAACCGTCCTGGTATTTCCCCCTCGAGACCAAATGAGGAAGTCAAACCAAGGAACTCACACAGTTGGCAGTTTTACTCATTCCGTTATAGTTGCAGCAATTACTAATCAGATATAGATAGCATGAGTCATCCTGATAGCATAAGTAGTGGGAAGTTTTAGTTAACATTCCGTTGTAGTTGGAACATTTACTAGTCAGATATAATGGTCCCAAGGAATCCCAAAACCCAGCATTTTTTGGCACTTTTATCACATTCCATTGGAGTTGCAATACTTACTAGACAGATATAACAAATAACCCAGGTCCACCAGTGGTTGGCATTTTTAATATCCATTCCGTTATAGTGAAGCTGATTACTAGTCAGATATATTAAGTCAAATTTATAGCACTACTTTAGTTATGCTTGTCTATGATCGAGATACTGTGCTCCAAGTCATCCATACCGCGGACACGGCTTTCAGAAAGTTTTACCCTCCAGGCGTGCACAAATAGCAACACACACTCGATCAACCTCAGAAAAACCAACTCAAAACCCAACGAGGCTTTCATGCCAAAGCAATCACAGGATTCATAAAATATTTCAGGGGGCTACCCCACTAAGCTACCCGCAACGAAGTTGGCCGGCTTCAAAACGAACCCAGGGTTTGCGTCAATGGCTGTAAACGACTGGGAACCCGAATGTGTGACTGGGCGTGTCGATACCGCGAAAACACTCCGCGATCCTAAATAGTACAGGTGCTCCACGCACAATCTTAAATAAAGCTGTAAAGCATGGCATAAGTACAGGATAGTAAATAAAACCCCAAACTAGTTTGTGGCCCCAAGAAATAGAAAAGAATCAAGCTCTGGCTCAGGCGGGTCCATAAGGCCTCCCGGATGTGGATAGTACGAATAGTCAAAGAATAGGTATCAAGTACTCGGGGCCTACGGGACACAAGTGGGCATAAAAACCAAATAGCATATATTGCCCACCGGTGCCTCTTTCATTCGTTATCCCAGCAATTTAATAGTTGTATTTAAAGTCATGATCATCTCCACCATAAACATCTGCCAGCATTCCAACAACTGTGGTATTCGACAACACGAGATCGCACCTGAGTAAGCAACTACAACTCGCAAGGCCAGCTATCTACCAAACAACATGTATTAGGAGGTGTCCATGGCAATATAGAGGCTGCACGGGATATGACTGGTGCAAGGAAACTAAAGCATCGCGACACGGATAGCAATAGATCAACAGGAGGAAATAAAGACTATAAATGCAAAATAGGTAGAAGGGGGAGAGATGCTCGCCTGGGAAACACTGCCGAAGGATCATATCCCGAGAACTTGTCGATACTCGCATCAACTCATCGGCCTAATCCGCGAAGAAGCAAACAATAGAAGAAACACCGGATGCAATATTTAATACTATGGCAGAAGATCCGGCATGCTTATGATATGATGCATGGCATGGCACAGATGCGGTGCAATTAGGCAATATTAAGCGAAACCGAGGTCCCGATAATTAATTACACGGTTCAAGTTATTTATCTACCCCGCAAATTAAATGTTGGATTAACAAGGCGACACAGGGCATCGGTTCGCTACACAAATTTAAATGGAGTCCAGAATAAGATAAAGATATCCCGCATATAGACTCTATATTTAATTATGAGGTGAATCGGCATAATGCCCCCAAACCACAGAAAGATATGCATGAATGAACAATTTAATATGCGACAGTTTATAATGTCATATTATAAAAATAGAGGCTTAGGGGCACACATCTGGGTTTGGAAGATCTTGGGTTCCGGGGGTTAGGGTCCGGTCTCAGGGTTCGACGGGGACGACGAGGTTCGGATACAAGATGGAGAACTTGTCAAGACATGACGGTGAACTTGGGTTCCAAGCGGTCGATCTTGCCGTCAATGGCGAACTCGAAGGGATCGGGCACCGGTGGTCTTTGGATCCGTGTAGGAGATCTTGATGCCTGTGACGAAGAACTCGGGTTCGGAAGGAGGTCTTAGCGTTCCGATGGATCAGTCCTTAGGGTCGGAGAACTTGGCGCGCCAGGGTCCCGACGTTCTCGGATTCCGATTGGAGATCTTGGCGGTCTTCGGGTTCGAGAAGAAGACCTTGGCGTTCGGCGTCCTTCGGTTTCGTGATGTAGAACTTGTCGGTTCCGTATCGGCGTACTTGACGTCTTCGGGTCCGGAAAGGATTTCATGGTGTCCGTGAAGGAGTTCTTGTCGGTGGTCCTCGAATGGCACCGGGTGCAATTCTTTGGGCTCCATCTTGATCATTGATCCCGGACTTGCGTTGGTGGTCGTCAAACTACATCGGGTCGAGGCCGATCTTGGCGAGACGCTCCCATGTTGTTGTTCTCGTCGTCGGGATCATCTAGTGCCACCGGGTTTGGGTACGGTCTTCGGATCGTGCGGTTTCTCGACGTGGATGTCTCGGTTCGGACATGTTGTCGATGTGGATCTTGATGTTTCACGAAGACGGTCTATATTGACCTTGAAGATCTTGTCCACCGAGAGGACTACCGGAGTCCGTAGAGGCACCAACTGATCACCACCTCATACACACGGATAGCATCTTACAATAGGAACAACAAGAGGACACTGGTTTGAACTCGGACATGCAACACGCACAAAGGATACAGAGGGCGTGTGGGCTTGTGGTCTCGTGGTGAGGATGTGGCAGTGGGGTTTGAGAGCTTGGCGCGAAGAGATGGTGGTCGATGGCGAGCACGGGGCGGCAGGGCACCGCGGCCACGGAGGCGGAGCTTGGCGGCTCGACGGAGAGGGAACTCGCGGGCGACAGAGCGAAGGTGCCTGGCGAGCTCGGGGACACGAGCAGCGGTAGGACTAGAGAACGACGGCCGGAGGAGAGGCGGAGGCGCCAGGGACGCGGGCGTCGTCGGGGCGCTGCAGGCGGACGGGTGGAGAGGCACGGGCCGCGCGGCTCGTGTTCTGCAGGCGACGGAGAAGGGGCCTGGCAGCATCGGGGACAACCCGGAGAGGGCACAACCGCGCGGCGGCCGGGGATGTGCGGCGGCGGTGGTGAGCACGCGCAACAAGGACGAGGGCCAGCAGGAGGAGCCGGAGCTGGCCGGAGAGGAGGCGCGGGGCGGCCAGAGATAGAGGAGAGGCGGCGGCGGAGAGGAGGTCGAGAGGACGGTGGAGCCGAGGATGCAGAGCTCGTCGGTGGTGGACGGGGTCGGGGCGCCGGTGTGCTGCCGGAGCGGGTGGAGGCGAAGAGGAGGGAGAACGCGGTGGTGGCGGCGGGCATTGCGGCCGTGAGAAGAGAGAGAGAGGGCGCGGTAGGTGGGAGGGGATCGAGGAGAGGCGGGGTTGGTGGTGGGGATAGGGACGCGCGAAAGGAGTGGTGGGGCCAGGGGTCACGGGGGTTGGCGTGACGTGCTGGAGAAGGGAGCGAGGGTGGTGTGTGGCGGCGGCTGGATCGGGCAGGGGCGAGCGGGAGCGTGTCCGCGCGTGAGCACGTGCGCGTGGGGCCAGGGCAGGGCAGGTGGGGAGGCGTGCAGGGTGGCGTTGGGGTGTGGGCAGGGGAAGGGAGGCTGGCGCCACGGTGTGCATGTGGGGGTGATTAGGTGGAGGGTAGTGGGGCCAGGAAGGTGAGGTGGCGCACAGGGAGTGGCCAGGGTGAGGTGGCGGCTGGGGTAGAGAATAGGTGGGGTGTTTGGTTGGTTAGCTTAGGTAGATTAGGGTTTAACTGGAGGTGGCTGGCTGGGCTGTTGGGCCTGGCTGGCTGCCTCCTAACAAAATAAATTAAACTTTTATTTATTTTGAAAAACCTTTTGTAATCCGTTTTTAGACAAAAATAAAAGACCCGGAAAAGCCCGGAGTTTTGAGTTGAAATTAAGACGGGGAATATTTAGAAAACAAAACTAGGCTTTTCAAAAATAGTTTTTGACAAAACCATGCATGATGACATGACGATGCTCAAATGCAGTGTGGCATGATGACATGAGCATGCGGTCATGATGATGCAATGCACAAAACACAGCGATTTTCTAGTAGTGGTTTTTTGCGGGATGCCACACTCACTTTGGTGTTGAAATTAAGTTTTTGTTCGGACGTCCATTCTAACTAGGGTCTCCTATGGTCAGGATGGCTCTGATACCAAATTGTCAACACCCAGGTTTTTAATCCCAGATGCATGTTATGACATTCATCACAATCCCAGGATTACCATTTTTGCGAGACATGACAGATTGGATATCACAGTACATCATCCATTACAAACCATAAATAATGTCTCACACAAATAAGGATCTCATGATCCAGTCTTAATACAACAAGCAGCGGAATAATTAATAAGCGTAGCAGTGGGGTCCATCTTCAGGGGCACAGGCAATGCTGACGAAGGCAGATAGTCCTAGTTATCATAGCCGTCCTGCTGGCCATTATCTTGGTAGTATCCTTCATAGTCTGGCCATAGGAATAGCCAGGGACAAAAGCCATGAGTACTCTTTAAGTACTCGCAAACTACCACTAACAAGTAGTATAGCTCTAAAGTAAAGTGCTAACCCTAAGTTTAACTATAAAGCTAAGTTTGAAACCTAAGCTGAGTTCAGAAACAAAGAAAGATAAAATAAAGTTCTAGAATCACTTAATTTGGGAAGCTAGGGTCATAATCACAACCCTGTTGTGGTCAAGTCAAGATTCATCCTTCATTTCACAAGTCATTTTGAAAACAACTGACTACGAAACAGTATGGCCACTCCAACTGTCCATAACCACGGACGCGGCTATTCGAATAGTTTGACACTCTGCAGAGGTGGTACACTTTCACCACAAGATTCGATACATCTGTCAGGGATAACCCTGAATCATCATACTTAGTATGCAGATAATCAAACATAACCTTTCCTTTACACACCCTAATATAAGCACCTCTCCTATGAGCATGGCCTCCCAACCATGGCCATCTGTCATCTTGGGCACTGCATAGGTGGAAAACATTGAGAGGTAGCCTCAGCTCAAACCTCTCCTGCGAGGGAACTAATACTAATGCATATAAATTTCCAGCTAAGCCTTACCCAATTCAGGTATTGTGGTTGTACTGTAAAATTGGAATGGTATCGCATCCGAATCCAACCATCAGTTTTTTGTAAAAGGGTTAAGGCTCATGCCTCAACATTTTCATCACCATAAACCATTTGTGTTTCTCAACACATGTCAAAATATCTCAATAGAATGACTCATCATTCCAAGGTTTTCATAATTCATTTTCACCAAGTGTTCCCATCTAAAGTGACTCAAGTTTTTATCTAGCTCTAAGCTACTAAGTTAAGAGTGTTCACTAATGTGGAAAGATAAGATCAATCTCATGCCATAGAATGACATCTAAGATTATCTAGATAGGTCAAGTTTTATACTTTTTATGCTACCTTCAAAACAAGTAAGGGAATTGGTAAAGCAGAGAAAGTAAAAGCTTGAAAGTAAACTTGGAATAGGTACTAGTCAAAGTGGTATAACCAAAGCATGCCTAGTGCATCTTGCTCAGATTATCTAGCTTAATTCTAGCTTGCTAAGCCTTATACTTTCAAGTGTTAGCTTGCCTTGGTTGGTGCAGTGGTTAAAGTTTTCTTCCTCCTCTTGATAGCACTCCTCCTCCTCGAAAGCTTGGTCGGTACTATCGTCTATAAATACATACGGAGTACACAATCACCAAACAATACTTAACTAGTCTACTTAGCACACTAAGGCACACATTTTAATGATCTATTTTCATCACAAGGTTTTATTAACTAGCTTCATTCTTTTTATTTAGCAAAAGTAATTTCTACTCATTGAAAATAACTAAGATTTAATATTCACCAATATGGGATCATGTGGACACATGTCATCACCACATATTCTAATATATGGGAATGTGATTTAAAGGTTGGATCACCTTTTAATAAGTTTAAGTTTAGAATTTAATGATTTAAAGTGACTAGAAATGCCTATATAGCATTATTTTGGTACTAGTCCAAAGTCACTGCATGCAAACCTTAATATTATTACATATTTAGATAGGTATGGTTAAATGTAATTTTTGAGAGTTGGAACCAAGTCCAAAGCTATCATGGTTGATTTTAGAAAAATGTTTGAATGTGCAAATGCTTTTTTCTTGTTATTTTTACTAGGAGAGATCTCTAACTCTAAATGAATTAATTCCAATGGGCTTGGATAGATCTTTTCAGTAGCTTTCTAACAAAATTTGAATCACTCAATTTGGTTCAGTAGATCTTCTGGAATTGATTTTTAAACTAAGGGACAGAAGTGAATTCAAACTAAAATAGAAAAATCCATTTTTGAATTCACGGGCTAGCGCGGGAAAGGAAATGGGCCGGCCCAGTGGCGCTCCACGGTGCAGAGAACAGCTGACAGGGGGGTCCACATGTCAGCGGGTCTTTAAACGTGAAGCGGTACGGGGCGACATGGACCGTTAGATTAAAAGGAAGATCTACGGCTGAGGAGCATCGTCACCGGCGAATAGGTCGCCAGCGAGAGCTAACCCTAGTGGCTCAGTGGGGGTGCAACGGGGGCATACCAGGGCTCCAGCTAGCATGGTGATGGGGGCGATCGAACGTGTTGTCGACGACGGACTCAAGGGTGGTCGCGGTGGCTCCTGGGGTGGACGAAATCGACGACGCCTCTCCTCCTCTGTTGCGGCAAGCTCCGGCTAAATTCCGGCGAACGCCTGCCTTGCTCCGGGGATGGGGTGGAAGGATCAGTGGAGAGGGGGGAGTGAGATGGTGCGAGTAGTTTGTGCTGGGGTGGCCTCCTTTCATAGGGCGACGAAGCGACCGAACGGGATGGGCTGGCGACTCCAGCGAGGGATGTACAGCGTGCTAGCGTCGTGGCTGGAGGTAGGGGATGGTGGCCTGACTCATGGCGGTGCTCTACGGCTTAAATGCGCGGCTAGGGGCGGTGGCGTTTGGTTAGCAGAAGCTGGTGCTCTGCACGGCAGAGGCGGCATTCGACACAGCGCACGGGGGCTGCGGGTCAAGCGGCGGCAAACGGGCATGTCCGGGCGGTTCCCTGGGTCGTGGCGACACGGTGAGCACGGGCTGCGGTCGAGGCGCGGCATGTGCAAGCTTGCCAGGCGCGGCGCTCTGGCGCGTTCTCGGTATGGCGCAGACGTTCTGGGCGCGGCGCTCTGCGACTGGTCCATGGATCGGCTCTGCTTGGGGAGGGACAGAGGGCGGTGTTGTGGTCTGGTCTAGCTCCTAGACATGGTGAGAGAGAGAGAGATGGTCGGCTGCGAGCTATCCATGCTCGGCCGGTGAGTATGGTGCACTGGTGGCGCGGCATTGCTCCAAATGGCTATGGGGTAGCTTCTTGATGGATGGGTTAGGTCTGGGGGAGACAAGGGCATCTACTAGGGTTCAAATGGTTTGACAAAAATCGATCAAAAACAGTATAAGTTAGTCCAGTTTGATTATGTATACAAGGTGTTCAACACAATGGCCGCAAGAAAAAAACATTTGAATTTTGGGCTGAAAATTGGTGGAGTGGTTGATCACATGCTTGAGCTTCTAGGTGTGCTTGGGTTTTGAAAATGGAAGTCATTTGAGTGGTTTTTGAATAAGTGTGAATTTGATACCTACACTAGATTCAATTTTCAAATGCCATTTAAAATTAGTGTTTGAAAGCTTTTGGAGGATCACAAAGTGGGCCTTGGTACATCACTACATGTACTATCAAGGGGTGGAAAGATCCACATTTTTTTCTGTTAAGAAATGAGTCCTAGGAACAGCCAAAGTAGGCATGGTAGTTAAAATGGCACAAATGACCATTTGGTTATTTTATTTATTTTGATTTTTTTTCTTTGGGATTTGTTTGGGAATGATCTGGATGATGTTAATTTCACCTAAGAATCATTTTACAAGCAATGGATCACTTAATCAAGGCAATTCAAAACAACTCCTATTTAAATGCACACACATAAGAATGCTTTAATAATTTTAATTGGAAAAGTTTTTGTTGACTCTAAATTTTGTTGATTTGGGTCTTAATAACCTTGGATTAAAGTTTTGGGATGTTACAAGAAATATCCAAGAAGTACAAGTGTGAAAGCTTGGGGATGCCCAAGGCATCCCCTTCTTCATCAATAAAAAATCCAGGTTTTTCCAAACACTTCATTTTTATTGTTTCATGCATAGTTGTGTTGTTCTTGGAGCGTCTTCATTTTCGTTTTTGGTTTTAATTTGATTAGTTTGCTTAGTTTGCTTGAATAAATTGGTTGTACCCCTGTATTCATACATTAGTTTTCAAATAAGTTGGTTTGGATTGGAAAAGAGTAGGAAAAGTTGATGCTTAAGTGGTATAAAAGGAGTATTGTTTTTTGACTGTGGCTTAGGCTTTGTCATGTCATGCTTGATATTTTTTTGGCTTTATGCTTAGTGATTTTTTCTGTAGCATGACATGTTATAAACAATTGAGGCCTTGAAAGAATTATGCGTTGTTTTAGCATATTAAAGCATAGTATTGTGGTATTCTCCTTTGATGCTTTATTTGGGTTGACTTGGCGCATGGTCACACCATTTTAAGACTATCCTAAGTCACCATAGCCTCTATGATCATTTAGTTTTTGACTTGTAATATCACTTTATGCTTTAATTAATGATGTTTTGTCGCTTTGCATGATTATGGTCATTATTGCTCTCTTAGTTGGTCGCTCCCAGTCTTTTGCTAGCCTCCATACCAAGTATGAGTTCCACTCATGCATCCAACTCCAAATAAAACCAAGTTATTCCAAAGAGTCCACCATACCTACCTATTAGCATTTTCTATTCCAAGTATATTCATGTTTTTATCTACCTTCCGAATTAAACTTGTTATGTGAAAATTAGTGATTAAAGCTATCACGAACTTGATGGCACACTTTACTTTCTTGCACTTAATAATCTTGAACCATTGTGTCCATCTTTGTTGCGTATATGCTTGCGCTTTATAAATTGAAGTTAGCAGAACCATGTATCATAGGGAACGCTTTCAACATTGCACTTATTATTCAGTTGATATCATGATTCTTTCGCTTATGGATTCTGGCGGTATGAAATAAAAGGGGAACTTGTAAGATCATGGAGTTTGTATGTGTGTTAGAGAAATGCCTGGGCCGCTAGCCGAAGCCATGCCTAATCATGGTGGAAACTTGCAGCATAACCATAATGAGCATTCTATGAAGCATCCTCAATAAAAACCTATGCAAATAGCAAATAAAAAGATCGCTGAGATGCTCATTGTTTGTTGCCTTATCATTTTGATATGGGATAGCTCATGTGTCATGGGGCAAGGGGTACCCCGTTGGCGATTCTCTATGATACGTATGTACTTACAGACAAGAGCTTACTTGTGACTGAAGTTGAGTAGCATGAGGTTCGGTACTCGTAAGCAAGGGGCATGACATTTCAACTTATAACTTGTCAAGCATATCCTCTTAGTTGTGTCACTTTAACCTTAATCACTTGAAGATGCCTATGATAGGGGCAATGAGAGCTGAAAGCTAATACGTACCATAATTTTTGGAAGCTCTTTATGAGACTTGAATCCCTGCTTCCTTCTATGAAGGCCTTTCTTTTACTTCTATGTTGAGTCTCCATCTTCTATCTTTATGCACCTATTGAGAGAGCATAGTGGCCATTATTAGTTGAATGTGCATTGTCCCAAAACTTGTTGATTGATTCATGACTTTGATATTTCTTGTTCTTAAACTATTTGTATCTAGTCACCCTTATGAACTTTGAAGGTGTCCTATGCATTTATGTTTTGCTACACTATGAGGGCCAAGCTTAATACCACTCTCATTATGTTTTCTTTATGTGAAACAAACAAACGTCTTTCAAAGCATTGTTATTCATGAATCTTTTGTTTGTACCTTTTCATGTTACAATGTAGTTGCTATGTCTTAATGTTAGAACTATATATTTCATGCTATGTTAAAGTACTATGATCCCAGATATCAATGTTTTACAAATACCTTGATAAAGATTATGATGGTGCATGTCACCTCAAAAATTATTCTTTCTTTTTATCATTTACCTACTCGAGGACGAGCAGGAGTTAAGATTGGGGATGTTGATACGTTGCTAACGTATCTATAATTTTTGATGTTCCATGCTTGTTTTATATCTACTTTCTTATGTTTTGTCCACATTTTAGAGTACTTTTACACATTTTATAGAACTAACCTATTAATAAGATGCCAAAGTACCAGTTGACTATTTTCTGCTCTTTTTGGTTTTAGAAAAGCCAGAAAATGAATATACTCGGAATGGGACGGGACAAAAGCCAAAGTCAATATTTTACCGAGGGGAACACAGAGCCAGAAGAAGAGACAGAGAGGGGCCAGGGGCTGGCCACACCACCTGGTGGCACGGGCTAGGCCAGGCCACGCTAGGGGGTGGTGTGGGCCCCTCCGGCCTCCACCGACCTTGCCTCTTCACCTATATATTGCCTCCGATGCAGAAACCCTAGGTACCCGATCAAAAAGTCCACGAACGAGTCTGTAGCCGCTGTCATCTCCATCCCTAGATCGGGAGGGATTTGAAGTTCTTCCTGGCACCCTGCCGGAAGGGAGAATTCACTCTGGAGGCCTTCTTCATCACCATGCCTGCCCCAGGTCTAATGGGTGAGTAGTTCATCCTTGGACTACAGGTCCATGTAGTAGCTAGATGGTTGGTTCTCCTCCTTTATGCTATCATATTTAGATCTTGTGAGATCCGTTCATGATGAAGATCATCTATTTGTAATCCTACATGTTGTGTTTGCGGGGATCCGATGGATATTGAGATGTTATTTCAGATTGATTATTGATTCTATCATGTCTTTGTTATTTGTGATCTTGCATGCTTTCCGTTGTTAGTAGCTATCTTGGCCAAGTAGATGCTAGCAACTCCAAGAGGGTGTATTTATGCTCGATAGTGGGTTCATGCCTCTAGTAATCTGGGGAAGTGATAGAAATCTCTAAGGTACTAGATGTGTTGTTGCCACTAGGGAGAAAACAACAATCCTTTGTTCATAGAACAATCGTATTGTTTACTTTACACACTATGTAATAGGATAACTCAGTTTAGATCAAGTGTAGTAGATGGTCTTGCTTTTCTTTTGTAACTTGGCCTTGTCATAAACTCATAATCTAGACAAGGCTTTGGGCATTTTGAGTTGCCTATAGAGGTCACACACAGGCATTAATGCGAGAAGGAGGCATGCACACAAAAGCAGACTTGATCGTCAGTTTTGTTTCTTCCAATGACGAGTGTTCAGAGAAAAGGGCAAACTGAATCTGTCACTTTGAAATGTTGTTGAATATGTCGAAGTGACGCTGAATGTGAACAATGAATCTGTTAATATTTTTCTTTCTTATTATGTACTGCTGCATCTTTCAAATGCTACTAAACCTATTAAAATTTTTGTTCGGTACTTGTTCAGATCAACCGGTTGAGTGCAGAATATGGTCTCGCTTTCCTTTTGAATCAGTCCTTGTTGCATCTATTGAATTTCAATGTCTGCATTGCCGAATCTATCAATTCTATGTACTGCCACAACCGGTCACTTTGAAATGCTATCCTGACTCTATCAAGTGCTACTGAATATGAACCAGGAATCTATCTGATATTTTTACGGTCTATTCTATACTGCTGAATCTTCCAAATGCTACTGAATCTGTCAAATGTTCTGTCGTTACTATTAGTACAATATTTTGTAGAACAAACTGTGATGTACTGGTACTTGGTTAGATGAAGTGCATCAGATTGTCTTGCTTTTATTTTGAAACTTAGCATTGTTACAATTCTCTAGATGTCTTGGGCATTTTGGGTTACTATGGGTGGTCACAGAGGCATTGACGTAAGGAGGAGGTACTCACACAGAAGCAGACCTGATCGTCAGTTTTTCTTGCTCCAATGATTGAGTCTGTTCGGAGAACAGGCCAAACTAATCATGGACCAAGGTTTTTTTAGCTGGAACAAGAACTAATTATCTCTGTACTGCTACTGAATTTTAAGCAGGAAAGCTATTGAATCCCTCAAATGTTCTGTCGTTGCTATTACTAAAGCATTTATGCAACTAATAATGATGTACTGGTATTGTATTTCATTGTCTGTATTGCTGCATTGGTCACTTTTGAAATGCTGCTAAATTGGTCAAGTGCTCCCGAATATTAACTTTGAATCTATTGATAATTTTCTACCTTATTCTGTACTGCTGAATTTTGATATGAATATCTACAAAAAAGAATTATCGCTTTTCACCCGCCCTCACTAATGTCTTTGTTTCGAATCTAGCAAAGCACATCACAATGCAATTTTTATTAACCAGGAGAAGAAATCTAGTACTCCCTCCGATCCAAATTAATGTTCTCATATTTGTCTAGATTCTGACATATCTATTCATGTTTTAGTGCTAGATACGTCTGAATCTAGCCAAATCCGAGAACATTAATTTGGATCGGAGGGAGTGGAGTAGCTCATTCGGCCCCTCTTTAGCCCAGAACATTTTAATTCAGTCTTTTCGAGGTCAGGTACTACTGACCACAGGCCAGCGGAAATTTTATAAAGGAGCCCACGGAGCATAGCCGAGAACATATTAGTTCGGCCTTTTACGGGTCAGTGGACTGCTGAGCACAACCCAGTGAAATTTGAGAATGAATCCCATGGAGCATAGCCTATGGAATACAACCCACGTAGAGCAATAGCAAACTCTTTTTAATTCGGCCTTTTGGGCATTGCTCCCCCACCTCTCATAATAAAAAAGTCTGCCTGCCCATGTTTTTAATAAAATACCCCATTATGTGGCATTTTATAAATTGAGATGCCAGGAGCGCTGCCCTATTATATTTTAAAAGAGATAAACATAGACACACAAACTATTTTAAGAAGACTAATACAGAAGTTGTACTAATAAAAGTTTAATGATATTTTTTCTATAAATATCTTTGTTGTAGTGGAAACGCACTCAGTTTACGTTTATTTGATTTGAAGGTTTTTGTTTGAATCTTGGTTTTACATTTTCTTCTTCTAGCAATATCGCATTACAGAGAGGCTGACATCACGAATCCACCAGCATGCAGCGCCCCTGGAGTTTGTTTTGAGGGTGGGTTCAAAAAAAAGTTTAAATAGTTGTATAGAGAGGCTCGCATCGAGGACTCACCAGAAAGAACATACAAGGCTACATCGGGGACCCACAAGCTAGAACATGCCAGAGAGGCTGACATAAGAGCCCCAGCAGACAGACCATACACGGCTGCCATAGTGAAAACAGCGGACACAGCCGGAAAAAAAGTCCATCATACACACGTTGCACTTACAGAGAAGCTGACATGTCGGACTCAGCAGGCCCAAGCATAGCCCATGAAATTAGCCTATCTGCCCCAAGCAGAGCCCAATACCTTCTAATTAGGCCTTTTCGTGGTCTTGTGGCCACCGACCATAGCCCATTCAATTTAGGAGTGAGCCTAGGGAATATAAGTCATGATGAATAGGGAATCCGCCCCGAGTTAGCCCCAAATCATTTTAATTCGGCCTTTATGAGCATTTTTTGTACTCTGAGGCTAACATCTGGGACCCGAAAAAATAGTCCAACATACACACGTTTCTTTCAACTAGAGGCTGTCAGCTGGGATCCAGCATATACACGTTTCCTGCACAGAGGTGGTTGACATCTGGGGCCCAGCAAGTTCTCAAGGTCAAAACAGCGAACATGGCCAAAAAAATTCCATCATACGCACGTTTTATTTACAGAGAGGCTGATATGTGGGACTCAGCGGCGTGACCTTATATAGATGTTGCATCGAGCAATGTAGCCAGTTCGAAACAGGGAGGCGCGAGCGAGAAAAAAGTCTAGCATGTACATGTTTCTTTTAATGAGAGGCTGAAATGGGGGACCCAGCAGCGTGAGCAAACGACAGATTCGTCGAGCAACGCTATCTAGTTCGGAACAGGGTAGCGCTAGAGAAGAAAAAATTCCATCATACCCACAATTCTTCTAATGTGAGGCTGACATAAGGGACCCACCAGCCTGAATAAACAGCTGATGCAGCGAGCAAAGCTATCAAGTTCGGAATACGAAGGCGCTACAGAGGGTAAAAAATCCATCATACACACATTTCTTCTAATGAGAGGATGACATTTGGGACCCAGCATCGTGATTAAACGGTAGATGCATCGAACAACGCTATCAAGTTCGGAACAGGGTAGCGCGAGCGAAGGAAAAAATCCATCATACACACGTTTCTTCTAATGAGAAGATGACATGTGGGGCTCAGGAGGTTGGTTAAACGGTAGATGCGTCGAGCAGCGCTATCAACTCCGAACAGGGTAGCGCCAGCAAAGGAAAAAATTCCATCATACACACGTTTCTTCTAATGAGAGGATGACATGTGGGTCCCGGGAGGTTGATTAGACGATAGATGGATCGAGCAACACTATCAACTTCGAAACAGGGTAGCGCGAGCGAAGGAAAAAAATTCCATCATAAACATGATCCTTCTAATGAGAGGCTGACATGTGGGACCTAGCAGCCTGACTAAATGGCAGACGCCTCGAGCAACATTATCGAGTTCAAATCAGGGAGGCGCGACCAAAAAATATGGCCCGCTAGAGACACTGACGTCCGGGACCCACACGCCTCAAAATACTTTGGTGAGTCAACATCGTGCGAGGAAACGAAAATCTTGCTTCTGCCACGCGCCAGCTGAGCTTCCTCCACATTTTTAGCAGATCCGTCATAGTAGAGGGCCGCAAAACCGGAAAAAAAAGTTTTCCATCGGCCACAGCCGAGCTAAGAATTTCGTCGCAGAAGACACGCCTTCTACGATGACCGTCGGGCCAAGTCGTTGCGGAAGGAAACTTTTCTTGTAGTGTTTATTCTAGCATCTAGAAAATTCTATTGATCGATAGACTTTAGCACAATTAACGATGTGCACAAACCTCAAAACACACTTCTCCATCATTCTATAATCTTCACCCTGAACATAATATTTTTATATAGTGATGATATGTCATACTTATATTATCTGAGTCTCACGTGCAAGGAACGTGCAAGTTACTAGTAGGATTTAATCCTACAAAATTCCTAGGCAAATCCTTTGAATCAAACAGACTCTTCTTCTTCTTGCCAAAGCTCTTTTCTTCAACTACATGTGTCTAGTACTAGACCCAAGTCTAGAAAAAAGCTTCTTAGCTACTTGTGCTCTAGTGTTTAGACACATGCCTAAAGCTTCTTAGCTACCTGTGCTCCAATGTTTAGACACCTCTTTTTCCATAAGCTGCACTTTCCCTAGATTCTATGTAATTTATTGCATGGCAGCGTGCTATGATAACTCTAGTCGGCATTCTCAATGTAGTTGCACCTTGCAGAAGACCGATGAGGGAACACACAAATTAATCCACGTCGTTCAAAGAACCATCACATCTTCCCATCTCCGTTTATCCCCACTTGCCAATGCCGTTAGGCCGCATTTGGGATCCTATCCAACGCGTGATTCACTCATTTTCCTCACCATCTCGCCCACACCATAAATCCTTCCAGTCCACCACCCATGTCCTCCAAAAAACTAACAGTTGTACATATATCCGCCCTCGCCCAAATCCATCCAAACATGATGGCGGATTCAAGGGGCAACCCATGGTACTACGGTTGGAGCAAGGTCGGGGACGATGTTTTCAATGAAATAGCTATGCATCTGGACACTACCAGCACCGTCAGGCTGGCCGCATCCTCCGAGGAGTTGTACCACCAAGTCATCAGCACAAAAGGTAGCAGATGCCCCAACATTGATCTCCTACAACGACGTCTATGACCACAAGATCTGGTGTGACTTCGCTCTGTGCATGTGCACTGAGCCAGGATGCGACTATGTTAGCCTGCCATGCATTTCCCTTAGCTCTTGGACCACTTGAGAGTTGCCCACAAGATCCGTGTGCCCGAAATGTCCTACAACTGCAACTGCGTGGAGCCTGGCTACGAGTTCACCACCACGTGGGTAGTGCTCCTCGCCCACCTCAGAGAAGCTCACTCCACGAGGGTGTGCATTTTCCGCTATAGTAGGAAAGCCAGGTACTCTCTAAGATAGTGTCAGCACCAGGATCGCAGAATACAGATACCATGGGATCTAGGAACTATGGTATGGCGTTCTGCATGCTATTTGACGGGCGTGACAATGCCATCTTGATATCCGTCATGTGTGTCAAGACGTCGGCGTGCTTGTTTCCGTGGTACAAGGTGGAGTTGATCTGTGCGCAGCCAAATGGCTTCAAGAAGGAGGTATTATTTACAAAGAGCAACGTGTCGCTAGGATGTGGCGTGCACGTGACTAAAGGGACTTACTCTTTGTTGGTTTATCTGTATAATCTAGTCGCTTGTTGACCGAATCGACCATCGGAGTTCACCATGGAATACAAGCTTCGCATCGACAAGATTGGATAAAGAATAATAACACATCTTAATCTTCTCCTGGCGATCGTAAGGTGAACCTTTTCGACAAGATTTTTCTTATCATTTTGGGACATGTGGTTCCAAGCTTAATGTAGTTCTAAGTATTTCGTACAAAGTTCTCCTACTGCTAATCCATTCCGTGGTACTCCGAAAATTGTAGTTCCAAGTAATAATTATGTACTAGTACTTGTTCAGACTGACCGATCAAGTGCAAAATATGGTCTTGCTCTCCTTTTCAATCATGGCCTTGCTACATCTACTGAATTTGAAAGTCTGCATTACTGAAGATGTCAATTCTTTTGGTCATTGTCTGTAATACTAAATTGGTCTCTTTGAAATGCTAAATCTGTCAGGTGCCGCTAAATATGAACTAGGAATCTGTCAATATTTTTCTATCTTATTTTGTACTGTTGAATCTTTCAAATGCTACTGAATCTGGCAAATGTTTTGCCATTGTTGTTGGGTTGCTTGGAATAGAGCCTTTTCATTTCTGTTATTGGAACCGTTGGTTATGGTTTGGATAGAGATGAGAGGGGTAAAGATATAATGTGATTTCACCAAGTGAAGTCGTTGCATAGAAGTACAGTTTTTCCACGCGCGATATGCGTGTCCCTGGTTTTTAGATTTTTTACATGAATATCTGTCAAAAGAATTATTTTCTTTCTCCCTTGGTGAGGTGTTTTTTCCAATCCGGCTAAGTCACGGCATAACGCAATTTTTACAAACAAGCAGTTTTTTTGAGAATTTACTAACGAGCGTTTTTTTAGAATTTACTAACGAGCGTTTTTTAGAATAACAAATGAGTAGATGAAAGATAGCACATTTGGCCCCTCTTTAGCCAAAAACCTTATGATTAAAATTTTACGAAGGAGCCCATGAAGCAGAGCCCATGGAGAAGAGCACATGGTGCATAGCCATGGCAAAGAGCCCATGGAACATAGCCAATAGAGTATAACCCATGTGAAATAGCCCATGTAGAATTGCCATAATCTTTTTAAATTCAGCCATTTTGGGCATTACCCTGCTGACGATAGCCTAGTAAATTTGAAAAACAAGCCCATGTAGAAGAACCCATGGTGCATAGCCCATGATGGGTAAGAGCCCATGGATTGAGTGTAGCCCAAAATCTTTTTTATTTTGTCCTTTTTGGGCATTACCCCCTCCTATGAAAAAAATACCCTGCCTACCCATGTTTTTAAGAAACTATTATGTGCTATTTTTGATTGAGATGCCAGGAGCGCTACATTTTTATTATATATATATGGACGCATAAAATCTTTTTAAGAAGAATAATATATAAGTTATAGTTACTATACCTGGTTAATGTTATTTTTTCATAAATTCTGTTTATCGCGGTGGTAACACGCTTAGTTGAAATGTAGTGAAGTCTCTAGTTCGAATCCCCTTTGTGCATAGATATCTTATTTTAGTTTTTTACTTCTTTATTATAGCAAAATTTCTTAGGGAGAGACTGATATCATGGACCCACCTGCCTGCAGCGTCCCTCAGTTTTAAAGGGTGAGTTCGAACAAAAACAGTTAATAGTCAACAGTCAGAAGTAACAAAGTATCTAGCATACTTGTACAGAGAGGCTGGCATCAGGGACCTAGTAGCCAGACCATACACGGCTGTAACGAGCAACCTTGGGAAGGTCAAAACAATGGACATGAACAAACAAATCCAGCATACATATGGTTTATTTATAGAGAGGCTGACATCTGGGACCCAGATAAACGGTTGCCACATCGAGCACTATTGCAAGGTCAAAACGGCGGACTCGACAAAAAAAATAGTCCAACGTACACATGTTTCTTTGAAAGAGAGTCTGACATATGGGACCTAGCAGCTAGTCCTTAAACGGCTGTTGCATCGAGCAACGTTGCCAAGGTGTCAAAACAGAGGACGCTACCGAAAAAATAAATCCATTATACACATGCTTCATTCAAATAGAGACTGACATGAGGGACCCAACAGCGTGACCAAATGGCTGATGCATTGAGCAACGTTATCAAGTTCGAATTAGGGAAGCGCGAGCAAAGAAAAATTCCATCATAGTCATGTTTCTTCTAATGAGAGGCTGACATGTGGGACCTAGTAGCCTGAATAAACCGCAGATGCATTGAGCAACGATATCAAGTTTGTAACAGGGAAGTGCGAGCAAAGAAAAAATCCATCATACACACGATTCTTCGAATGAGAGGCTGACATAGGGGGCCTAGCAGCCTGAATAAATGGCGGATGCATTGAGCAACGTTATCAAGTTCATATCAGGGAGACGCGACCGAAAAGTATGGTTTGCTAGAGACACTGACATTAGGGACTCACACGCCTCAAAAGGTTTTGGCGAGTCAACACCGAGCGAGGAACCGAAAATCTTACTTCTGCCACGCACCGGTCGAGCTTCATCCACATTTTTAGCGGTTTTTTCGTAGTAGAGGGCCATGAAAATGAAAAAAAGTTTTCCATCGGTCAGGGTCGAGAGAACGAAATCATCACTGAAGACGCACCTTCTACGATGCCCAAACTGTTGCGGATGGAAACATTTCTTGTAGTGCCAAGATGTGGTTTCGCTAAAGATGAAACAATACAAGATATAGGGAAACTGGAGAAGTCAAAGGCCACCACACCTCATGACCTCATATTGAATTGGATCTAGTTAACTTTCCTCTCGTGCATGACGATCATGGGGGAGATGATGATGCTGAAGATGATGATTATGTAGCTGAACAAGGTAGTACAAGTGAGGGACATGAACAACCATCTAATGAAGAAAATGATGATGATGATCAAGATGATGATAATCCACCTGACTCCCTACCACCAGTATAGCAGTTGAGGAGAAGTAGAATAGATCCAGTACTTCCACAAGGTATCCACCACATCAATATGTGTTCATGACTAATGCAGGTGAGCCCTCATGCTATGAGGTGGCCGTGTCTAAGGAGCACACGAATGAATGGTCCGAAGCCATGCAGGATGAGATTAAATACCTGTATGAGAATGACACCTTTGTGTTTGTGTATTTGCCAAAGGGAAAGAAAGCGCTCAAGAATATGTGGGTGTACAAAGTGAAGTTGAAGAGCATAGCTCAAATCCAAGGTACAAGGACAAATTGGCTATGAAAGGTTTCGGTCAAAAATAGGGTATTGATTTTGGTGAGTGACGAGGGGTAACCTCGGCAATGCCCATGATGATGGACTTGGGGTTTCGCGGAAAATAGAATGCTGGGGATTTCGTCGGATGTCAGGAAAACGATGAAGTCAAAGTCGCCTGAATATTGAGAAAGCACACTATTACAAGTTGTCCTCTAGATTTTGGTCCCCTCGCTTGGGCTTCTCCCGTCCTATATATAATAGGCCGGGTCTCAAAGCTGTAGGCGGATAGGTTTCATACACGCGTGATTACAATACCAACACAATGTTGGTTCATGGTTTCTTCCCTAATACAATCAGAGTCTTTGTCGGTTGCTTCCTTGGGCTGTTATCTGGAATCTTCATGGGTCGTAGGCCTTTTACCCAATGTTGGGTAGCGAATAATGAGCATCCGAGTAATCATACCCATGTCAGTAGCCCTCGAGACTCTATCTGAACCGCAGTTTCAGGTTGAGTCTAAAAGTTTTATTTTTTTCCTTCTTTGTTCTTTCCTGATTTTGTTTTTGTAGGGATTTTGGTACAACAAGTCTAATGCTTCCGACGGATCGGGAATCAGTTAATTTCTCCTGGGCAAAAACAAGGTTGACCTACATCAAACTCAAGTCTCTAGGCTCGAATCCAGAATTTGTAATTGGTGTAATTCAGTTCGAGCCGCTGAGGTCTTACCGAATACTGAATTCCAGTTTCTATTTTATCAGGTACCCAACGCGTCCATCAGGATCTTTCATGGTATCGTTGATACGGATATTTTACTGGCAGAGCGCATTCTTATGCAATTACCAGGCCACACAGGACGAATCCTGGGGTCTTACCTTCATGTTTCTGAACATGGCATTCGGATTTTTGTCACGTCGGGTGCGATCCGAGAGTTTTTTAGTTTCTGCAACCTGCTCCCGATAGGAGTATCTGTCGTTGAATGTTTCCTTCGTTTTTATTTATCGGGTGCACGCCAGTGCTCCTGATAGGAGTAGCCCTCGAGGCTATGTTTGGATATATGTATCAAAACATAGGCTCGAAATCTTAATTTTATGATGCCAATGCTTCTGTATTCTTATTGGGTGCATGACCAGTGCTCCCGATAGGACTAGCCCCCGAGGCTACGGTCGTAATATCTTGCTTTTCGAGTGTAGTCTCGAATCTTCTCCTAGAGGAGTTTATTTTGGCTTCAATTTATTTTCTTAGGGTCATATCTTTAAGACAAAGCCCAAATTCCTTGCAGAGCTTCTTCTGTGACGTCAGTTATGACATATTTGATGTTGTTGATTTCTAGAGAAGCACGCCTTGACAGGACATGTCGAGCGTGGGCCCATGCACCAGTAATGATGACGCGTGATAGTGTATTCAACGGAGATTTTTGACTGCACGCCACCTCTCCGCGCGAGAATCGAGGCGTCACGTGTTGTTTCTCCATTTTAATCGCAGCCATAACTTTCTTTATCTTTTTTCCTTTACGGAATCTTTGTAACACGTGTCATCATCGTGCAATCTTTTGCCGGTTCGGTTTTGCATCAAACGGTTTAGATCTCACATCGTTGCTCTTTATAAGGGAGGGGAGGTGCGTTTACTGGTTTACCTCACTTCCTCCTGCCTCATCTTCTTCCTTGCACTCTTGCCCTCTTGCGAACCCCTGTTCTTGCTCCCCTGCAAAGCTCTGGTCCTTGTGCTCGTATTTTCCATTTTTCCACCATGGTAAAAAGCAAAGTTGTTGGCACTTCTGCCGCCGCTGCCAAGGCCACCAGGAAGAGGGCCGTCGGATGGACTCCCACCAAGTGCACGACACGGGAGCTCCGTGAGGCGCAGAACTCCAGTCTTCTGACTGAGGGTTCCTTCAAACTCCCTGGAGACGAGGATGCTCCCATCCTTGAACCTGGCTGGAGGGTAACATTCCGCCCTTTCCTCTTCCGTGGTCTCTCTCTTCCTGTCCACAAATTTCTCCGTGGCCTTTTGTTTGTCTATGGCGTGCAGCTATATTAGCTCACGCCCAATTCCATTCTCCATGTTGCTTGTTCCGTCACTCTTTGTGAATGTTTTCTTGGGATTCATCCCCATTGGGGCCTTCGGAAACACTTCTTCTATGTTTGTCGCAATGCCACTGACACCATTGTTCATGATGTTGGTGGCGCTATTTTTCTGTTCGGTCCGATGTTGATTACTTGGACTTCAAAATCACTGATTCTGTCCAAGGTTGTAAGTCCAAGTGGTTTTATGTCAAGGATCGGCCACTCAAAGGTCAATCTTTCGGGTTAGCCCTCTTTGATCCTAGGAGAACCTCTCGTAAACTTGACTCCTGGGATCAACGTCCTTCTGCCGAAGAAATGGCGGAAATCCAGCCCTTTGTTGATCGTATTTCCAAGCTACGGCATGAGGTTGGCAAGGAGTTGTCGGGTCTTTAGGTCCTGGCATACTTTTTGTGGATTCGTATCCAGCCGCTTCAAGCCCAGCTTTCTGGCATGTGGGCATTCACCGGGAGGAAAGGCCCAATGAGGATTTCTTCGGAAGACCTCACCCTCAAGGTGTATGAGAAGAGATTCCGGAGCTTCACAACTTTGACCAAGAAAATCCCGGTTCCTTCAACTTGTCTTGTGGAGCCCTATGGCAAGAAGAAACGGCTTCCCGAGGTTACTTTCCTTCGCCCTCGTCTTTTCCTTTTCTTCTGTTTTGTAGATACACTTTTCAAGTCTTCTGCTTTCTGTAGAATTTTGATCACATGAGCTCACTTCCTCCCCTTCCTGGAAGTTGTGAGCCCCCCGTCCACCCCTCTCCATCCGATGATCTCCTATGACTGGGACTGCCATGGATGAGGAGGGAAATTCTCTCCATTCGATTCTTCGTCAAAGATGCAATCTCGTCCTTCGTCTGGCACCAGAGATTTCCACGTGGAGTGTGCTGGCGAAAAGAGGAAACACCCATATGTTGTGGAAAGGGTCGAGGATTCGGATGACTCGACTGCTTCCAAGTCTTTCAATGCTTCTCCGATCGCAGCTGCGCCTGCCAAGATGAATTTGTTCCGTCTTGCACAGGATGTGTCTCCATGAGTATTTGCTTTCTTCTCTTTCTGTTTCACCGGGCGATTTTACTACTGATGCTTCTTCCGCTTGTGTTGTACAGTTGCAGTGATGACGAATATCTTCCTGCTTCTCCTCTTCCCACATCTATGGGCTGCTCCACAACGAAAACTCCTCCGCCATCGGCGGAGCCGAAAGAAAAACTTCTGTCTCCTGTGGAGAAGACCATCCAGAAGGATGTTGCCACTTCATCGAAGTCGCCGCCGCAAAAAGGAAGAAAACGGCGGGTAAAGGGGTGGTGATATCTAAAGAGCCTGTTGATGTGGATATGAAGGATGTAAGTCACTTTTGATGCCGGAATTTTTTCCTTCCCTCACACTTTTTATTTTGCCTTCATATCTTTTTGCTGTGGTTTTTCTTTACTCAGCCCTTGATGCGCGAGATGGTCGGTGGCCTCTCATTTTATAAGGATCCGCAATGATGCCAAAAAACTAAAAAGTATGTGCTGATCATCTTTGTATCTTTGTGAAATGCTCATCCTCATTTTTGTGATTTGCTCATACAGCCGCTGCCAAGCAATCCGGAGTTATTCAGGATGAGGCAATGGAGCGCGCCGATGATCTGGAGGGCAGACTCCGATCTACGGAAGAGGCTTTGGAGGAGGCCAATCGGAAGGCGAGAACTGGTGCTGAGGAAGTGGCCAGGCAAGTCTCTGCTCGGGATGCAAATCTGCGGCAGCGCTTGGAGGCCCTCAATGACTCGCTGACCCGTAAGTTTTTGTCTGTGCATGTTTTTGTTTTGTTTGTTTCTTTTGGTTGTCAATCTCTTCTTCTCTCTTTTTTGTTGTCAGAACTGACTGGCCAGAACCTGACGATAAGAAGTTTGATCCTTTGTCGGATGCTGTTAGCATTTTGGAGGCTAACAGCGTTCGTGGGTGCAATCTTCTTGTCCGCTCTCCCGCACCTTCAAGAAGCTTCATGCAGAAATATTTCCAACCAAGGATGTTCCGGACAATCTGAATGATCTTGTCGCCGTCTTCGGTGCTGATCCATGCCCCCTTGTTGGTTATAGTTTGATGCAATCAAGGAGTGGTGCCGAAACTTCAATGGCCCTAGCGATGACACACGGCAAGAAGGTCGACTGGGAGAAGGTTAGCTCCTTTGTCCCAGTCACCCCTAGTAGCCAAGCGATTGACCTAAAGCCGCATATGAAGAGGGCCAGAAAATATTCTCGACTGCTTCTAGGCCTGGGTTCAGGTTCGGAGAACCTGGCTGCCCCTTCTTCGGTTGCCCCTACTGCGGCGGGTGCTCCTTCTTCGGCTACCCCTACTGCTGTCATAGCTAGTGCCCCTTCCGCTAGTGCTACCCTGTCTTTGAAGGATACGGCGTCCTAGGCTATGTTTTGTAATTTTTATCGTGTCTCCCTTTATTGTAATGGATCTTGAACTTGTCTAGCCTCCCTTTGCTTCTTTTTACAAGAAAGCAACTTTTGAATATATGCGTGTGACCTTGCTTTTGTATGCTGAGTGTTTCGTATACTTCTTTGTCTTGTCAGATCTTGAGTGATTCTTTGGCTCCTTCTGGTTTCGTGCAACTGCCGGGTGTTGTTCCGTCCTCCGTTGTAGTAGGTGCGACCAGTTCCGTCATCGTGCGTACGGTGGACCCGCCGTTGTATGCTGAAAAGATAGAACAAGTGAAGAAACTTGAAGGACGGCTACGGGTCATTCAATCGATGGTGGATGTTTCCCAATCGAAAACGCCCCAGGCCCTTAACCACGAGGCTTTCTTCTTGGACGAGATCTCTAGGGCGAGCGAAAAGCTATTGTGTAAGTTGCCTTTTTCTTTGATTACTTTTTCCGTCTTGCTAGAAATTAATTTCTCTCTGATGTGTAGCTATTCGATTGTGCGAGAGGGAGGAAACCCAACGTCTGTGCAATCGGATGCACACTCTTGTATCTGCCTCTCGAAGTTCTGAAATAGATTTTTGGACTGATCACCGGCGTGCCTATACTGTGGCGCTGCTGTAGGATCGCATATCAGAGCTGGAGAAATTTGTCGAGTGATGTCGCAGATCTCTGGCTGTTGTTTACAATGCCATGTTTTCTCGGGATCCTCAGCCTCAGACCTTGACAGATTTAATTACAAAGTTTCGGCAAGGTGAGAGGATCCACCATTATGTGAAGCTTCAGCTTTTGGCGGGTTCCAAGCTCGCGCTCTCTTGGGTGCACGCGCATCACCCGACATTGGATCTGGACGTCATATCTTTGGGTCTGCCTCCCCCTTCCGATGGCGACCTTGTTTATATGGCGCCTCATTATGCCACCGCTCATAGACTCGCCATTAGGATTGTGCATAGGTGCTTAGAAGCAGACGAAGAATTTTTTGTTAACTTTGAGATCTGACTGCTTGTTTGTGTAGCTTTGTATTGTGTAACCAAAATATTGTATAGACATTTTATCAAAAAGGTCGCATGTTTCATACGAGATTTTGATTGCATGCTGCATAATTTTAATTTGGAGATCCGACGAACTAATGTTCGTGTGCCATAGAAGTTTGTATTTCGCGGAATACTTTCTTTATTTATTGATAATAATGGGTAGAAATACATTGCGAAGGCGTGATTGCCTAGCCGTTGGCCTTTATTGAATATAAAGTGCATCTAAATGGAGGTTTTCTAGAGGAAATTCGGCTTCTGTTCTTGGGGATCTTCACCATCTTCCGCATTGTGGTGCTCGTGACTTGTCGATCAGTGGTTCTTCTTATGCGGGACCGTCATTGGAGCCGCATAAGTTGCTTTTTGCGAGACTGTTGCGTGCTTGCTCTTCCGATACTTTCCTTTTGCAGGTGTGCCTTTCGTGTGTCGGCTCTTCATCCGCCAACTTCAGCTGTCCAAGTTCCGCATCCATCCCGAAAGATTCCGAGATTTTGTTGAATTCTTGATCGTAGTTGTCTGCGTGGCTGAAGCTTCCTTTGACTGTGATGACCCCGTTGGGGGCTGGCATTTTTAGCACTAGGTATGCATAGTGAGGTACTGCCATGAACCTAGCGAAAGCCGGTCGGCCTAGGATCGTGTGGTATTGAGATGGCCAGTCCATGACTTTGAATTCCAGCTTTTCTCGTCTGAAGTTATTTTTTTACCAATGGAATTTTGGCATTTCCTGGAACTATCACGTGGAAGGTTGTGTATGTTGGTGTTAGGTTCCTCATGGACCAGTTCATGGCCCGCAAAGTTTTGGCATAAATCAGATTGATGTTGCTTCCAAGAAGACTTTGCTCATATCAAACCCCGCGATTTGCGCTTCCACTATTAGTGCTGACTGGCCTGGCTGAGGGACCCGTAATGGATGGTCATCTCTGCTGAAAGTAATTTCTTGTTCTGACCAATGGAGATACTCCGGTGTAGGAGGTGGCTTTGTTACTGCCAAATTTACTTGCCTAGTGATCAATTTATGTGTTATGTTGGAGAGTGGCCCGTTCTGGATCATTGATATTGCTCCCTTTGACCTAGGATATTCGTTGTCTTGGTGTATTGCATTTTGCGGTTGTCCCGCTGGTGGAGGTGTAACTACCTCGGTGAATTACGCTCTTAGTTGCATGCCTGGATGAACGAAAGTGGTTAAGATAGTACGGCGGGGCCCAGGGGCCACTCATAGGTAGACCTTTCGGCCGTCCTAACCACTTTCAGAACATCAGGACAAGAACAAGCGGCGTAATCGGCAGGCGAACGGATCAACTACATACACAAGTGAGTATGTATGCAAGCCACCATACAACTGTTCACAGAGCCATTCCATCTAAAAGAAATAGAAATATTGCAACGCCATACGGCAAGATCCAAACATCCTAGATAGAAATAATAGTTTCGGATAGCTCCTCATACATCAAACATCAGAGTATCAGGCGGAAGCGGAAAACAAGATCCGAGTACGGATAAGAAGCAAATCGGCATAAGATGCCAAATAAATAAACACACCCCGCCCACAGATCTCACGGATCCCCGTTCCCGGAATCTCTACACCGAGTGATCGTTGCCAACATCATCCGTCTCCTCCACCCAGTATCCATCTTGCGACTACACATGTTCATCTGAATCAAACAATTTATCGTGTGAGACCCTAGGGGTACTCAGCAAGTCTTTATGCCTCTAAAGGGGACATATACCTGGGGTGACGCAATTGCAGCAAAAGATAATAACTAACAAGCCTAGAGATACCCGCTAACCATCTGCCTAACCAATGATAGACGGATGTCCGTTAATTAGAAACAACAGTTATAATAGTATAATTAACAGATCCATCCTCCTTCTCGCTTACCAACGAGAAGACGGACGAACAACCCATTCGTTGGCAGTTTTATTAACCATTCCATGAGTATTGCACTATTTACTAATCAGGTACTTAGTCAGATTAAAAGCGGTACTTTAGTTATACTTGTCTATGATCAAGAAAGTGTGCTCCAAGTCGTCCATAACCACGGACACGGCTTTCAGAAAGATTTACCCTGCAGGGGTGCACAAATAGCAACACACACTCGATCAACCTCGGAAAAACCAACTCAAAACCCAACGAGGCATTCATGACAAAACGATCACAGGATTCAGAAATATTTCAGGGGGCCACCCCATTAAGCTACCCGCAATGAAGCTAGCTGACTCCGAGACGGACTCAAGGTTTGCGCCAATGGCTGTAATCGACTGGGAACCTGAAAATGTGACTGGGCTTGTCGATACCGCGAAAACACTCCGCAAATCTTAAACAGTAGAGGTGCTCCTCACACAATCTTAAATGAAACAGTAAAGCATGGCATAAGTACAGGATAGTAACAAAACCCCAAACTACTTTGTGGCCCCCCGGAATAGAAATGAATCAAGGTCTGGCTCAGGGGGGTCCATAAGGCCTCCCGGATGTGGATAGTGCGAATAGTCAAGGAACAGGAATCAAGTACTCAGGGTCCTACGGGACACAAGTGAGCATGAAAAACCAAATACCAGATATTGCTCACCGGTGCCTCTTTCATTAGTTATCCCATTACTACTCAGGTTAAGTTGTTTAGGTACCTCATTCTCCATCAGACACTCACATACCCTACACATGCTTTTCTACGACTCGCGTGGCTCAAACAACTCCTATAGTAATGGCTCATGGGATGGAGGAACAAGCTTCGGTGGGGTTTAAAAGTAAAGGCTATGCAGTACTTGGGATTAAATTTAATGCAATCGCGACTCAATGATGCAAGAATAAGATAGAGGCAATAGGTACTATATGTATGCAAGCATGTGGTAGTGCTTGCCTAGTAGCTCAGTTGAAGCGAGAGATGGATCTGGGTAGAACTCCTACGATTCCTGATAATTCTCCTGATGGGCGTCTATTCGAAGAAGAACCAAACAAACAAGGGCCAACATAAATAAAGTGCACAAGCATATGAATTAAAATGCGACAAGCAAACAAGCATTCCATGATGAATGATGCACAATTTACATGGCATTAAAGTAGCATGGCAAGGGTGAGGTGTGGGTACAAGAATAATTCATTTTATTATTTATTTAGTCAAGTTTTATTGCCATAAGCAATTCTGATTTTTTAATAATGACATGATGCATGCTTCAACTCAGAACAAGTAATGCATAGATAGAACAGGCTCGTCGCGCTTATCGATTTAGACATATTATTTGTCAAATTTGGAGTTATAGATTTAAAGTTATTAATTAATTAAGAAAGGGGCATTTTATTGTAATTTTAATCATCTCGAAAATTTAAAGTGGTCAAACATGATTTTGAATAGCATCTTTGAATTCCTCACATTTTTCTGATTCAAAAACATATATCATTTGTATTATTTGGAATTATAATTTAAAAGTTATTTAAAACAGATTTGAATTTGAATTTAAACATTTTCTGATATTGTTTTATTAAAATAGATATTCGAAAAGGTTTTTGTCACCCAGCCAGTTCTAGCCCCAGCCACAGACAGGTGGGGCCTGATGCACCGCAGGCCCACGTGACAGAGGCGGGCCAGGCGCGGCATAGGGGGACTGCGGGTTGAGAAACAGAAAGACCGGGGGCCTTTTCCTAAGACTGCAACCGCGGCTGACAGGTGGGGTTAGGGTGGAGCGCGGGTTGAGGTGTGCAAAAAATGCGGGTGCCTTTTTGTAAAAAGAACAGGGAGGCTGACCGGTGGGGCTCGGTGTACCGCGGGTTGAGAGCGAATTAAAAAGGGGGGGCTATTGTAAAGTGACCATAGGCCCACTGTTCCTCTTCTCTGCACTAACTAACGATAGAAACATGCTCGACAGGGACAGAGCGCGGTGCGGGGGTTTGAACCCGCGACGCGGGGCGCACGCGCAGAGGACCGGAGCCAGTGCGGTAAGCGGGAGGGTGGTGACAGGAGGAGGCTAGACGGCTAGATGAGGCGCGATGCGGCGTGGGGACGCGCAGAAGCTTGCGCTCGCCGGCGCACCGAGAGTGCCCAACGAAACGCACGGCGCGACCAGGCAACGACGACGACGGCGAGGCTGTCTGGGAGGGTGCTTGGCTTACCGCGAGGCTGCTGGCGGTGGTGGATCGGGCAGGGGAGCGGTCAATCGGCGACGTAGCAGGCGGCCGACCGGAGCTAGGGTTTCGGCGGCGTCGGTGTGCAGCAGGGACAGGGGACCGTCTCCTCCTCGGCTCCGTGTACGTGGCGACGCAGGGGTTCACGCTGGTCCTCCTCGACACCCAAAATTCCACGCCGCCGGCTAGAACGAGTAGGTGGAGGTGGAGGCCAACGGTACGGCGGTGGAGGAGAGAGGGGTAGCGGCAGGTGGTGGGGAGGAGAAGGGTGAGGCCCTGGGGATCTGGGGATGCAGAGGAGGCATGGGGAAAGAGATAAAGTAGAGAGGGAGAGAGAGGGGACGCCGTGGGGGATCGGGGTGGAAAAGGTGGATCGGCCACCTTTTTGCTTCCTCCTTCACGTGCTCGACGTGGGCGGCCAGGGCAGGGCAGGGGTAGGGGCTGTCAGGTGGGCCAGGGAGAGATCAAGGAGGGGCAGGCTCGGGTGGCCCTTTGTGGCAGAGAGAGAGAATGGAGAGGGGGAGGCTCGGTGTAGCTAGGGATAGCTTCGGCTAGGGTTTAGGAGAGGCTCGGGTTAGGGTTGGTGTTAGGTTAGAGAGGGTAGCTAGGGCCAGGTTAGGGTGGTGCCTCGGCAAAGGAGGGTGGTGGGTAGAGCTAGGGTGGTTAGGGTTTAGGAGAGGGAAAGGATAGATAGGGTAGGACATGGGTTAGGGTTTTGTTTTTAAAAACAAGCAAAATTGGATGATGAGAAGGAGGGGAAGATGTAGAGCCTTTTATATGTGACAAGCAAAGCCACATCCATGCATGATCGATCAAGATGAGGGTGGAAGGAAGATAGAGAAATGTTTAGGGTTTTGGTGCACAGGGCAAGGAGAGACAAGATAGTGAGGGTGTGATGGTAAAAGCAAAAGAATAGAGCTTACTTGGCATGATCCCAAGAGAACATGATCCACTCCAAAAACAAATAAAAACCAAAGAAGAATAATAGTGGTAATTTGCATGGCCCATGCATGGGCATTAAATGCCATGGTCTTATTCTTGTGCAAACAATAATAATGTATCATGGTATTATTCCCATGCATTCCCAAAATGTGGAGTAAAGGCCAAGCAAAAGAATTTAAATGAAGGTTCCAAGTGGAGTAGATGGATATGATCATATTTGAATATAATTAGGACTTGCTAGTGTGTATATTCCACTAGATGTTTAATAGTCTCAAAAATATCCCAACATGAGCATACATCCATAATAATCCATATGAAAGCTAGTAAAAGGGTACCACTCATAATGCATGCAAAGGTGGCTCCACATATCAGTAATGTGAAAACAACATGATGCTAATATGAGAGCATGTGGAAATAGAAGTGGATCCATCCCAACCCACATGAGCTAGATTAAATGCCAAAAGAAAGCAAAAGCTCATGTGTAATTAGGATGGTGGAATTAGAAGGTGGTGACAAAGAAAGGTGATGGAGTTGAATAAAAGATATGCCCCCAACTCAACTTGGGCATCAAGCATTATCAAGAACCAAATACAATATATCAAGAGCCAAATACAATTAATAATGCATATGAGGGAAGAACCAAAAGAGAAGGGGTTTTATATGATGCTCAAATGCAAGGTGGCATGATGACATGAGCATGATATAGTTATGATGCAACAATTATATGTAGGAAGTAGTCATTATATTACGAGACCATGTAGCATTACATATGTTAGACAAATGGGATGCTACAACTCTCCCCCACTAAACAGGAATCTCGCCCCGAGATTCTAGGAAGAAGAAGAAGACACGACGAGGGTAGGATACTTGGAACGGAGCTCATCCTCGCGTTCCCAAGTGGCTTCATCAACGGAATGGTGCGACCACTGCACCTTGCAGAACTTGATGGACTTGTTGCGAGTCCTTCTTTCTATGACTTCAAGGATTTTTATGGGGTGTTCTTGATAAGATAGATCTTCTTGGAGATTGATGAGTTCATGGTCCACGGTCCTGCCGGGATCCTTGAAGCACTTCTTGAGTTGAGAGATATGGAAAACATCATGGACCTTGAGTGTTTCAGGGAGCTCAAGAGCATAACCAACTTCTCCTCTTCTTCCACAAATTTTGAAAGTACCGATGTATCTAGGAGCCAGTTTTCCTTTGATACCAAAGCGGTGCGTGCCTCTCATGGGAGTGACACGAAGGTAAACGAGATCACCAGGGACATACTCCATGTTCATGTGCTTTCTGTCATAATTGCTCTTCTGCCGACTTTGAGCAATCTTCAGGTTTTCGAGAATGATGTGAACCTTCTCCTCCGCTTGAGTTACAATGTCGGGGCCAAACAAAGTTCTTTCACCTGCGCCCGACCAACCAATCGGAGTTCTGCATTTGTGTCCATATAGAACCTCAAATGGTGCCATCTTTAGACTTTTCTGGAAGCTGTTGTTGTAAGAGAATTCAGCATAAGGAAGGCATTCTTCCCACTTCATGCCGAAAGAGATAACGCAGGCACGGAGCATATCTTCCAGAATCTGATTGATCCTTTCAACTTGTCCTTGCAACTGAGGGTAGTAAGCTGTGCTGAAGTTCAATTTTGTTCCCAAAGCATTGTGGAAACTTCCCCAAAACTTGGAAGTGAAGATGCTTCCACGGTCTGAGCTGATCTCAAGAGGAACCCCATATAGAGAGACAATTCTGTTGATATAGAGCTCAGCCAACTGAATTGCAGAAATTGTTTCCTTGACGAGAAAGAAGTGAGCCACTTTAGAAAGCCTGTCGATAACGAAGATTGCATTGTTGCCCTTTTGCGACCTTGGAAAACCAGTTATGAAGTCCATCTCTACTTTCTCCCATTTCCATTCTGGAGGCTTCAATGGCTGTAGAAGACCGGAAGGTTTCTGATGGACAGCTTTAACTCTGCGGCAGACATCACACTCCGAGACATACTTGGCACAATATCGTTTCAATCCAGGCCACCAATATTGTGTTTTCAAGTCCATGTACATCTTAGTGCTGCCAGGGTGGATAGAAAGAACAAAATCATGCGCCTCCTTGAGAACTTGCTCTCTTAAACCCGGGTAGTTCGGAACAAACATCCAGTGTTCAAAGAAAAGAGTACCTTGGTCGTCGACGTGGAAGGACTCATACTTCGGAAGCTGAATGTTGGAGATGATCTTTTTAGTGTAAGGATCACCAAGTTGAATGGAGCGAACTTTTTCTTCCAAGAGAGGTGTTGCCAGAAGATTCAGAAGATACCCTTGATCCACAATTTCAAGGTTGAGCTTGCGGAATTCCTCACACAAGAGAGGATGTTGTTCTTCCACCATGAGGTTGTTGACATAAGCTTTTCGGCTGAGCGCATCGGCCATGACATTAGCTTTGCTCGGAGTGTAGTTGATGGTCAAATCGAAATCATTAATTGCTTCAATCCACCTCCTCTGACGAAGGTTGAGATCAGGCTGTGTGAAGATATACTTCAGACTCTTGTGATCAGAAAAGATCTCACAACGGTTGCCAAGCAAGTAATGCCTCCATACTTTCAAAGCAAAGACAACTGCTGCGAGCTCGAGATCATGTGTAGGATAGTTGATCTCATGCGTCTTCAACTGTCGAGAGGCATAAGCAACAACTTGTTTTTCTTGCATAAGGACCGCACCCAATCCTTGCAATGAGGCGTCACAGAATATCTGGAAAGGCTTTGATGTATCTAGAGGAACCAAGATTGGTGTGGAAGTGAGCTTCCCTTTGAGTGTTTCAAAGCTTGCTTGGCATGCAGGAGTCCAAAGGTATTTCTTGCCTTTCTTGAGGAGATCGGTAAGAGGCTTCGCAATCTTCGAGAAGTTCTGAACGAAGCAATGGCAGTAACTAGCCAAACCAAGGAAACTCCGGACTTCTTTGACATTTATGGGTGGAAGCCAGTCAACAATTGTCTTAATAGTTTCTAGGTTGACGGCAATGCCCTTGGCGGAGATGACGTGACCAAGATAGGTGACTTGAGGCAGCCAGAACTCACACTTGGAGAACTTTGCATATAGGCGGTTCTCATGAAGCTTGTTTAGGACACACCGAAGGTGTTCTTCATGTTCTCCCTTTGACTTAGAATAGACTAGAATGTCATCCAGATAGACCACAACGAACTTATCAAGATACTCCATGAAAACCGAGTTCATAAGCCTCGAGAAGGTGGCAGGTGCATTGGTGAGACCGAAGGACATTACCGTGTACTCATACAGGCCATAGCGGGTGGTGAAAGTTGTTTTGGGAACATCTTCCTTGCGAATCTTGATTTGATGATATCCACTTCTCAAGTCAAGTTTAGAGAATACCACAGCTCCAGCTAGCTGATCGAAGAGATCATTAATCCTCGGAAGGGGATATTTATTCTTGATGGTTTTAGCATTGAGATCCCGATAGTCAACACAAAGTCTATCAGTCTTGTCTCGCTTCTTCACAAAGATGGTTGGGCTACCCCAAGAAGAAGTACTGTGCTGAATGAAACCCAACTTCTCTTGTTCATCAAGCTGAGTTTGAGTTCAGCCAACTCAGCAGGACCCATTTTATAAGGTCGCTTGGAGATAGGAGCGGTACCAGGTTCAAGCTCAATCACAAACTCGACCTCACGATCCGGAGGCATACCTGGCAAATCTTTAGGAAAGACATCTGGGAACTCACAGACCACCAGAACACTCTGAATAGCTTGCATAGCATCATCATTCAGAGCCGCCAAAGAGAAAAGCTGAATTGCAGGAGTCAGACTTGGAGAATAGACTATATGGCCTTCAGGAATTTTTAGAGAAACCGAGCGTTCAGCACAATCAATCACAGCTGCATTTGCTGTTAACCAATCCATGCCCAAGATAACATCAATGTCAAAATTGCCTAGAATAATTAAGGAAGCCGGAAATGAAGAGCCACCAATCTCAATTTGATTGCCATGGCTGATTTTAGAAGATGCCATTGTTGCTCCAGGAGAAAGGACCATTAACCGCTTAGGGAGAGGATCCATAGATAACCCATTCTCATCAGCAAAACTTGTAGAGACAAAAGAATGCGATGCACCAGAATCAAACAAAACTCGTGCAGGAACTGAGTTAACAGGAAGCATACCCATCACAACTCTAGATGCCTGCTCAGCTTGAGCGACGTTGACACAGTTGGCACGAGCAACTGTAGACCCGGGCTTGGTGTTGATGTTGAGAGCCCGAGGTGGAGGTGCACGAACCATAGAAGAGCTTGTCGCGGGTCTTGGAGGTGGTGGAGGAAGAGCTTTGTTGTTCATTGGACAATTCCAGTGCTGATGCCCAGTGTTTCGAAAAGTGTAGCAAGCACCAGGTGGACGTGGAGCAACGTAGCCAGGGACTCCGCTAGGCGCTCCAGGGTAGTTGTGGTTGTAGCCCCTAGGAGCCACGGTGAAGGAGTTTGGTAGCCTTGCCGCGTAGCTTGACAGTCTTGGTGGAGCCGGGAGCGACGGTGGAGTGTTAGGAACCCACACGCGGCGCTTAGAAGGAGCTGTCATAGCTGAAGAGCTTGCTGCATCGTGGCTGTGTTTCTTTGACTCCTCAAACACTTGCCTACTTGCTTCTTCCTGCAGAGCTATATGTTGGAGTTCCAGAAAATACCCCGGCCTTGCATGAGTGATTGCATATTTGATTGATGCATTGAGTCCTTGCCTGAACCTCTTTTGCTTCTACTTGTCATCAGAGATCTCATCGCCACCATACCGAGAAAGGTTCATGAAGTTCCAGATATAGGTATTGACATTGTCATTGCCCTGCTTGAGGTTGAGAAACACTTCCTTCATCCTTTCCATGACAATCTCTGACAGATATTGCTCTTTGAAAGCCGCAGTGAATTGCTCCCAAGTAGGCTGAAAACCAGAGTGGTCTACCTTCAAGTAATTTTCCCACCACAGAGCTGCATCTCCCTTCAGAAGGTGAGTGGCACATTTTACCGATTCTTGCTCAGGAACATCCGCAGTCATCAGCAACCTTGACATTTCACGCAGCCAATCATCAGCATCAAGTGGCTGATCAGACACCTCAAATTGGCGTGGGTTAAACTTCAGAAAACTCTTGATGTCTCCTCGCTTGGGAGGTGGAGGTAGCGGAACAAACTCATTCCTCCTTACGCTTTCTTCGAAGCGCTGCTGGTTCTGCTGCATTGTTCCCAAGGCATTAGCAATACTTGCCAAAGCAGCCCCCAGTTCAGGTGGTATGTCCTCCTCAGAACGGCGTGGTGGTGCCATCATGTGATTGATATAAAACACAAGTCAGTACTATAATGGAGAATAATAATAATCCAAAATAGTACCAAAATGGAATTAATCAAGATTAAAGGATACAATTCACTAAGATGATATCAAAATATCAACAAAGTTCAAAGCACCTAGAAGATATTAAGCATATCGCACACGACTGAACAAGGAGTGTGGTACACAAGCTAACAAAGAAAAAAATTCCGCAAATTTTGGCATTAAAATAACACTATATGCGCAAAACCACTTAACGAATCAAGATTAGTAACTCTACTGATTCAATATACAAGAGCGAATGATAAAAGTAGTGGTATGGTCGCGACTCCATCCCGCACTCAAATCATTACTCCGCACATGAATCAGTAAAACACATATCCCAACACCTTCTTCTTAAGATGAACCTAAAGATTAGTAACTACGGAAACGAACACCCCAAACAAGATAGTGTCGGATAACAAAGAGTAAGACAGATCGCACCGGTATACAACAAATCAGATAGATCGCGTCGGTTTACAAAGGCCTGTCGGTATGGAATGTACCAATAGTTGATCACCAAAAGGCAGATAGTGATAACATTTGGATGCAACAGATAGACAAGGGATTCACACGCACACACACACAAACACAACCTATGGTACTATGGAACCCAGAACACGTGAATCCTAGTTTGAATTTTTAGAAGAGGATTGAAACGTTACACTTCCTTACCAGAAAAGGGTGGGTGGGTGGGTAAGAAGAAAAATGGAAGCAGTCCTACTCTCACGTTTTGTTTTTCCCTAGTATACATAGCTACCAAAAATATTTGCTAGACTGACAACGACCATTTGGCTGAGACCCTGAAGGGCGGGATGGCTCTGATACCAATTGTAACTACCTCGGTGAATTATGCTCTTAGTTGCATGCCTGGATGAACGAAAGTGGTTAAGATAGTACGGTGGGGCGCAGGGGCCACTCACAGGTAGACCTTTCGGCCGTCCTAACCACTTTCAGAACATCAGGACAAGAACAAGCGGCGTAATCGGCAGGCGAACGGATCAACTACATACACAAATTTATACAATGCCATCTCATTGGAGAATGTGTAATGCGTAGAGACGCAAGGACATGCAAATACACACGGACCTAGAAGTGTCAGATCCGAAGATTATGTTTACCACTAGCAATAGTGTTTATACAACACCAGAAAGCCATAGGTGTTGAATGCACAAGTTTTTTAACTAGATTATTGACTCTAGTGCAAGTGGGAGACTGTTGGAGATATGCCCAAGAGGCAATAATAAAGTGGTTATTATTATATCTTTATGTTTATGATAAATGTTTACATCTCATGCTATAATTGTATTAACCGGAAACATTAATACTTGTGTGTTTTGTAAACATAAAAGAGTCCCTAGTAAGCCTCTTGTTAAACTAGCTTGTTGATTAATGGATGATCATGGTTTCCTGATCATGGACATTGGATGTCGTTAATAACAAGATCATATCATTAGGAGAATGATGTGATGGACACACACACGTAGTAAGCATAGCATAATATCAAGTCATTAAGTTCGTTTGCTATAAGCTTTAAAATACATAGTAACCTAATCCTTCGACCATGAGGTTATGTTAATCACCATCACCGGATGGGTACTTTGATGACATCAAACACCGCTTCGTAACTGGGTGGTCATAAAGGTGTCATTGGGTATTCTGAAAGTATGTGTTGAAGCGCATGGACCAAGATTGGGATTTGTCCATCCATATGACGAATAGATATGCTCTGGGCCCTCTCGGTGGAATGTCATCTAATTAGCTTGCAAGCATGTGACTGGGTCACAAGGGATGACATAACATGGAACGAGTAAAGAGTACTTATCAGTAACGAGGTAGAACTAGGTATGGAGATGCCGACGATCAAACCTCGGATAAGTAGAGTATCGCGTGACAAAGGGAATTGGTTTCATATGTTAATGGTTCTATCGATCACAAAGTCATCGTTGAGTATGTGGGAGCCGTTATGGATCTCCAGATCCCGCTGATGTTTATTGATCGGAGAGGTGTCTCCATCATGTCTGCATATTCACGAACCGTAGGGTGACACACTTAAGGTTCGAAGTTGTTTTAAGTAGATATGGAATGTGCGTTGGAGACGGAATGTTGTTCGGAGTCTCGGATTGGATCCGGGACATCACGAGGAGATCCGGAATTGTCCAGAGAATAAGATTCATATATTGGGGATCATTTTCTAAGTTAGGAAATGTTCCGGAGTATTTGTATGAGGATTCTAGAAGATTTCGGAATGTTCCGGAAGGTTCTGGAAGATTTCTTGGAGTTTGCTTGAAAACCAAGAAAGGATCAAGGAGTCCTTGTGGGGCAAGACAAGGAGTCGTGGGGGAGGAGGATTCCTCCCCCCTCCCAATCCACCGGCCAAGGAAGGGAGGGGAGTCCTACTAGGACTCCCCCTCCCATGGCGCCTCCCTCCTTTAAATAGAGGGGTGGAGGCGCCACACCCTTGCCCCTCTCCACTCTTGCCCTAGCCGCCTCTCTCCTTCTCTTTTCTTCTGCTCATGCTTAGGCGAAGCCTTGCAGAATTCTCTACTCCACCACCACCACCACGTCGTCGTGCTGCTGGGATTCCGTGGAGAAGATCTACTACCTCCGCTGCTCGCTGGAACGGGGAGAGGAAGGTCTGCTTCGACTCCGCACGTGTGACCGACTGCGGAAGCGCTGCCGGAACGCGGCGCCGGAAGGATCGTCCACACGATCTTGAGATCGGCAAGTGATCGACTACATCAACCACGAGATCCAATCTCGTAACGCTTTCGGATCTACAAGGGTTAGTACAGATCTATCTCGTTGCACATGTCTAATAGATTAGATCTTGGCTTTTATCTAGATTAGATCTAGGTTTTGTTCGTTCTTGCGGTAGAAATTTTTTGTTTTCCATGCTACGAACCCATCAGTGGTATCAGAGCCGTGTCTATGCGTAGATCTGTTGCACGAGTAGAACACAATGGTTTGTGGGCGTTGGTGCTCGTGCCGTCTTTTGCTTTGTGTACTTTGCATCTTGCGGTATGGTGGGATGAAGCGGCTCGGGCTAACCTTACATGTCATCGCACATGAGACTTGCTCCACGCTTGACGTGTAACTTGCTTTGCACAAGTGGCTTTGCGGGTGTCTATCTCTCTCACCATAGTATAGATCCAATCTACACTTTGCACTTGATAGCACTTGTATCAACGTTGTGGTTCAGCTTCATAGGTAAGATCCGTTCTTATTCGAAAGCCTCAAGCCACGTAAAACATGCAAAGAAAATTAGAGGCGTCTAACTTGTTTTTGCAGGGGTTTTGAGATGTGATATGGCCATCATGTGATTGTGATTATATTTGATGTATGCAATGATCTTTGTTGTAATATGGCAACCGGTAGGAGCCTAATGGTTGTCTTTAATTCTGTTAAGACCTGCGTGTCTATTCATCCTTGTAATAGCTTTATTCCAAGTAGTTGTAATAGTTGCTAGTGATGATGGACAACCATGAAGCGGCGCCACTGACCTTGACGCAATGCTGGTGATGATGGAGATTATGTCCGTGCTTTGGAGATGGAGATCAAAGGCGCAAGAAGAAAGGGCCATATCATATCACACTAATTATGAATTGCCTGTGATGTTAATCCTTTATGCATCTTGTATTGCTTAGATCGCGACGGTAGCATTATAAGATGATCCCTCTCACTAAATATCAAGTAATAAAGTGTTCGTCCTTAGTTGGCACCGTTGCTAAGACTCGTCGTTTCGAAGCATCTCGTGATGATCGGGTGTGATAGACTCTACGTGTGCATACAACGGGTGCAAGCCAGATTTGCACTTGCGGAAACTAAGGTTAACCTTGACGAGCCTAGCATGTACAGACATGGTCTCGGAACACGGAATACCGAAAGGTAAAAGCATGAGTCATATGGATGATATGATGAACATGTTGATTGTTTGCCTTTAAAGCTACATCATCTCACGTGATGATCGGACTTGGTGTAGTGGATTTGGTTCGTGTAATCACTAAAACAACTCAAGGGATGTTGTTTTGAGTGGGAGTTCATTTGTAATTTGGATTAGTCGAACTCAATTTATCATAAACACAATCAAAGTGAATTTGCATAGTTTGTTGTAGTCATTGGCATCCGTTCACCACCTTACGCTTAGTTATAGTTGAGATAGTGGAACTATAGAAATTCTGGATATTTACTTTACGAACTGGTATCGTATTGTTTTGAATGTCAATTTAAAGTTTATAAGTCCTATTGCAAACTTTTAGCAAACTCTATTTACTCCATGAAGTTTAATAAGTAGTATTAAATCAAGAGTATCAATTCTAGTGTTAGTATCTAATGTATCATGTTTGCCTCCATGATTCTTGATACTCAAAAGATTGCTTTTAATATCAAGTTTATCTAAGAGCTGAAAGCAATGTTTCAGAAACCATCATATGTGAAAGGTATTGCGATATCTAAAACAATGTGTTGGTTACAACATGATAGAGTATACGTCCTCATATTTGATGAGAATTTGTGAAGGTTGGAGACGCTAGTCGTCCTAATCCTGCAAAAGGTTTTTGAAAAAGAAACATTATACTCGCAATTCACCTTTATAAGCTATAGCAGCTTGATCATGAAAGTTGTCATGATAAGGATGAATAGAAGATGTAAGTAAAATGTTTACTACACTAAAAGATTACTAAAGAATGGAATTTTGAAAGAATGCCAAACATTTGATGAAGGTGATCCACTTCAAAGTGCAGGTCCAAAGGTATTGGTATTTGACTATACACACTTTGTACTATGTGTCATGTGAATGACACCACTATTGATGTTGATAGATTCTTTTAAAAGAAAAGGAATTGTTGAAAGAGAATATATAAAATATTTGGCAGAAAAGAAAAGATTGGAGATGTCCAACTTAGGTATATAGAAGATACATGTTATGGCTGTATTCCTTGGTTGTTAAACAATGTGGTTCTGCGGTATTGGATACCGAATTGGTTGGTATGAAGTGTCATACAGGACAACACAACTCATGAACTGCAATGGCCTAAGTAACTAGCAAGAGAATATGTGATGATGTTCATCAAAAACAAACAAAGGGTTGTTGTGTTGCTCGTTAACATCAAAGCTTGCCTTGAAGATTTGTTTCAATAATTGTTATTTTGATCAGGTATTATGACGACAAAAGGTTGTTCGAATAATTACCGTATTCCATAATAGATGGATGATATACAAGTCTAGTTGGAGAAATAACGACCATAAAACTAATGCTAAAATGTCGCAAGACAAATGATTGAAAGATCACTTGCGAAGTGACATCGTCGTTTAAATTATATTGAAAGGGATACATGAAGAAACTCCATGTTGATGGATTTTTGGAGTCTTTGATTTTGATCAAATAACGCTTGTGATACTTTCCTGAAGATAATTAAAACTCCGTTCGTAGGCCAAAAGAGGAACGGACGACTAACTGATTGGAATTTGTACATATCGATATATATAGTCCATTATGTGTAGTCGTGGGCGATGGATTTCAACTTCATATGCTTTCTCCGAAGATTTGAGTGAGTATATGTATATACTTACTCAATAAGGAAGAAGTATGAAACATTTGAAAAATGTTCAAAGACTTTCAAGATGAAGTGAAAAAATCATTGTAACAAGAAAATAAAAGAGTTTATGATTGGATCATAAAGAAAGATGTTTGAGTTACAAGTTTAGCAAAACACCTAAGATTTGAGGAATCGTTCCATGGATTTGCATTTCCCAAAACACCATAGGAGTATGGAGTGTTCGAGATATGTAATGAAACCTTGTTTGACATGGTAAGATCAAAGGTGTCATTTATAAAACTGCCATTATATATTAAAGATTAAAGCTTTAGTGACTACCGCTTTTACATTGAAAAGAGCTCGATCGTGATCCGTTGAAATGACACCATATGAGTTATGGTTTGGGATAAAATCCGAATTGTCTTTTCTTAAATTTTGGTATGCTATGCATAAGTAAAATGTTTACAACCAAAGTCGGATAAGCACATCTTTGTAGGTTATTCCAAAGAATTTGTTGGAAATTTCTACATAACGCCGAGGACAAAAGAGTTTGTCACTTGGAACGTCAAGTTTCTTGAGAAGGAATTTTTCGTGAAAAGTTAAGTGGGAGGACAATAGAACTTTGATAAGGTTGTTGAACCTTAGCTATATGTGCTAAGTAGCGCAGCACCGGAAAATGTCCCGGTGGCGGCCACAATGCTCATGGCTCTCGTGATTACAAAAGGTGTGATCTCGGAGATTAGAGTTCCTATAGAACCATGTGGGTCGGTAAGAATCAAATAGTAAGATTTGATAAGAAAGTCGTTATTGTTTTGACAATGATGAACCGACTACATGCAAAGAAGCGATGATGGGCCCTGACTCCATAAAATGACTAGAAGTCATGGAATCCGTGATAGTATCCATACACGGGAAATCAAGTTTCTGAACTTAGAAGACCCTCCGGAAAGGCGTGAAGCCTATCGGTCGTGTTTGGATCTATAAAGAAATAGACATGGATGTTTCAAATCTATGAAATAGTCTACATGTCGGAAAGAGTTTACGACAATGTTCAAGGAATTGACTATGATAAGATTTGATCTTTCATAGCGATATTTAGTCTGGACGTATTAATGTAGCAACCACTACATATATTTTGGTATATGGTAGTTGAACAAACAAAACAAGTTCTTCTAATAGAATGGTTACCAAGGACGTGTACATGACACGATCCAAAGGGTTTTGTTAATTCAAAGGATGCTAAAAGAGTATGCAAAACTTCAATGGTTGAAGTGAGCATCGCGGAGTTGGAATCTTCACCGTGATGAACCGTGAAAAGGTTTAATTTCGTCAGAGACGATGAAGATGTTTGCATTTTGCAAGAAATTAAGTGGGAGTGCTAAGACATATTTCTAATACATTATGTGAAAGACATATTGTTGATTAGAAATAATGTATCTTTTATTGACACAGGTTAAGAATTTCATTTCGATGAAAGACTTAGGCATAACCCAAGAATTAGGCATCAATGTCTATATGAATAGATTGAGGCGCTAATATGGTTTTGCCAAATGTACATAGATAAGATGTTGAATGAGTTCAATGTGGAAACAACAAGAAAGGTTCTTGACGCACGGAAAGGACTAAATCAAGATTCAAGTGTGTTGACACAAGATTCAAGTGTTTTGACACTTGGTGAAATCACGAGAATATTTTGATCAATCCTTCTTTGAGATGTACACATCCAGATATGTCCTATGCTCTAATGTTATGAGCATATACCAGAATGATTCATAAGATGATCATTGGACAATAGTAAAGATATTCTTATGAGCTTTGGAAGAACTAAGAATATATCATGTATAAGTGACAAATAGTTAAAAGTAGTTCATTGTAAAGTATTACATTGATACTAGTTTTGTCACAAGATACAAATTAAATTTATCTCAATTTAGACTATGGGTGGCACAATAATGGAAAGGATGTTCCATGATGGATTTGGATGAGTTCCAAAGTTGAGATATTGTGACGGATACTACAGCAAAAGGCTAAGTATATAACTGCTATAGTAGCAGCAAAGGAGGGCATTTGTGTTAAGTAGTTTGTTATCAAACTAGGTGTGGTTCATAGCGGGATAATACTATGAAGATACATTGTATGACAATTGTACCAACATAATTTAATCCCAAGGAACTAAAGGTCTCACCAAAGGACCAAATTTATACAATGCCATCTCACTGGAGAATGTGTAATGCGTAGAGACGCAAGGACATGCAAATACACACGGACCTAGAAGTGTCAGATCCGAAGATTATGTTTACCACTAGCAATAGTGTTTATACAACACCAGAAAGCCATAGGTGTTGAATGCACAAGTTTTTTAACTAGATTATTGACTCTAGTGCAAGTGGGAGACTGTTGGAGATATGCCCAAGAGGCAATAATAAAGTGGTTATTATTATATCTTTATGTTTATGATAAATGTTTACATCTCATGCTATAATTGTATTAACCGGAAACATTAATACTTGTGTGTTTTGTAAACATAAAAGAGTCCCTAGTAAGCCTCTTGTTAAACTAGCTTGTTGATTAATGGATGATCATGGTTTCCTGATCATGGACATTGGATGTCGTTAATAACAAGATCATATCATTAGGAGAATGATGTGATGGACACACACACGTAGTAAGCATAGCATAATATCAAGTCATTAAGTTCGTTTGCTATAAGCTTTAAAATACATAGTAACCTAATCCTTCGACCATGAGGTTATGTTAATCACCATCACCGGATGGGTACTTTGATGACATCAAACACCGCTTCGTAACTGGGTGGTCATAAAGGTGTCATTGGGTATTCTGAAAGTATGTGTTGAAGCGCATGGACCAAGATTGGGATTTGTCCATCCATATGACGGATAGATATGCTCTTGGCCCTCTCGGTGGAATGTCATCTAATTAGCTTGCAAGCATGTGACTGGGTCACAAGGGATGACATAACATGGAACGAGTAAAGAGTACTTATCAGTAACGAGGTAGAACTAGGTATGGAGATGCCGACGATCAAACCTCGGATAAGTAGAGTATCGCGTGACAAAGGGAATTGGTTTCATATGTTAATGGTTCTATCGATCACAAAGTCATCGTTGAGTATGTGGGAGCCGTTATGGATCTCCAGATCCCGCTGATGTTTATTGATCGGAGAGGTGTCTCCATCATGTCTGCATATTCACGAACCGTAGGGTGACACACTTAAGGTTCGAAGTTGTTTTAAGTAGATATGGAATGTGCGTTGGAGACGGAATGTTGTTCGGAGTCTCGGATTGGATCCGGGACATCACGAGGAGATCCGGAATTGTCCGGAGAATAAGATTCATATATTGGGGATCATTTTCTAAGTTAGGAAATGTTCCGGAGTATTTGTATGAGGATTCTAGAAGATTTCGGAATGTTCCAGAAGGTTCTGGAAGATTTCTTGGAGTTTGCTTGAAAACCAAGAAAGGATCAAGGACTCCTTGTGGGGAAAGACAAGGAGTCGTGGGGGAGGAGGACTCCTCCCCCCTCCCAATCCGCCGGCCAAGGAAGGGAGGGGAGTCCTACTAGGACTCCCCCTCCCATGGCGCCTCCCTCCTTTAAATAGAGGGGTGGAGGCGCCACACCCTTGCCCCTCTCCACTCTTGCCCTAGCCGCCTCTCTCCTTCTCTTTTCTTCTGCTCAGGCTTAGGCGAAGCCCTGCAGAATTCTCTACTCCACCCCCACCACCACGCCGTCGTGCTGCTGGGATTCCGTGGAGAAGATCTACTACCTCCGCTGCTCGCTGGAACGGGGAGAGGAAGGTCTGCTTCGACACCGCACGTGTGACCGACTGCGGAAGCGCTGCCGGAACACGGTGCCGGAAGGATCGTCCACACGATCTTGAGATCGGCAAGTGATTGACTACATCAACCACGAGATCCAATCTTGTAACGCTTTCGGATCTACAAGGGTTAGTACAGATCTATCTCGTTGCACATGTCTAATAGATTAGATCTTGGCTTTTATCTAGATTAGATATGGGTTTTGTTCGTTCTTGCGGTAGAAATTTTTTGTTTTCCATGCTACGAACCCATCAAGTTTTATTAACCATTCCATGAGTATTGCACTATTTACTAATCAGGTACTTAGTCAGATTAAAAGCGGTACTTTAGTTATACTTGTCTATGATCGAGAAACTGTGCTCCAAGTCGTCCATAACTGCTGACACGGCTTTTAGAAAGAATTACCCTGCAGGGGTGCACAAATAGCAACACACACTCGATCAACCTCGGAAAAACCAACTCAAAACCCAACGAGGCATTCACGACAAAATGATCACAGGATTCAAAAATATTTCAGGGGGCCACCCCATTAAGCTACCCGCAACGAAGCTAGCTGACTCCGAGACGGACTCAAGGTTTGCGCCAATGGCTGTAAACGACTAGGAACCCGAAAATGTGACTGGGCTTGTCGATACCGCGAAAACACTCCGCAATTCTTAAACAGTACAGGTGCTCCTCGCACAATCTTAAATGAAACAATAAAGCATGGCATAAGTACAGGATAGTAAAAAAACCCCAAACTACTTTGTGGCCCCAAGGAATAGAAATGAATCAAGCTCTGGCTCAGGGGGGTCCATAAGGCCTCCCGGATGTGGATAGTGCGAATAGTCAAGGAACGGGAATCAAGTACTCGGGGTCCTACGGGACACAAGTGAGCATGAAAAACCAAATAGCAGATATTGCTCACCGGTGCCTCTTTCATTAGTTATCCCATTACTACTCGGGTTAAGTTGTTTAAGTACCTCGTTCTCCATCAGACACTCACATACCCTACACATGCTTTTCTACGACGCGCGTGGCTCAAACAACTCCTGTAGTAATGGCTCATGGGATGGAGGAACAAGCTTCGGTGGGATTTAAAAGTAAAGGCTATGCAGTACTTGGGATTCAATTTAATGCAATCGCGACTCAATGATGCAAGAATAAGATAGAGGCAATAGGTACTATATGTATGCAAGCATGTGGTAGTGCTTGCCTAGTAGCTCAGTTGAAGCGAGAGATGGATCTGGGTAGAACTCCTGTGATTCCTGATAATTCTCCTGTTGGGCGTCTATTCGAAGAAGAACCAAACAAACAAAGGCCAACATAAATAAAGTGCACAAGCATATGAATTAAAATGCGACAAGCAAACAAGCATGCCATGATGAATGATGCACAATTTACATGTCATTAAAGTAGCATGGCAAGGGTGAGGTGTGGGTACAAGAATAATTCATTTTATTATTTATTTAGTCAAGTTTTATTGCCATAAGCAATTCTGATTTTTTAATAATGACATGATGCATGCTTCAACTCAGAACAAGGAATGCATAGATAGAACGGGCTCGTCGTGCTGATCGATTTAGACATATTATTTGTCAAATTTGGAGTTATAGATTTAAAGTTATTAATTAATTAAGAAAAGGGCATTTTATTGTAATTTTAATCATCTCGAAAATTTAAAGTGGTCAAACATGATTTTGAATAGCATATTTGAATTCCTCACATTTTTCTGATTCAAAAACATATATCATTTGTATTATTTGGAATTATAATTTAAAAGTTATTTAAAACAGATTTGAATTTGAATTTAAACATTTTCTGATATTGTTTTATTAAAATAGATATTCGAAAAGGTTTTTGTCACCCAGCCAGTTCTAGCCCCAGCCACAGACAGGTGGGGCCTGATGCACCGCAGGCCCACGTGACAGAGGCGGGCCAGGCGCGGCACAGGGGGACTGCGGGTTGAGTAACAGAAAGACCGGGGGCCTTTTCGTAAGACTGCAACCGCGGCTGACAGGTGGGGTTAGGGTGGAGCGCGGGTTGAGGTGTGCAAAAAATGCGGGTGCCTTTTTGTAAAAAGAACAGGGAGGTTGACCGGTGGGGCTCGGTGTACCGTGGGTTGAGAGCGAATTAAAAAGGGGGGGCTATTGTAAAGTGACCGCGGGCCCACTGTTCCTCTTCTCTGCACTAACTGACGACAGAAACATGCTCGACAGGGACAGAGCGCGGTGCGGGGGTTCGAACCCACGACGCGGGGCGCGCGCAGAGGACCGGAGCTAGTGCGGTAAGCGGGAGGGTGGTGACAGGAGGAGGCTAGACGGCTAGATGAGGCGCGATGCAGTGCGGGGACGCGCAGAAGCTTGCGCTCGCCAGCGCACCGAGAGTGCCCGACGAAACGCGCGGCGCGACCAGGCAACGACGACGACGACGAGGATGTCTGGGAGGGTGCTTGGCTTACCACGAGGCTGCTGGCGGTGGTGGATCGGGCAGGGGAGCGGTCGATCGGCGACGTAGCAGGCGGCCGGCCGAAGCTAGGGTTTCGGCGGCGTCGGTGTGCAGCAGGGACAGGGGACCGTCTCCTCCTCAGCTCCGTGTACGTGGCGACGCAGGGGTTCACGCTGGTCCTCCTCGACACCCAAAATTCCACGCCGCCGGCTAGAACGAGTAGGTGGAGATGGAGGCCGACGGTACGGCAGCGGAGGAGAGAGGGGTAGCGGCAGGTGGTGGGGAGGAGAAGAGTGAGGCCCTAGGGATCTGGGGATGCAGAGGAGGCGTGGGGAAAGAGATAAAACAGAGAGGGAGAGAGAGGGGACGTCGTGGGGGATCGAGGTGGAAAAGGTGGCTCGGCCACCTTTTTGCTTCCTCCTTCACGTGCTCGACGTGGGCGGCCAGGGCAGGTCAGGGGTAGGGGCTACCAGGTGGGCCAGGGAGAGATCAAGGAGGGGCAGGCTCGGGTGGCCCTTTGTGGCAGAGAGAGAGAGAATGGAGAGGTAGAGGCTCAGTGTAGCTAGGGATAGCTTCGGCTAGGGTTTAGGAGAGGCTCGGGTTAGGGCTGGTGTTAGGTTAGAGAGGGTAGCTAGGGCCAGGTTAGGGTGGTGCCTCGGCAAAGGAGGGTGGTGGGTAGAGCTAGGGTGGTTAGGGTTTAGGAGAGGGAAAGGAGAGAGAGGGTAGGACATGGGTTAGGGTTTTGTTTTTAAAAACAAGCAAAAATGGATGATGAGAAGGATGGGAAGATGTAGAGCCTTTTATATGTGACAAGCAAAGCCACATCCATGCATGATCGATCAAGATGAGGGTGGAAGGAAGATAGAGAAATGTTTAGGGTTTTGGTGCACAGGGCAAGGAGAGACAAGATAGTGAGGGTGTGATGGTAAAAGCAAAAGAATAGAGCTTACTTGGCATGATCCCAAGAGAACATGATCCACTCCAAAAACAAATAAAAACCAAAGAAGAATAATAGTGGTAATTTGCATGGCCCATGCATGGGCATTAAATGTCATGGTCTTATTCTTGTGAAAACAATAATAATGTATCATGGTATTATTCCCATGCATTCCCAAAATGTGGAGTAAAGGCCAAGCAAAAGAATTTAAATGAAGGTTCCAAGTGGAGTAGATGGATATGATCATATTTGAATATAATTAGGACTTGCTAGTGTGTATATTCCACTAGATGTTTAATAGTCTCAAAAATATCCCAACATGAGCAGACATCCATAATAATCCATATGAAAGCTAGTAAAAGGGTACCACTCATAATGCATGCAAAGGTGGCTCCACATATCAATAATGTGAAAACAACATGATGCTAATATGAGAGCATGTGGAAATAGAAGTGGATCCATCCCAACCCACATGAGCTAGATTAAATGCCAAAAGAAAGCAAAAGCTCATGGGTAATTAGGATGGTGGAATTATAAGGTGGTGACAAAGAAAGGCGATGGAGTTGAATAAAAGATATGCCCCCAACTCAACTTGGGCATCAAGCATTATCAAGAACCAAATACAATATATCAAGAGCCAAATACAATTAATAATGCATATGAGGGAAGAACCAAAAGAGAAGGGGTTTTATATGATGCTCAAATGCAAGGTGGCATGATGACATGAGCATGATATAATTATGATGCAACTATTATATGTAGGAAGTAGTCATTATATTACTAGACCATGTAGCATTACATATGTTAGACAAATGGGATGCTACAGGAGGCCCTTGTGGTGGAGGTGGAACGCCAATGGCCAAAGCGCCAGGTGTAGGGACGTAGTTTTTGTTTGTTGCTTCGGCTGCCTTTGCGTTGCATAGTTCTTGCATCTTTAGGAATGTCTGGCAGTCCTTTAGGAGGTGATTTGATCGCCTTTTACCTATTGAGTCGATGTAGTAGTGCATATTGCAAGGTCCTTCCAACATTTGTCCTACTAACATTGGTGGGTCTCAATTCGTCGACTGGTATCGTTGCCGCGACTGGCTTTCACTGATGTTGTCCCTACTGCCACGTTATCCGCTGTTGTAGTCAGCACTTTGTCGGTTGTCCGCTCCAGAAAAGCTTGCTGCAACGTAACTGGGTGTGTGGTATCCATCATTGGTTCGTCGTCTTCGGTCGTTGTTGCGCCAGTCTCTGTCATCGGGTGAACGGGCCCTTTTGTTGTGTACTGCATCCTCTCCATTGGCCCAGCGATTGGCTATTTCCATCAGCTGTGAAATTATCTTTGGCTTGGTTCGTTCTAGTTCTTCAATGAACTCCTGTCGACGAAGACCATCATTGAAGGCGTCGGTTGCTCTTTTGCCAGATATTGCTTCAGCCGAATTTTTTGTAATGTTCCATCGTTGGATGAAGGCTCGTATTGATTCTCCTGACTTTTGCTTGCAGGAAAGCAATTGCTCCAAAGACGTGGGTCGCTTGAATGTAGACTAGAAGTTTCTAATAAATTTGTCTTCGAGATCATTCCAACTGCTGATAGAATCTTCTGGTAGTTGCTTCAGCTAGGAGCGTGTTGCACCGGTTAGGTGGAGCTGCAAGATTTGCATCGCTGTGGCTTTGGATCTGCCTTGTAATCTGACAGTCGCCAGATAATCTATCAGCCAAGCTTCGGGTTCTTGGAGGTCGTCATATTTTTGTCGATCTTGGGGTAACTTAAAATCTTTCGGCACCGGAGTTTTGCGAACCCGTCGGGTAAAGCAGCTGGCTCCGCATAATTCTGGTTCATCCTCGCTCTTGCCGTCATGGTACCCTCGGGTGCTGCGCTCTTCTCTTGATCGATCGATCCTTCGCTAGGTGATGTCGTTTATCGCGTCATTGTGCGGTTCTGGTTCTGAAAAGTGGACCCGATGTGGCGACCGTGATCGTCGGGTGTGACCTCCTTGCCGAGGGCTGCTGCGATAGCGTGGGGACCTATCAAGTTGCCTCGTGGTTCCTTTATTTACTTGCATGAGAGTTTCTCCCACCAAGCCAAGGTTCATCAAGGCGGAGCGGTGGAGGGCCACGCGAGGATTGTCGGGTGCGGGTTGTGTTGTGATTAGGTATGTTTGTGCGGCCACAATAGCTGCCTGAGCTGTTTTTCCTTGATATTTCCATCTTGGTCTATCGACATAAATGATAGATCAAGGTCTCGGATTAGTTCGCTCCTCTCTTCTTAGGGTATATCTCGTAATCTAGACATTCTTCTTCTTGGCGATGCTCCTCCTGTTATGCTTCTTGATCCTCGGGTGGAGCTTAGCTGCACCCTCGTAAGCTAGATTTGTCGGCTACCATTTTCCTTTCATCGAGTTGCCTCCGCATCCTGAGAAGGTCTCTCTTTTTGCAATGTAGCAGATACTGGTATGCCAATAGATCTTCGTGGGCAGCGTCCGTTGTCATTGGGACCGCACCCGAGATTGCTGCTCTCGCCTTTTCCCATGCACTAGCTGGTAGGCTAAGGGTTCGCCTCTCATCTTCACATGGTTGTTCTTCTTCCCGATTTCCCCGGTTGACTGTTGGGTCTGCCCCGTTTCCTCGACTTCCTTCGTTGTCATTACTTCATGCATTATGGCTTGAAAGAATATCATCGGGATTAAGAATTGGGTTACCGTTGGAGTCTTGTTGGGTCATGGCGTCTCCGATGATCACGCATACTTGGTGCTGAGTGGCCTACGGACTGGTAACGTCGTCGTTTTCACCGATGGAGACACTATCGGATGAGCCAGTGAAGTTCATCAGTTTTTGCTCTGGATAGATTTCTGCCATCCGAATTCCAAAGTCGATGCTTTCGCTACTTTCTTCGGGTTCTGAATTGGCTGGGCTTGCTTCACATGGTGGTGTGAACGGTGGGTCTGATCCAAAGGAGAGATTGTCATAGAGACCATCAAGATCCCCCAGATTTGTCTCGATTTGCCCGCTTTTGTTGATTTCTTTGATCTGTGCTTCGACTTCCATTGAGGATCCGATGGAAGGTTCCTGTACTTCTATCAGTGTAGCTTTATGGGTGGGCGGCGTGGATCTGCTTTCATTGATTTGATGCTTGGTGGAGAGTGTTCTGCCGAATCCGTGCTTCCAGTATTCAAGTTTCCCACAGACAGCGCCAATTAATGAGGGGTAACCTCGGCAATGCCCATGATGATGGACTTGGGGTTTCACGGAAAAAGAGAACGCTGGGGATTTTGTCAGATGTCAGGAAAACGATGAAGTCAAAGTCGCCTGAATATTGAGAAAGCACACTATCACAAGTTGTCATCTAGATTTCGGTCCCCTCGCTTGGGCTTCTCTCGTCCTATATATAATAGGCTGGGTCTCAAAGATGTATGCGGATAGGTTTCATACACGCGTGATTACAATACCAACATAATGTCGGTTCATGGTTTCTTTCCTAATACAATCAGAGTCTTTGTCGGTTGCTTCCTTGGGTTGTTATCTAGAATCTTCATGGGTCGTAGGCCTTTTACCCAATGTAGGGTAGCGAATAATGAGCATCTGAGTAATCATACCCATGTCAGTGAGAAATTAAAAAACTTGGTGTGAAGACAACATTCTTACATGGTGACCTAGAGTAGGATATATACATAGAGAAGCTAGAAGGGTTCATGGTTGTAGACAAGGAGAAGCAATGTGAAGATTGAAGACAAGCTTGTATGGCTTGAAGAAAGCTCCTCGGCAGTGGTACAAGAAGTTCGAGTCTTTTATGACTAATCTTGGTTACCATAAAACACAACCTGATCATTGTGTCTTTATGAAGAGGTACGCCGGGGTTGACTTCATTATTCTCTTGCTATATGTCGATGACATGCTGATTGTTGGAAATGACACAAAGAGGATTGCTCTCCTCAAGAAGCCATTGAGCAAATCATTTTCCATGAAGGATTTAGGACCAACTAAGAAAATACTTGGCATGAAAATCTCCCATGGTAGATCAAATAAGTTTCTTTGGCTTTCACATGAACGATACATTGAGAAGGTACTTGAAAGTTTCAATATGCAAGACCGAACGTCTGTTACCTGTTCACTTGCATAATGCCATCACAAACTGAGTCCAGAAGAATATCCTAGCAGTAAGAAGACATAAGAAATGAGTAAAGTACCATACCAATCTGCCATGGACAGTTTGATGTATGCCATGGTGTGCACTAGGTCTAATATTTCCTATGCAGTTGGAGTTGTTAGTTAGTTCATGAAAAATCCAGGTGAATCTCACTGGAATGTAGTGAAGGGGATTTTCGGGTATCTCAAAGGTACTACTAGATCGTGCTTATGCTTTGGAAGCGGCTATCCTATATTGCAAGGCTATAGAGATGCACATTATGCTAGTGATGCCAATTTTAGGAAGTCTACTTCTGGATACTTGATTACTTATGCAGGGGGCAGTGTCATGGCAATCAAGGTAGCAGAATGCATTTCACTATCAACCACAGATGCTGAGTACATAGCGGCGATTGAGGCTTTCAAGGAAGTGGTGTGGATTTAAGAATTTCTTGTAAGATTTTGGCATGAATCAAGAGAACTACAACCTATTTTGTGATAGTCAGAGAACTATCCATCTTACTAAGAATTCAAGTTTCCACACTCGAACCAACCACGCTGGTGTAAGGTATGATTTGATTCGAGATGTTGTAAGTTCCAAGTTGCTAAAACTTGAGAAGATCCATACTGACAAGAATGGCTCGGATATGATGACCAACATATTGCAAAGTGAGAAGTTGCTTGTATGTCACAAGGCAGTGGGCACAGAGGTGCCCCCACATGATTCAGGTGAGTAAGAATGTTGGGTATCCTCCCCATGTGGGCTATGTTCAGGTGGCCCAAACAGGTGCAAGAGCCCTCCAACCTTTAGGGTTATGACCAAGTGTCATTTGGACATTGCACATGAGTGAATGGGGATGATGAGCCTCCCATTCATCCACCAGTAGGTGGAGTGACGAAAATCCAGGATAGCCTCCATTAGAGAAGAAAACCAAGAGAGAAGGGGAGAGGAAGGAGTTGAAGGAAGATGCTAAATCAAGCATCGAGCTTTTCCCATGAGATCGTGACGTCCAGATCCACTACTTTGTCTCCTTCAAGTTGTGGTTCCACCATCTTTGGTGAGATTCTTCCAATCCCTAGATCGTGTGCCTCAAATCTTGTTGTTGGCATCCACGATCCATGTGTATCTTGATGTATGAGATTCTCTAGTGCTCTTTAGAGAAAAACAAGTTGTATCCCATTTGATAATAGTGGAAGATGTGGGTAGTTTCAACCCATAGTTTTTCCCTCTCAAGTTGAGAGATTTTCCACGTAAAATGGATTGGTGTCCCTTTGTATTGATTTGCTACTAACAGTTTCTCCATATATGTTGCTGCATATGTTTCCTTCCGTGAAGAGCAATGATCCGTGAATTAGTATACAAGTGGTGTTGAAGTTTATATCAACTCTGCTGCGTATTTTCAAATCACGCTAAGAGTGTGTTAATCGCAAGGTTGGGTTAACCGGTCTCCACTCCCAGTTTTTCCCAACATTGTTTATGTTTGAATGGGAAACAGATGAATACTACTTTCTCCGTTAGCCTACCAAAACGTCTTATAGCACCTCCGTTTTAAAATGTAAGCATTTATAGTACTCCCTCGTGTCCATATTAATAACCTCAACTTTATCTACATTCATATATCTCATGTTTATATTAATAACCTCAACTTTATATGTATCTAGTTAAGTATATGTATTTAGTTAAGTATTTAGACTAGATGCATTCATATTTAGACAAAGTTGAGGGCATTAATATTCATATTAATAACCTCAACTTTATATGTATCTAGTTAAGTATATGTATTTAGTTAAGTATTTAGACTAGATGCATTCATATTTAGACAAAGTTGAGGGCATTAATATGGACCGAGGGAGTAGTTCAATTTGAACTGTTAGAAAGGTTTATATCATAGAATAGAGGTATAGTACTTTGGAACAGATGTAGTATTAAAGAGATGCATTTGTTTCATGATTACCATTTCACGCCATGTATGGTTATCAGTACATGTCATTCCCGTAGCATGAAAAGTTGTAAGCCACCACCATGTCCTATTCAGGCAAGTTGCCCCCCCGCATGACCCATATACCAATCCGGCAATCCATGCAGTAGGGAGACAAAAAGAGAAGAGGTGGCCAAGCTGTTAGATGTGCCCCAAAATGCAGTGTCACTGCAAAACTGCCTTGTACTAGTACTTACGAGTAATTAGATATACACCAAAGTGGTAATGTGTTGTGCTGTCTCAATCTATCTTCGCTTTCGCTTGGGTCTCCGTCGAGCTGCCCAGGCCGCACTCCTCAACCTCCATGGAATAATATTTAAGCTGGCATCCGTCTTCTGCTTCTTCGCCTTCGTTGTACCTGCGGACTGAGTCTTCGTCCGCTTCCTTCCTCCGGTCTTGGCCACATCGTCTGCAAGCGGGACAAAGACATCTCAGGACTGGCAGATAGTATAAAAGTATATAACATAGATTACGATTAATAGAAAAAAAAAGAGTCAGCACAGCATATCAAGCTAAACTTATCATGTTAACTAGATCTAGATAAACACAGGACATACATACATGTTTCGTCAGCCTTTTCCTTTCAATGCAAAAAATCTCAAAAATAAAATAAAATTGGCAACTACTTTTTGTGAGGATGCCTTTTTGTTCAGTAAAAACATAACAGTGCATTTCCTGTTAATAAAGGGTGGATGAGTGACGATGGTTTGTACTAATTTTCATGTTTACTTTGCTCACATGAGCGCACCCGCACGAGCTTGACAAAACCATTTCCTGTCAGAACTCAGAAGCCAGTGAAACACCCAACCACCCATCCATCCCTAAAAGGTGTCTAAGAGAAAATTAACAAGATTTGACAGTGGTTGCTGATGAACTCCCATGAAACCATGCCAATTTTATATCTGAAATCTAGATGAACTTAGTGTTGCACTCGCCCTTAGTAGTGCAGTCCGAGTTGGGGCCTACTGTTCTGAACCTTGAGGTGACAATCCTCTTACGTGCACGTGGTGATCCAGCAGAAGAATTACAAGAGCCCCTCATCCCATCTTCTTCTACAAAACAACGAGACAATCCCGGTGAGGCGCCAACCACCAGCATAACATACAACCTCATAGAAATTAAGAGTGTGCTGTGCGCAACTAGTGTGAGCAAATTTCAGGTTGTCATCTTTGAACAGAGAAAGATCATACTTACTATGCAATGTCAAGTTCTCAGGACAGTAGTCATCTTCATGTTTATCTGCTGATGATTGGACTAGGTTGCAGCTTGTCCCGTTCTCTTGTGATGACCCTCCATGAGAGCCTTCATCATGCACCTGTCCATGTATGCCATGGCTCATTTCCCTGGTGCCATGTGATCCCTGTGGGCTCAAGTTCTCTTTGTTCCACAATCCCAACTCCAACCTGCCACAGTTTCCATTTTCCGCACTTGATCGGAGAAGGGAGGTGTGTTTCTGAGTTTCTCCAGACGGCCCTCCACCAAGGTTGCAACTCACTTCCTTTTTGTCAGGCACACTACACATGGTACTGCCATTTGCATTTCCTAGGATCCCTCGTGACAAACCTGCTGAACTAGGACCAGCTTCATTTTTCTCTCCTGGTCCACCAACGTACTGCTCCGCGGTATCTTGTTCATCACTGTCACTGCCACTGTAGCTTCCCTCATCGTCCTCAACCAAAAGGCCATTCTCATCTAAACCTTCTTCCGACAATTCTAGAAAATAACCCGACAGCAACGTGTCCTTTCTCTCAAGTAATGTAGAGAACCACGGGGCTGAACCTTGCTTGACATAGAACAGAAGATATGCTTTCTTATCCAAAAGCTTATCCTCAGTCATTTTCATAATCTGCATTGCAGGAAGGTTATAACCAGGTAACTGAACAGAAGGTTAACAAATGTTACCAGCAGTAGATATATTACCTTATCATCATCAAAGAGAAACCAATCAGTTTCTGATGAACGGATATAACAAACGTAGTGACCCTTGTATGTATCACCCAAGTGTTCGACAACTCCATACAAATCATAGTTTTGAGATTTCTGCAACAAGAGTGTGCATCAGGAATATACAGATATACTTGGGTGCTTGGGGAATATAATCAAATTAGAAGATGAACTCACATCATCCGGGGAGCTCATGAAGGGGTTTAAATCCAGCTCTAACTCATACTTCACCATGTCATGAATCTTAGATATGATACACCCCAAATTTTGAAACCGTTTGAGCTGGATTACAAGAACTTCTGGAACCTGCTCCACCTTGAGGCGCTTTTCCATGTTTACACGAGATTTGCATCCATCACAAATGAAATCTTCCACCACCTCAACTTTTGTAAAAGATCTTAGTGAATCCATGACAGTGTCCATCTGGTTAACCTCCAGGTTAAGGTCAAGGAAAGACTCCAACCTGTCTGAGCAATGATTGCACTCTGGACAATGCAACTGAGCAAACAAAAATAATAATTGAGTAAAATATCACATTGGATTATCATGTACTAAGTCAGAACGATACTGGAACAACTGGTAGTGAGGATCAACAGACACACCTGGCTTTTCAGTTGGCCCCCAAATATTTCTTTGACAATAGAAGAAGGTTCCTCAGATGAGGACCTGGGAGCGACAGATGCCTCATCTAATTTATCAAGCAAGCAGCGTAGGAACTCATGTGCATCTTGGTGTTGTCCTCGCTCGAAATCTCGAAATAGTACTGCAAACCATTTTTTGAAAACCTAGTTTAGTATATAATCACAGTGATGTCTCAAGTATGTAATAATGAGAATAGAATAACTCAAATATTGAAGGTCCGAATGCACACGATATAGCTAAACAAGAGTAGCACTATAAGCAACGAATCTCTCTGATGATTTAATCAGTCAATGAAGTAAACACAGATTGGAAGTTTAGCTGAACAGACATACACTCAGCTACACAAGACCCACACAACAAGCAAAGAAACCTCTGATTTATAAGTTTTTTTTTACGGGGAACAGCAGGCATTCTGCTTTTGCATTAATAGAAGGGGGGGGGGGGGGATTACAGGATACACAACCCAAAAAAAGGTTAAGGGCAACCAAACTAAGATAGTACTTATGAGCATATGGAAAGGAATCTTAAAGCTTTAAACATACACTTCAGGCATCTGACAAACTTCCTGGGGTAGAGAACACCTCCGAGAGCCTGATAACTTCAGAAGCATGGTGTCGTAGGGAGCAGTAACAGCAGAATTCGCCAGAATCATCTACAGAAAAATCAAAAACACAATTGAAAACATGACGGTTAAGAAGAGATTCTCGATGGTAGGTAAAATAAAAGAACGAAAGTAGACTGAACTAGATGACTTACTAGGACATTGACCTAGGTGACGATGATTCAGAAGCTTCAACACAAGAGGAACCGTGTGAACCACACACTGGAGGATACAATTAAGGAAACATATCCACTTCTCAGGATTACTTAGTGAGGCACCCTATGCAACACACACAAGTAAATCATTAAACATGATATAATAGGAAAGGAAGCATATGAGGCATGAAAATGTAGCACACGTCTAGCATACCACAGGCCAGTCCTTCTTCCCACAAATGAGATTACGAGAACAGCATGAAGTCTTGGCATAGATGCTTTCATCATGCAGAGGATTCTAGAGCAGAAGATAGAAGTGGAAGATAAGTCAATCAAACATAATAAGATGTGAAATATCACAAGTACAAATAAGGTTTAGATGATAGTCTAAAGTGAATTGCTTTGATATCTTGTGATTGTCAGGAATATATTAGTACATCCATTATGTATACGAAGAATATAAGTTGCTTACCATTAGTCTGTACTGATTTCTAGGACCATGACCATATGGTCCAAATGGGTAGCCAACATGTCGATAACCTGGGTAACCATTCCTCTCAAAATAACCATTTGCATAATGTAGTGAATTGTCATGATAAGATGGATAACAGTCCATAGGATATCTGCTATGGCGAAATAGACGTTTAGAATAGATTCTCATATGGTGGAAACGATCCAAATAATCATCACAATCCTGGAGAGCAAATGTAACTGAAATGTTAGCTATGGAATATTCTAGTGCATAAGCTTCCAGTGTGTGTGAGATAGAGGGAGCATGCATGTGCCATATTATATAAAATTGGTAACAAAATGGTTAAATTAATGGCAGAAAAAAAAGACAGCTACAAACAAAAAGTAACAGGAATTAGCAAATGCATACATCCTCAGGACTCTGGTGCAAGATCTCTTTGTCTCTCTCATCTCCTGGACCCAGAATTTTGTCTCGCCTTGTCTCTTTGTCTCCCTCTTCGGCTGGACCTTGAACCTTGAAGAGAATGCTAACTTCCCGTATCTGCTCGTCTCCCTTGTCGACTGGACACGGAACCTGAAAGGGAATTTTGGTGTGTGATGTCTCGTCTCCCTTGTCGGCTGGACCCGGACACGGACCGGCCTGCAATCATCGAACAGCATGAACCCAGCCGTTAGATTAGTGAGAAATGTCGGAGATAAGCCACATTGCATTTGAGGCGCGACGGAGACCACCCCAAATTAAAATCAATCTGCCATCTAGTGCCAGATCGAGAGGGGTAGGCAATCGAAATTAATTTGGGGAAACCACATAAATGTATCAAACCAAAACGTTGGCATCGCAAATAGCTATCTAGGAGACGCACAGCTAGTGAAGCAAAAACTCGAGAGGAAATCTCTTGACATCTCTGTAGACCGCAGCGACCCCATCCCGATCAAGCGCGCACCGGCGACGGTACGACAGCAAAATACTAATGGAATCCACTAAAATCCCGGTAGATTGACGCTCGATTAAGCAGCAACCGGGAATTAAACACGATCGAAACTGCACCGATGATCGTCGACGATAACAGGAGAAAAAAAAAAGAGGAGGAGCGAAGCAAAGCATGAACTGAACTCAACACTCAGTCACACACCAAAACAGACAAACCTACCGATTCGAGCGGCTGGGGCAGCGCTGCGGGGGGCACCAGCTGCTCATCCTCATCCTTCTCCTCCGGCTGTGGCTGCGGCGGCGGAATCGGCACGACGGCGGCGTCCGCGGCCATGGTACGCTGCCCCACCTCCTCTTCCTCCTCCAGCTGCGGCGGTGGCGGCAGCATCGGCACGAAAATGGCCTCCGCGGCCATGGTGGGATGCTCCTCCTCCTCCGGCGGCGGCGGCGGCGTGGGCGCGACGACGGGGTACGCGGCCATGGTAGGCTGTTCACCATCCTCCTCCGGCTGCTGCTGCGGCGGCGGTGGCATCGGCGGGTCGACGGCGTCCGCGGCCATGGTAGGCTGCTCCTCCTCCTCCGGCGGCGGCGGTAGCGGCGGCGTGGGCGCGACTTCGGGGTCGGCCGCCATGGTAGGCTGCTCACCCTCCTCCTCCGGCTCCTGCTGCGGTGGCGGCGCGGCCATGGTAGGCTGCTCATCCTCCTCCTCCTGCTTCGCGACGACGGCTTCCAAGGCCACGGGAGGCTGCCCCCCATCCCCCTCCGGCTGCGACATTGACGCGACGAGGGTGGTGACCTCGCCGTCGTCCGCAGCCATGGGAGTGGGCTGGGGTTTTGCGGGGTTTTGGGGGTGGTGCGCGAGGTGGGTGGGGTGAGTGGATGGGGGCGAGATCAACTCGAACGAATGCGCTGGGTCGGTGGGCGTCGTCGCGGAAGGAAACGGGAACGGACGCGGGCGGCGTCGCTGGAGGAGGCGAGAGAATTTATATGGTACGGTCGCGGGGTCGGAGGTCCGGGCCGGGCCGGGTCAGTCGGGGGTCTCCTCCTCGTCTCGCCCTCTTCCTCCTTCCTTCCTTCCTTCTTGTTCGGGTCTGGGTCGCTGCAAGACTTTTTGGTTGCGTTGGGTTCTACAGTAGTCACCATTGTTATTTTCCTGGGAGAATGTTTCAATGTAGTGAATCATTATACAAGATATATGATCCCGTAAATTTTAAGTTAAATTTCAAATCCAATTTACACACTGGAAAAAATAGCTTTGAATAACTTGAACATCAGTTTCTTTGGGAAATTATATTTTTTCTACTCGTAATACTTTCATGTCTGGATTTATCCTCTTTTACTTTTCCTTGGTGTGCGAATCATATTATGAGTTGAAATTGTCTAGAAGAGAGAATTGTCTAGTACACTGTACACAAAGTACTCTAGTTGGATCCATGAAAGTATTCGGAAGATCCCGCTAGTACATACAAACTCCACTAAAAAGAGGTATATTTTTAGTCAAAAGTTAACATCTTTTAAATTAGACCAATTATGTAGAAAAGATATAAACATAAAATATTAAATTAAAAGTACTCCCTCTGTTCGGAATGGCTCATATTTGTTTAGATTCGCGTCTAGATACGTGTGAATTTAGACAAATATAAGTTCAGTTAATTTAGAGAGTTTTTCTATGGTGTATCTACTTATATTAATTTGTTATTGTAGGTGTTCATATATTTTATATAAAAATGGTCAAATTTACAACATGTCAACTTTTGACTAAAAATATACGCTTTCTTTATGAAATGGGGAATATGTAAGTACCACATTTGCTCCAAATCGTATACAAAATTCATGAATATATTGTCGGTCATAGATACTACTCCCTCCGTCCAGAAATAACTGATTTAGATTTGTCTAACTTCGAATGTAGGACGGAGGGAGTAGTTCAAATGTTCCTTTGTCGAAAGTAGACATTAACATGTTAGCATGGTTTCTATTTTCTGTCATGATGATATGTCGCTATTAATGGTCCACTCGACTTCACTTTATCTAGATACATGCACTAAAACGCGTATAAATACATGTATGTTGAGTCCATTAATTTCAAAAGGAAATATGATATAAATTTAACCAGCTATGCATGGAAGCGGGTGGAAGTACAACGGACACAAGCGGCATATATATATATGGTTGGCACATTTTCGGGTTGTGAGATTCATAGGAAAAACCTAACGGCATGTGTGGAGTTATAAAAAACAAAAGAGATTCCTAGTGTCGCCTCTTATACTTGCTCATATATTACATTGTTAGTCAAGTTTTCCTAACTATCGGAATAAGTAAGATGTTACTAGGATGACAATAATACGTGAGAACAACATTGTTATGAGTAGCAATGTTATTGGATAGAGTATTAAAGTTTACTTGTTTATTTAAGACCATGAGAATACCATAGACTAGGATACCAGGTGATATACATGATGAAGCCAAATGTTATCCCGTAACTGGGTAACTATGAAAAAGTGGTTTATATGTTTTTTTGGAAAGTATACCGATGAATATGTCTAGAATGAGAATTACTACTCGGAAAATGGAGATATACACTCTGGTCTTGAAGCGATCCAACCCGCTAAAAATTGGATCATGTGTTTACAATGCTAATCTATTAGATTGATTAGCTAGCACACACAGTTTCGATGAATAGAAAAGTATCAATACGTCACATTATTACAACGATTGATCTAAAAATATAATTATTATAAAGTTGCTTAGCTCACAGCTAGCTCAAATAACGTAGTTCAACAAGTAAACAATAAAAAAGCTCCATCACGCCATAGGCAACACGCTGAGTGGAGATTCGCAATCTAAATGATAACCTTACTCGTTCTTAGAATATCCTACGACATGAAAAGTTGCAGCCACGAATGATCAATACATTTGAATTGTATTGGCAAGATATATACGGACACAATTGGCAACCTAACATATACATGCATACTTTGGCTAGTAGAGTTCAAGCTATTTGCAGAAAGCAATGATTTCTCATACTTTCCAAATTAGTTTTAGTTCTTCAAATAACTAAGAACACCTCAAGTCACTCAAGGGCTCCTAATATAAACTATGGACACATTGAGTCACTCAATAAGTGCTCCTAAAACTCATTAAGTTCGCCCATCAAGTTTTATTAGAGAAATTGGAATGAATGAGATTTTTCAACTACGTAAAGAGAAGTTACTTATAATTTTCCATTTTACCTGGGAACATGGATAAGTACTTAGTTCTTAAACCATATGCACAGACTAGTCCACTTTACTCACAAGACCCAATTAATCCCTTTGAGAGAAGACCGTGACGAGACCTTTGGAAAACAGAATCATGAGTCTAGCCCCGGACCGTACCATCCTATACACACCTACATGTGCTAGTCATGGTAGGACACAATCCCATAACTTACTCGGTCAAGTCAGAGCCATATGACATGCGGTTGTACATGGAAGTTACTAATCATGGTCGTCTATTATCTATTTTGAAGCCTAGGTGGCCATCGCCACCGTAAACCACACTTGATGACCCAATCAATATCATTTCACCAAGGTGATTCATTGATTAAGTGGGTTTCAGTACAACAAAACATAATTTATATCTTAGATAGTATCATGAAAACTACCCACGCAACTAATAGCATAGCTAAGCATCTACAATGTGATGGCTATCAAGGAATCAACTAGGGTCTATGATAAATATATTGGGTACTCACACCATAGCATATCATATAAGGTAAAATATTTCGTACACATGCATAGCTAAAAACCGAAATGGATAAGAAAACAAGAGGAGATTCATGATAGTGACACTTTCCTTGGTCGATGTTCTCGTTCCCACACTCGTCACAATCGCACGAGAAACACTCCGGACAATCTATCATAGCAAAAGACAATTGCAATCAATCATACAGTAGCACAGACACAACAAAACATTATGCATGCATGCTAGAAAACACAAACAAGATCAAAAGCTTTCCATACACATTTTATATTAATCAAATAGACTTAAAATAGGCATTAATGAAATATGAATATTTTCAGTACAAAACAATTTCAGAAAAAAATTGGAAACCATTCTACTGGATAGACAATGTTCATAACTTTCATTTGACACTAGTTTCATCTCAAAACAATTTACATATTAAAAGTTATAGCCAAAATACTCAATTAAGAGATTTAACCATAGATGATTATTTTGTATTGTGGCAAAGATAACTAATGGAATAGTGGCATATATTACAATTTTCTGAAACCATAAACATCAAATTTGTTAAATTTGGAGTTGTAGATATTTTTCTATGAATTAAATACCATTAAATAGATTTAAATGGTCCAGAAAATATTCATTGGAAAAAGTGCTAATTTTCTTATATGATAATGTTGTCCGAGTGCGTCAATATGGAGGATGGGCTCCACGGAGCCCTTTTTTATTTTTTTTAACAATTGACATTTTAATGTTCCGAAAAAATTCTAGAAAAAATATTAAGATGCAGATAACGATGACTTCTAGCTTGAAAGTGCATGTGTGCTCCATGTGTGGTTTTGATAATTAATGACAATCTTTATGAACTTATGTTTGCATTAAGTTTTACTTGTAGGATTTGTCCATAGACAATGCTTGAACAATGTGGTGGTGTCAAGGTTAAAAGAAGAACAAAATGAAGAAGATCAAGTAATGACCAAGATGTTTAAGGAGTGATCCAAAGATTGGTCACGGGAAAGTTGAGCCGATGTCAAGTGTGTCTTGAAGAATAAGATGGAGTGACATCTCTGATGTACCTTCAAGGCACCAACACAATGAAGAAAATAAAAAATGAAGTGCAAGTTCAATATGAGCCATGGATTTGTGAAGATATGCCTAAAAGAGAGGCTCTCCCATAGTGAGTATGGGGGAGCAATTTGCAAGACTTCACCAAGCTAGCGCAATCAAGAAAGGTGTTCCATATTGAGGTGGACAAGATCGCTATCGTCAAGCTCAAGTGGAATATGCTCAAGGCACAGGTATGTTCTTGATAGGGTTTCTTTCTTACCGGGCTCACGGTGTTAATTGGGGAGACCGGTTTACAGGATAGATAGCCATACTATCAAGAGGGGCTCTCAAGTGAGTAACTTGATCATATCCTTCGGAAAGAGCTCAAACCTTTGCATACTTGGAATCATCTTTCTTGGTTGTTATTTGGATCTTATCCATGTGAGGTTTTAGAGCTTGTGTTAATATTGATAACAAGCTCTAGTTCATCGAAACGGATTTCATATGCATTCTCTTTTGTGTTTTCGATGTTGGAGGTTTTACCAGTTCATATTTTTGAGAGAGGTTAAACCTTTCGTCATTTGGTTCTATCATCCCTTGCTGGACTATATGTTTTTTGCATAATCTTGTAGAGCTTATTGTCCTCTTTAAAACGAGCCCAAGATCATGAAATTCAGAGTATGGATGCAAAAGTTATGGTTTTTTCGTATTGGTCTTTCTGTCAGTTTTTGTAAGACCGGAGATTTCGAACTAAATCTCCGGCCTATCTCCGGACCGCGTACTAAATGTCCCCTAGTTTGTCCCCGTTTGGCCTGGGTACACCAGAGTGTCCGGTCCCAGTCCGGAGACTCCGGACCGGGCGATTCCTGGGCCTAACGGTTGGATTTTTAGGGACCTATTTAAGGGGCTCTTCTTCCCCAATGGTCCCCTAACCCTTGTTGCAAGTTTTTCCCTCCATTGTTGACCTTCTTGAGCTTGATATCCCTCAATACCTCCTATGATTCTTGCATATTCTTGAGGTATTTGAAAGATCGGATCTAGACCTACAATCCCACCAATCATTCTCTCCTCTAAGTGACGGGAACATCATGTGATATAGATCTTGGAGTCTTTTGTGGATTTCCTCCATTGTTCTTCCTCTCTTATTCCCCCATAAGCTTTTGTAGCTTTGGTAGAATTTGGGAGAGAAGGACTTGAGCACTTATTGTGTTCTTGCCATAGCATTTGGTGCATAGGTTTGAGTTCTCGGTGAGGATTCAATTGGGTGAAAGGTGAGAAGCTTTTTACTCTTAGGTTCTTGGAACCCTAGACGGTTTGGTTGTATTACAGGTTTGTGGATTACTTGGGGCCTCCAATTAAGTTGTGGAGCTTTCCCCAAGCTTGTTAGTTGGGAGCCTCCAATTGAGTCGTGGAGAAGTGCCCCAATCTTGTGAGAGGTTCCGGATTGCCACCGACAAGTGCATCGATAGTGAAAGTGTGGATCGATCCTGGTGGGATGAGATTCACAGGAGATCAAGGGATGCCTTTTGTGGCATTGGTGGTTTGAAACCACCCCTTCTCCAAACAAGACATACTCCATTGTTGGGAGGAACTTGGTAAAACATCGTCGTCTCCATGTGCCTCAGTTATCTATATGCCCGAGCTCTTACTTATGCACCTTACTTTGTGATAGCCTTCGTGCTTGAAGTCTATATCTTGTTATCACTTAGTTGCTTGTCTTTCTTAGCATAAATTGTTGGTGCAAATAGGTGAACCGTAGTTGTTCTAGGTTGTGCTTGACAAAGTAAACACTAGTTTAATTCCGCCTTTGTTGAGCCCCTCTCGTAAAAGTTTTAAACCGCCTATCACCCCCCTCTAGGTGACATCCTTGTCCTTTCAATTGGTATCAGAGCCTGGTCTCTCATTTTAGGCTTCATCGCCTTGAGAGTAAAGATGTCGGCTAGGGGATTAGTGCGCAATGAAATATTCATATTCAATGGCACAAATTATGATATATGGAAAACTCCTATGCTTATTCATTTTCGGTACATGGACCCAAATTTTGAGCGTATTGTAGATATAGGTTTTTCTCCTCCTATGGATTTCGAAAATCTAGGATGAAAAAAATTTATATCTTGATGCTCAAGCTTCTAATGTGCTTATTAATGCTTGAGTTATGTAGTTATGTCAGGGGGATGATCCCCGGGTACCCCAACCGAATAAGAAACAAGACAGTCAGAGCGCGTCCGGCTAACCAGAGGCAGCCAGACAAGGCAAGACAAGCCGACTATCCCCTGGTAGCCGGATCAGCAGGAGGCAGCCAGATACGGCTACATAGCTGGACTCAATCAATGGGACAGGGCGACGTGTGTATCAGCGCACGGTACGCCCTGTACGGTGACAAGACTGGCAACTACCCGGCCATACCGAAGACTTTGCGTGGGTGACGCAGGAACAGTGGCTGGCGCTGACGACAGGCTCGCACGGTGTCCACTGTGCCTACGACAGCCATACCGCTCGTACTCCGACAGGACAAGCCATACCGGACACTGTGGATGACTAGTCGGCTGGGACCCGCCTGTGGGGCCCTCTAGTCGGACTGGCCAGTGAGACCTTTGCCTCTCTGCCTATATAAGGAGAGGCAAGGCCTCAGTAGAAAGGGTTGGTATCATTGCATTTAAGGCAGTAGCTAGAGAATACAGCTCAAGGAGCACTTGTAGTTCGTATATTTCACATAGCCAGATCCGGCAGGAGTAGGGGTTTTACCTCACCACGAGGGCCCCGAACCTGGGTACTTCTCGCGTCCCGTTACGCTCGCTTGTATCCAATCCCACCTGCGGACGCCGTCGATAGCTTCCCTGCTAGTCCCCACACCTCTATCTAACCTCCTCAGGTACTGCCGTTCCCAATACAACGACAGTTGGCACCCACCGTGGGGCAAGATGGCTTCGACCGGAGTCACATTCCGCATGGGACTCCGCACTTCAGCTGGTGAGCGCGTGGCCTCCGTCCTGGTGCTCACGCTCGGCAAATTTGACTACGTCATCGACAACGCTTCCTGCTTTGCCGGAACCTCCTTCCCGGCGAACGGCACCGTTCTGCTATTCGGTGACCTCTCCGTTTACGTCGCCACCATCCCGGAACGTTTCCCTAGGGAAATCGTCTCTGTCGCGGAGCTGCCGTGCTCAGACGGCAGCGCCTCCGCCGCACCTCGCGGCACGGAGGTCATGATGGCCGGTCCCAGCTCCCATCCCCGCCAGCCGCGGGAGCGAGGCGCGGACGAGGTCGGAACTTCTGCTCCCCCGTGGCCCCGGAACCCGGTGGAGGATGCCATTGATCGGCTCCTGACGCCGGTTAACCTCGGGGATAACCCGGAGGAGGCGGAGGCCAACTTCAGCATGGAGAGACAGATCCTCCTCCATGAGGCCATGGAGCTAGCTGCAGCCCGTAAGCAGCTCGAGATCACCCGGCGCGAGTACGAACGCGCGCACGGCCTCACTCCGGCTACCGTGGAGCCAAGTCAGCGCGGCCAGGTAAGGCGTCGGGGCGGCGAGCTTGGCGGTAGGTTGGAAAAGGACGGGGAACCGGATCCCATGCCCGCCCTCGCACGGCCCACCTACAGCACGCCCATCAAGAACTTGCGCGCGGAGCGAGCCGCGGCAGAGGAACTGCCCAGCCTAGAGGGCGAGGAGCGAGCCCGCCAGCAAGCCCGCGTGCAGGAGGCCCTCCGCGTCGCGGACGAGCAGGCTGGCGCCAACCGGCAGCTGCAGGAAGACCTTAGCTACTCCAGGAGGAGCGAGCTACCGACAAACAGCAGGGGCGTGCCGCGTGACACCCAACAGGCGTCCTCCCCTCAGCCGCCCAGGGCCCGCAGCAGGTGCCGCAGCTCAGGTAACAGGGGCCAGCCGCGCCAGGAGCAGACGGTGAACACCAACCCGCCACCTCCCCCTCCACCAGCCGGAGCACCCAGACCAGCCGGTTCCCGTCTCTCGGGCCGGGTGGGAGCGCCCAACCCGGATTGCCCGGATGCCCGCGACCGCATCGAGCTCCTCGCTCAAGCGCGCGTCACGGAGGAGGAAGATTCTACCGGTCTGGTTTGTTTCGGACCCCGCATCCGGAACGAGCCATTTCCGGATAAATTCTCCCTGCCCAGGGACACCCCCAAGTACGACAACAGCATGAAGCCGGAGGACTGGCTGACCGACTACGCTACGGCAGTCGGCATCGCCCATGGGAACAAGCGCACAGCCGTGCGCTACATCCCCCTCATGCTAACTGGGTCAGCGAGGACATGGCTCAATAGCCTCGCGCCCAACAGCATCAACGCCTGGCCTGACTTTGAGAAGGTGTTCGTCCGCAACTTCAACGGCATGTACAAGCTCCTAGGGCACCCGCGCGACCTGGCCTTGTGCGTCCAGGGCGACCACGAGACCGACCGCGAGTACCTCGCCAAGTGGACGGAGCTGCGCAACACTTGCGAGGGCATCCTGGAGAGCCAAGCCATCGGTTTCTTCATCGAGGGTTGCCGTGAGGGCACCATGCTTCGCCACCAGCTACTGTGTGACGAGCCAAAGACCATGGCGGAGCTCATGACGGTTGCGGACCAGTACACAACGGCGGATGCCGCCATGAAGAAGCCCCTCCGAGTAAACGCGGACGGCCGCCCGACTCCCACGGAGCCGGCTCGCGACCGACCCAGCAATGGAGAAGCCAGACCCTCTAGACACCACGGCAACGACAACCGGTTCCATGGGGACCGCCAGGCCGGACAGCAGAAGCCTCGCTACCACGCGCGGCAAGTCAATGCTGTGGAGGGCGCGCCCGACGCGCCGGCTAATGAAGCAAGGAGGCAGAAGCCACGGCTCACCTTCGACCAGATGTTCGATGGCCCGTGCAAGTGGCATAGCGGTCCCTTCAAGCCGGCTACACACACCACCCGGAACTGCAGCTGGACCCGCCAGCTAAGGGACCAGGGCAACCAGCCGCGTCCCCCGCCTCCTCCACCGGGCGGACCTCCACCACCGGCTGGGGGAGCCGGCAATGATGGCAACGGCGGCAACGGCGGCAATAACAACGGCTACCCCCAGCCGCACGCCGCCTACCACATTTTCGAGACGGAGCAGGACGACAAGCACAACCACAGGTGACGCTCCAGGGAGGTCAACACCATCGCCTCTCCGGTCCCCCAGTATTTGAACTGGTCGGAAACCCCTATCACCTGGAGCCGGATGGATCAGCCTAGGCACCTACCGACTCCCGGGGCTACGCCATGGTGCTCGACCCCCTCATCGTCTCCAACGCGCACACTTGCCAATTCTCACGTGTCCTCATCGACGGAGGCAGCAGCCTCAACCTCCTCTACCAGTCCTCGCTGGAGAAGCTGGGCATTCGCGAAAGCGACCTGCGCCCGACTACCACGACGTTCCACGGCGTACTGCCGGGGCCAGCCTGCGCCCCGCTGGGGAAAATCCATCTGGACGTCATTTTCGGGACCGAGGAGAACTTCCGCCGCGAACCAATCTGGTTCGAGGTGGTAAATCTGACGAGCTCCTACCACGCTCTCCTCGGGCGCCCCTCCCTCGCCAAGTTCATGGCCATCCCCCACTACGCCTACCTCAAGACGAAGATGCCGGGACCCCACGGCGTGATCATCGTCGCCGGCTGCTTCAGGCGATCGATGGAGTGCACCTCAGCCGGTTCCAAACTGGCAGAGGCCCTCATCATAGCCGAGGAGAAGCGCGTGATCATGGCCATGGCCCAGCAGGACATTCCGGCTAGCAGCAAGCTGGTTGGAGAAGGAGCCTTCCAACCGGCAAAGGAGACGAAGAGGATCCTGCTCGACCCCTCCGATCCGACCAAGTTCGTCACCATTGGCGCCGGCCTGGACAGCAAATAGGAAGGCGCGCTCGTCGACTTCCTCCGTGAGAATCGGGACATCTTCGCGTGGTCCCCCAAGGACATGCCGGGTGTGCCGAGGGAGTTCGCCGAGCACTCACTTCACGTGCGTCTGGATGCCAAGCCGGTCAAGCAACCTCTGTGCCGGTTCGCAGAGGAGAAGAGAAAGATAATCGGTGACGAGATCACCCGGCTCCTTGCAGCCGGGTTCATCATGGAAGTGTGCCACCCAGACTGGCTGGCGAACCCAGTCCTGGTGCTGAAGAAGAACAAGACCTGGTGCATGTGTATCGACTACACCAGCCTGAACAAGGCGTGCCCTAAAGACCCCTTCGCCCTGCCCTGTATCGATCAAGTCATCGATTCCACGGCCGGCTATGATTTGTTGTCTTTTTTAGATTGTTATTCCGGGTACAATCAGATCCGGCTAAACCCGGCTGATCAGATTAAGACATCATTTATCACCCCCTATGGGCCTTTCTGCTATGTAACCATGCCTTTCGGCCTAAAGAACAGAGGCGCCACCTATCAGCGATGTATGCAAAAATGCTTGCACTCGCAGATAGGCCGAAACATGCACGCTTACGTGGATGACGTGGTTATCAAGACCAAGGAGAAGCGAACCCTCCTCGAGGACCTGGGAGAAACATTTGGCAACCTCCGCCAGTACCGGATGAAGCTGAACCCAGAGAAGTGTGTCTTCGGGGTACCGTCCGGTCAGCTCCTCGGTTTCCTTGTTTCACAGCGAGGTATCGAGGCAAATCCGGAGAAGATCGCGGCCATCGCGAGGATGTAGCCGTCCAGGAACCTGCTTCGAGTCCAGAAGTTCACCGGATGCCTTGCTTCCTTCAGTCACTTTGTTAGCCGGCTGGGGGAGAAGGCACTCCCGTTGTACCAGTTGATGAAGAAGACGGACAAGTTCTCCTAGACTTCGCAAGCCGACGCCACGTTTCATGACCTCAAGCGCATGCTATCCACAGCACCGGTTCTAGCCACGCTGGCTAGTAAGGAGCCGATGTTGCTCTATATAGCAGCCATCAGCCGGGTCATCAGCGTCATCCTGGTGGTGGAGCGCCCCGAGGAAGGCAAGGCTCAGACGGTTCAAAGGCCCGTCTACTACCTCAGCGAGGTTCTCTCCCTCTCCAAGCAGAACTACCCCCACTACCAGAGGATGTGCTACGGCGTGTACCTGGCATGCAAGAAGGTCAAGCACTACTTCCAGGAGCATCCGATTAAGGTCGTGTGCACTGCACCCCTTTCGGAAATCATCGGCAACAAGGACGCCACCGGCCGAGTCGCCAAGTGGGCCATCGAGCTCACCGCCTACTCCATCCAGTACGAGCCCCGGCTCATGATCAAGTCGCAAGCGTTGGCGGACTTCCTCGTCGACTAGGCCGAGACCCAGTATCTCCCACCGGTTCCGAATTCGAACCATTGGCGGATGCACTTCGACGGATCAAAGATGCTCGAGGGCTTGGGAGCCGGCATCGTGCTCACCTCGCCCAAGGGAGACCGGCTGGAGTACGTACTACAGATCCACTTCAAGGCCTCCAACAACGTAGCCGAATACGAGGCACTGGCGCACGGACTCCGGCTAGCCAAGGAGATCGGTGTCAACCGGATCCTGTGCTTCGGCGATTTGGACTTGGTGGTGCAGCAAGTATCCGGGGAATGGGACGCCAGAGACGCAAACATGGCTCTCTACCGGTTCCACATCCAGAAGCTCAGCGCCTCGTTCGACGGGTGCGAATTTCACCACATCCCCCGCGCCAACAACGAGGCAGCCGACAGGCTCTCCAAGATCGGATCCACCAGGCAGGCCATCCCACCAGGGGTGTCCTTGGAGCACCTACGCAAGCCATCCATCAACCCGTCGCCAGAATCGGACTCCATCATCTGGGCAGGAACCGTTCCGGCTGACGGAACGGCGGAAGCAGAGCCGGCAGAACCACCAAAAAAGAAAACCCGCACCAATTCCGGCCGGGCAGCGCCTTCCGGCTCACAAGGCCCGAGGGCTGCCGGCTCGCCTAGCAGCTCGGGGGCTGCCTCTCTGGATACCCGTCAACCAGAGAACGTGAGCATCCTCGTCATTCGGGAAGTGCCATCCTGGGCACGGCCCTTCATGAGCTACATCGCCAATGGAGAACTTCCGGACGACGAGGTGCAGGCCAAGCAAATCCGGCGCCGCGCGCACGCATACACCATCATAAACGGCGAGCTATACAAGCGCAATGTGTCCGGAATCTTCCAAAGATGTGTTGATACGGATACGGGCCACCGGCTACTCAAGGACATCCACCAGGGCGAGTGTGGGCACCACGCTTCGTCAAGGGCGATAGTCGCCAAGGCGTTTCGCCATGGTTTCTATTGGCCCACCGCCCTCGAGGACGCTGAGCAGCTGGTCCGTGCATGCAATGGGTGCCAGCACTTCGGGCAGCTCAGGCACATGCCAACTTCGGTACTCAAGACCATACCGATCACCTGGCCGTTCGCGGTTTGGGGCCTTGACATGGTCGGTCCCTTCAGGCGAGCGCGCGCGGGCATGACCCACCTGCTGGTGGCGGTGGACAAGTTCACGAAGTGGATCGAGGCCAAGCCTATCCGAAAGCTAGACGGGGCGACGGTTGTCACCTTCTTCACCAGCATCATCAACCGCTTTGGCTACCCCAACAGCATCATCACCGACAATGGCACGAACTTCGCCAAGGGGGCCTTCGCCCGGTTCTGCAGCAACAAAGGCATCCGGCTAGACCTCGCCTCCGTCGCACACCCGCAATCCAACGGGCAAGTCGAAAGAGAAAACGGCTTAGTGCTAGCCGGCATCAAGCCACGTCTCATCGAGCCGTTGGAGCGTTCACCCGGATGTTGGATCGAAGAACTTCCGGCTGTGCTGTGGAGCCTCCGCACCACGTCGAATAGGTCAACCGGCTACACGCCGTTCTTCCTGGTCTATGGATCGGAAGCCGTCCTCTCCGCCGACATCGAGTTTGACTCCCCTCGCAAGCTTCTCTACAACGAAAAAGCCAACCAGGAGGCGCGGGAGGACGGAGTGGACCTCCTGGAGGAGGCCCGCGAGCTGGCCTTGTCTAGATCAGCCCTGTACCAGCAGCGACTATATCGCTACCATTCAAACCGGATCTGCCCAGTCGCATTCCGTGAGGGCGACCTGGTTCTCCGGCTGGTGCAAGACACGAAGGGCATGCACAAGCTATCTCCACCCTAGGAGGGCCCCTTCATCATCAGCCGGGCGCTGCCCAAGAACAAGATGGACAAATCAGACGAGGAGACCGAGCATCCCTGGAACGCGGCCCTGCTACGCCCATTTTACACCTAGTCGCCGGACAGTGTATGTATCCCGAAACCCCTATGCATAAAAATGCGTACCCCACGAGAATCTCGGGGGCCCCTTGCCAGAAATATATATGCACCTGTTCTCCGGTTATTGTTTTTCCGGCTCCGGCAACCCCTACCCGGGGCTCGCCGACTGGCCCGGCCTGCTAAGTCAACAAACCGGCTGAGTACTGTGCGACGATGTCAGAGGCCCACTCTTCGTCTCAGCTACAGACCGCAACCCGGCTGTCCGGCTAGCAAGAGCAAAAGCCCGAGGCATCCCACACGAAAAACGGGGAGGAGACGCGACAGATCGGGTGTCCCGGCCCTGCAACTAGCTCGAACCAATCTAGCTGCTAAGCCTTTAGTACCGTGCGCAATGTACTGTCAGCTCCCTTCGATCCCGGCTGCCCGGCAAGGACGCAGCGAAAACAGCAGAGTGCACGGGAAAGCGACTAAGTGGCTAGAAAGGGACGGGCCAGTTTTTGAAAAAACAAGCCGTTTTCCGGCTACAATTTGGCAGACTAACCTACTAACCTATGTGGACATGTGTGTATGCGTACGTACGTGCGTCCGACTACTTAGAGTCGGAGTCCAGGAGAAGGAAAGAAGATTCGAAGTCCTTGCCTTCATCAAGCGCTCCGAATCTCGGGGGCTACACCCACTGGGTGCACTCGCGTGCCCCCAGTGGAATCTTATGGTTCCCGACCGGCTAAAGGTGTTTAGCCGGCCATTCGGAGCCCAGGTGAGGGCAAGGGCTGGAGCAAGAAAAAGACAAGGAAGATTCGAAGCACCTGGCTACGCTAGCTACTCCGAATCTCGAGGGCTACACCCAGTGGGTGCGCTCGCGCGTCCCCACTGGAATGTTAGTTCCCCCGGCTAAAAGGGTTCAGCCAGCTAGTCGGATAAAGACAGAAGAACTGGGAAAGAAGGAAGATTCGAAGCACCTGCCTTCGCCAACTACTGCGAATCTCGGGGGCTACACCCAGTGGGTACGCTTGCGCGCCCCCACTGGGGGTGTAGATTATCCGGCTAAAGGTTAGCCGGGCAAGGTTAGCTAGGCAAAATGGCAAAAAGAAACTCAGCGCACAAGGAAAAAGGATTTCAACAATAACAAGCAAAAGAGAGACGAAGCTCTCGCAACTTACCCGGCGTCAAAGACAGCCAGCACAAACAGACAAGGTTCACAAGTGTACAACAAGACAATTACACCCGGCATCCCGGGGCGATATCTAGGCGGCAGGACCCTTGCCGTGAGGGAGATCTTGGCCAGCGGAAGCTTCGGGCGGCGGAGGAGGCGCGGAGTCTGATCCGGTTCCGGCACTGGCAGGCGGCGGCATCGGGAACCTCCACATCAGGAGTGCCAACGAACTCCGAGTCGGAGAGGACCTCGTCGGGGTCCACATAGTCGACGATCTTGATGGCGGACCCGCGGAGCTCCGGATGGGCTTGGCGGATGGCGGCAAGATCAGCCCTGGCACGGAAGCCTCCGTCGATCTTCTCGACGCGGGCATCCTTGTACCAGGAGAGCATCAAGGCCAAGGCCATCTCCGCTCCGGCTCGTGCAGCCAGATCCCGCAGCCGGCACCTCTCCCACCTTCGCAGCGAGCTGCGCCATTGTCTCCGGGACCGGAGCCTCCGGACAGACAAAGGAGAAGACGTCCCTCGCCGCCTGGCGAAGCTTAGCAGCCTCCTCGCCAAGAAGGACGACGAGCTCCTAGGCCGTAGGCTGTGCTCCCGGCCAATTCTCCTGCAGCCGGTTGTAGGCCAGCAGGTCTATGCCGGGGTAAAAAGCTGTCAGAAAAGAGAAGTTAGATCCAGCTACCGGATCCGGAAAGAAAAAGAGACGGAAAGAAAACTCACCCTTGGCGGTGTGGCCGACCTGCATCAGCTCCTCCACCAGCGCCTTCTCCTTGAGCGCCAACCGTTTGATCTCCTTCTCTTGGTCCTTGTTCTGGGCCTCGAGAAGGGAGAAAGCTTCGGTCCGGCTGGCGAGCGAGGCGTCGCGCTCTTTGATGGTGGCCTCCATACCGTCCACCCGCGCGTGCTAGTCCTTGTTCTGCAGCCGCAGAGTGGAGTTGGACTTGCTCAACCGGTCGTTCGCCTTCTTCAAGCGATCGATCTCGCGTTGAGCGCACACGAGGATGGCTGCAACAAACCGGCTATCAGTACCCAAAAAAAGGGGGAAAGAGCCGGATAAAGTGAACTTACTCTGGGAGGTCCCGTTGGCGGCAGCGAGCTTCTGCTCCAATGACTGGTTCCCGCCGGCTGTGGCCTCCAGCAGCCGGATCTCCTTCACCGCCAGCTCGAGCGTGGCGGCAAGGTCCGACAGCGAGGCAGCGGAAGAGGCGTCGTCGTCCACAGTGTTGACGACCAGGGACTCCTTCGCTGCGACCACCGCCACCTGTCACTCCTCCCCGGGCTCCTCGTCGGAGTTGTTGTTGCCAACAACGACGAGCTCCTTGCCACCAGCCCCCCGCGCGCCCGCGGAGGAGCCTTCCGGCTGGGAGGACCTCGCCTCCGGCTGGGGGACTTCCGGCTGGGCGGGGTCAGTCGGCTCGGCCCGAGGGGGAGGCGAAGTCTGGGACTCAAAGGAAGGAGGGGCGCTGGTCGGCGCAGTCGGGGTGCGGGGCGGCGACCCGGCGGGCGTGCGAGCCGGGCTCGCGGCTCCAAAGGAAACGAGCGTGCTAAGGAAAAAGCGAGGAAGACAGGAGCAAAACAAGCCAAAGTCAGAAAAGGAGGAAAAAGGCAAACAGACAGAAAGGGAAGGGGGAGAAGGAACATACCCCGGCACCACAGGAGGCGGCCCCTTCTTCTGACCAAGACGGCTTGACGGCAGGGTGCCGGACCGGCTTGGCGGCGGGGCGCCGGACCGGCTCCTCTTGGGCGCCGGCTCCTCCGCCGCGGGGCGGCGGGAGCCGGAGCGGCTGGAGCCGCTCCCACCCGCTCCCCCATCCGTCGTGGAGCGTGTCGCCGGCTTCGTGGTCGGCTTGGCCTCCTTCTCGTGCACCTCCGGGTGCGGGTCGGCGGCCAGCTCGTCGTTCCGACTGGGGAAGGCATCGCCATCCCCATCCGATTCCTCGCCGGACCGCCGGGCGCGCGGCTTGGGCAGGTTGGGCGCGAACTCCTCGAGGGCCGCCGCACCCTCCTCGCGGATGATGTAGGGGAACATCTGCCGAACACAAAAGTCAGCCAGACGAAGACAAAGAACAAGAACAAGAAGACATCAAAAGTGCATCCGGCTAGAAGAGCTTACCCGAGGCGCGCGGTTCTCCCGAGTATACGGCTCCAGGCTGAACTTCTAGTTCTCCGGCAGCCGCTCTTTGGTGATCGTCCACACCCACTCCTTCAGGTTGTGGTAGCGGGGATCGCGGTGCGACAGCCGGGTCGGGTCCAGCCAGCCCGAATAGTAGCACATCTTGTGTGCTCGTTGCTGCAACGGCATCATCAGCCGGGACATCCAGCTGAGAGTGACGTCCAAGCCAGTCAGCCGGCAGTGGACGAGGGAGCACATGCGCTTCAGCAGCTCGTCCATCTCCGCCTTGTCGTCGTGGAACTTCAAGTCCCAGTTCTACCAGCTGGACTCAACGTCCTGGAAGGCCGGCAGATTGATCCGGTTGACATTGGTGAGGTTCTTCACGTAGAAATACGACTGCTGCCACAGTCGCACCGTATCATGAAGGAGGAACTTGGGGTAGCCGGTCTGCGAGCGGGAGTAAATGGAGGCGCCGCCGTAGACGACTAAGGGCCCCTGGGTGAACTGCACCTGCGGCCGGACTCGAAAGAGCCGGCAGAAGAGCCCGAGATACGGCTGGATCCCGAGATAGCTCTCGTAGAAAGCAACAAAATGCGCCAACATTCCGATTGCGTTGGCGCCGAGGTGGTGGAGACGAAGGTCAAAGAAGGAGAGGAAGGTCAAGAGGAACGGGTTCACCGGAAGGGCGAACCCGCGGGCCAGATGGGACAGGAATATGAAGCGCTCGCCCTCCTCCGGATGTGGCGACACTTCCCCGGCCGACGCCAGCCGCACCGCCACCTCCTCCGCCGGCGGGAGGACGCGGGTGGCGTGGTACTTCGTGATCTGGTCCTCGGTGACGGCGGAGCCGCACCAGGCCCCGCGATCGGCGGCCATCTCCGGTTGATGAGGGGGAGCGGCGATGGAAGAGTGGCGGTGGCCCGTAACGTCGACAATGGCGAGCGGGCGACGCAGAGAGCAAGAGCGAGGAAGCAGAAGCATGCGGGGAAGAAGGAACTGCAGCGGGGTAGCGAAGGAAAGAAATCGGCTCCCCCGCGGCGTCCCTTTAAAGAGCCAGAAGGGCAACCGTTGACGGGGCATGTGGCGCGCATCCGGGCGACCCACACCCCAACCGCCGCCTAAGATCCCGTGTGCCGGAGCAGGATGCGCAGAAGATCCTAGAGCAGAAACCGAAGCGCCGGACAGCAGCTTCCCGAGGCGATGTGCGGCAGGACGTTACGCTGCCCGCCGCAGAGTAATGATGGCACGTGCGCGCGTGGCCGGCGTCAGCACAGACGTCACGGGTAGCGCAACCGCCAAGCTCAGCCGGACGCAAATTCAAAAACAAGAGGAAGCGCGCGCACATTTTGCCTAAAGGCGGAATCCACACGCGCTTGGGGGCTAGTGTCAGGGGGATGATCCCCGGGTACCCCAACCGAATAAGAAACAAGACAGTCGGAGTGCGTCCGGCTAACCAGAGGCAGCCGGACAAGGCAAGATAGGCCGACTATCCCCTGGTAGCCGGATCAGCAGGAGGCAGCCAGATACGGCTACATAGCGGGACTCAATCAATGGGACAGGGCGACGTATGTATCAGCGCACGGTACGCCGTGTACGGTGACAAGACTGGCAACTACCCGTCCATACCGAAGACTTTGCGTGGGTGACGCAGGAACAGTGGTCGGCGCTGACGACAGGCTCGCACGGTGTCCACTGTGCCTACGACAGCCATACCGCTCGTACTCCGGCAGGACAAGCCATACCGAACACTGTGGATGACTAGTCGGCTGGGACCCGCCTGTGGGGCCCTCTAGTCGGACTGGTCAGTGAGACCTTTGCCTCTCTGCCTATATAAGGAGAGGCAAGGCCTTAGTAGAAAGGGTTGGTCTCATTGCATTTAAGGCAGTAGCTAGAGAATACAGCTCAAGGAGCACTTGTAGTTCGTATATTCCACGTAGCCAGATCCAGCAGGAGTAGGGGTTTTACCTCACCATGAGGGCCCCGAACCTGGGTACTTCTCGCGTCCCGTTACGCTCGCTTGTATCCAATCCCGCCTGCGGACGCCGTCGATAGCTTCCCTACTGGTCCCCACACCTCTATCTAACCTCCTCAGGTACTGTCGTTCCCAATACAACGACAAGTTATATCGTCAATCATTCGTTTTTGGAGCGCTCATGAGTTATGGACAAAACTTCAAGATAAATATGTTGTGTCCAATATTCTTGGGGATGATTGTGTTGCTTCCACTTCCGGTCAAGATAAGTTCTCATCTTCTACCACCTCACCAACATGTGATTCTTCACAAGGTAATGATATGGTGAGTGGTGATAGAAATTGCAATATGGATAGTGAGCTTACTATTAGTCATCCTTCATCTCTACCTAGTTGCAATGGTCTATCGTTGGACTCTGACACTTGTAGCACTCAAACCTCCTTATATGCTTGTGTTGGTAGTCCTTGCATATAATGTAGAAATGGCTTGGATAAATCTTATGATTATATGCGTGTGTTGTCTTGTTGCCATGATAAAAATCCTTATATTTCCTCTAGTGCTTGTGTTGCTAACCATGTAGAGGAAAACAAAGAGTCTATGGGCCAATACAAGGTTTTTGAAGGAGATATGCCCTAGAGGCAAATAAGAAATAGGTTTTTGTTATCATATCTCAATTAGTTTATAATAGTTTCATATTGTGCTATAACTGTGCTAAGTAGAAACATTGGTACAGGTGTGGTATGAAACAACAAAGTCCTTAGTAGCCTCTATTCATACTAGTTCGTTGGTCACGAAGATGATCTAGGTTTCAAGATCATGGGCATTTATGCCGACTGACAACAAGATCATATCATTGGAGAATGATGTGATTGGACATTCCTCGAAGGATTGCAACACGATCAAGTCATCTAGTTCATTGTTGCAACAGCTATACCTAGACTCCTTCTCCTTAGACTGTGAGCTCATATTACTCACTGTTTCCCTAGGCTGCTTAGACTGCATCAACTGTCATCTGGTAATACGGTGGCCATAAAGGTGTATGTTGGGTATTCCGAAAGAACAGTAGATGACATGTGACTGCAAGATCAGGATTTGTTCACCCACATGACGGGTAAAGATACATACGGCCGGCTTGGTGAGATTACATCCATATATGTTGCAACATGTGACTAGGTCACGGGGATGTAATATCATGGTAACAAGAAAACATAACTTGTTGTGAACGAGATTGAACAAGGTATAAGATACCATTGATCGGATCTCGGACAAGTTGTATCGAGAAACAAAAGGAAGAGGATGCTACATTTAGACGGTTCAAACGACATTGTCATCAGGAATGCATAGGGGTCACATGGACATCCCTGGTCCCTCTATTGATCATTGATACAGATCATGTCTAGAGCATTCCCGAGACGTGAGAGGATACACTTAAGGGTACGATGAGAGCGATCATTCGTAAGATGGAATCATAGTAGAGAAAGAGAGAAAGCCGGAATTGTTCCGCAGAGAGATCTGAAGTTGTTCGGAGAAAGAATAAAGGAAAAGACCAGAAAAGTGTTTTCGGATAAATGGGAATTTAAATATATATTTATTATATGTTAATTATGAATTAATATATTCTAAATAATATTTAGATTAAGATTTATAAAGACAACTTTTATATTAGGCCAAATCCCGGAGGGAAAAGGCCTAAGAATAAATCTGCAGAAAAAGATAAAAGGAACAGCCCACGTGGGCGGCAGATAAGTTGCCGCCGCACGGGGGCAACAACCAATACCCACCGCCGCTGCCTGGCCGCTGTGGGCGACGGATAAACCGCGCCGCACAAGGGTGGGCGCTAGCTACAAGCCGCGGGGCCGGCCTGGCTCGACCCCGGCCCATGTGGGGCTCGCGGGGGAGCCGGCCAGGCCACTGGGCCGACTGGCTGGCGGCCCACCCGGGCAGGGCAATGGCGAGGCGGGCAGGCGGGGCGGGGCAGGGTGTCTGGCCACCGATGGTGGCCAGCCCACCCGGGGCTTCTCCCCTTCTAGGCCGCCGCGGCGGGAGTGCTGAGCGCGGGGTGGGCCGCGCCAAGGCCCACCTGGCCAGCCCCTGCTGTTTGCTTTTTTTCTTTTTATTTAGTATTTTATGTTTGCTATTTGGGCTGAGATCTTTTGGCCCATTTGGCAGTCCAAATTTCTGCTGACTTTTTCCTTTAATATTAGTCCCACATGGCTTAGTCTTTGAGAAAGGTACACCCCCTTAGCCTATATAAAGGGGTTCCCATGGGTGGGATTATAGACACCAAATACACAACCTGAGAAGTCCTTTGGTTGATGTTCTCCCTCCCTCTCTCTATACCTTGTGACCATGGCGCCAAGTCTGGGCTGTGCGATCGAGGCACACCTGCAGTACGCCATTGCGCTGTAGGGATTTCTAGCCGGATATCAACTTCCGCACTCCCGGCGGGATCAGGGAGCCGGATGTCTCATCGTGCACCGGATGTGTACGAAGACACGAGGCACAACACTTGGGGCGCTAGAATGTCGTGAGCCGGAGCTGTTGCACGATGAAGATGATGAAGATCAAGAAGGAGCAAGGGGTGACCTACGAGGAGCTTCGCGACCTTGAGGTCGGCTTCGAGTACGACTACATCAACCACTTCCCCGCGGAACGTTAACCACGTACGGTCTATAAGGGTATGTATTCTTTACGCATCGGCCATTACCATATTACTATATAGATAGATCCTAGGCTAAGTTTCTGGGGTTCCGTCGTAGGAAATTTTTTGTTTTCTGCGCCGATCCCCAACAGTGGTATCAGAGCCGATCTATGCGTAAGAGTGATGTATGGCCAGTATGCACAAGTTTTGTGCGGGCATTGATCCCTTAGGTGTTACCCTCTAACGTGTACTTATTTATATCGCGGTATTGTTTGATGAAGCGGCCCGGACCGACCTTACGTGTATTCGTACACGAGACTGGTTCCACGCTCAACATACGGCTTGTACCGTATAAGTGGCTAGCGGGTGTCTGTCTCTCATTCGATAGTTGATATAGCATTTACAATGGAGGGCGCCGAAAGGGGTGTAATAGAGACAACTGTCGGATCTGTTGTGGTTGGAAAGTTCGTAGTTTAGAAACGGTTCTAGTGCGAATGCCCTAACAACCACGTAAAACTTGCAATAGATAAAGTAGAGGCGTCTAACTTTATTTTGCAAGGGGGACATGTGATTATGATATGGCAATGGTCGTTACGAAGGTAAAGTAGTTTACTTTTCTGTTACTAAGTAGTATAGTAATAGTCATCGTTCCGATGAACGACCTGATGGAGGCGTCGTGGACTTGGCGTCAAACCAAGGGCACGATGGAAATCATGCCGGAGCACTCGATGGAGATCAAGGCGCCAGAAAGACCATATCATATCACATTATACATATGATGTTGATACCAGTTTTTACATCTTATTGTGTGCTAGTATTTAGATACTCAACGGTAGCAAAAAAGATAATCCCTATTTAATTCCAATGTTCTGTGTTCCCCTTGTGTGTGCACCACCAAGAAAGGTCTTCGATATGAGGCGATCCAAGGTTACAGGCCTGGGTGTTAAACATATCTATGTTCATATACAGTGGGTGTAAGCCATGTTGCACATCGAATACACACAAGTTAGATTTGGCGAGCCTAGCACGCTAGAGAAGCGTGGCCTCTGAACACAAGAGATCGAAAGATCGAGCATGAGTCACATGGATGATGTGATTGGCATTATTAAATGTCTACCTTTGATACTGCACTAATGGTCGTGACGATCGGGGGAGGTGCAGAGGATAGGGATCATGCGATCACTAAAATCGTCTAGGGATGACCGTTTTAGTGGAGAACAATTATAAATTGATATCTTATTATAAACTTAGTCTAGATGTCTATTTGCAAATATCTTAGTACATCTTAGCCTATCCCATTGAGGTCCTTTGCGACCATGGGAATATATTGCATGATTTGGTACTTGACAAAAGGGTCCAACTTCACAGATTAATACCCACGCCTGAGGGACATCCTCGTAAATGGTGATCTTCTCTTCTTGACACAATAATCATTAGGAGATAATCTGATGACTCCGGAATGTTTGCATAAACACTTAGCGATCTTGCATTAGAGTTGAGAACTCTTAGAAGGGCTTGATTGCAAATGGAGTCATAGATGGAAAAGGTATATGTAAGATATACAAATTATAGATGTGGTTCTTGCAGAACTCATTGCAGTTTGCAAAGTATTTGATACTTGTCCCGTTTTGAGAAAACAGGAGGATCTGCTTGAGAATTTCTAGATTTGAGGCAAAGTGACTTGATGGCGGCAAGCAAAACAGTTGTTGGCCGACATCACCTCTTCCCTCAAAGTTTATCATTTGGATTAGTGGACTTGAATATAATTTTGTAGTCCTAGTTTGTGTGTCTTGCTTTTGGCAAGATGATTATTCATATGAACAATTACAAACCAGTTTGTACTATTCTTATGAACAATACCTTATGGTCACATTACGATTATAAATAAGTTATTCTCATCACTATGTTAATGATAATAGTTAAACATTTATAAAGGATTAGAATGCTAAAAGATATCCAAAGTTTAATAATGAAATGATAGTACAGTTTAAGTCATTTTGGTTATTGCATGTTCTTTATGAAAGATCGGGGTCCTAGATGCTTAATCTAGAGACTTTGTAAAACCATCCCTCTCGGGCAAAATGACTAAAACTCCGCATTATGGTAAAACGGTTATATGGGAAGAAATGTTGAATCTTATACATAGTGATGTATCGTATTTTCAGCAAGTAGTGGAAATCATTTACTGTGGACTTAAGTGAATAAGTGTATTTACTTAATGAAACATGAAGTTTGAAATGATTTGAATTGTTCAAATGAGTTCATAACTAAATGGGATATTGAATTAACTGAATTAACAAGTCTCTTCGATTTGATTGACGCAACTAAACTATTCAAGTTAAGTTTAGCATAAAAGGAACTTGTGAAAGATGTTTCACAAATTATGATAATTGGATGAATTCAAACCATGTTGAAATATCTAAACATCATAACCATTATGTATTAGATACATATGGTATAATATTATCTCTTATCAGGGTTATAGTTGTCGTTTAGAGTTAGAGATCAAAATAAGCAAACACTCATTTGAAATACAAAGGAACATCTAAAGATTCGTGGAAACAACACCATAAGTGTTATGGCACGTTCGAGTTTCTGGATATTTCGACAAGTCGAAATCGTGGCGAATAAACAAGTTTTTGTAGAGCATTCTTAGGAAGCTATGAATGCATCTTCCACAAGGGACAAAATTGTTGTTGTCCTAAGTTAATGTGTCTTGATGAAGATACAGGTGGAAGAAAGTAAAAGATCAAAACAAGGTATTCGACCTTACCTCCGAATTGTTGAGTGGCATAGCGGAATTATTTTCGTGAAACCAAACTCTACAAATAGAAGAGAAACTGTTGATAATGATCATAAAGTTTCAGTGAATACTTTTACTAAGGAAAGTAGGACTCAACTATATATTCTACAAATTTGTGGAATAATATTATTGATTCACTTGTCATGTTTTGAACAAGACATACCTATGAATTACAAAGAAGCGTGATGGACCTAAGTACGAGAAATGAATAGTCATTGAAATATCGTTAGTGGAATTCTCGTTTTGATAGTAATCAAAGAATTTTGGAATGTCCAAGATTATTGAGAGGACCTAGATTTGAGTGGGAGCAAATCAGCTTGGCTAATTCATAATATGTAGCTGACATATTCTGAGTGGGAGCTAAGTGAAATCCCTAGATCTCAAACATGAATGTCATATTTGAGTGGGAGCGTGAAATCATTTTGGGATATGTGCGACATATGTGAATGATGTGATTGGTGTTTAAGTTAGATAAATAAGGATGAAGTTGAAGTTATTAAACAAAAAGATCTATCGAGATAGATTTGTAAGTTTAATAAACATTAAGTGTCGATTGCTTCCTGGACTTGATTCTAAAAGTTGTTCAGAATGTCCTAAGCAAGGCTCTGAAGTAGCTCATAATGGAACAAGGTAAGAAAGAAGTTCTTACTATATGAAGCATTGTGTATTGCAACAATGGTTGAAAGAAAGAGATGCGTTGCATCTCCTATGCCTCAGTCATAGGTTCTTCCATATAACCATGTTGTATACTCGACATAAAGTGACCCAAAGTTCTGGTTGGTAAGACAAAGTCTTAACTGTAAGAACATGTCTTTAAGTGATTCCTGAGTTGATCACTGAACCAGAATTAAGTTTGTACATAAATGGTAAGAAGCAATGTAAGTGGCATAGATGCATTTCATGCACTAGGATCTACATAGATATAGAAGTATAAAAGCTACATCCGATGTGATGTATAATGTTATGGCGAGGCTAGTTCGCTTTTAATGTAGAATGATGTGTCCCAGGGCCTAGTGCCCATGAGAAAGCCCTCGAGGTTGATCTAACGTCACTATAAGCTCCTAGAATCCGGCCTCGTTCTGCTGCCATGACTATAGTATATACACAAAGGATAGCAAAGTGTGTTTCGAAGTTTAGATGATAACAGTGAAAAACGACCGTCATCATAAACACTAGAAACAAAAGTCTCACTTTGTGGCCAAACAAATACTTTGACCCATTATAAGATAATGGTGTGAATGTCAAAATTAGGAAGACATTAACGATTTACAAAAGACATAATGATCTGGTAAAACAGGACATGGACATGACGTTATCCATGAGCATGCATGATCTCTAAACGCGTATGGTATATGGTTTATATGAGTAAAATGCAAGCTGGTTTATTTGTACTCTAGTGCAAGTGGGAGACTAAAGGAGATATGCCCTAGAGGCAAATAAGAAATAGGGTTTTATTATCATATCTCAATTATTTTATAATAGTTTCATATTGTGCTATAATGTGCCAAGTAGAAACATTGGTACAGGTGTGGTATGAAAAAACAAAGTCCTTAGTAGCCTCTATTCATACTAGTTCGTTGGTCATGAAGATGATCTGGGTTTCAAGATCATGGGCATTTATGCCGACTGACAACGAGATCATATCATTGGAGAATGATGTGATTGGACATTCCTCGAAGGATTGCAACACAATCAAGTCATCTAGTTCATTGTTGCAACAACTATACATGGACTCCTTCTCCTTAGACCGTGAGCTCATATTACTCACTCTTTCCCTAGGCTACTTAGACTGCATCAACCGTCATCTGGTAATACGGTGGCCATAAAGGTGTATGTTGGGTATTTCGAAGGAACAGTAGATGACATGTGACTGCAAGATCGGGATTTGTTCACCCACATGACGGGTAAAGATACATACGGCCGGCTTGGTGAGATTACATCCATATATGTTGCAACATGTGACTAGGTCACAGGGATGTAATATCACGGTAACAAGAAAACAGAACTTGTTGTGAACGAGATTGAACAAGGTATAAGATACCATTGATCGGATCTCGGACAAGTTGTATCGAGAAACAAAAGGAAGAGGATGCTACATTTAGATGGTTCAAACGACATTGTCATCAGGAATTCATAGGGGTCACATGGACATCCTTGGTCCCTCTGTTGATCATTAATATAGATCATGTCTAGAGCATTCCCGAGCCGTGAGAGGATACACTTAAGGGTACGATGAGAGCGATCATTCGTAAGATAGAATCACAGTAGAGAAAGAGAGAAAGCCGCAATTGTTCCGCAGAGAGATCCGAAGTTGTTCGGAGAAAGAATAAAGGAAAAGACCAGAAAAGTGTTTTCGGATAAATGAGAATTTAAATATATATTTATTATATGTTATGAATTAATATATTCTAAAAAATATTTAGATTAAGATTTATAAAGGCAACTTTTATATTAGGCCAAATCCCGAAGGGAAAAGGCCTAAGAATAAATCTGCAGAAAAGATAAAAGGAACAGCCCACGTGGGCGGCAGATAAGTTGCCGCCGCACGGGGGCAACAGCCAATACCCACCGCCGCTGCCTGGCCGCTGTGGGCGACGGATAAACCGCGCCGCACAGGGGCGGGCACCAGCTACCAGCCGCGGGGCCGGCCTGGCTCGACCCCGGCCCATGTGGGGCTCGCGGGGGAGCCGGCCAGGCCACCGGGCCGGTGGGCTGGCGGCCCACCCGGGCAGGGCAATGGCGAGGCGGACAGGCGGGGCGGGGCAGGGTGTTGGGCCGCTGGTGGTGGCTGGCCCACCCGGGGCTTCTCCCCTTCTAGGCCGCCACGACGGGAGTGCTGAGCGTGGGGTGGGCCACGCCAAGGCCCACCCGGCCAGCCCCTGCTGTTTGCCTTTTTCTTTTTATTTAGTATTTTCTGTTTGCTATTTGGGCTGAGATCTTTTGGCTCATTTGGTAGTCCAAATTTCTGCTGACTTTTTCCTTTAGTATTAGTCCCACATGGCTTAGCCTTTGAGAAAGGTACACCCCCTTAGCCTATATAAAGGGGTGCCCATGGGTGGGATTATAGACACCAAATACACAACTTGAGAAGTCCTTTGGTTGACCTTATACCTCCCTCTCTCTATACCTTGTGACCATGGCCCCAAGTCTGGGCTGTGCGATCGAGGCACACTTGTAGTACGCCGTTGCGCTGCAGGGATTCCTAGCCAGATATCAACTTCCGCACTCCCGGCGGGATCAGGGAGCCGGAGGTCTCATCGTGCACTTGATGTGTACGAAGACACGAGGCGCAACACTTGGGGCGCTAGAATGTCGTGAGCCGGAGTTGTTGCACGATGAAGATGATGAAGATCAAGAAGGAGCAAGGGGTGACCTGCGAGGAGCTTCGCGACCTTGAGGTCGGCTTCGAGTACGACTACATCAACCACGTTCCCCGCGGAACGTTAACCGCGTATGGTATACAAGGGTATGTATTCTCTACGCATCGGCCGTTACCGCATTACTACATAGATAGATCCTAGGCTAAGTTTCTAGGGTTCCGTCATAGGAAATTTTTTGTTTTCTATGCCGATCCCCAACAGTTTTGAATGGAGCTTCAAATAATACATCATCATCATCCTCTCATGGTACCCACCTATGCATTATGGCTATGGATTCAAAGGTAACTCCTACTTTGGAACCCAATACCTCTTGTGATGATGAGGATGACGATAATAAGGAAGAAGAGCTTGATGTTGATGATTTATATGAAAAGGTGAGATTGTTTATCATGCTCTTGTTAAGAATAATATTGCTTGCTCTAACTTCGTTGAAATCTTGGACTTTGCTATTAAGAGCAAAGAACATATTGATAAGTTAGAAGCACAAATTGAGGAGCATGAGAACACCATTTATAAAATGAGTAGCCTTGAGAGTGAGTATGCTAATAAAATTGCAAATCTAGATGAAGCTCTTGAAGAGGAACAAACCACTAAGGAAACCCTTGAGGAGACTTTTGCTCTAGAGTTGTCTAGAGTGAAGGAATCTCATGATAGAGATCTTGAGGTGGTAAGTGATCTCAAAAATAAAAATGATGAGCTTCAAATTGCTTATGTTAAACTCCTTGAGGATTTTGAGCACCTCAAATATGGCTCTAGGGTCATCAAGGGCGAGCTCATCAAACTCACCGAGTCACATGAGAAACTTAAAGCCTCTTACACAAAAGAGCTTTTGAAGTTTCCCTCACCTCTTGCGGTTAATTATGATGCTTGTGCTAGTAACTATATTTCTTGTGAAGCATATATTTTGAAGGAGAATGTTGAGCTAAAAACTCAACTTGCTTTGCTAACTAGAAAGTCTGGGATCTTGGAAGAAAGTCATGGTAAGCTATCAAGCTCACATGAGGATCTTCTAGCCTCCCACGATAGGCTAAAATGAGCTCATGAGGCTATTATGTCAAAGGTAACATCTAATGAGCCTCATGTTGACATTAGCACTACTTCTACTCCCAATGTCATATTGCCATGTGCTATTCCTTGTAAATCATCCACTCATGCCATTGCTACATCTTGTGATGAATTACATTCCGCGCCTTGTTTCTCTAACAATATAGCATCCACTTCCTATAGTATTGTTGTTCACACTAACCATGTAGAGGAAATTAAAGAGCTCAAGGTTCAAGTCACTTCTTTTAAGAATGACTTGAAAATGGGTCATAAAGGTAAGGCCAGACTCAACAACATATTGAGGATGCAAAAAATCCCCCAATGACAAGAGTGGACTTGGATTCAACTCCAATATCAAGAACAAGTCCAATATCAAGTTGAAGCACAAGGGCAAAAAGAAAAATGGCCAAGATCAAGTCAAGAATCCGGCCAACATTGTTTGCTTCAAATGCAAGGAAGAAGGGCATCATGTTAAGTCTTGCCCATTAAAGAAGAAGCCCCTTAGCAAGAAGCAACAAGGAAAGCGACCTCAAGCTCTACCTCTTGTTAGAGATGGGCCTCCTCCCAAGAAGACTCAAGCTATTCCTCAAGTTATTGCTTCATCCAAAAATAAAGATGGAAAGAGAAGAACTTTCTACATTTGTCGTGAGAAAGGGCATATTTCTTCCTCATGCACCATTGGTAACTCCTCATCCAACCCTATCATGATTGATGATGCTTATTCTCTTTGTAAGGATGAGGTTGGCAATGTGTTTGCCAAATTTGTTGGTGCTTAATGTGGTTTCAAGAAAAGAACCATTTGGGTTGCCAAGCCTATTGTGACTAACTTCTTGGGACCCAACTTGGTTGGGGACCAACAAGCCAAAACTTGATCAATAGGTGTTTTTGGAGAAGCATTGGATACTTGGCCACATCATGAAGAATTAAGGGATCTTCATCTATTATATTTGTCAATCCAAGTAAAGTGGATTATATTGCCTCTATCATATTTCCAATATTCCTCCTTGCGGTAACATGTGCTCAACTCATTATATTTGAAAGTTACTCGCCCCCTTGTGCATGTGTTAATTTTGTACCTTGCATGCTTTTGTACATGTTGTGCCTTCCATGTAATTATCTTAAGTTGTGAAGTATATTTGTGTATGGTGGGTGGCACACCATGTATGTGTGTTTCTTGAGTTGGAGCCTTTCTTGATTATATTTGGTATCCTATTTGGCTCTTGTGAGAGATTAATGGACTATCCCATTTTGGGGGAGTGTTATGCTTGGGCATTCCACAATCCTAAAAATGTATGTACATGAGGAATACCACCTAGTATTGATATTGCAATATTATCTAGTCTCTATGTGGTATGTTTCTCATGAGAAATTTAAGTTCTATAATGTCCATTAATTCTCTCTATTTGGATCCTTTTGCCTCGTGTTGATATTTATGGTTTATCACATATGGGGGAGTCATATGCTTAGTGCATATTACAAGCCTAGAAAATGTGAATATTTGAGGTTGTGTCACTTAGAATTGATATTGATAATTATCTAGATCCTATGTGACACATTTGCTCAAACAAGTTCAAATTTGCTTAAATACATTGTTTCTCATCTTTTGGATCTTGTTTGTATGAGCTCTTATTGGTATGTGTTTCCTCATATTTGGACATCTATATCCTCCATAGAAACCATTTGATTCAATTTACTCTAATCATTAATGATTGTATAGCTACTTGGAGCTATCAAGATTCTCTTCCTAAGCATCGAGCATAATTCTTATATATTGACATATGCTTGTGTTATGAATATGATCTTGGATATCCTTATAAGGTACCTCGGGAAATTATCTCTCATTTCTTGTCATTGGAGAATTTTTCCATCATATGTGGTAGAACTTATTGATCATATTCACATTGATTTTTGAGTGTTGATGTTGCTCCCAAGTTTTCCTTGCTACTTTTGGATCTATTATTCCCGTATGTGTTACTCAGTTTAGGTTATAGTGATGATCCCATGTATGTGCATTTTGCATTCAAAAGGAAAATCCTACATAATGCACTATCCATGAGGGAGCTCTCCTATATTATTTAGAACACTCATATTTATGCTTCTTGTTTTGTTCCATATCATGTTTTATGTGCTTGGAAGTTCGATCTATTTGTTTTGGTATTGTTCCATCATGAAAAGTGTGGATAGTGTGGTTTATTTGTTGGAACCTTCCACCTTTTGGGAGTTAGTTTTGTCTCATTCCTTGTTTCATGTTTTGACTTTTTTAGAATGAGATAAATCCTTGAGCATTTGTGTCTTTATCTATCTTTTGCTCTTTGCTTTAGCTTAGTTCATTTGTTGAACTTGTGTTCGGTCATGTGTTGATTTGATTCCTTGATACAATTTGGACACCTTTTGTCGTGTCACACTCGTGTGTGTACCATCTTGGTTTACTTTGTGTTTTGTTAAAATTGTATCTCCTTGTTGTTTCTTGAAATCCTTGTGCATGCATTTTTACTACATGTTTATATTATGGCACGCTTGCTTTCTTTGATCCAATATATAAGGGAAACTACACCAAATCCTATCGGTTAAGTTATGCATGAAATTCAATTTCATATCAATATGCACATATTTATGTGGAGTCACACCAATGTATTATAGTTTATCTAACTACTTTGAACCCAATGAGTTTTGGGACCATTGTGTACTTGAATGTGTTATAGGTACATTGTAGATTCATTGGATGCTTGTCACAATAATAAGAAGATGTGGTGACTAAATGATAATTGGAGGCAAGCTAGGATATGATCAACAAACTCATATATACTTCATCCTACCAATGGTATCTCGGTAACAAGTATCCCTCTCATGCATACTTTTCTAGCATCCAACCTTTGTGGTTGCATCATGGAATGATTTCCTTCAGTTGCTTTTATTGTGGTTCTTGCAAGATTTTATTGTATCATCCTTATTTTTATATGAGTAAGTTGAGATGAATGCATATTTTGGGGAGTATATAAAAATCATGTTTATGATTCACCAATCCCACATATGCCAATCTAGCAATTCTACTGCTAATCATTTCCTCAATTTCTCTCATGTGCAATATGGATGAATTTGCAAGGTTTATTTGTTCTTTATGATACTTGTTGCCTTTTGAATGCATTCCAACTATCTCTTGTTCCCTTGTGATAGTTTTGATGTATTTGTTGGTGTTTGAAGGTCATTGATGTTCAATAATATAAATGTGAGCCTTTGGTCATGCTTTCTAGCAAAAATCTTATTGGCATTATCTATGACTTTCGTTTGGATATCTTGTTCATTCTTGAGTATCCATTTTATGTGTACATGTTTCTTTGTGGATGTATATCTTTGTGATTGTTGTCTACCTAGAAACTTATATACATGATTATGGCTAAATCTCTAGTTGATATGCTTTTGCTTTGGAGTCTACACCTTGTGCTCCTTTTTATTCATTAGTGGCTCTAAAAGTTTTCTGTTGAGTGCTTGACCTTTTCATTTGCATCTTTTGGCACTCGTTGGTGTTAAGAAAGTTGATCTCTCATGCCTTTGTGTTGTTATATAAGTTTGGGGGAGCAAGGATACCATGTTTATGCACTTTGCATTCAAAGCAATTATTATATTTGGTGCATAAACCTTGGAGAGGTTTCCTAATTTACCTAAGAACACGCATTTTCCTTCTTGTTTTTGTTTGGCGTTTTTTATTATGGGGAGTTAGAATTCCATAATTGTGCACTTTGTTGTGCATGAACCTTGGGGAGCTTCCTGTTTTCATCTAAACACCCATTTGCTCTCATCATAATATCTTCTCTCTTGCTTGTTCTTGTGGTTTAAATGATATAGAGGGAATGAGGATGCCATGTTATGCATATTGTATTCAAATGCAAATTATGATTTGTGCACAAACTTTGAGGAGTCTTCTCATATTATTTAAATCACTCTCATGTCGATCTTATCATAATATATATCTTTATTTTGATATCTTTCTTTTATGAAGTAGTTCTTTGGATTTTTGATTGCTTGCTTCATTCGTTGATGCTTCTTCACCATTTTATTTCTTTGCAATCTTTGGATCCTCAATTTAGTTTGATTTCCTCCTGGTATTCGTCATTGGATACGTGCATTTGATTCTACTCATATTATGAGAATGCACACCATTAGGAGGAACTCTCACTAAATTGTCCTTCTAAAGTTTTTCACCCATTTCAGCAATCGATGCCAATGGGGGAGAAGTTTTAGAGGGTTTCAGTGAATTTGGTTGTGTGTTTTTGAGTTTTGTACTTAAACACTTGCCTCGTGTGCTTTGCATCCTAGTGTGTTGCATGGCATCTTGAATATATAGAGAAAACTCCACCACCGATAATGGTTGGCAATATATGCAATAAAATTCAAGTTCATCCACACGTGCATAGATTGTGGGGGAGTTTGCTCTATATTGTGGTTGTACTAACATCACATACTTGTGTTGTATTTGATGTTAGCACAATGTTTTGTTTGGTTAATTCCTTATATAAACCCTCTCAAAGGGATTGTTATCAATTACCAAAATGGGGAAGATTGAAAGTGCATGTGTGCCCCATGTGTGGTTTTGGTAATTAATGTCAATCTTTATGGACTTATGTTTGCATTGAGTTTTACTTGTAGGATTTTTCCATAGACAATGCTTCAACCATCTGGTGGTGTGAAGGTTGAAAGAATAAGAAAATGAAGAAGATCAAGTGATGACCAAGATGTTCAAGGAGTGATCCAAAGATTGGTCATAGGAAAGTTGAGTCGATGGCAAGTGTGTCTTGAAGAATAAGATGGAGTGATATCTCTGATGTACCTTCAAGGCACCAACATAATGAAGAAAAGAAGTGCAAGTTCAATATGAGCCATCTCGAAGAGATCATATGATTGGGGCTTGCCATCATTATGGTGATCATGTATTTGTGAAGATATGCCTAAAAGAGAGGCTCTCCCATAGTGAATATGGGGGAGAAATTTGCAAGACTTCACCAAGTTAGCACAATCAAGAAAGGTGTTCCATCTTGAGGTGGACAAGATCGCTATTGTTAAGCTCAAGTGGAATATGCTCAAGACAAAGGTATGTTATTAATAGGGTTTCTTTCTTACCGGTCTCATGGTGTTAGTTGGGGAGACCGGTTTATAGGATAGATAGCCATACCATCAAGATGGGCTCTCGAGTGAGTAACTTGATCATATCCTTTAGAGAGAGGTCAAACCTTTGCATACTTGACATCATATTTCTTGGTTGTTATTTGGATCTTACCCATATAAGGTTTTAGAGCTTATGTTATTATTGATAACAAGCTCTAGTTCATCGAAAACGGATTTCATATGCATTCTCTATTGCGTTTTCGATGTTGGAGGTTTTACCGGTTCGTCTTTTTGAGAGAGGTCAAACCTTTCATCATTTGGTTCTATCCTCCCTTGCTGGACTATAATGTTTTTCTGTATAATCTTGTAGAGCTTATTGTCCTCTTTAAAACGAGCCAAAGATCATCAAAAGCGGAGTCCGGATGCAAAAGTTATGGTTGTTTTTGTATTGGTCTTTGTGCTAGTTTTTGTAAGACCAGAGATTTCGGACTAAATCTCCAGTCTATCTTCGGACCTCGTACTAAATGTCCCCCAGTTTGTCCCTGTTTGGCCTTGGTACACTAGAGACTTCGGTCCCAGTTCGGAGACTCCGGACCAGGCGATTCCTAGGCCTAACGGTTGGATTTGTAGGACTTGTTTAAGGGGCCCTTCTTCCCCAATGGTTCCCTAACCCTTGTTGCAAGTTTTCCTATCCATTGTTGACCTTCTTGAACTTGCTATCCCTCAATCCCTCCCATGATTCTTGCATATTCTTGAGGGATTTGAAAGAGGAAATCCAGATCTACAATACCACCAATCATTCTCTCCTCTAAGTGAGGGGAACATCTTGGGAACTAGATCTTGGATTCTTTTGTGGATTTCCTCCATTGTTCTTCCTATATTATTCCCCCATAAGCTTTTGTAGCTTGGGTGGAACTTGGGAGAGAAGGACTTGAGCAGTTCTTGTGTTCTTGCCATTGCATTTGGTGCATCGATTTGAGTTCTCGGTGATGATTCGATTGGGTGAAATGTGAGAAGCTTTTTACTCTTGGGTTCTTGGAACCCTAGACAGTTTGGTGGTATTGCAGTTGTGGATTACTTGGGGCCTCCATTTAAGTTCTGGAGCTTTCCCCAAGCTTGTTAGTTGAGAGCCTCCAATTGAGTTGTGGAGAAGTGCCCCAATCTTGTGAGAGGTTCCGAATTGCCACCGGCAAGTGCACCAATAGTGGAAGTGTGAACCGTTGGGGTGAGATTCACAGGAGAACAAGGGAGGCCTTTTGTGGTGTTGGTGGTTCGAAACTACCCCTCCAAACGAGACGTACTCCATTGTTGGGAGGAAGTCGGTAAAACATTGTCTCCACGTGCATTGGTTATCTCTATACTCGAGCTCTTACTTATGCACCTTACTTTGTGATAGCCTTCGTGCTTAAAGTTTATATCGTGCTATCACTTAGTTGCTTGTCTTGCTTAGCATAAATTGTTAGTGCACATAGATGAACCCTAGTTGTTCTAGGTTTTGTGCTTGATAAAGTAAACGCTAGTTTAATTACGCCTCTGGTGAGCCCCTCTCGTAAAAGTTTTAAACCGTCTATTCACCCTCCCCTCTAGGTGACATCCTTGTCCTTTCATAGCCGTGTGAAAAAAAGCAATGCAAAATATTCTATATTTCAGGCTGAGCAAAAATGACAAATTTCTAGATCTAAAGAACTGAACAGTGCAAAATTTGAATTCTTCAAATTTGTCCGAATTTGTTATTTTTGTGTAGGTCAGGATACAAATATTTCGCGCTGAATATTTGCAGAGCTGTAGATCATGTCATTGTCAACATCCAGAATTTTATTTCAGATTTTTTGGAAACTTTCAAATGTCAATTTTCAAAATATTTAAAAACGGGATCCATGGAGCCCATCTACTAAAGCCATTTTTTCGAATGTTGTCCTTCCTTTTATGAACACAGGGATATATAATTTGTATTTTTTAATCAATATTCAAATTTATATGAATTTTACAAGGTTAATACAATTTCTACCTATTTTCGAATTTTGAAAACAGAGGGAATATTCCCTGGAATATTCTATTGACGAGGCGAGCTGACTTAGTGCACGGGTGCTGACAAAGCTCGACATGGCGCTGACTAGGCATGACCGGTCAGCGGTCAATGAGAGATCTGAGCCGTCGACTACGAATCTAGCGGATGAGACAGGTTGGGCCTGATGCTCACCGGCAAGTGGTGTGGTGGCGGCGGTTGACTTCGAGCGACAACGACGACGACTGTTCCGGCGGTATTGGCGGTGGTGAAGTAGTCGACGGGAAGCGGGGAAAGGCGTCGAGTCTCCTAGTGACCTTGTCAAAGTCGTTTGCTTCCTCAAATGACGACGGAGGGCGACTAGAGCGGTGTGGCCTTGGAGGTGCTCTGACAACGTTAGGTGGAGACTCCGAGGCTCTGCGCGAGGATAAAAGAGATCAGGGAGGTCCGAGCGAGCAAGAGGAAGAGTTAGGTAGGGATAGGAAGGGCGCTGGAGGTCGGTGGCGACGAGCTCGAGCTCGTACCGAGCTTTAATGGTGACGGTGGCGGTGACCGGGGAAATCGAGCAGCCTAGGGGCATAGAGGCTCGGATTCCAAAGGGATTTCGAGGAGGGGAGGCTAGGGTATATATGGGCAGTAGATCTCGGGCGAGGGTTCAACAAATCGACCGATTAATCAGAAATTCTGTTCGGGTGCGGGGAGGAGTTCGTCTCTGGTACGAACTGACTAGGAGGACGGGGGTGATAAGCGGGACCACACTGTCAGTGGCTCAGCGGCGCTGGATGCTAGTGGGCTGGGTCTCTACTTGTTGGGCCTCAGTTGGGCTGCGCAGCTACCGTGTGATGCGCGCGAGTGTGGGTGGTAGCGGGGTAGTGGGTTGGGCTAGTTCGGCTGGATAGGATAGTTTAGTTTTTTTCTTTTCTTTTTTTATCTATTTCTCTTCGTATCTTTTGCAATATAGCTCCAAATTGAGCCAACCCAATTTGGAAAAATTGGTAAAATTCAACATATCATTTTAGGACTATTAGGGAACTTATTCCTGTCCATTCAAATAATACAAATCATAAATTTTAAATAAACCCTAATAGATACAATTAGAAGAATTCAATTATGAATCTGACAAAAAAGGTTTTTGGAAAAGATTCTTGACATGATGACTTATGCAATGCACATGAAATAACAAGCAAAAGCAAAGTTTTTTAGTCCCAATTTCTAAAGTTTTGGGACGTACAGGTCTCTCTTGGTATTGTGACGCTCGTCGTCGTCTGACCGGACACGTGACTAAGATGTCAATCATAGGGACATCGATAATATGGAATGATAAAATAGTACATATCAGGTAAATGGTGATAACATAATAGTTTCGCCTTGAGTCATGGAAAGTATGGAGAAGTAATGAGAAATATTAACGGGCATAATACATGTGGTTCACACCGTAAAGATCTTCATGGGTAAGTGGAAATTTCTATTTTGGTTATTAGAGAAAAGTGTTCTCGCATATCCATGTATGCACGAACCCTATGTGTCAGACACTTAATGGTTCAATGACATAGGCAAGTGTTATATAAGAGCAACTCTAGCACATCTGTAAATCCGCCGGAACTGTGAAATGTCGGTGGATTTATAGTTTTGGTCCATCGCGAACGAGCTAGCAGGACCTGTATAGCAGCTCGGCCCGTGAAATATTTTACCGGGGCCGTTATCGCCCCATCTCGCGCAGTATATGTACCGGTCACGACAGCGGGTGCAGGTCACAAATCGCACTCGCTCCTCCGCAAACCCTAGCCGCCACTACGACATTAGCCCATCTCCGACGAGCGATTCCTCGAGCTCGAGCTCCAGATCCGCCATGCCGTGCGCGCCTAGACCCCACGGCCACTTCGAGCTAGGCGGCGGGCACGTTAGAGGCGATGGGGGGAGGCCGCGACCGCGAGGACGAGCGGACGCCGCGCCGGTGCTGTTTCGACGAGGTCGAGAAGAAGTGCCGCCGGTCGGTGGGCGAGAAGAAGCGGGCGGCGCTCAAGTGGTGCAACCGCGACTTGTCGTTGCCACCATCCGCAGGTTTTGCCCCTCTCGTTTGGCGCTCCGGAGCCCCTCCACAGGTACGCATACGCCGGCGAAGGCTCCTATCGTTGCACTCCTCCCTCTCCTTCGTCCTCCGACATGTGGAGCTCGCCCTCCCCTCCGCGCAGATAGGTCGTCGTGCAGGCCGACTATGCGCACGACTCAGACGAGGAGCGCCTCGCAGTGGAGATGCTCCTGCGCAAGTCCGAGCTCAACCCTGAGTATGAGATCGTCCGCGAGCAGGAGGAGACTCGCCGCATCGTGGAGCTCGTGACCGCAGTGTCGCGAGGGAGGAAATGACTCACACCGGTGCCATGGTGCTGAGCGACCTCATCGACCTCACCAGCGAGTGATGTCCTCGCCGCCGGCAGAGCTAATCCGCGTCCTAGAGCTCACTGTCGAGCTCCATTTTGACCACGCGAACGCCGTAGTAGCTAGGCGTACTAATTAGCCACTAATTATTGTATGTATGTGAGCAGCTTTTGATCCGCTGCCTATGTATGTATGTGATGATCGAACATGGAATTCCCGCGAGAAGTTGAACCTTTAAATTTCGAAATCATCAGTTCATATTTACAGGCATTGATTTGCGGCGCGATGCTCTGAACTGAAAAACACGAGTACAGTCGCCTGTTGACATAGGTATGATTACTCGGATGCTTATGATTTGTTACCCTATACTGGGTAAAAGGCTTCAGTCCCATGAAGATCTCAGATGATAGTCCAAGGAAGCAACCGACAAAAACTTTGATTGTATTAGGAAAGAAACTATGAACCGACATTGTGTTGGTATTGTAATTATGTGTATGTAAAACTTATCCGCATACAACTTTGAGACCTGGCCTATTATATATAGAGCGGGAGAAGCCCAAGCGAGGGTACCAAAACTCCCAGGCAACATGTAATACTACGATCTCCAAATATTCAGGCGACTTTGACTTCATTGTATTCCTAATATCTGACGAAATCCCCAGCATTCTCTTTTCCGCGAAATCCTAAGTCCTTCACCATGGACATTACCGAGGTTACCCTCGTCACTTATACTCGTGTTTTTCGGTTTGCCTATTTACAGTATCTGCTAGAGTTGCTCTAAAGGTAAGAGAGAAAGGTTTCCCCCGACTTCTCGAATGGGGTCCACATGGTTTTGAGAGGTCTTTGATCACTCGGAAGTGTCCGGAATGGTCTCGGAAGTGTCTAGAATGGTCTTGAGAGTGTTTGGAGTGGTATTGACCATATATGAATGGTATTGAAAGGTTATAGATGGTTCCAACAATATCCAGAATGTTTTGGAATAATTAATTAGGTCTAGAAGCTTCTAGAACCTGCGGGGGCACCGTGGTGAAAATACACGGATGTCGCCTAGAGGGGGATGAGTAGGTGATTTGAACTAATTAATATTTTGGATTTAAAATGAGAAATAAAACTAGCGTTTAATTTATCAAGTACATAACCTAAAAATGCTAGGTTCACCTATGTGAACTGATAACTTATGCTAGGCAAGACAATCAACTATGTCATAGCAAGATATATAACTTCAAACATGAAGGTTATCACAAATTAAAGTGCTTAAGTGAAGAGTTCGGGTATAGAAATAACCGAGGCACATGAAGACGATGATTTATCCTGAAGTTCACTTCCAAGGAAGCTAATCTTCGTTGAAGGCATAATGCTCCCTAAACGCTACAAAAGGCTCACCTTGAGGTGTGGTTGTTCGAGACATATCAAACGCCACAAAGACCTCACCCCAAGATGCAGAGGCAAACCACTCACCGACACCATAAAGGCCTCACCTTATTTTTCCGTGTGCACACCACCAAGACGGGCACACGATCCACTATAAGACACTTGAGGGCAGTTACCAAACCCGTATAACCTTGGAGCAATCTCCATGAATTAATTCGAGGCTCCGAAGTAAACGCCACCAAGGCTACAAAATCCTCTAGGGTTCCAAGAATCCAAGAGTAATAAGCTCACTTGTTTTCACCAAACGATTCTCCGTAGAGAACTCAAATCGATGCACCTAATGCAATGCAAAGAACAAAAGTGTTCAAGTCCTGCACTACCAAAGTCCACCAAATCTGCAAAAGCTATGGGAGATAAGAGAGAAGAACACACGGGGGAAACACAAAATTTCTCCAAGATCTATATTCCAAGATTTCCCTTCACAAAGAAAATAAATGGTTTGGTAGAATTGTAGATCAAGATCTCCTCTCTCTCCCTCCTTAAATAGATGCAAGAATCATTAGGGGAGAGGGAAAACCCTTCAAAGTCAATAATGCAAGGGAAAGAATGAAAGAAGCAACTAATACTTAAAGAAGAAGGAGGCCTTATAAAGGTGTCTCCAAAATTTAACCATTAGGATCCCCCGGTGCCACCTCAAGGAGTCCCACCTAGCGAGAGATCCCAACGGAGGAGACGCCGCCGCCTCCATTTCTAGAGCCACTGCTCTGAGATCCTCACGTTGTTAGTCGCTGCCCCTGCCAAACCAGTCGTCCCACACGATACCATTAGAGCAACTCCGCACCACTGGGAGGATGATTCGCTGGAGGACGATCTCGCGCCAACGCTTGCGCTGCCCACCAAACAGCTGTCACAGACGCAAGACACCAGACCCCACCATCTTCTTCACCGGTATGGTGCGGTGCGGTGCGGGCCTTCTCGAAGGCCACCTCTGGGGACGAGAGGGTATGGAGGATGGGTGATGGCTAGGGGTCTAGGATTTGCTCCCCCAGTTTCCCTGAGGAGGCTATGCGATGGAGACACACGGGAGGGAGGGGTGACGACACGAGGGATAGTCCTACTTGGCGAAACTACAAGCAGTTTTCTTACCATATACACCCTCCGTTTCAAAATATAAAATGTTTTAGCTTTGTGAGTGGAGTGTATCTAGACCCTTTTAGTGTGTAGATTTATCTAGATTTGGAGTGACACTAAAAGAAGTCTAGATACACTCCTTTTATAAAACTAAAGCATCTTATATTTTAAAACGGAGGGAGTACACATTTGCTACATTGGTGATCGGTGAATGGGTGCATTGCATTGTTGTTGTCCATCCAAACACCATTTTACTCATAAGAATAGCCCCCCTCTAATTCCCGCTAAACGGTGTGAAAGTCATCCGCTCTACTTCCGGACTACAGAACACTTTCTACTTGCAGCCAATAGCTGATAGCTATACCTAAGTATCATGTGTGCTATTGTCTCCTTCTACCTTAACGTTCTCTTGGACTTGGACCTCTCTCTTGCTGCCCAGTGCCACTCCGCACTCCTGTTCTGCCATTGATATTTCTCCAAGCCGGTGACCTTCCGCTTCGGCTTCGTGCTCGTCCCGCCTACGCTTCTTTGCCCCGGTTTTGTCTCCATCATCTGCAAACAGAGCAAAGATATGTCATGACTTCTTCATTTTAGAAAATAGGAGATTACTTCACTAGAACTCGCGACCACCACGAATGAACGTGTCTTCGACTTTACAGGAATAGATTTCCTATCAATAAACTGGGAGTGGTTTTTTTTTCATCTTTACTTTTTTCACACTTGGTGACAGAAATAGTTCTTGTTCCTGTTCGAACACACCAACATGTGAAGACATCCATCCATCTATAAAAAGTGCCGAGAGAAAATAAAAATCATGCCAATTTTTTTAATAAACTTAGAAGGCGTTTTGTTAGGGACAGCCAACATATCCCCCGATGTAATGAGAATTATCCATAAGGTTAAGCCTAGTCACATGCAAGCATTCTAAGACATCTGCCGCTACCGCTACCATGTGGACTCATTCTCCTACTTTTCACATTGACGTGTGAGCCCATGTGGCTTGACGTGTGGGCCCATGTGACGCTCCTTCGTGCGTGTGGTGGAGACGTGCATGTGCTGTTTTATGCGTAGTTGTTTTCACTGTACCCTATCTTACTCCTGCCGTGGCACCACCAGCCCAATCCCCCCTCTCTCGCACGACATAAGAGTCCACCACCGCCTCCAATCACGGTGGTTCTAAGATTAAATTGAGCAAAGATATAATAACTACTCAACCTAAGAAACAACATTAGTTCTGAACATGTATGGTCATTGTACGATATAATAACTACTCAGCCTAAGAAACAACATTAGTTCCAAACATGTATGATCATTGTACCGACCGACGTACTCACACCCCTTTTGCATAGATCGAACCGCTATCTTCTTACACCTACACATGCCAGTAGGACACAACAACAGAAAATATGGAGGTGTGTTTTGGCTCACGGGTGCAATGAACCTATTATAAAAATATATAAACAAATTTTAAAATGTCAAAAAAATCAACAAAGAAAATTCTGTGTGTATATCTGGACATTTTGTGTTCTTACACAACTTTTCAAGAAAAATGACCATTTTAGTGACTTATGTAAAAAGATAAAAAGTTTGTTCGGGAATAATCATGTTGGAGCATCTGAATTTGTGTTATTTACACAGGACACAAAAAAAATCCTAGAAAGGTGTGTGCGAACATAGAATGTCCAACTATACATAGATGCGGATATCTTTTTCTAATTTTTTTGATATTTCAAAATATGTTTTTGAATAATGGGTTCATTTGCACTCGTGGGTCGAATTAGATTTTCAGACATATTGCATATATAGTTTCATAGAATAAATAGTTGCTGGTGTACCGTCTATAGTGTCGTAGAACAAACCACCGTGAGTGTACCGCATATGTCACACACTGCCAGAACATCATGCAGGTGGTTGCGGCGAAGCGCGCCTATTCGCTGTATTTAGAGGCGGATTGCATGATTGCACGATCTATTTGGTTAAGCAATGGTGGGTTTCCAGTTTCAATACCTCAATCAGTTCCTACTCTAGTCCATGCTGATATCCTTAGAATGGCTTTTACAGACTCCAAAACTATCAACACAGGTTAAGTCATTACACAACTCTTTTACAGGTCAACATGCAGCTAGCAGCACGGACATACATGCATGCACTTAACTATGTGACAAGATGAATACTAACTTAACAGTGCATACCTACATTATATCAAAAGTAACACGAGCACATAAGTTTCAAGTAAATTCTGCAAAAAGCAACAAAATAAACTTACCATCGAGCATTTCCATGGTACACTCCCTCTTTGAAGTTTTAAGTGCAACTGCCATTTGTAGTTCATCCAAAGCTTCGGCAAATATGCCAGCAGCAATATTCTCAATCTCACTTCCAACAAACCCAGACCTACATAACTTATTGATCACCTTGTCTTTCATCAACTTCATAAGCTCGTCTTTCATCGCATTCTCTTGGACAATAGCATTATTGGTAATGCACTTTCCTTCGGCAATGCTGTCGGAGTTGGAGCCTACTGATCTGAGCCACGAGGTGACCAATGCTCCAGCTGGAGAATCATCAGAGCCGCTGATCTCATCTTCTTCTATAAAATAGGAAGCCAAGTAAAACATCAGCCACCAGCACAACGTCAGAGAGGAGGCCCACACAATGCACTTAGGACCTTACAGAAGCTAGTGTTGTGCTGTAGAGAAATTTTCCTACTGATTTTTCCTTATTAACAAAGAAAATAAGACTTACTACACCAAGATGGGTTTTGGGGAGAACAGTCATTCTCTTGTTCATCATCGTCACTGCAGCTACAACTGATACTGCCCTCGTCACTGTCACTTGAACTGTTCTTCCTTCTCTTAAGTAAGGTAGAGAACCATGGGGATGAACCTTGCTTGACATAGAATAGAAGGTATGCTTGACTTTCCAAAGCTCTATCTTTGGAAATTTTCATAACCTGCACCACTAATAAAGTTTAGAACCATGGGGATGAACCTTGCTTGACATAGAATAGAAGGTATGTTGACTTTCCAAAGCTCTATCTTTGGAAATTTTCATAACCTGCACCATTAATAAAGTTTAGAACCATGTAATTAACCAAAATGTATACAAAATGTTAGTAGTAGCTGTACACAGATTACCTTAGAATCATCAAACAGAAACCAATCACTCTCTGAAGGAAGGATAAAACAAATGTAGTGACCATTTGATGGAACACCCAAGTGTTCTACAACTCCATACAAATCGTAGTTTTGAGGGTTCTGCAGCGACAAAGTGTGCATCAGCCATATGCCCGGGTGCATGGGGAATTTGGTTAAATGGGAAGAAAAAGAACTCACATCCTCCGTGGAGCTCATGAAGGGGTTCAAATTCAGCTCTGACTGATATTCCACCATGGCTTGAATCTTAGATATATCACTCCCTACATTTTGAAACCGCTTGAGCTGGATCACAAGAACTTCTGGAGCCTGTTCCACCTTGAATTGCTTTTCCATGTTCACACGAGATTTGCACCCATCACAGGTGAAATTTTCAAACACCTCAATTTTTGTAAAAGATTTCAGTGCATCCATGATACTGCTCATCTGGGTAACCTCTAAGTTAAGGTCGACGAAAGGCTCCAATCTGTCTGAGCAATGATTGCACTCTGGACAATGCAACTGACCAAAAAATATGAACTCAATATGACACTGGATTATCACATACTAAGTGTCAAAATATGTCCATCTAGTAGTGAGGATCTACAGGCACACCTGGCTTTTTAGCTGGCCTCCAAAAATTTGTTGGACAATTGAAGACGATCCCTCAGATGGGGGACTGAGAGGGACAGGGGCCTCATCTAATTTATCAAGCAAACAGCAGAGGAATTCATGTGCATCTTGGTGTCGTCCCCACTCAAAATTTTCAGATATTACTGCAAACAATATTTTTCAAGAACTAAGTTTAGCGCATAATCGCAGTGATGCATGTCCAAATATCTAAGATCTAATAACGAGAACATTGACAGTTAGAACATTGAAAGGGCAATGCATACAACATAGATAAATAAGAGGAGCACTGCAAGCAAAGAAATATCTGATAAGATAAGCAACCTACAATTCAGGAGGTCAACAAACTTCTTTGGGTAGAGAACACACCCAGAGCGCTTGATAATTTCATCAGCGTGCAGTTTTAAGGAGCAGTAACAGCAAAATTTGTCAGATTCACCTAGTGAAAATTCAAAATCCCAGTTGAAAATACAATGGTGTATAAGAGATGCTCAACATGAAGAGAGCTAGAAGCACAAAAGGTGGAATGCACTAAAATGCCTTACGAGGACATGCATCTATGTGGTCATCTTTCAGAAGCTTCAACACCAGAGGAACAGTGTGAACGACACACTGGAGAATGCAATTAACAAAACATGTCCACTTCCAAGGATTACTTAGTGAGGCACCCTATGCGAGCCATGTAAACCAGTATTATAAACACATATAAACTTGATTTAACAGGGAAAAAATATTGGCATGAAAAACGTGGCACTAGTCTAGCTTACCACAGGGTAATAGTTCTCACGTCCACACGTAATATTGCGAGAACAGCACAGTGTATCATCATAACCACGCTTGTTATCCGGCAGAAGATAGAAGTGAAAGATGTCAAAATCGAACAGACTAATATATAACTACCAGAATTATAAACAGTCAAATTTTCCGAAGGTTTCCACTGTGGTGTAGTATGAATAGTTGTGTTACCCTGCTATCGTAAGGAATACTAGCAGAGTATAATTACATTATGCAAAAGGAAGATAGATGGTTTACCAGCGGATCCTGTAGTTTTGCACACTCAAGAAGACTTCCTATATCTTTGTGTGTAAAACTAGTGCAACCACTCCTTTGTTGAAAACCGTCCAGAAACATGTCCTGGAGAACAAACAGAATTAAAATGTTAACTGTGTAACTATGGCACCGGTGTGAGAGATAAAGAGACCAGACAGTGCCACATGAGATCAAATCGGTGCACCAAAGGAGCTGAAAATATTAACTGAACAGTACGTGCAGACTATCAACAGCACAAAAAAGACAGTTGCACCCAAAAAAAAAACATGAGATGCAAGTTATTATATTGAACTGTCAACGTCTTTGTAACTACAAGATTACAATACAATACCTGAGACGAAGTTTGATACTCCGTAGAAGATATTATTACCCCTCCCCCTCCCCCTCCCGACCCCGTGCGGCCGCCACCGGGCCGCACCGGGAGGTCTCCCTCCCCCTCATTCGGTTCTCCTCCCCACGACGCTCTTCTCCCTGCCGCCGCCGGCAAAGTCGCTCGGCAAAGTGTTAGAATTTGGTGAGTTTTGGGCTGTTGGCCCATTAGACAAATTCTGAAATTCTCTTTGGCCCATTTATGCATGGCAGCATATGGCTGTGCTAGTGGTGCTAAAGTTTAGTCCCACATTGCTAGTTAAGTGAGAGTTACACCTCCTTATATACTAGGCTGTTCCACCACTCACTAAAGTGTGAGAACAAGAGCAGCTCTCGCGCACTCCTCCTCCGACGCCGCCGCCACACGTCGCCACGACGCGCGCCGCGGGTTGCGGGAATCTCGCCGACCCGAGCTTTATTTTTGCTAGTCGGGAAAATTACTCATGGATTAATTACGAGTCATTAACGGACGCGTTAATTAGTCAGCCGTTTCCAGTCTGTGGGACGTGACCACACACGTCTCCTTCCAGTCTATTGCGCCACCGCCTTTGTCTTTCCCATCCCGGCTTGCGGCGTGCACCGTAGATCGGGATAGTAGGCCTCCGGAACCCCGCCTTCTTGTGAACCTGTACAGGTGAGGGGCAATCAGGTTTTTGGGGAGCGCTTCCGCGCGACTACTGACGCCATCATGGTTGACTCCTTCCCCGACGAGGACTTCTCGGATATCGGCAGCCTCTACATCGACGACATGGCTAACGATGCTGCTACCGCCGCTGCAGCCACTGCTGCTGCTACCGCCGCGGCTGTTGCTGCCGCTGCTGTACCGTACGTAATCCCGAACTTTCTATTTCAGATTCTACTAGAATTCTTTATTCTAGCGTTTGGTGTAGATGTGATAGGTTTATCTTATTTAGATATAATTTGTTCATCTACTTTGTTGATCTGCATGATTAGTTTTGGTACTGTCTGTATGATCATGTTTTATCAGTTTATTATTCAGATTAAATCATATGGATTATTGCTTATATTTTCAACACAAAGCCCCGCGGCACGGGGGGTGGCGGCTCCAGTCCTCGCGTCCCGATCAGAAGAAGGTGGGCGGCGGTTTCGTGTCCCGATCTAAAGATGGTGGCCTCGACCTCGGGCGGTGATGACGTCGTGGCGGCGGCTAGGGAGCATGGGTGGCGGGGTGGTTGGAGGCGGTGATGGCCGATTTAGGTATTCCTAGTTCAGACCCTGCTCCTCGTTCGTTCGCCAGGTTGTCGTTCGGAGGATCTCCGGGCTCTACTACGCATCATGAGGATGCCCGGGGTAGAGGCTGTTAGCTTTGCGACAATCAAATAACGAAGAACGATAAGATTTAACGTGGAAAAACCTCTCCAACAAAGAGAGGAAAAAACCACGGGCGCTAGCCAGCGAAACTTCACTATACGGGGAGTGTTTACACAACGCCGGGGATTTCACAGATGCAACTTATCCCAGTCGGCGGCTTACAAGAGGTTTATATATCGGCCCAAGCCTCCGGCGACAGGCCTCGCTCCGCTCCGTCAGAAGTTGGCCTTTACTTTGTAGAATTTGGATCAACATATAACAGAGGCCCTGGGTTTGGTGGCGGCGGGCATCTTCTCCGTCGAAGGTGATCGGCCTGAGGCTGGTTTGGTGGATCTCACGATCTCTCATCTACTCAGCAGCGAGGTGGGGAGACCTAGGTGCGGTGAAAATCGAGCCGTTGGTGGGTGATGGCGGCGTTACCACGTCGTTACCTTGATGAAGGCATCGTCGTGCAACTAGTGTCGACCTCAATCGTGCTACTCCGGGGGAAACCCTAAGATCTTTGGATCGGGCGATGGTGGCGCTGCAGTGTCGCGTTCTCTCTTGGGAGCATCGTTTGTGGCGCAGCGTTGAAAGTTAGAGGCAGGAGGCGGAGCGGCTTCTTCTAGCACAGAGATGCCAACGGAGATGTCAAGTCATGCCTAACCTCCAAGTGCTACACTCAGTCATGCCTGGTTCGGTAGGTGCTATGCACGACGGATCTCCTGGTGGTTTCTAGTGGCATCGGATGGTGGGACTCAGCGACATGGTGCCGAGGATCTCGATGTCGATCGCTCGTGCGTGTTGGACTTGCGCAAGGTGGAGTTGTTGTTTGGCGTCATGGTGACGTTGACGGCAGACTTCACAAGGCCATTGCTTCGATCTCTCCTGAAGATGGGTATGCGGAAGACGGCGGCGGCGAGGACTTTCTGGAGCGTGTATGCTAGTACGCGCTGAGGGTCTGCCGTACTGGTTGTGTCACTTTCTCGCCATTGGGCAACTTGTCGAGGACTTTAGTTTTTAGATGTCGTGCGTTGGTGAGATGCCAGGAATATTGGCCATGTTCATGGACACCCCCTTCATCAGTGTATAGGAACAACGAGTTGTCGCTTGTTTTGGTGGGCTTCAGTTTGATCTTTGTAATCCCTCTTATAACGTTTTGAAAATTATCTAATAAAAAGGCTATGTACATCTCTTGGGTGCAGAGGCCGGAGTGATCTTCCCTCATTTCAAGAAAAAACTGAGACGAAGTTTGGTCTTGTGAGGTCTTCTCCCTGTATCCCTCAACTGCTGGACCCAGACCCTTCAACCAACACCCAAAATCCATCCATGAGATGAGCAGCTCGGAAATCTAAAATAAGCTATTTCATTTCATTGTTAACGGAACCGTGGGAAGGGGCGGCTCGGCTACGTTATGAACTACTAGAAAAAACAAAAATGAACTGCAATGCACATTTGCACCTCACATAGCTCGTTTTAATGGAAACGTCTTGTATGCATTGGCTCCATTTGTGGTCTATTCTGCAACAACCAGAAGACATGCAGTTGCTTACCTCGGATGTATGCATATGGAACAAGCGATCAAATATTCTTCTTTTCAGGCAGCATAAATAACAATGTAGTTTTCGGATTGTCCCTCCACCACCTTGCAACTCTTGTTTCTTCTTATTACAAATTATGTCAGCTACTCCGTTTCTCGTGTGGTTGCTTGTATGCATCTTAGCGACCCGTAAAATTTACCAGGGACCCTACCTACTAGAGTGTTTTCCACCATTGAATTTTAATTTTAGATTCGTACGGAACTTCTATCAAACACCGTTGCTTTGAGATTCTCCTATGAACCGGTTCCAGTAGGTAGCGGCCTCGGTAAAAGGTCACCCCTTGCATCTTTTAACTCTTTATATTGGCGACACCGACACTTTGAATAATTTAAAACACCCTTTATAGAAAAAATATCGACCCCTAAGACCCAAATCACTCCAAGCATCAGCTTTAAACTTGCAAAACACGGCCAATGCCGGAAATTGTCTTTGACACATGGGCACCAGTGCTCCTGTTTTTTTTTTTTAAATTAGAACTTCTATCTTTTGGTCTCTAAAAATTCTGAAAATAAATATATAACTAGATACTCTCTCCGTCCAAAATAAGTGACTTGAGTTTGTCTAGATTCACATGTACCTATATACTAAAACGTTTCATCCGAATCTAGACAAATCCATGTCACTTATTTTGGGACGGAGGGAGTACATATATCAGAATTTTCGTTTTAAAATATGTTGTATTTTGGGGTACACTAAAAAGACAATTTTCTGACGAAACATACGTTATTTCTTGTCTTATTTACTTTCAGATTTTTTTCCTGTAGCCTAAAATAAAATAATTTTTTTACTAAAATCTCGCGCAAATATATGGACCATGTGCATGTATTTCCAAGATTTTTAAATTATTTTAGAAACTTAATAAAAATACCATTTTTGACCTTTTCAAAAGGAAGGGAGCACTGGTGCCCTGTGCACCAAATCTACACTCATAGAAGATATCCATTTCATCGATCCCAGTGACGTCATGGATTAAAGGGAAACGCATGGCGGCCTCCCGGGAATTTCAGTGCGGCGGCGGTGCGGGCATCATCCAATATCCATCGATCGGGGCAGCCGTTAAACGGAGGGCGTGCGACGGCGATGAACGCGGATGCGGCGGAGGCGGGAGGCAACAAAAAGAAAAGCCAATCATGACATGGCTGTCGCCTGTCGGGTGTGGATACATTTGTGCTTGCGGCCAGCACTCAGGCCGGCGCTCTTCACCTGAGCGCAACCCCGGCCGGCCAGGTGCGCGGCGGCCGGGAGACACGAAGCAAACACGCCGTAACTAAGCAACTAAGCACTTATAACCTCGACAAAAAAAAAAGATAACGAGGCACAGTAATGCGCGCTAAAATGGAGGAGCAAGCCCCAGAGGGGGAGAGAGAACGCACCGGTTCGATGGGTTGCGGCACGAGCACGAGGTCCGTAACGGCCGCCGGCTGCTGCTCCTCCTCCTCCTCCGGCGGAGGCATTGAGTCCCCGGCCATGAAATCGATCAAGCTAGGGTTCTGGAGCGGCGGGGAGGGATGAAATGAGGGGATTGGGGTTTTCCGAGTGTGGGTGGGGGTAATGGTAGGGATCAATCAGCTCAGCTACAGACCCGAACGAACGATCGGCGTTGCGGGGAGGAGGACGACGGGAGCTCGCGAACGGTCGCGGCTGTGGAGGCGGAGGGCTTTTATATGCTGCGCGCGGTGGGTCTTCGTCTTCCTCTCCGGGGTCAAGCAGGTCGGTAGGGTCAGTCCGGTCTCCTCCGCTCCGCCCCGTTTAATTTGGGCTCGGGTCGTCGCAGCTGGAGGCTGCTACGCCTACTCCTACTGGCTACTGCTACGCTAGCTTGCCTTCACTCCGTTCCTTTGCATCGGTACTCCATACAAAGGGGTGCTGCATTGACTGCAGCATGGACTGGCCAGTGCCGTGTGCAAGTAGCACTGCTACTTTCTCGGAGGACAGACGTAAGCTCAAGCTTGTTTTTCGCCGACAAGTAGCGACACCGATATCTTGTGCGATCCATGGTGTCAGGTCTTACTGCATCGTATCTTAGCACGTTTTTTTTTTCCGCAGAGAGAACAGATAATATTAACCAGGTCTCTTTTACAGAAAATCCCAGAAAGCTAAGAAAATTACAACGAGGTCCATCTGAGCTCTATCATCGTCTTCGTCGCGCAGCACATTGCGCTGGCGAAACCCGCCGCCACACCTCCGCTGAAACCTTGGACTGGGAGGATCCCCCGAACGGCCAGGAAGTCGACGCCCCTTGGTACCTGAGCACCTCCATCCTGCACCACAATTGACGACGACAGCTTGGTCAACATCACCCGCATGCTCCAAATCTACATCGGCCGGAGCCGCCACCACGGACTCCGGCAAGGGGGAAGCGCGACCAGCAGCTCCATCGAGCCACAGACGCCAAAGGACGGAGGAATCTCCTCGGAGCTCCACCGGAACACCAGGGCAATGGACGGGACCGCCGTCCTCAAAACGCCTGGCCAACGACACCGCCGCCTCCTCAGCGCCGCCTGCAGGCAAACCACCGCTACCTACACTATGTACACAGCGTGATCCGTCGCTTCCCCATCCTCCCGCCGCCGGAGCAGCCGCCAGAGGGTGAGAAACTGACCGGATCGACGCCGGCGAGGTGGGAACGGAGGCGAGGTTCAGAAAATCGCTTCTTTTCACTGTAGGTGGGGAAAAGAAGAAGGCCAAGGCTCATATCTTAGCACGTTATCATAGGCGTAATAAATAATTAAGAGACAACCTCTACAATGGGTATGTCTTAAGAATTGTTTCTACATTTAATGGATTGGATGACATGTAGACATGTGATTAGGGCTAGCCATTATTTTTGCCTATAGTTTCATGCAAGGGTTGTATCTTAGCCAGATACAACACTAGTCTTTTTTTTCATTAACTATAGTGCCACATAGGCAAAATGCCTATGATACCGCCCTAAGATACTACCATTGTCGAAGGCCTTAATCGCCATGGAAAAAACTAATGTCGGCTGTAAATGCATTGGCGGGGTCGCTTTTATTAAAATAATACACTTTTTCAATTTCAATAATAATACACAAAATTCATAAATTTTAGAAATATCACGTCTTTGGTGCAGCCCCGTATCAGAGATTCAGTCGGCTCACCGTGGGCCAATTAGTTGTAGTCCGGCCGAAGCTTACATTGATCATGCAGGATCGCTATACTGCGTGTTTTTGGCTAATCTAATGCTGCATAATCATGTTCCCGCTAATTTATCCCGCCACTGGTTTTCGCCATCTTCTCGCATCACCGAATCCTGCTATTTTCTCCCGCCAATTTCTTAGATTGCTTCTATAAATTCGGGCGCCGATATGTTTCATTCACTAGTTCATCTATTTCTCCTCTTTCTCTCGCCACGAGATTTCACCATAAGTGTGTCTTGTTCGGACCGTAGCTATAGGCTGAGGAAGATGAAAGACGCAAGGTTGCCACCGGAGGTGAGAGCGGAGCGGTGTTGGTCTTGACATCTTGCCAAGGTGAAGGAAAGCGAGGATTTCTTTGATAAGATGGGGATGCAGTTTTTCATGTGTGCTAACTATGACCAAAGCCCGTCTCATCAACCTAGTTCGTCGTTCCAGAGGCCTCCGGTACGTTTTGAAAGCATGATGAATATGCCTATTTTACGTCTTTTTTGTTCTTTTATTCATGCCATTAATATGATTGCAGTCTCCTCTTTCTCTCTGCAGGTGATACCATTGGATTGACATGGAGCAGCCAGCTTGGGCCATGCAGGAGATTGCAGATCAGAACCAACATATATGGGTTAGCTTTCACGCTGAGAAACGTGCTGAAAGAATTGTCGCGCAAGATAAGAAGGAGAGAGAGAGAGCTGAAAGAATTAAGAGCGAAACAAGCTCAAAACTATTAGCTGAAGAGGAAGAGGTGCGCAAGGAGGCCCGTGCGGCGGAAAAGCAAAGATTAAAAGAAAGGGTTATTGAGGCGCAGGCAATAGAAGAACGTGAGGACAAGACCAAAAAGTACCTGCATTGGACGCAGGACAAGTAGATGTATGCCTTAGAAGCGATATATCTTCATTTCAGCGATGTATCTTAATTTCAGCATGAGTGTCGCGATGTATCTTAAATTTAGTTCTAGTTTATCTTCAGTTCAAGTCATGAGAAAAACTATTGTTGCAATTCTTCCCGCACTTTTTATTCCCGATGATGAGGTCCCTCCAATTTATTCTCGCCATTTTTTCTGCCAAATTATACCCTGATGACCCACAAGTATAGGGGTGTATCGCTGTATTTTCGAGGAAAGTGAAACCCAATTTATTGATTCGACACAAGGGAGCCAAAGAATATTTATAAGCCTTAACAACTGAGTTGTCAATTCAACTGCACCTGGAAACAATCTTGCTCACAACAGTTTATCAGTAGCAACAGTTTTGTAATAGCAATAGCAAAGTAATAGTAGTAGTAAAAGTAAAGACAGTAGTAACAATTGTAGTAAACAGTAGGATTAAAGTGAGATAGGCATAGGGATGGATAGACGGGCGTTGCATGAACAAGATAATTCATATAGCAATCAAGATATAGGGAATTTGCAGATAAATAAGATAAAGCATCCAAGTACTAAATAATCATAGGCATGTGTTCCCTATATAGTCATATGTGCTCGCAATGAGAACTTGTACAACATCTTTTGTCCTGCCAGCCCGTTTGCAGCGGGGCCTCGAGGGAACTACTGGCAATTAAGGTGCTCCTTTTAATAGAGCACCGGAGCAAAGCATTAACACTCCATGAACACATGTGATCGTCACATCAAAGCCATCCCCTCCGGTTATCCCGATTATTGTCACTTCGGGGCCGTTGGTTCCGGGCAACAATATGTGTATACAACTTGCAGGTAAGACCATAAACAATACTATCATCATGAATCAATAACATGTTGAGATCTAAAATCATGGCACTCGGGCCCTAGTGACAAGCATTAAGCATAACAAGTTGCAACAAAGTCAAAAAGCACTAATAATAGATACTATGCACCATGCCCTAACAATATGATGCCATTACATGAACGGTCTCATCCAATCCCTACCATACACATAGCCTACAACGGGGGATTACTCACTCATAGATGGGGGAATCATGGTTGGTTGATGGAGAAGCAATGGTGATGATGATGGCGATAATCTCCTCCAATTCCCCGTCCCGGCAGGGTGCCAGAACAGAGTTTCTGGTTCTGAATCACGTAATATGGTGGTGGCAGCGTAGCAGAAATCTTTCTGGAAAAACATCGAACCCCCCTTGGTTTTTAGGTCAAGAGGCAACTTATAGGCGAAGAGGGAGGCCGGGGGCGACCGAGGGGGCCACACCACCCCTAGGCGCGGCCTGGCCTGGCCCACGCGGCCAAGTGGTGTGGGCCCCTCATGGCCCTCCTCCGTCTCGTCTTCTGGCTCCGTGAATCTTCTGGTGAAATAGGATTTTTGGCATATTTTCCAGAATTTTTCCTAATAGTTGATTTTCTGCACAAAAACTAGACACCAAGGTAATTCTACTAAAAACAACGTCAGTCTGTGTTAGTTGCATCCAAATCACACAAGTTTAGAGGAAAAACAATAGCAAAAGTGTTCAGAAAAGTAGATACGTTTTGGACGTATCAACTCCCCCAAGCTTAGCTTATTGCTTGTCCTCAAGCAATTTAGTTGAAAACTGAGTGCGATAAAAGAAACTTTCACGAACATATTTGCTTCATAAGATGTATATATTCTCAGCATATGATCAACTACTTAGGCAATTCATAATAAAGAGTATGCAAATAAGTTTACGTAATAGTCATTGCAAGCTATGAAGAGATTCCAACTCAAAAATAATAAATAGCATGAAGCATAAATATAAGCAACATTACAATGCTCATAAAAAGGTATGATAGAGTGGTATCTCGCTTGCCTTTGATTGTAGAGCAAACATAAATGCCTAGGCACCTCTGAAGTTCAAGTGAAGACTAGAAGTACAGATATCAAAGATGCAAGCATCAAAGTCATGACACAATTAATCAAGTTTTGAGACAAGCATATTACACTAAGAATGACAACTATGCTCTCAAGAAAGTGCTCATAGAATATGTGGAGACTCAACAAGGAAATGAAAAGGTTTTGAAAAGTTTGAAAGGCTTCCAAATGCTGAAAGTATGGTATTCATTAGCTTTGAGCTCCCATTGCTCCTATCATAAGCATCTTTAAATAGTTAAGGTTAAAGTGAGATCCAATACGGGTTATATGCTTGACAGACCATAAGCTGGAAATCTCATGTCCCTTGAGTAAGAGGGTCGCTACTCATGCTACTCAACATTAGTTACCAGTAAGTTCTTGTCATAGTAAATACATGCGTATCATAGAGAACCGCCAACGGGGTACCCCTTGCCCAATGATACGGAAGAATCCCCATATCAAAATGACAAGGCAAGCAGATAATAAACATCTCAGCATCTTCTTATTTACCATGGGAAAATGGTGCTTTTTTTCTCTCTTTCCTCTTTTCTCATCATCTTTTTTTCTTTTTCTCAATAACTATCTCTATCTTTTTTATATAAGAAGGATGCTTCATAGATTGCTCATTATGGTTATGCTGCAGGTTTTCACCATGATTAGGCATAGATTAGACTAGCCGCCTAGGCATTTCTCTAACACACATACATAACTCCATGGACTTACAAGCTCCCCTTTTATTTCACACCGACGACATCCGTAAACAAAAGAGCATGATATCAACGGGGTATATATATTTACAGGTGTTGAAAGCATTCCCCGTGACAGCACGGTTCTGCTAATACCTAGCCTATAATTTGCAAGCATATAACTTTCATGGACAGTCACAATGGTTCAGATTTATTAAGTGCAAGAAATAAAGTGTGCCATCAAGTTCGTGAGAGCTTTACTAACTAACTTTCTCATAACAAGCAAACATTTTATTCGGAAGAAAACAAGGCATACTGAATATGCACGGAAAAGCAAATGATGCCAATAGGTAGGTATGGTGGACACTTTTGGCAATATTGGTTTTGGGGAGTTGAAAGCACGAGTAGAGCTCATACTCAGTGCAAGTGAAGGCTAGCAATAGTAAGGGAGCGACAAACAAGAGAGCAATAACTGTCATAATCATGCTTGCAACAAAACAAGACTAATCATGGCATGAAAGTGATTCAAGACCCCAGAGGCAAAATAATTCATCGAGGCTTAACTGATTATTGTTTCAGTTATATGCATGTGTGAGCATGTGCCAAGTCAATTCAAGTGAAACATTCAGAGGAGGATACCACAGTGTCATACCAAGTTATGAATAGAACAATGCAAGCAAACATTCACACGACGTGCTAGAAACCATTAGCAAGCTGGAGCTAATCATAAGAAAGCAAGAAATACTAAGCATCCATAAATACATACACCTTACATGAACAGACTAAGCATGCCCACAATGATGAGTATATGTACAAAAATGAAAACAAATAGAGTTCATTACCAGCCTCTTAACACACCTCAAGTTGTCATTAATCCTCATTATTGCCCTTCACTTGTGTGGCTTGAATAATAACATGAAACCAAACTCCACTGAGGACTGCTGAACCCTGCAACGAACTTCACAAAACCAAAGAAGAACAGAAAATATTTTTGGTGTTTTTGATTTTTAAAGGCAAGAACGAAAAGGAAGAACAAGCAAAGCGAAATCTTTTTTGGGTTTTTCGAATAATCAAAACAAAGCAAACAAAGGAAGAAGCAAACCAAGGCTAGAAAGATAAAGAAGCAAACAAAGAGAAACAACGAAAATATTTTTGGGTCTTTTTGTGTTTTGGGAAAGCAGAAATAAAGCAAGAACGAAAACTAAAAAGAGAACGAAACATGGATATCTAGAGTACCGACTAAACATGATATGTTGATGAGTGTGGTGTCGGTGTACCTCCCCCCAAGCTTAGGCTTTTGGCCTAAGTGGGTATCAACCCCAACACGGGTAGGAACTCCAGGTTGGTGGGTCATTGTATGAATGATCGTAGTTAGGCCCTTGTGTAGAAGAAGAAGCTCCCCAATCATAGGTAGGCTGCTGATACAAAGACTCCCTCTCATTTGAGGGCTGGACCGAATCCTCTGTAATCTCCCTTCTAGTATCCTGCTCTTGCTGGAAAAGCTCCCCCAGATATGCATCGAGCTCTTCCTCGGTGAGTGACCATCCTTCCCTGGTATCAAGGTTAAACAAAATAGGCGCAGGCAAAAGAACAACACGTTCGGACTTACTCCTTCTCCAACCAGCCTTAAGGAAGGTTATTTCATAAGATAAATCACTCAAATTAGCCCAAGAAGAAACAAATTTATGCTGTATCATGGAATTAAGGTCAAGCCTCTCTATGGGAAACTGTAGGTCTAAATGATGAGGCACTACACCATGTAGAGCTAGTAAACGAGAGGTGATTAGGCCTCCACAAATTCCACCTTTCTCGCGGTTAGCAGCAAGACGAAAAGCTATCAAGGCACCCAAATTATATGTCCTATCTCGTTTTAAGGCAGCTGAGATGAAGGCTAGATCATATGAGGATAATTTATTAGCAGTTTTCCTAGCGAGAACACACTTGGCAATAAAGTAGGCAAAGTATCGAATAGACAGGAGATGAATATTACGAATTTTACCACTCTCTTTTGAGAAGCTGCTCCCATGGAAAATTTCCGCATACAGGTCCATGAGTGGTGTAGGTCGCTCTCTAATCCTTCCACACGAACCCCACTGTGGTACTTTAATAGCTGCACAAAAGTCATCAAAAGGGACAGCTACATTGTAAATCTTGTAGTGGACCATGGGGTTAGGCAAGGAGTAACTAAACCAGAAATCCTGCACCACAAACATAGTTAGTTTCACATATTGGGTAGGTTCGTCTCCCACAAAATGCTCCAATCCTGCATTAGTAATCAAAGTGTGGAAATCTTGAGAAATCCATGCAGCCCTCATGAATTCGGGGCATGGATAGGCAGAGGGAAAGACTTCCTCCTCACGGTGAAACTTCATAACTACAGGCACCCCCAATTAGTGTTGGTTGAGTTGGTGTTCATTCATCTTTTATTCTGAAATTTAAACATCCATTATACAAGTGATTGCAAAGTGAATACATAATGAAGGGAACTACTCATAGGGACTTGTAAGAGGCCTAAACATGCATCAAAACAATTTCTCTAAGCATTGAACAAGCTTACAAGCTCTCATAACGTGTCACCTACAGCAGCAAAATACTCAAGATATAAACCACTAATCACAAATCTACTTGGGCAAGCGGAGGAGTCACATACCGGAGAACAAATGCTCCAAATTTCAGCAGTAAAGATGGGATGAGCAAGGAGATCAAACAATCGTAGACAAGAACTGACATGGGTATACCCTATAGGTACTCGAGCTTGGTATATACGGCCTACATACGTAGAGGCCCACAGTGTCGCCAAGGCCCAAATGAAGAACTCGAGTAACCTACGGACTCTCGATTGCTTGAAGAACAAGAAGAAGCTAAAGATAGAAAGTTAAAAGGGGAAAACCCTAACATGTGACCGATTTGACCTGCTACCCGAGACCTAGCCTATATATATAAAGGCTAGGAGGGGGCGGCAAGGAGGACACACGCAACCCTAGTTTCCACAACCCTTGCCAGATTGCATCTACGCACCATTGTAATCTTCGATTCCTTTGATAATTCCACGAGAAGACAAGCAGGAGTAGGGACCTCTACGAGGCCTGAACCTGGGTAAATCTTTGAGTCCCTTGTGTGCTTGTTTTCTAGACGATAGATGTCTCTAGCGCTCCCTCCTTCTCCAAAACCCAAGTCCATAACAATGGGCATTGATGAGTTAAACCCTCGTCAATTGGCGCCATCTGTGGGAATTGGGAGTGCTGATGTTGCGGATTCTTCGGCCCCATCAACTGCGACCTACAACTCCGCAACAATGGAGATTCGCCAGCTCTTCGGCGTGTTCGAATTCACCGTCCACACACCGTCCACTCGCCCAGCTTTCGAGTCCGTAGGCGACGGAATCAGCTTGGCGATCGGGAGCTTCCGCTTCCAAGTTGGTCAGATGGGCACGCTTCTCATGCCTGACCAGCTGACGGTGCCATCAATTGCCCCAGCATCATGGTTCCCTCCATCGATCGGCACCCTTAGTGAGCTCAACACCCCGACAACAGTCGAGAACACGGTCAGCGACAACAGTCGCGAATCCGATCCGAGCGATTTGGCAACTGAAGATGAAGCCTACGGCTCCGGATCTGAGAGTTGCGGGAGCAGCAGCTTCCTCAATCACTTCATCTACGCCGTCATCAACGCGGGCGACACCTCCGCCAATCGCGACAACACGGGTAACCGTGGCAACAAAACCGACCCGCCGAACGGTGGCAACGGCGATAACGGTGGCAATGGTGGCAATCGCACCCCCGTCAACAATGGAGGGGCAATCGAACCTCCAACCATAACCAACGAGCAAACCGGCGAACTTGTCGTGGTCAGGCTCAATGAGCTTGAATGGGCTCGCTGCCGCGAGGCCCTACGGGGGAACCCTTTACCCTCCGGTTCCTCGCAAGAACTTCTGATGGGCTACCACTGGCTCCTGAAGGAGGAATTTAAGCGCCAAGCGCAAACAATCGCGCAGCTCGAAGCGCGTAAAAAGGCGGCAGACGAGTCGAGCCTTCAACGTGCTAGGCTCTCCTCTCACGGAGGATCCTCCTGAAAGGGCAACGAGTACCTCGCAAACAAGAGGCGGTCTCGGATGGCCCATCTCACTGAGCAAGAACGCATAGAAGCTGCAAAGGTCCTCGACTTCAGCTCTATGATAGTCGATACACGTGGCAACGTGGTCCCCAAGACGCCACAGGCCGCGGTGACAGCAGCCACCATGTACCTCCTCAACAACCAGCCACCAGCTGGAGATCCCCGAGCCACCATGCACCGATCTACGATCGCGGGCTTGGGACTAATCGAGGCTGCTCTCGATAAGGAGCCAACACGAGAGCCGAAAAAAAGGCAAAACGCTAGCAAAGCGCTACTCCTCGCCCTCATCCAGCGACGACAATCACGACCTGTCTCGACGCCGCCGCTCACGGCGACATGACCGTGACTATGATGCGCGCGATGACCTCACGCAGCGCAAGATCGACAAATCAAGGGCGCGACGTGCCCGGTCGACTGACTCGGAAGAGGAAGATGTGAAGCTCTGCGGCGCCAGATTCGTCAGCAGGTCCATCAGGCAAAAGCGAATGCCCAAGGGGTTCAAACTCCCGTCGGAGAACTCGAAGTTTGATGGCCTACATGACCCGAAGATCTGGCTGGAGGACCACATCTCCTCTGTCAGGCTCCACGGCGGCAGTCGAAGCACGACCATGCAATGTCTATAGCTACAGCTGCAAGGCGCCGCTCGAGCATGAGATGAGCTGGTTTACAGCTTCGTGCGCAACTTCAAGGGCACATACAAGCGACCTGCATCAATCGAAGAGCTGAGATGCTGCCAGCAAAGATCGGGCGAATCGCTACGCTCCTACATCCAAAGGTGGTCCATCATCAAGAACTCTGCAAAGAACATCTCGGAGGATCGCGCGATTGACGCGTTCAACGGCGGCGTCCGCCGCCTAGAGCTCAGGGAGGAGTTAGGCCATTCAAAGCCCAAGACCATGGACCACCTGATTGAAATCGCGAATCGGTGGGCCGATGGAGATGATTCGGTGAAGAATCGCGTTCACTCCGATGAGGAGGTAGAACTCGAGCGAAGATGCGATCGCCGAGGCAAACGCCGCATGCGCATCTATGATGGCCGTGACAACATCAACATGGTTCCAGCTGGCTACGTCGACAGACGCGACGATAACCGCAACAGTGGATACCGTAGCGGCGGATACCGCGACTCCGGGAAAACCACTTCTACATCGACAAACATGGTGGAAAGAAGAAGTCCAGCCACCTCCTCAAGGACTAGCGCGAGTTCCTCAAGCTACACGAGGGATTGGTTTGGATGAATCGCAACGCAGTCGAAAGAGGCTACGCAGCCGCTCCAGGCGCCATGGCACATGGCGCTCCGCCACCACCACGTAGACCACCCCCAAACGCAGCTGCACCGGACCAGCACCACGGAGGCAAACCATACCCACGGGCCATGGGTACCATGATGATCCAAAAGGGATGCCCCTCGAATCGGGTGCAGGAGGCCATCACTCGCCAAGTCAACTTGGCCACACACTCGCCACCATTTACCACTGAGTAGCTCAGCAGAAGCGAGTCCTGCATCACCTTCGACAAACGCGATCATCCGCCTCAAGTACCTCGTCCAGGCCATTGTCCCCTCGTACTCGAGGCGCAAATCGGAGGTTTCAACATGAGCCGCGTCTTCATGGACGGTGAAAGCGGCATCAACCTTATATTCACGAGTACCTTGCGAGCAATGAGGATCCCTCTAACTTGCCTAGAGGCCTCGGACACAACATTCCACGACATCGTCCCAGGAAAAGCCGTATATCCCCTAGGAAAAATCAACCTCGACGTCATCTTCGGCACACCGAAAAACTTCCGGCGCGAGCGCATCGACTGGCCCTCACAGTAACATTGCATCCTAGGGCGCGTCGTGTTTGCTAGGTTCATGGTAGTGCCACATTACGCCTACCTACAGATGAAAATGCCAGGTCCCAATGGCGTCATCACAATCAACGGGAGCTTCGAGAGATCCGACAGTTGCAATAGGGAATTCAATAGAATTTCCCAGTCCTTTGGCATGCAGAAAGAACTCAAGAGGCTAAAGGAGTCGACAGACAACAGTCTGCCTCCCCTGAACTGGCCAAGTTCACACGATCTATCCTTCGACTCATCGGTGCACACAAAGAAAGTGCAGGTCCACCCATCGGATCCCGCCAAGACGGCCCTCATCGCCAACAACTTGAGTCCCGCATAGGAACTCGCGCTCGTTGAATTCCTCCGTGAGCACTGGGAAATTTTCGCTTGGTGTCCAGCGGACATGCCAGGAGTTCCCAGGGAATTCTCCGAGCATGCACTCAACGTCAACCTAGACGCAAGGCCAGTCAAGCAAACAATACGGCGATTATCTGAGCCAAGAGCAAAAGCAGTCGGAATGGAGATCAACAGACTCCTCGACGCCAAATTCATACGTGAGATCAAGGAGAGTACTTGGCTCGCCAACACGGTGCTAGTACCAAAAAAGGACACGGATATCCTGCGGATGTGTGTGCACTTCACCTCTTTAAATAAGCATTGTCCAAAGGATCACTTCCTGCTACCGCGAATCGACCAGATCATCGACTCCACCGCGGGATGCGAATGCCTCTGCTTCCTCGATGCCTACTCAGGCTACAATCAAATTCGAATGAAGGAGGAAGATCAAGAAAAAACAGCGTTTACAACGCCCTTTGGTGTGTTCTGCTACAACACAATTCCCTTCGGGCTAAAAAACGCAGGAGCCACCTACCAGCGGTGCATGCAGGCTTGCCTCAAGGACCAACTTGGTCGCAACATTCAAGTCTATGTCGACGACATAGTAATCAAGACCAAGGAAGAAGCCTCCCTAATCGACGATTTGCGCGAAACCTTCGCCAACCTCGACCGCTACCGGATCAAGATCAATCCGGACAAATGCGCCTTTGGCGTACCATCTGGGCAATTACTCGGGTATCTAATCTCCGCGAGAGGAATCGAAGTAAACCCGAAGAAAATAAAAGCCATACTGGCCATGGAGAAGCCAAAAAACATAAGGGGCGTCCAGCAGCTGGCTGGGCGAATCGCGGCCCTCGGTCGATTGATCAGTCGGATGGGAGAAAAGTCACTGCCCTTCTACCAACTCCTCCGCAAAGCTGAAAAGTTTGAGCGGACCAATGACGCGCAAGAAGCATTCGAAGACCTCAAGCGCCTGCTATCCACTTTGCCAATACTGGTGACCCCACGAGAAAGGGAACCGCTGTTGCTGTATATCTCCGCCACCAACCAAGTGGTCAGCACAATACTTGTGGTCGAACGAGCCGAGGAAAACAAGGTCCACGGGGTACAACGCCCAGTTTACTACCTCAGCGAGGTCCTCACGCCAACAAAAAAGCGGTACCCGCAATACCAGAAGCTGGCGTACGGCGTCTTCATGACCGCCCGGCGACTGCGCCACTACTTCCAGGCACACCCAATCATGGTGGTCAATGACGCCCCGCTGGGGCATATCCTCAATAACCCCAATGCCACGGGACGAGTCGTGCTTTGGGGAATCGAATTGTCTCCACGAGACATCACATACAAAAAGCGCGACGCAATCAAATCGCGAGTTCTCCTGATTTCCTCGTGCACTGGATGGAGAACCAACTCCCCGAAAAACCAGATATGTCCTATCTTTGGACAATGCACTTCGATGGATCCAAGCGGAAGGACGGAGCAGGTGCAGGTGTCATACTGACATCGCCCCAAGGGGACAAGCTAAAGTACATCCTGCGAATGTAGTTCACCGCCTCCAACAACGAAGCTGAATACGAGGCCCTGCTACACGGGATGAGGATGGCAAAAGCCTGCGGCGCCAAGAGGCTCATTATATACGGCGACTCCAAGTTGGTCGTCAACCAAACAATGCATGAGTGCGACGCACTAAACGACAACATGATCGCTTACCGCGACCTCTACGACACACTCGAAGCGGATTTTGACGGCTATGAGCTGCGGCACATAGGTCGCGAAAGCAATGAAGAGGCGGACGCACTCGCTAACATAGGCTCTACCTGCGCCCCCAGACCACCTGGGGTATTTCTCGAGCGCATCTGCGAACGCTCCATCAAGCCAAAGGCCGCAGAGAAGAAAACAAGCGCAGCAACGGACTCGGGGGCTACGCCGCCCAATGAGCCAATGGCACTCGATGACTTGGAGCTGGACACAGGACTCAAGGGACCAATGAGCATCATGATGATTGAGCAATCCTGGACTCAACCGTACATCACGTACCTCCTCAACAAAAGGTTACCGGACGATCCGACTGATGCACGGCACATCGCGCGGCGATCTAAGGCATTTGCTATTATCAACAGCGAACTGCATAAACGCAGCATCACAGGAGTACTCCAACGATGCGTCTGCACGGACGATGGAAGAGCTGTTCTCCTCGACATCCATGAGGGGACCTGCGGGCACCATGTCGGTAGTCGCGCCCTTGTTGCCAAAGCTCTACGAGCTGGATTCTACTGGCCTACGGCCATGCACGATGCCAAGGACATCGTCCCAAAATGCAACGCTTGCCAGCGATTCGCGGACAAACCGCACGCACCGGGCATAGAGCTTCGGCCAATTCTGTTGGCCTGGCCCTTCGCGCAATGGGGACTCGACATGGTTGGCAAGCTCCCAAGGTCCTCACGAGGAGGCTACATCTACCTCTTGGTCGCAGTCGACAAATTCACCAAGTGGATAGAGGCCATGCCAGTGACCAATCAATCAGGGCACAACGCCGTCAAGTTCTTCGAGTCCATCGTCTACCGCTTCAAAGTGCCGCATGGCATCATCACCGACAATGGGACAAACTTCACGTCCAAGAAATTCCAAGAATTTTGCGAGAATATAGGAATCAACATCAGCTACGCCTCGGTGGCACACCCACAGACCAATGGTCAGGTTGAAAAGGCGAACGGGCTCGTATGCGGCGGCATCAAGAAGCGACTCCTCCGGCCACTCGAACAAGCCGCGGGTTGCTGGCCAGACGAACTGCAATCCGTACTCTAGAGCCTACGCACAACTCCAAACAGTGCTACGGGCTACACCCCGTTCTTTCTGGTACACGGGGCCGAATCAGTGCTACCCACCGAGGTACGGTACAAAGCATCGTGCGTGGATGCTTACAGCGAGCAGGAGTCAACCCTTGCACTCGAAGACTCCATCGACCTCCTTGACGAGGCAAGGGAAATCACCACGGAAAGATCGAAGATCTACTAGCAGAACCTGCGCAACTACCACAGTAGGAGGCTACGCCCCAGATCCTTCGTCGAAGGCGACCTGGTCCTGCGACTGAAGCAGCAAGGACATCTCAAGCTCGAGTCCCCCTGGGAGGGACCATACGTGGTTACAGAAGTAATCCCAGGTGGCGCCTATCGCCTTCAAGATTTAGAGACAGGAGTCGCATACTCCAACCCCTGGAACGTCGCGCAATTGCGACGCTTCTACCCTTAGTCGTTTTTCTTTTACATTGCAAATAAGGCTACTCAGCCAAAGCTACTTAGCCACACATTGTACTTCGTACTGTCCCGTGAATAAATAAAGCTAAGTGCCCCGAAACTCTATGTTTTCCTTTACTTTCCGCAACTTATACACTCGGGGGCTACGCCACCCTATACACACCTGTTCTACGAACTAAAACGCGATATCCTGAGTAGCTGGTACACAAGTCGAAACCCTTGACACACATCAACCCAGTTGCAACGCACCTGACAGGTTGACAAGGGACTGAGATAAGCGTATGGCCAGGCTAACAAAAAGGAGTCGCATAGTGCAACGCACTCACAAAAACATACACGCTAACAAGCTCTTTATACATCATCGACAATCAATTACGCACATCATATATACGAACTTTACAACATTGGTACACTTATGTGCAGGATACAAACTAAACTACTAGTGCAACAAAAGAACGTTGGTCTGCTCCTCGAAGAAATCGACGATCTCCTCTGCTGGGCGATCTACCGCCTGATAGTGCGGCACCATATTCCAAGCAGAACCCGCTGGTGGCGCAGGTGAACCAGCCGCAATAGCCGCAACGTCTACATTAGGCCTATGCAATCACACCAGCGACAGAGCGGCCTTGGCACCAGCCACCAACTGCTGCCTTACGCACTCGCGAACCGTATCTAGATCTTGGAACTTGGCAAGGAGGGCCAGCAGGCTCGATGGAGCAACATCCAGCGGAAACATCGTCCGATAAATGTTCTTCAAGCAGGACTGCGACTTCTTCAGAAAGTGCAGCACTCGTGATGCACGATCCTGTAGGGTCGCCAGCATGATCGCACGATCATGATCCACCCAGAAGTATCCACTCTCCAGAAGTTGCTCTTGGGTCAGATCATGCATACGAATAGCAACTCTATCTTTCTCATCCTGCGGATGGCGAGTGCTGACAACTATAGAAAACAACAACGGCAGTGTGAGGATAGCAAACCACTGTGAGTGACTACAAGGAAAAGATAAGAGTAAGCAAACTAACACTTAAATTGGTCGCCCAGCTGTGTCATCTCCCCCAACAGATACTGTTCTCTGGCGGTGGTCCTCTCTGCCTTTGACTTCCATACATCCACGTTACTGCGGAGCACAGGCAATTCACGCTCCAACTTCTTCACGTGATCACGCAGTCGCGAGGGCAGAGACAGCTCATCCACCCTCGAGCGCGGCGGTGCCAAAGTATCATCAAGGGGCGGCGAATCTTGAGGTTCCCTCAATGGTTCACTCGACGTGCCCTATCATAAGCCAAGTAGGAAGCAAAATAAGAAGACCAAAGCGATGCACAGACAAAAGATTCGAGTGCATTCAAGATTAGCAAAAGTATTAGCAGATACACTCGCCAACAGGCATGTTCTTGACAAAGGACATAAACTAATTAACTATTACAAAGCTACTGAGGAGCAACTGGCTTCTTCGACTTGGACGGCTTCGAGGGCGTCATCGAGTCCGTGGCGGTATTAGACGCCACTGACTTTCTGCTGTCCCCTGATGCCGCAGCCTTTGTCGCCTTCTTGGCTCGTTGTAGCTCCTCAGAGTACTCTGCAACTGTGCTAATCAGCTGCGGCCCATACTTGCCACAGGAAGTCGCGAAGGGAGCAAAGACTACCTGCTGGCCGTCCGTGCTAACGGGTATCGCCCTCGAGACCGCCGTAGGATCAACTTCGACTCTGTGGGCCTGCACCATAGCAAGTGACATTGACGTGCCAGCCGCACGAAGCGAATTCTTGAAGCTTGCAGGGAAACCCCCGGCGAGAGACTCCACCAGCTCATCCATGTTCTCGATCAGCTCAGCCTTGGGCATCAGCTCCTCCCGGAGGCGACTGAGCACGCCCTTGGCCTTGGAGAGCATATCTTGAACGGCGGCGCTGCGGTCCTCGACTACTGAAAGTGCACCCGCCAAGGCATCGTCACGGCGAAGGGTCTGAGGATCGAAGCTCAAATCGCCAGCATCTGTACATAAACCCACGCATGGGGCACGAAAGTCACCACCAGTGATAAAATCAAACAAAAGAACGGTAATGATATCCAAGCAAGGTACCTGAGAGGGCCTTGGCAATCGAGAAAAGCTGTTCTTCGAACAACTTCTCCCTAGCTGCAATGGAGGCACGTAGGCCCTCTTCACGCTTTTGTGCCTCGTCACGCGCCGCGATTGCCTCATTGCGGCTCTTCACGGCCACGGCGAGTGTCTTTTCCATGGCGGCGGCATCACGAAGAAGAGCATTATGTTCAACTGCAAAATAGAACAACAGGGATAGAATATCAGTCGACTACACAACAACAAGGCAGTAAAAGAAGAAGTAAATGGCACTTACTTTCCACCACAGGATAGCGCGTATCCAGCATGGCATGCTGGCGACCCAAAGCAAGCACCTCCTCCGCCAAGTGAGTGGCTTCCTTCACAAGGAGCTATCGCAAAAAAGAAAACAACAAAGATCATCAGATGCCATAGGCAAAATTGACTGCAGCACAAGAAGAAGAGATACTGCACTCACATGATCCTCCGGTGACTCCGAAGTCGACTGGTGTGCAGTCATCCGGGCAACCATCCGATGCTCCCCATCGTGGGGAGAGCTTGACGAATTGTGCCCGGAGTGGGCCTCTAATGGAGGATAAGGAGCACGCTAAACCTCTTTCTTGGCTCTGGAGGTCACGACTCCAGATTCTTTCAAAAATTCAATGTCGCCAGAAGATGACGATGCCTGCTGATTGCGAGATAAAATCAACATCAAGAAAAGGCAACTGCAAAGAAGAACCAAATAGGAAGATTCAAATACTTACCAATCAAACTTATCAAAGTCAAAGGTTGGCTCCCCCGACTCTGACGAGGACTCATTTGGCAGTTGCATCTTCTTGCGAAGAGAGGGCGCCATGACACTCACAGGAATGGCAGGGATCAGCGATTCCACACCAACGCCTGCACCTTCCGGAGTCGAAGGAGACGACACATCGGAATCCTCGCTGCGCGAATGCTTGCGAGTATCCGGATTACCGGAGTCGGGGCTTCCTCCTCCACATCAGATGGGACGGTCGACTCCGAGTAGTCCTCTTCCAAGGCTTCACGAGGGATAACCCCCTCAGGAAGAGGGGGCATACAGGGTGACACCGCCCAATCCTGCATACATACAACAATTTTGCACAAAGATAAGAAACAACAAAGAAGCAATCAACAAACTAAGCTACTGCATAGCACAACTATACCTCAGGAGGAGGGTTAGTAGCATCGAACGGAGGAACAACTGGTTCACTAGGGAGCACGTCCTTGACGGTGTACTTGGTGACCAGTCGAACCCTTTTATCTACCTCACTCGCGGACATGCCATCGGCAGACATGCAAGTGACATCATCAGCACCAGCCCACTGAAACATGGGATGGACTCTGGCTTGCAGGGGCTGGACGCGACGGCGCAGCCACGTGCGAATGAGGGCGCAACCTCCCTCCTCTTTGCCTATGCGACTCTCGAGGTCGCAGACGCGCTCGTACAACACATTTGTCTCCGCGGACTCGCCAGGCATGACCAGATTCTTCCAGGAGCGCCTCCTCTAGCACAGCGTCGCGGGGTCGAAGGGTGCGAGTCCGAAATGTTCTCCGTCAGCCTTCTCGTCACGGACATAGAACCACTTGTCCCTCCACCCTTGGACGGACATCGCCAACTTGATGTCGAAGTATGTGGCAGATGGATCGACATGGATTCCACAGGCGCCTACATCATAGACTACGGAACCAGATGTCGATTGGCGTTTCAATTTGAAGAGGCGCTTGAAGAGACCGAAATGCGGCTCGATCCCGAGCCAGCACTCGCAGAGGGTGATGTAGCAAGCTACGTGGAGGATGGGATTGGGGGATAGATGATGGAGCTGGAGCCCGTAAAAACAAAGAAGGCCCATGAAGAAAGGATGCAGGGGCAATGAGAGGCCGCGAATGATGAACGCTAGGAACATCACTCGAAAACCAGCAGGAGGAGAGCGGATTACCTTGCCGCCGGGGACACGCGCGTCCGTGACTGCGGCGGACAACACTCCGCCTTGGCGAAGAAGACGAAGATCGGAGGACTTGATGACGGATGGACGCCACGCCATTCGTGACACGGGTGCCTATGCCCTTCTTCTTCCCGCCAGCGGCGGTGCTAGTGCCCGCAGCGGCAGAGCCGCCTTTCTTCTTCACCGCAGTAGCGGTAGCCGCGGAATCGGCCGCAGCACCTCCTTTCTTCTTCCCCATTACGCGGCGACGATGCGACCGGAGGAAGTAGCTAGTAAATGTGTGGAGTTGGTCCAGCGCCACGGAAGACAAGAGCGCAGAGAAAGCAGAGGAGCAGCGGCAATGGTGATGAAGGCAAAGGATGAACGAAAGCAGATGTGAATTTTACCATCGCAGTGTCACTACTTAACCCCTGGAAGATGCAATCCAACGGCCTAGAAAAACCCTACCAGACGCGTGGCGTTCATCGCGCTCGACACTTGGAAGAGCTGAAACGCGAACCGTCCCCCCACTACTCCCATTAGACGCAGAAATCGAGGAGGTGCAGTTAAAATAAAGATTACGCATGCCCGGTCAAATCAAAGTCAGGGAGTGGGACCCACCGCTCGTCACATCCCGTCAAACTCGCTCACGCGGGCAACTGAGGTCATGAAATCGTCAACACTGACGTCATCAAAACTACACAGCAGAAGACTTTGACTACTTTAGTCTTTGCTCGAGTCTTCGACTCCACCAAGCACTCGGGGGCTACTCCCATAGGGAGCGCTGGTCGCGCACCCTACGATTTTTCTTCTTCTTTTGCAGGAACATGGACAATCAAGGCAAACCCAACCACTTGAAACACGGTTCGACTATGGACATGGGTTACTCCTATAGGGAGCGCCGAAAGCAAATTCGACTGAAACAAGCAAACAAAAGACGATAGCAGTCGCAAAAGTTTTTTAGTCCCTACCTGAGTCTTCGACTCAACCAGGCACTCGGGGGCTACTCCCATAGGGAGTGCTGTCGCGCACCCTATGATTATTTGTACAAAGTATTGTGTGTTGATAAACAACCACACTCGAAGTTTATGGCGACACCGCCTCATAATTTTTCCCTACAAAGAGACTGCGTCTCCTGGGTCACCTGGATCGTCTTCGCGATGATAAAATTCGGATGCCACGCTAACAGCGTGAAGATAAGACCTGAATAAGGCCTGGCAACACATCTTCTACGCACTACCAGAAATATATCCATGCCTACAGGTACGATGAACATGCCTCGACGGACGCGTCGAGTGCTCACACCCATATAACTAGAATTCGACTCCTGTAAGACCTCCGCGGCTTGAGTCGAATTACACCAGCACTTTTCCAAATTCGAGTCCAGGGACTCGAATTTGAGTAGATGGCGTTGTTTTACCCTAAGGTAGTTAACTGATACCGGTACATCGGTTAAATCAGGCACGCACATCAACAATCCCTATGACATAATCAGAGCAGTTGAAAAAGATACTCAGTCATGCACTCGAAAGGCTTCATAAAGTCTCAAGTCGAATCTGCGATTCCACTGGACACTCGGGGGCTACTGACATGGGTGTACCCTACAGGTACTAGAGCTTGGTATATACGGCCTGCATACATAGAGGCCCACGGTGTCGCCAAGGCCCAAATGAAGAACTCGAGTAACCTACGGACTCTCGATTGCTTGAAGAACAAGAAGAAGCTAAAGATAGGAAGTTAAAAGGGGAAAACCCTAACATGTAACCGATTCGACCTGCTACCCGAGACCTAGCCTATCTATATAAAGGCTAGGAGGGGGCGGCGAGGAGGACACACGCAACCCTAGTTTCCACAACCCTCGCCAGATTAGATCTGCGCACCATTGTAATCTTTGATTCCTTTGATAATTCCATGAGCACACAAGCAGGAGTAGGGACCTCTACGAGGCCTGAACCTGGGTAAATCTTTGAGTCCCCTGTGTGCTTGTTTGCTAGCCAATAGATGTCTCTAGCGCTCCCTCCTTCTCCGAAACCCAAGTCCATAACAATGGGCATTGATGAGTTAAACCCTCGTCAATTGGCGCCGTCTGTGGGAATTGGGAGTGCTGATGTTGCGGATTCTTTGGCCCCATCAACCGCGATCTACAACTCCACAACAACGGAGATTCGCTAGCTCTTCGGCGCATTCGACTTCACCGTCCACACGCCGACCACTCACCCAGCTTTCGAGTCCGTAGGCGACGGAATCAGCTTGGCGATCGGGAGCTTCCGCTTCCAAGTTGGTCAGATGGGCACGCTTCTCATGCCTGACCAGCTGACGATGCCATCGATTGCCCCAGCATCGTGGTTCCCTCCATCGATCAGCACCCTCAGTGAGCTCAACACCCCGAGAACAGTCGAGAACACGGTCAGCGACAACAGTCGCGAATCCGATCCGAGCGATTTGGCAACTAAAGATGAAGCCTACGGCTCCGGATCTGAGAGTTGCAGGAGCAGCAGCTTCCCCAATCACTTCATCTACGCCGTCATCAACGCGGGCGACACCTCCGCCAATCGCGACAACACGGGTAACCGTGGCAACGAAACCGACCCGCCGAACGGTGGCAACGGCGATAACGGTGGCAATGGTGGCAATCGCACCCCCGTCAACAATGGAGGGGCAATCGAACCTCCAACCATAACCAACGAGCAAACCGGCGAACTTGTCGTGGTCAGGCTCAATGAGCTTGAATGGGCTCGCTGCCGCGAGGCCCTACGGGGGAACCCTTTACCCTCCGGTTCCTCGCAAGAACTTCTGATGGGCTACCATTGGCTCCTGAAGGAGGAATTTAAGCGCCAAGCGCAAACAATCGCGTAGCTCAAAGCGCGTAAAAAGGCGGCAGACGAGTCGAGCCTTCGACGTGCTAGGCTCTCCTCTCACGGAGGATCCTCCTGAAAGGGCAACGAGTACCTCGCAAACAAGAGGCGGTCTCGGATGGCCCATCTCACTGAGCTAGAACGCATAGAAGCTACAAAGGTCCTCGACTCCAGCTCTATGACAGTCGATACATGTGGCAATGTGGTCCCCAAGACGCCACAGGCCGCGGTGATAGCAGCCACCATGTACCTCCTCAACAACCAGCCACCAGCTGGAGATCCCCGAGCCGCCATGCACCGATCTACGATCACGGGCCTGGGACTAATCGAGGTTGCTCTCGATAAGGAGCCAACACCAGAGCCGAAAAAAGGCAAAACGCTAGCAAAGCGCTACTCCTCGCCCTCATCCAGCGACGACAATCACGACCTGTCTCGACGCCGCCGCTCACGGCGACATGACCGCGACTATGATGCGCGCGATGACCTCACGTAGCGCAAGATCGAAAAATCAAGGGCGCGACGTGCCCAGTCGACTGACTCGGAAGAGGAAGATGTGGAGCTCTGCGGCGCCAGATTCTTCAGCAGGTCCATCAGGCAAAAGCGAATGCCCAAGGGGTTCAAAATCCCGTCGGAGAACCCGAAGTTTGACGGCCTACATGACCCGAAGATCTGGCTGGAGGACCACATCTCCTCCGTCAGGCTCCACGGCGGCAGTCAAAGCACGACCATGCAATGTCTATAGCTACATCTGCAAGGCGCCGCTCGAGCATGGCTCAACAACCTCCCACACGGATCCATTCGCAGTTGGGATGAGCTGGTTTACAACTTCGTGCGCAACTTCAAGGGCACATACAAGCGACCTGCATCAATCGAAGAGCTGAGATGCTGCCAGCAAAGATCGGGCGAATCACTATGCTTCTACATCCAAAGGTGGTCCATCATCAAGAACTCCGCAAAGAACATCTCGGAGGATTGCGCGATTGACGCGTTCAACGGCGACGTCCGCCGCCTAGAGCTCAGGGAGGAGTTAGGCGGTTCAAAGCCCAAGACCATGGACCACCTGATTGAAATCGCGAATCGGTGGGCCGATGGAGATGATTCGGTGAAGAATCGCGTTCACTCTGACGAGGAGGTAGAACTCGAGCGAAGATGCGATCACCGAGGCAAACGCCGCATGCGCATCTACGATGACCGTGACAACATCAACATGGTCGCAGCTGGCTACTTCGATAGAGGCGACGATAACCGCAACAGCGGATACCGTAGCGGGGGATACAGCGACTCCGGGAAAACCACGCAAGTGTGGCAACGCCGCAATCGTGATGAGGCACCCGCGACATCCATTGAAGACAAACTGTCCGGGCCATGTACGGTGCACTTCTACATCGACAAGCATGATGGAAAGAAGAAGTCCAGCCACCTCCTCAAGGACTGCCGAGAGTCCTCAAGCTACACGAGGGATTGGTTCGGATGAATCGCAACGCAGTTGAAAGAGGCTACGGAGCCGCTCCAGGCGCCGTGGATCATGGCGCTCCGCCACCACCACCTGGACCACCCCCAAACGCAGATGCGCCGGACCAGCACCACGGAGGCGAACCATACCCACGGGCCATGGGTACCATGATGATCCAAAAGGGATGCCCCTCGAATCGGGTGCAGGAGGCCATCACTCGCCAAGTCAACTTGGCCACACACTCGCCACCATCTACCACTGAGTACCTCATCAGAAGCGAGTCCTACATCACCTTCGACAAACGCGATCATCCGCCTCAAGTACCTCATCCAGGCCATTCTCCCCTCGTACTTGAGGCGCAAATCGGAGGTTTCGACATGAGCCGCGTCTTCATGGACGGCGAAAGCGGCATCAACCTTATATTCGCGAGTACCTTGTGAGCAATGAGGATCCCTCTAACTTGCCTAGAGGCCTCGGACACAACATTCCACGGCATCGTCCCAGGAAAAGCCGTATATCCCCTGGGCAAAATCAACCTCGACGTCATCTTGGGCACACCGAAAAACTTCCGGCGCGAGCGCATTGACTGGCCCTCACAGTACCATTGCATCCTAGGGCGCGTCATGTTCGCTAGGTTCATGGCAGTGTCACATTACGCCTACCTACAGATGAAAATGCTAGGTCCCAATGGCGTCATCACAATCAACGGGAGCTTCGAGAGATCCGACAGTTGCGATAGGGAATTCAACAGAATTTCCCAGTCCTTCGGCATGCAGAAAGAACTCGCGAGGCTAAAGGAGTCGACAGACAACAGTCTGCCTCCCCTGAACTGGCCAAGTTCGCCCGATCTATCCTTCGACTCATCGGTGCACACAAAGAAAGTGCAGGTCCACCCATCGGATCCCGCCAAGACGGCCCTCATCGCCAACAACTTGAGTCCCGCATAGGAACTCGCGCTCGTTGAATTCCTCCGTGAGCACTGGGAAATTTTCGCTTGGTGTCCAGCGGACATGCCAGGAGTTCCCAGGGAATTCGCCGAGCATGCACTCAACGTCAACCTAGACGCAAGGCCAGTCAAGCAAACAATACGGCGATTATCTGAGCCAAGAGCAAAAGCAGTCGGAATGGAGATCAACAGACTCCTCGACGCCAAATTCATACGTGAGATCAAGGAGAGTACTTGGCTCGCCAACACGGTGCTAGTACCAAAAAAGGACACGGATATCCTGCGGATGTGTGTGCACTTCACCTCTTTAAATAAGCATTGTCCAAAGGATCACTTCCTGCTACCGCGAATCGACCAGATCATCGACTCCACCGCGGGATGCGAACGCCTCTGCTTCCTCGATGCCTACTCAGGCTACAATCAAATTCGAATGAAGGAGGAAGATCAAGAAAAAACAGCGTTTACAACGCCCTTTGGTGTGTTCTGCTACAACACAATTCCCTTCGGGCTAAAAAACGCAGGAGCCACCTACCAGCGGTGCATGCAGGCTTGCCTCAAGGACCAACTTGGTCGCAACATTCAAGTCTATGTCGACGACATAGTAATCAAGACCAAGGAAGAAGCCTCCCTAATCGATGATTTGCGCGAAACCTTCGCCAACCTCGACCGCTACCGGATCAAGATCAATCCGGACAAATGCGCCTTTGGCGTACCATCTGGGCAATTACTCGGGTATCTAATCTCCGCGAGAGGAATCGAAGTAAACCCGAAGAAAATAAAAGCCATACTGGCCATGGAGAAGCCAAAAAACATAAGGGGCGTCCAGCAGCTGGCTGGGCGAATCGCGGCCCTCGGTCGATTGATCAGTCGGATGGGAGAAAAGTCACTGCCCTTCTACCAACTCCTCCGCAAAGCTGAAAAGTTTGAGCGGACCAATGACGCGCAAGAAGCATTCGAAGACCTCAAGCGCCTGCTATCCACTTTGCCAATACTGGTGACCCCACGAGAAAGGGAACCGCTGTTGCTGTATATCTCCGCCACCAACCAAGTGGTCAGCACAATACTTGTGGTCGAACGAGCCGAGGAAAACAAGGTCCACGGGGTACAACGCCCAGTTTACTACCTCAGCGAGGTCCTCACGCCAACAAAAAAGCGGTACCCGCAATACCAGAAGCTGGCGTACGGCGTCTTCATGACCGCCCGGCGACTGCGCCACTACTTCCAGGCACACCCAATCATGGTGGTCAATGACGCCCCGCTGGGGCATATCCTCAATAACCCCAATGCCACGGGACGAGTCGTGCTTTGGGGAATCGAATTGTCTCCACGAGACATCACATACAAAAAGCGCGACGCAATCAAATCGCGAGTTCTCCTGATTTCCTCGTGCACTGGATGGAGAACCAACTCCCCGAAAAACCAGATATGTCCTATCTTTGGACAATGCACTTCGATGGATCCAAGCGGAAGGACGGAGCAGGTGCAGGTGTCATACTGACATCGCCCCAAGGGGACAAGCTAAAGTACATCCTGCGAATGTAGTTCACCGCCTCCAACAACGAAGCTGAATACGAGGCCCTGCTACACGGGATGAGGATGGCAAAAGCCTGCGGCGCCAAGAGGCTCATTATATACGGCGACTCCAAGTTGGTCGTCAACCAAACAATGCATGAGTGCGACGCACTAAACGACAACATGATCGCTTACCGCGACCTCTACGACACACTCGAAGCGGATTTTGACGGCTATGAGCTGCGGCACATAGGTCGCGAAAGCAATGAAGAGGCGGACGCACTCGCTAACATAGGCTCTACCTGCGCCCCCAGACCACCTGGGGTATTTCTCGAGCGCATCTGCGAATGCTCCATCAAGCCAAAGGCCGCAGAGAAGAAAACAAGCGCAGCAACGGACTCGGGGGCTACGCCGCCCAATGAGCCAATGGCACTCGATGACTTGGAGCTGGACACAGGACTCGAGGGACCAATGAGCGTCATGATGATTGAGCAATCCTGGACTCAACCGTACATCACGTACCTCCTCAACAAAAGGTTACCGGACGATCCGACTGATGCACGGCACATCGCGCGGCGATCTAAGGCATTTGCTATTATCAACAGCGAACTGCATAAACGCAGCATCACAGGAGTACTCCAACGATGCGTCTGCACGGACGATGGAAGAGATGTTCTCCTCGACATCCATGAGGGGACCTGCGGGCACCATGTCGGCAGTCGCGCCCTCGTTGCCAAAGCTCTACGAGCTAGATTCTACTGGCCTACGGCCATGCACGATGCCAAGGACATCGGCCCAAAATGCAACGCTTGCCAGCGATTCGCGGACAAACCGCACGCACCGGGCATAGAGCTTCGGCCAATTCCGTTGGCCTGGCCCTTCGCGCAATGGGGACTCGACATGGTTGGCAAGCTCCCAAGGTCCTCACGAGGAGGCTACATCTACCTCTTGGTCGCAGTCGACAAATTCACCAAGTGGATAGAGGCCATGCCAGTGACCAATCAATCAGGGCACAACGCCGTCAAGTTCTTCGAGTCCATCGTCTACCGCTTCAAAGTGCCGCACGGCATCATCACCGACAATGGGACAAACTTCATGTCCAAGAAATTCCAAGAATTCTGCGAGAATATAGGAATCAACATCAGCTACGCCTCGGTGGCACACCCACAGACCAATGGTCAGGTTGAAAAGGCGAACGGGCTCGTATGCGGCGGCATCAAGAAGCGACTCCTCCGGCCACTCGAACAAGCCGCGGGTTGCTGGCCAGACAAACTGCAATCCGTACTCTGGAGCCTACGCACAACTCCAAACAGTGCTACGGGCTACACCCCGTTCTTTCTGGTACACGGGGCCGAAGCAGTGCTACCCATCGAGGTACGGTACAAAGCATCGTGCGTGGATGCTTACAGCGAGCAGGAGTCAACCCTTGCACTCGAAGACTCCATCGACCTCCTTGACGAGGCAAGGGAAATCGCCATGGAAAGATCGACGATCTACCAGCAGAACCTGCCCAACTACCACAGTAGGAGGCTACGCCCCAGATCCTTCGTCGAAGGCGACCTGGTCCTGCGACTGAAGCAGCAAGGACATCTCAAGCTCGAGTCCCCCTAGGAGGGACCATACGTGGTTACAAAAGTAATCCCAGGTGGCGCCTATCGCCTTCAAGATTTAGAGACAGGAGTCGCATACTCCAACCCCTGGAACGTCGCGCAATTGCGACGCTTCTACCCTTAGTCGTTTTTCTTTTACATTGCAAATAAGGCTACTCAGCCAAAGCTACTTAGCCACACATTGTACTTCGTACTGTCCCGCGAATAAATAAAGCTAAGTGCCCCGAAACTCTATGTTTTCCTTTACTTTCCGCAACTTATACACTCGGGGGCTACGCCACCCTATACACACCTGTTCTACGAACTAAAACGCGATATCCTGAGTAGCTGGTACACAAGTCGAAACCCTTGACACACATCAACCCAGTTGCAACGCACCTGACAGGTTGACAAGGGACTGAGATAAGCGTATGGCCAGGCTAACAAAAAGGAGTCACATAGTGCAACGCACTCACAAAAACATACACGCTAACAAGCTCTTTATACATCATCGACAATCAATTACGCACATCATATATACGAACTTTACAACATTGGTACACTTATGTGCAGGATACAAACTATACTACTAGTGCAACAAAAGAACGTTGGTCTGCTCCTCGAAGAAATCGACGATCTCCTCTGCTGGGCGATCTACCGCCTGATAGTGCGGCACCATATTCCAAGCAGAACCCGCTGGTGGCGCAGGTGAACCAGCCGCAATAGCCGCAACGTCTACATTAGGCCTATGCAATCGCACCAGCGATAGAGCGGCCTTGGCACCAGCCACCAATTGCTGCCTTACGCACTCGCGAACCGTATCTAGATCTTGGAACTTGGCAAGGAGGGCCAGCAGGCTCGATGGAGCAACATCCAGCGGAAACATCGTCCGATAAATGTTCTTCAAGCAGGACTGCGACTTCTTCAGAAAGTGCAGCACTCGTGATGCACGATCCTGTAGGGTCGCCAGCATGATCGCACGATCATGATCCACCCAGAAGTATCCACTCTCCAGAAGTTGCTCTTGGGTCAGCTCATGCATACGAATAGCAACTCTATCTTTCTCATCCTGCGGATGGCGAGTGCTGACAACTACAGAAAACAACAACGGAAGTGTGAGGATAGCAAACCACTGTGAGTGACTACAAGGAAAAGATAAGAGTAAGCAAACTAACACTTAAATTGGTCGCCCAGCTGTGTCATCTCCCCCAACAGATACTGTTCTCTGGCGGTGGTCCTCTCTTCCTTTGACTTCCATACATCCACGTTACCGCGGAGCACAGGCAATTCACGCTCCAACTTCTTCACGTGATCACGCAGTCGCGAGAGCAGAGACAGCTCATCCACCCTCGAGCGCGGCGGTGCCAAAGTATCATCAAGGGGCGGCGAATCTTGAGGTTCCCTCAATGGTTCACTCGACGTGCCCTATCATAAGCCAAGCAAGAAGCAAAATAAGAAGACCAAAGCGATGCACAGACAAAAGATTCGAGTGCATTCAAGATTAGCAAAAGTATTAGCAGATACACTCGCCAACAGGCATGTTCTTGACAAAGGACATAAACTAATTAACTATTACAAAGCTACTGAGGAGCAACTGGCTTCTTTGACTTGGACGGCTTCGGGGGCGTCATCGAGTCCGTGGCGGTATCAGACGCCACTAACTTTCCGCTGGCCCCTGATGCCGCAGCCTTTGCCGCCTTCTTGGCTCGTTGCAGCTCCTCAGAGTACTTCCCAACTGTGCTAATCAGCTGCGGCCCATACTTGCCACAGGCAGTCGCGAAGGGAGCAAAGACTACCTGCTGGCCGTCCGTGCTAACGGGCATCGCCCTCGAGACCGCCGTAGGATCAACTTCGACTCTGTGGGCCTGCACCATAGCAAGTGACATTGACGCGCCAGCCGCACGAAGCGAATTCTTGAAGCTTGCAGGGACACCCCAGCGAGAGACTCCACCAGCTCATCCATGTTCTCGATCAGCTTAGCCTTGGGCATCAGCTCCTCCCGGAGGCGACTGAGCACGCCCTTGGCCTTGGAGAGCATATCTTGAACGGCGGCGCTGCGGTCCTCGACTACTGAAAGTGCACCCGCCAAGGCATCGTCACGGCAGAGGGTCTAAGGATCGAAGCTCAAATCACCAGCATCTATACATAAACCAACGCATGGGGCACGAAAGTCACAACCAGTGATAAAATCAAACAAAAGAACGGTAATGATATCCAAGCAAGGTACCTGAGAGGGCCTTGGCAATTGAGAAAAGCTGTTCTTCGAACAACTTCTCCCTAGCTGCAATGGAGGCACGCATGCCCTCTTCGCGCTTTTGCGCCTCGTCACGCGCCGCGATTGCCTCATTGCGGCTCTTCATGGCCGCGGCGAGTGTCTTTTCCATGGCGGCGGCATCACGAAGAAGAGCATTATGTTCAACTGCAAAATAGAACAATAGGGATAGAATATCAGTCGACTACACAACAACAAGGCAGTAAAAGAAGAAGTAAATGGCACTTACTTTCCACCACGCGATAGCGCGTATCTAGCATGGCATGCTGGCGACCCAAAGCAAGCACCTCCTCCGCCAAGTGAGCGGCTTCCTTCACAAGGAGCTATCACAAAAAAGAAAACAACAAAGATCATCAGATGCCATAGGCAAAATTGACTGCAGCACGAGAAGAAGAGATACTGCACTCACATGATCCTCCGGTGACTCCGAAGTCGACTGGTGTGCAGTCATCCGGGCAACCATCCGATGCTCCCCATCGTGGGGAGAGCTTGATGAATTGTGCCCGGAGTGGGCCGCCCATGGAGGAGAAGGAGGACGCTAAACCTCTTTCTTGGCTCTGGAGGTCGTGACTCCAGATTCTTTCAAAACTTGGACGTCGCTAGAAGATGACGATGCCTGCTGAATGCAAGATAAAATCAACATCAAGAAAAGGCAACTGCAAAGAAGAACCAAATAGGAAGATTCAAATACTTACCAATCAAACTTATCAAAGTCAAAGGTTGGCTCCCCCGACTCTGACGAGGACTCCTTTGGCAGTTGCATCTTCTTGCGAAGAGAGGGCGCCACGGCACTCACAGGAATGGCAGGGATCGGTGACTCCGCACCAATGCCTGCACCTTCCGGAGTCGAAGGAGACGACGCATCAGAATCCTCGTTGCGCGAACGCTTGCGAGTATCTGGATTACCGGAGTCGGGGGCTTCCTCCTCCACATCAGATGGGGCGGTCGACTCCGACTCGTCCTCTTCCAAGGCTTCGCGAGTGATAACCCCCTCAGGAAGAGGGGGCATACAGGGTGACACCGCCCAATCCTGCATACAGACAACAATTTTGCACAAAGATAAGAAACAGCAAAGAAGCAATCAACAAACTAAGCTACTGCATAGCACAACTATACCTCAGGAGGAGGGTTAGCAGCATCGAATGGAGGAACAACTGGTTCACTGGGGAGCACGTCCTTGACGGTGTACTTGGTGACCAGTTGAACCCTTTTATCTACCTCACTCGCGGACATGCCATCGACAGACACGCGAGTGACATCATTAGCACCAGCCCACTGAAACATAGGATGGACTCTGGCTTGCAGGGGCTGGACGCGATGGCGCAGCCACGTGCGAATGAGGGCGCAACCTCCCTCCTCTTTGCCTATGCGACTCTCGAGGTCGCGGACGCGCTCGTACAGCACATTTGTCTCCGCGGACTCGCCAGGCATGACCACATTCTTCCAGGAGCGCCTCCTCTGGCACAACGTCGCGGGGTCGAAGGGTGCGAGTCCGAAATGTTCTCCGTCAGCCTTCTCGTCGCGGACATAGAACAACTTGTCCCTCCACCCTTGGATGGACATCGCCAACTTGATGTCAAAGTATGTGGCAGATGGATCGACATACCGCAGGCGCCTACATCGTAGACTACGGAACCAGATGTCGATTGGCGTTTCAATTTGAAGAGGCGCTTGAAGAGACCGAAATGCGGCTCGATCCCGAGCCAGCACTCGCAGGGGGTGATGTAGCAAGCTACGTGGAGGATGGAATTGGGGGATAGCTGATGGAGCTGGAGCCCGTAAAAACAAAGAAGGCCCCTGAAGAAAGGATGCAGGGGCAATGGGAGGCCACGAATGATGAACGCTAGGAACATCACTTGAAAACCGGCAGGAGGAGAGGGTATTACCTCGCCGCCGGGAACACCTGCGTCGACGACTATGGCGGACAACACTTCGTCTTGGTGAAGAAGACGAAGATCAGAGGACTTGATGACGGATGGACGCCACGCGCCATTCGTGACGCGGGTGCCTGTGCCCTTCTTCTTCCTGCCAGCGGCGGTGCTGGTTCCCGCAGCGGCAGAGCCGCCTTTCTTCTTCACCGCAGCAGAAGTAGCCGCGGAATCGGCCGCATCACCTCCTTTCTTCTTCCCCATTACGCGGCGACGATGCGACCGGAGGAAGTAGCTAGGAAATGTGCGGAGCTGGTCCAGCGCCGTGGAAGACAAGAGCGCAGAGAAAGCAGAGGAGCAGCGGCAATGGTGATGAAGGCAAAGGATGAACGAAAGCAGATGTGAATTTTACCATCGCAGTGTCACTACTTAACCCTGGAAGATGCAATCCAACGACCTAGAAAAACCCTACCAGACGCGTGGCGTTCATCGCGCTCGACACTTGGAAGAGCTGAAACGCGAACCGTCCCTCCACTACTCCCATTACGCGCAGAAATCGAGGAGGCGCAGTTAAATAAAGATTACGCACGCCCGGTCAAATCAAAGTCAGGGAGTGGGACCCACCGCTCGTCACGTCCCGTCAAACTCGCTCACGCGGGCAACTCAGGTCATGAAATCGTCAGCACTGACATCATCAAAACTACGCAGCAGAAGACTTCGACTACTTTAGTCTTTGCTCGAGTCTTCGACTCCACCAAGAACTCGGAGGCTACTCCCATAGGGAGCGCTGGTCGCGCACCCTATGATTTTTCTTCTTCTTTTGCAGGAACATGGACAATCAAGGCAAACCCAACCACTCGAAACACGGTTCGACTATGGACATGGGTTACTCCCATAGGGAGCACCGGAAGCAAATTCGACTGAAACAAGCAAACAAAAGACGACAGCAGTCGCAAAAGTTTTTTAGTCCCTGCCTGAGTCTTCGACTCAACCAGGCACTCGGGGGCTACTCCCATAGGGAGTGCTATCGTGCACCCTATGATTATTTGTACAAAGTATTGTGTGTTGATAAACATCCACACTTGAAGTTTATGGCGACACCGCCTCATAATTTTTCCCTACAAAGAGACTGCGTCTCCTGGGTCACCTGAATCGTCTCCGCGATGATAAAATTCGGATGCCGCGCTAACAGCGTGAAGATAAGACCTGAATAAGGTCTGGCAACACATCTGCTATGCACTACCAGAAATATATCCATGCCTACAGGTACGATGAACATGCCTCGACAGACGCGTCGAGTGCTCATACCCATATAACTAGAATTCGACTCTTGTAAGACCTCCGCGGCTTGAGTCGAATTACACCAGCACTTATCCGGATTCGAGTCCGGGGACTCGTATTTGAGTAGATGGCGTTGTTTTACCCTAAGGTAGTTAACTGATACCGGTACATCGGTTAAATCAGGCACGCACATCAACAATCCCTATGACATAATCAGATCAGTTGAAAAAGATACTCAGTCATGCACTCGAAAGGCTTCATAAAGTCTCAAGTCAAATCTGCGATTCCACTGGACACTCGAGGGCTACTGACATGGGTATACCCTACGGGTACTTGAGCTTGGTATATACGGCCTGCATACGTAGAGGCCCACGGTGTCACCAAGGCCCAAATGAAGAACTCGAGTAACCTACGGACTCTCGATTGCTTGAAGAACAAGAAGAAGCTAAAGATAGAAAGTTACAAGGGGAAAACCCTAACATGTAACCGATTCGACCTGCTACCCGAGACCTAGCCTATATATATAAAGCTAGGAGGGGGCGGCGAGGAGGACACACGCAACCCTAGTTTCCACAACCCTCGCCAGATTGCATCTGCGCACCATTGTAATCTTCGATTCCTTTGATAATTCCACAAGGAGACAAGCAGGAGTAGGGACCTCTACAAGGCTTGAACCTGGGTAAATCTTTGAGTCCCCTGTGTGCTTGTTTGCTAGCCGATAGATGTCTCCAGCGCTCCCTCCTTCTCCAAAACCCAAGTCCATAACAATGGGCATTGTTGAGTTAAACCCTCGTCAAGAACAGCAAGAACGCGATTTCGAGCACTGAACTGATGTTTTTTTGGGAGAGAAAAGGCAGTGGCAAGTGAGAGAGTGAGTGGAGGGCCAGGGGTGGCCCACACCATGGCCAGGCGCGCCCCTGGGGTGGCCGCACCACCAGGTGGTGTGCCTGCCTGGTGGGGCCCCCTAGGTCACTCCAGGCTCTTTTCTTCCCCTTTTTCCATGTAACAATTTAATATGAATTTTCTGAAATTTTTCGAGACACTTTATTTTTTAGCAATTTTCAGGTATTGATTAATGAATTTCTGATAGAAAGATGTTTTTAGAAAGATGCAAAAACAAAACAAAACTAAAACTTCAGAAGTTCTAAGACACTCTAATATGCAAGCAACTAACAACAGAAAAGTAAGCTAAGTGAAAGCAAAAACTAAAATGGATAAACTAAAAGTAAGCAAAGATAATCATGGTGAAAACATTATTTTGTTCATTAAAAATCCCTTTGTTAACAACCTTGATCAGGTCTTGTTACCAAAACAATTTTATATGAAACAAAACTTTGTATTCCACTAATGATTATGTTACCTCAACCTTGATAGCAATGGTCCCAATCATAATAGTTTCATATTTTTCTCGTGGTACGGGACAATATATCTCTCCAACTTGGATGCCCTCAACATGTTCAATTGAATTTAAACCATAAGTCCTATCAATCTTCTTGGGGAAATAGACAATATGCTCCTTGTCATTAACATTAAAAGTCACCTTTCCTTGATTACAATTAATAACAGCTCCTGCAGTATTAAGAAAAGGTCTCCCAAGAATAATAGACATATTATCATCTTCAGGCATTTCAAGCACAACAAAGTCACTTAATATCGAGCAATTATGAGCCACTTGAACAGGTACATCCTCACATATACCAATAGGAATAGTAGTAGATTTATCAGCCATTTGCAAAGATATATCAGTTGGTATTAGTTTTTCCAGTTGAAGTCTCTTATAGAGAGAAAAAGGCATAACACTAACTCCTGCTCCCAAATCACACAAAGAAGTTCTAACATAGCTATTTTAATAAAACATGGAATAGCTGGAATCCTTGGGTCTCCAAGTTTCTTTGGAACCTTACCATTAAAGGAATAATTAGCAAGCAAAGTAGAAATTTATTTATTAGGGATCTTCCTTTTATTAGAGACAATATCCTTCATATACTTTGAATAATGTGGTAATTTAATAACATCAGTCAAAGGAATTTGCAAAAATAAAGGTTTCACCTAGTCACAAAACTTATTATAGCGTTCATCTTCCTTTGACTTGTGTTTCTTATCAGGGAAAGGCATAGGTTTTTGGACCCAAGGCTCTCTTTCACTACCATGTTTATTAGCAACAAAATCTTCTTTAGTGTATTTAGTATTCTTAGTGTGCCTTTTAGGTTCTTCTTCAACTTTTTCTTTATCAGGAGCATCATTTTCCTCATTACCACTTTTAGTTTTAGCATCAGAGAAAAATATATTAGGATCTTTAGCAGGTTCAGAAGGTTCTACAATAATTTTATGTTTCTTTTTCCTTTTCTTAGGAGAAGTACCACTATTTTCAATTTGTCGGGAATCCTGCTCAATTATTTTAGGATGCCCATCAGGATATAGAAGATCCTGGGTGGCAGCACCACTCCTAGTTCTAATTTCATAGGCTTGTTTTTCCTTAGAAGCATTAACTAGCAAATATTTTGGTACCTTAATAAGCTGATCAATTTGAGTTTGAACCATTTGGAAATGTTTAACAAGAATTTTAAGATCATTAGAGGTTCTTTCCGCAATATCCTTCAATTCAATAATAGCTCTAGAGTTTTCCATTAAATGGTTTTGCACCCTTTTATTAAAATTATCTTGCTTAACAATAAAAACATCAAATTCTTCCAAGCATTGATCAGGAGGTTTATAGTAAGGAATATCACCTTCATCAAAATGTTGGACAGAGTGTACCTCAATAGTGGATGAGTGGGAGATTGGCTTACATAATTCTTCTATAGGAGGTAAATTTATCACATCTTCAGCTTTAATTCCCTTCTCCTTGAGACATTTCTTAACTTCCTTCATCACTTCATCATTTAGTTCAATAACTCCCCTCTTCTTTGATGTTGGTGTCAGCGCAGGCACAGTTAACTCAGGTGTAGTCGTCTCAGGTGTAGTTGGCTCAGATGAAGTCTAGTCTTCATAATTCTTGCTTATTCTAGCCATTAATTCCTCAGCTTCTTTGGGAGTTCTATTCATGAGAACACAATTAGCACAACTATCTAGGTACGTCCTAGATTTTTCAGTTAGTCCATTATAATATATATCAAGAAGCTCATTTTTAGTTAATGGACATCCAGCATGTGCATGAATCAAAGCACAAAACCTTGCCCATGATTCAGGCAATATCTCTTTTTCTCCCTGTTTAAAATCAAAAAGTTCCTGCAAAATAGCATGTCTAGCACTAGGAGGGAAATATTTCTGAAGCAAGGTACTAATCAAGCAATCAGGGTTATCAATAGATCCAGGAGGTAAATTATTAAACCAAGTTTTAGCTTCTGCTTTCAGTGAAAAAGGGAAAAATTTAGCAACAAAGTTGGTGCGCATCTTAATATCATCAGAGCGTAAGCTACTCATGGTAGAAAGCTCATTCATATGTGCTACCGCACTTTCATTCTTAGTTCCACAAAAAGGTTCTTTCTCAACAATAGTTATGTAAGATAAATCAAGAGAGAAATCATAATCCTTATCTTTAATGTTTATGGGAGATGTAGCAAACTTAGCATTAGGAGATAATTTAGGTCTAACAGTATGTTTCTCAAGAAGACTCTTAATAGCACTTTTATCATGAGTGTTTTGACATTCTTTAATAAATTCATCAGTCATCTCTATATAACCGTCTTCAATATCATAGCTCTCTCTAGACTCAGGTGAACTGACAGGTGTAGTAGTGTCTTCATTAGGAGTTTCACTATTCCTAGCTATAGTTCTAGCAATCGTAGCATCTAGGAAAGGACCTAGTTAACCACTTTTATCAAGCACGGTAGAATCAACATCATAAGTATCAGAAGTTTCAGATTCAGCAATAGTAGCAGTGTGTGTAGCATGTGTATGTGGTGGTGTAAGGAGCTTACTCATAACAGATGGTGAATCAAGAGCAACAGAGGTGTTCAGAACTGTACCTCTCCTTGTAGTGGATGGTAAAATAGGGATCTTGCCATCACCAGACTTACCCATGATGGATGGATGGCATTGAACAATAGTGATTCCAAGTGAACTTGATAATTGAGTTATGCTCCCCGGCAACGGTGCCAGAAAATAGTCTTGATGACCCACAAGTATAGGGGATGTATCATAGTATTTTCGAGGGAAGTGAAACCCAATTTATTGATTCGACACAAGGGGAGCCAAAGAATATTTATAAGCCTTAACAACTGAGTTGTCAATTCAGCTGCACCTGGAAACAATCTTGCTCACAGCAGTTTATCAATAGCAACATTTTTGTAATAGCAATAGCAAAGTAATAGCAGTAGTAAAAGTAAAGACAATAGTAACAATTGCAGTAAACAGTAGGATTAAAGTGCGGTAGGCATAGGGATGGATGGACGGGCATTGCATGGACAAGACAATTCATATAGCAATCAAGATATAGGGCATTTGCAGATAAATAAGATAAAGCATCCAAGTACTAAATAATCATAGGCATGTGTTCCATATATAGTCATACGTGCTCGCAATGAGAACTTGCACAACATCTTTTGTCCTGCCAGCCCGTTTGCAGTGGGGCCTCGAGGGAACTACTGGCAATTAAGGTGCTCCTTTTAATAGAGCACCGGAGAAAAGCATTAACACTCCATGAACATATGTGATCCTCACATCAAAGCCATCCCCTCCAGTTATCCCGATTATTGTCACTTCAGGGCCATTGGTTCCGGACAACAATATATGTATACAACTTACAGGTAAGACCATAAACAATACTATCATCAACATGTTCAGATCTGAAATCATGGCACTCAGGCCCTAGTGACAAGCATTGAGCATAACAAGTTGCAACAAAGTCAAAAAGCAATAATAATAGATACTAGGCACCATGCCCTAATAATCTGATGCCATTACATGAACAATCTCATAGAATCCCTACCATCTCCATAGCCTACAACGGGGGATTACTCACTCATAGATGGGGGATTCATGGTTGGTTGATGGAGAAGCGATGGTGATGATGATGGCGATGATCTCCTCCAATTCCCCGTCCCGGCAGGGTGCCAGCACGGAGTTTCTGGTTCTAAATCACGGAATCTGGTGGTGGCGGCGTAGCGGAACTCTTTCTGTAAAAACATCGAACCCCCCTTGGTTTTTAGGTAAAGAGGCAACTTGTAGGCGAAGAGGGAGGCCGAGGGGTGACCGAGGTGGCTCCGTGAAACTTCTGGTGAAATAGGATTTTTTGGCATATTTTCCGGGATTTTTCCTGATAGTTGATTTTCTGCACAAAAACTAGACACCAAGGTAATTCTGCTGAAAACAGCGTCAGTCCATGTTAGTTGTATCCAAATTACACAAGTTTAGAGGAAAAATAATAGCAAAACTGTTCGGGAAAATAGATACGTTTTGGACGTATCATACCTGCCAACGAGTTCCCACCAAAATTCTCCTGCCAAAAAATTTCCCGCCTAATTTCTCCCTTCATAATGTTTCCGCCACATTCTCCCGCCAATTAGTTCCCGCTATTTCTTCTCTTATGGCTCTATAAAACCCCCTTCTCACTATGGTGTGTATGCAGGCAAGTGTTTCCTCGTCAAGATGTCGAGTTTTCCCTCCGATCGTAGCTTTTATAGATATATATGTTGTCGTGGAAATGGCCACGGCAGTCGCTGCCACTGGCAGCAATTGAGTGTTTCGTGAGGAAGAGTTGGCGGCCTTCTGTGGTGCGAGATGGGGGTGGATGCACATGGGTTTACCCAGGTTCGCCCCCCTGGAGGGTAAAGACCTACTCCTGCTAGATTAGATTATGGGAGAGCGAGTTATAGGGGTGGCGAGCTCGACGGCTAGGCAGCGAGTCGCTTGAGGGGGTGTATGATGGAACGTGAGTCTCTAGGATACCCTAGGGAGGTTTATATACGAGGCACCTCGCTAGGGTTTACAAGTTATCACCGAACAAGATAAGGAAGCGGAGTTTTGACCTAGTTCGACTGGGCTTCTGTTACGCTCCTAGGCCTCCAGTCGCCAGTCGCTGGGTCTTTCCTTCCTTCGTAGTCCAGTCGCTATCTTTCGAACGCACTCGCAGGCCTTTCAGCCCGATCGGAACGTCCTGCTGGGCATACCCTCTTCGGCATATCCCCATCAGTAGTCCCCGAGGCCATCGTTGATCTAGGCGCAGGCGTCCTTTTGGTGTTCGCAGTAGGCAAGCCCAATTTGGGCGTCCAGTCGAGTCGGCGATGGACTCCATTAGAACCAAGGATAATTTCCCCATGTTTCCACTCGTCGTCTCAATGAATGTCACTGCTGCCCAGTCGTCGTCTCGGCGAATGGAAAGACTGGCGGGTGGCGGGTGAACTAAAGGAGTTGGACCGTCAAACTTGGTCAAACTATCCGTTGGAATTTCCAACGGTAACTACGACGCAATTACCATGAGTAACGGCTACCCCGATTTTGGCGGGTGGCGTTTCCCATATAAGGGGAGTGATGGTTTAGCTCCGCAGTCCTTCTTCGCATTCTTCATTCTTCCTCATTCGTTCTTCCTACCTCCAATCTTCCTGCATGTGTCCTTCCGACTTGTTCTTCCCGCATCGTGCGATTCCACATCCTACCCGATGGCGCCTCCCAAAGGCTCATGGGGGAAATCCAAGTGTACCACGGCCCGCTTAGATCTTTTGAGGACGCCAGAGTGCTCCGCAAGGGGAATTGGCGGGTTCCCTCTCCTCCGAGACCGAGCCGAAGTCGCGACCCGGCGAGTTCATCTGCTTCCCCAGTCATCTTGAGAGGGGTCTAGGATTCCCCACCTCACTCTTTTACCGGCGCTTCTACGCGTATTACGCGATCAAGCCATCAGATCTTGGTCCGCATAGCATCGAGCAGTTGGCGATCTTCGTCGCCTTCTGCGAATGTTACCTCGGCTACAGACCGTACTTCCCGCTGTGGCTGGAGCTCTTCCACGGCCGCATCGGGCGCGAAGCGTCCAACGGCTTGATGCTGACCGCAGGTGGAGTCACCTTTCAACTGAAGTCGAAGGACAATTTCATCAAGCTCCTCCTGCCGAAGAAGGCCGCCAGCGAGTGGAAGAAGAGATGGTTCTACGTTAAAGAAGCCACTCCCTCTGGTGAGGTGGCTCTTCCCGAGTCTTCGCCGAGAGGAGCGAGCCCCGTCGGTTGGCGCCGAAGAAGCTTCCCGAAGACCAGCGGATGGCCATCGCGGAAATGATGGATCCGATCCAGAAGTTGAAGTACCAGGGGTTGATTCCGATCAACCTCTACAACTGCTAGCTCGGGCGGCGCCTGGTTCCGCTGGCGGCTCGACCGCACTGGATGTATAAATACAGCGGGAAGCATGATCCATCCCGAACCAGCAAGGAGTCATGGGAGGCCGAGGATTACAAGGCCGCCCTAAAGAAGATCACCGACGCGGAATTCACCAGTGTGGCGGTCGGGGTCGCCCCGTACACTCCTGTGAAGAATGAAGCCCCCACAGTAAGTTCTCTTCCCAATCGCTACATCCATGTTTTAGTTTTCAGTCTCCTCGTTTGATGTTTTACTCGTGGTGGTTCTCAGCTTTTTCAGGTGCTGGAGGGCTGGCTCCCTAGCCCCTTCCGACAGCGACGGGGAGGAGGAAGAGGTTCCTCCCCCAACGCCTGTGGCTCGCAAGACCCGCATGTAGAGGCAACGTGAAGTCGAGGCGAGCCGCAGCCTGGACGAGCACGACGGAGGCGACGAGGTCGCGCAGGAGCACACGTCCCGGCGTACTGCTACGCCGTCGAAGCCCGCACGTAGGCCTAAGTCGCCAGCAAAAAGGCCCATGTCGCCATCCAAGTCGTCGTGGTGTTCGAGTCGGATGACGATACCGATGATGAAGGTTCTCCCGAAGTCTCGCACAAGGCCTCAAAGGATGCAACCCCGACGAAGGGATTGGAGGGCGAGGACACGGAGGTAGTGGTAGAGGTTCCCCTGGCGGCGATTGCGCCGATGGTCACGGGGGTTCCAATCCAAGAAGCGGCTGAGGCGATGGTGTCCAAGTCGCCACAGCTGCCAAAGGCGGCCGCGTCGGAGCCGGAGATCCCGGCGACTGCAGCTTCATCGTCGCGGAAGCCCGCGGTTTCATGGGCTTCAGATGTCTTCGAGAGGGGGCTTAGCCGCAAGCTGGATCCCTTGCTGGACAAGCCCGCCCACATTAGCACCGGGCTTCGCGTCTTTCTAGTCGCTAAGTAAGTACTGGTCCCTCATCCCAATTCGCCTTGCTCTTTTGTATTGTCATTATATTGATTGCGGGGGCTCGTGCAGGTCGGGGGCCAAGAAGATTGGCTGTCCTTCGGTGGCTAAGATTCCATCGGCCACCGACATGGGAGAGGGCGACCTACCCAAGAAGATAAAGGCCACCGGAGATGTGGCGACCGCCGAGGTCACGAAGAAGCAGAAGGGGGCGCCGATGACGCTGCGACCAAGGGCAACGCCGCGGAGTCAGCTGCTGCGCCAGTCGCCGAAGAGGTGGTGGCGACACGATCGGAGCCAGCCTTGGCTGCGTCCGTGCCGGAAGCGCCGGTCTTGACAACCAGCGCCCCGCCAGAGCGTTGGCGGCGTTCCCCGCGTTTTATGGCGAGGGGTTTCCAGGTGTGGCGGACACGCAGTCTCCGCAGAGTCCAGAAATCGTGGATACGGACATTGGGTCCCGCCGCGGGCGCACTTCCTTCACGATCCTGTTGACTGACGCCAGGGAACTTCACAAGATGCTCGGCGCTGCTATGCAGGTATGTCCAGTCCCCGAGTTCCTGGTCGCTGAATGTCAGCGTCTGGGAACTGAACCTCTTGCTCCTTTCCAGTCCCCGAATTCCTAGTCGTTGAATTTCGGCGGCTAGGAATTGATTTTCTTTTTCCTCCTTCTCTAGTCCCCGAGTTCCTGGTCGCTGAATTTCAGCGGCTGGGAACTGGGTTTTGTTTTGTCAAATGCTTAGGTGAGTTCTTTGTTGGCAGGGATTGCAAAGGGAGTCGACCTATCGGCAGGCCGCAAGAGAGCGCCTGGAGCGTGACTTACACGAAGCGCAAGAGGTGAACCAGCGGCTTCAGGAAACTATTGGTGAGTATCTTTTTTTCTTTATTGTCCTCTTTCGGGTGTGAGCTGGTTGTGTACAGTACTTTGATGTCTTCTCTTACAGACAGTTTCCCGGCTGAGGTCTCCAAGGCTCGTGAGGGGTATGTCCCAGTCGCCGAACTGGATGCGGCGAATGGACAAATAGCCTCCCTGGTCAAGGACTTGGAGGAGGCGAAAGTGGCCTCAATTTCTTCGGAGGAGCGGGCGAAGGCTGCTGTCGCTGCGGCTGAGGAAGAACGCAAAGCCACGGATTCCATCATCGTGGGGCTGAACAACGAGCAAACCTCCTTGGAGAAGCACGTCAAGGAGAACTGCCGCAAACTCCTTGGTAAGTCTCTGTCTTCGTCTGACCCTTTTGTCGAGTCCTCACTTTGGGGGTTTCATAGTTTCACTGACACCTGACTTTGCAGCTGTGGTAGGCCAAAGCGACCCAGTGGTGCAAACTTACAATGCCTCGCAGTGCGTGACTGCCGTGGTGAATGCGGCCACGGCCTCGGCGTTGTGCGTCCAAGCGGCTCTTTAGGGCATGTCCCCCACCGAAGTTATTCTTGGGGGACTTACGGAGGTGTGGCGCTATCTAGAAGAGGTGCCCGCCGTTGTGGAGTGGATGACGCGCTCAGCGTTCAGGCGTGGGGTCACCACAGCGTTGAGCTTGGGTCTCGCCCATTTCCCCGACGACTTCGACCTTGACGATGTGACGAGTGGCTATCCATCAGGGACCGACACGGTGGAGATGTCAGAGGTGCTGAAGCTGACCACGAAGGCCACCCCTTACTCCGATCGTGTCTTGGCGATGGGGGATCTGCTACCGTATCAGGAGACGGTGTTGGCGCCTGGCGACCCCGAGCCGGAGCACCGCGACATGAATTCGGAGCAACCCTTCTGGTGGTTGTTGTCGAAGTCGTTGACAACGTACCCGACGAACCCGTGGCAGCCTTTTGTGCGCGTCAAGGGGGGTGGCGCTGCTTCTTCATCAGGGCATGTGGAATAAACAATGTAATTGTCCAAGTTGTGATGTATGCCAAGTGGCGAATTCTGTAAGATATTTTTGCAATATAAGCCAAGGGGAGTCGATCGACTCGTATTGCGACTAGGAATGTGTGGTGTGCATTGTTTTGGTTGAGCGAGTCCCCGAGCGCGTCCGCCCTTTATTGGGGTATAACTCGATTGTATACTTCTCTGTGTTGGTTTGTTTATGTATTGTTTTTATCCGTCGCGTCTTCTGAGTGGCGAGTCCCTGAGCGTGAGTAGGACTGACTTAGAAGCGAGTCCCCGAGCGTGGCGTCCGACCATATTGGTCATGCTCTTGTTGCAGGTTGTGAGTTCGTTGTTTGTAACACGCCTCCTCCCCTGGCCCGGAGAGCTAGTCGCTTGGCGAGCCCTAGGCAGCTCTCTTACTTGGTGTGTTCTCGAGCCGCGTGGGGGTTCCCGTTTTGCGGAGTTCCCGTGCGTGGTACTTAACCGTTCGAGTCGCTTTGCACGAGGGTGGGAGGGACATGTCGCTGTGAGAAGCATGTACCGGATGTCTTGGCCCGGTGGACCAGTCGGGCTAGGCGACTCCAATGGCGGCTCTGGGTAGGCGTTTTTTGTGGACGACCCAAGTCCCGAATATTTCCGGTGCCCTTTTGCCGCACTACTTAGCCGTGCCGGTCGCTCGACCAGAGGTTGACTTCCGTAAGTAGCGTATTGCTAGTATGTACGAGTGAGAGTGGCACAAGAATATGGCGAGTGGACACAATTTGTGCGATCCGGATGAATTTCATTATATATTCTGATGGAGTACAATCCGAGGTTCTAAGTATAGAACTTTCTGAGGAAATTTACATTCCATGGCCTCCCGACCTCCAGTTGGCCGTCACCCGCGTATGTCGATGAGGTAGTAGGCATCATTGCTAAGGACTCGGCCTATGGCGAACGGTCCCTCCTATGGGGGGAGAGTTTGTGCATGCCCTTCTTGTCTTGGGCCAGTCGCAGGACCAGGTCGCCTTCCTAGAAGGTGCGAGTTCGCACTCGGCGGCTATGGTAGCGGCGGAGTCCTTGCTGGTATATGGTCGTGCGGGAGCGAGCCAGGTCACGTGCCTCGTCGAGTTGATCGATGCTGTCTTGGCAGACGACCTCGTTGGCCGCCTCGATGTAGTTGGCGACTCGAGGTGAGTCATGCTCCAGGTCGGTTGGCATTACGGCCTCGGCGCCACACACCATGAAGAAGGGCGTGAATCCGGTTGAGCGGTTGACGGAGGTGCAAATCCCCCATATCGCAGAGGGAAGCTCGTCGACCCAGCATCCTGGGGTGCGCTCGAGGGGCACCTACAGTCGCGGCTTGAGCCCATGGAGCACGCTCTGGTTGGCGCGTTCTGCTTGGCCATTCGATTCCGGGTGAGCGACTAATGCGAGGTCGAGTCGGGTGCCATGTAGATGCTGGTGCCGTTGTCTGTTATGATGCTGTGCGGGTAGCCGTACTGGTAGATGAGTTCACGTAGGAACTTGGTGGCCGTCTTGTTGTCGCACTTTTTTATCGGCTTGACCTCGACCCATTTGGTGAACTTGTCGACTATGACCAGGAGGTGAGTGAAGCCAGACAGGGCCTTCTTGAACGGTCCTACCATGTCCATGCCCCATACGGCGAATGGCCACGTGATGGGGATGGTCTTGAGTGCCGAGCCAGGGAGGTGTGTCTGGTTGGCGTACTTCTAGCACCCGACGCATCGTTGGACGATGTTGGTGGCGTCGGCGTGTGCGGTGAGCCAGTAGAAACCGTGTCGCATGGCCTTGGCGACTAGCAACTTGGCGTTGGCGTGATGGCCGCAGTCGCCGGCGTGAATGTCCTAGAGGATCTTGCGGCCTTCTTCTGGCTATACGCAGCGCTAGAACACGTCGGTCATGCTGCGCTTGTGGAGCTCGCTGTTGATGATGACGAAGGATTTGCAGCGGCGCACGATCATTCGCGCCTCTGTCTCATTGCTCGGTAGGAGTTTGTGTTCCAGGAAGGCGACGTATGGTGCTGTCCAGTCGCTAGGTTCCACAACCATGGCGACTAAGGCCGGTTCTGGTTGTAGTGGGATCCCGACGTCGATCTCCTTTGGTGGGCTGACCGAAGGTTTGTGGATGATGTCGAGGAAGACGCCTACTAGTGGCGCTTGTTGGGTCGATCCGATGCGGGAGAGGGCGTCTGCCTCCTCGTTTTTGCGCCTATCAATCCACTCGACGGAATAGCCGTCAAAGTGTCCCCCCAACTGGTCGACAGCTGTAGTGATTCCGTTAGGACTTCGCTGATGTAGTAGATGGGGCGCTGTATGGGGCGCTCCTTGCCCTCTTCCGGTCATTCGACGACCATCACGGCGCTAACGACTCGGGTAGAGGACGCGACGTAAACGAGCATTGGCTCTTTGTCGAGTGGCGCGGCGAGTAGTGGTGCCACGAGTAGCACTTCTTTGAGTGCTTTGAGTGCGTCATCAGCCTCCGCGTCCCATTGGAACGTGGGGTTCTTGCGCATCAGGCGGTAGAGGGGCATTGCCTTCTCGCCTAGTCGGGGGATGAAGCGACTGAGGGCCGCGACTCGCCCTGCCAACTTTTGGACGTCGCGCAGGCACTCGGGTTTCCCGAGTCGCGCGATGGTGTCGATCTTGGTGGGGTTGGCGTCGATGCCTCGCTTGGAGACTTCATAACCCAGGAGTTGTCCGGTGGGGACGCCGAAGGTGCATTTTCCGGGGTTCAGCTTGATGTTGTACCTCTGCAAGTTTGCGAATGTTTCGGCTAGGTCGGCGAGCAGATCGTGCTGGCGGGTGGATTTTACCACCACGTCGTCGATGTAGACGTGAATGTTGCGGCCAATTTGGCTCGCTAGACACTCCTACATGCACCTCTGGTATGTGGCGCCTGCATTCTTGAGGCCGAACGTCATGGCCGTGTAGCAGAATGCGCCGAATGGCGTAATGAACGCCGTCTTCTCCTCGTCCTCGATCGCCATCTTGATCTGGTTATAACCAGAGTAAGCGTCGAGAAAGCACAGCGACTCCGATCCCGCGGTCAAATCGATGATCTGGTCGATGTGCGGTAGGACGAACTCCTCCTTCGGGCAGGCGCTGTTGAGGTTGGTGTAGTCAATGCACATTCTCCATGTGTTGGTCTTTTTTAGATCCAGGACTAGGTTTGCCAGCCACTTGGAGTACTTGATTGGCCGGATGAAGCCTGCGGCTAGCAGGTGCTGAACTTCCTCGGCGATTGTTGGGGGGATACCCCCGGGTAGGGTCACGCCGGGGTATAAAGGCCGAGTTAGCCGAGGTTCGGCAAGGCCAAAGCTGATGCTGGCCGGGTCACCTCAAGGCCGGCCGAATCACGGGGTAACCCGGACCAGGGGGCGTTCGCCTGACTAAGTCTCAACCGACTTAAGGAGTAAGTCGGAAGTATATATTTACTTGTATGCAGGAACAGGGGTGCCCGGATCAGCTGTGATCCGGGTCATGTTTGGCTGCTAGGAGAAGGAAGGAATCTTGCTGGTCAAAAAGAGGGCCCGGTACGCACATCATAAGCGAAGCAGACAAGAGCAGGACCACCGGGTCATGGTCGACAGGGGTTCGACGCCCATGTCGGCTGACGCGGGCGCCGCAGAGGCTCACATAGCTAAAGCAAGTGTGACGCGGGGGAAAAAGCACCCCGGTCGGCTTGCCACTTTGGGAGGAGGAATATGCCTCCACGTATGCCCTAGGCAGAAACCGAGCCTCCTCTATAAAAGGGGGGCTGGGGCTTCTGTAGAAGGGGTTGGGCTTGCGACTATTCTGTTTGGGCTAGGGTTTCAGGTGTGATCTGTGGGTGAGAGTAAGAGAGCTCCTTCTTCCTCCTCTCGCCAATACAGCTCTAGGAGCACTTGTAACCTTGGAAGGAAATCAATACAAACTTCTGTGTGGAGAATCACTCCACTATCCCTCCCTGGATTCCCCTAGCGTATATTAGTCCCCACCTTTAGCCTATCCATGGCATCTGCCGTGACACCACCACGACAGTTGGCGCCCACCGTGGGGCTAGCGGCGCTAGCAGGGGTCAAGATCCGGACGAGAAACATCATCGGCACCGGCGAACGCATCATCTCCGGGCTCGTTCAGCGCTTTGGAGCGTGATACTTCGTCAGCGACAACGCTGGCTGCTTCGGCACGCGCCCTCTTTCGCGCAATGGCCTTTTCGTCAGGCTCGGCGCGCACAAGGTCTATGTTGCTGTGGACGTGTCAGGTGTACATCCGCGTCACGTCATCGACGCAGGGGAGCCTCCCCTCACCGTGGTCCCTGGGACGCGTATCGCTCGCTCCCCGGACCATGCAGAGGTGATGATGACTGTGCCAGGTGCGGGCGTGGGAAAGGATCCGGCGCCAGATCCGGAGGTAACGCCCAAGGCACCGAGGAAAGGTAGAGGTCCTCCACTAGAGAGGCCAGAGAATGTGTTGAGGGAAGCGATGGATAGCTTGGCAAACCCTGTGGTAGCAGCAGTAGATCCGGCTCGGGCGCAGGTCGAGCTAGAAAAAACTAGGCAAAAAATACTAGAGGGTGCAAAAAAGATAGCCGCGGCTCAGCAGTCGTTGAATATGACGCTGCGTGAGTACGCAAAGGCGAACAAAATTGACGCTGTAAAAGTGAAGGGGAGAAATCTCATGAGCGAGATGAACAGAGGACAACTTTCCATGGCATTGTACCCGGCATCTCTTGTGAGCCCATAGGCAAGGTCCGGGTTGACGTCTTGTTCGGCACGAGGGACAACTGCCGAACTGAAAATCTGGAGTTCGAAGTGGTGAACTTAGAAAGCGCGTATCATGCGTTACTCGGAAAGCCAGCGCTGAACAAGTTCTTGGCAAGTTGTCATATTAGCTACTTGAAGATGAAGTTGCCCGGACCAAACAGGGTGATAACCATTGCAGGGGATTTCCGACATTCGATGGAGTGTGCGTCGGCCGGGTCGAACTTAGCCGAATCACTTGTGATTGCGCAGGAAAAAAGGAAAATTCAAGAAGTGGCGGCATTGGCTCAGTCCGCGCAGCAGTATATGCCGGCGCTAAGTAACCCGCATGGAAGTGTCTCTTTCCAGGCCATGAAAGATACCAAGAAGGTTCCTGTTGAGGACATGTTCCCAGAGTGCATCGTAACAATTGGTGCCGGGTTAAATGATAAATAGGAAAGCGAGCTCGTCAGCTTCCTCCGTGAGAATCGGGACATTTTTGCTTGGTCTACACAGGACTTGCAAGGTGTTCCGAGGGAGTTGGCCGAGCACTCTTTGAATGTGAGACCCGGAGCTAAGCTGGTGAAGCAACCTCTCCGCCGCTTCGCCGAAGATAGGAGGAAAGTCATTGGGGATGAGATAGCTCAGTTGCTAGCTGCATGATTTATCATGGAGGTTCTTTACCCGGATTGGCTGTCTAATCCGGTGCTGGTGGAAAAGAAGAAGGATGACCCGAATGTGGCAGTGGTTTGGCGCATGTGTATCGATTACACGAACCTGAACAAGGCGTGTCCAAAAGATCCATTTCCGCTGCCAAGAATAGATCAGGTCATAGACTCAACTGCTGGGTGTGAACTATTGTCATTCATTGATGCATATGCTGGTTTCCACCAGATACCTCTGAATCCGGATGATCAAATAAAGACTGCATTTATTACCCCGTATGGGGCTTATTGCTATCACACCATGCCGTTTGGTTTACGTAATGCAGGGGCAACGTACCAAAGATGTATGCAAAAATGTTTGCACGAACAAATAGGTCAAAATGTATAGGTGTATGTGGATGATGTGGTTATCAAGACCAAGGAAAGCAAAACGCTCCTTGACGATATCAGGCAAATGTTGGGAACCTAAGGAGGTTTCGGATGAAACTTAACCTGGAAAAATGTACCTTCGGTGTCCCGGCTGGAAAATTGCTCGGTTTTCTTGTTTCCAGCCGAGGTATCGAGGTTAACCCAACCAAAATCCGGGCCATCGAACGAATGGAATTGCCGAAGTGTCTTAACGATGTCCAGAAGTTCACAGGTTGCTTGGCATCGTTAAGTTGGTTTGTATGTCGGTTGGGAGAAAAGGCGTTGCCTCTTTACCAACTCATGAAAAAGTTGGATAAGTTCGTTTGGAAGCCACAAGCCAATGAAGCCTTTACCCACATGAAGCAAATGTTAGCCACGGCACCAGTGCTAGCCTCACCACTATCGAAGGAGCCAATGTTGCTCTATATAGCCGCAACCAACCTAGTTGTAAGTGCAGTGATAGTGGTGGAGCGCGACGAGGAAGGTAAGTCGGTGCAAAGGCCAATATATTACTTGAGCGAGGTGTTGTCTGCCTCAAAGAAGAACTATCCAAATTACCAAAAGGTGGCATATGGCGTGTACATGGCCGCCAAGAAACTGAAGCACTACTTTGAGGAGAATCCTATCCGAGTCATATGTGAGGCCCCCATATCCGAGATAATGAGTAACAAGGATGCAAGCGACAGAATTGCAAAATGGGCAATTGAGCTAGCTCCTTATGCGCCACAATATTACAGAAGAGAGGCCATCAAATCTCAAGCTGTGGTGGACTTTTTCATGGATTGGGCCGAGGTATAATACGAACCGCCACTTCCGGATCCGAACTATTGGTGAATGCACTTTGACGGATCAAAAACCAAAACCGGGCTAGGTGCCAGGATTGTACTCACATCGCCAAAGAAGGACCAGTTGAGATATGTGTTGTAGATCCATTTCACCGTGTCAAACAATGTCGCTGAGTATGAAGCACTTGTGCATGGGCTTAAGGTAGCAAAAGAAATTGGGATACGTCAAATCATATGCTTTGGCGACTCAGACTTGGTGGTGCAGCAAGTGTCGGGAGTATGGGACGCCCTTGATCCAAACATGGCACTGTACAGATTTCATGTGTAGAAGATATCTGGTTACTTTGAGGGATGCGAATTTCACCATGTACCCCGGGTGGAGAATGAGGCTGCCGACATGCTGTCGAAGCTCAGGTCAACCCGACAAGCAATTCCACCAGGTGTAGCATTAGAGCACCTCAGAAAACCATCCATCAGGCCATCTCCAGGATCCGAGTCAATCTATGTCCCGGAGGACACAGAATTCGGAGCTGTGCCCATGCACATTGACACAGGAAGTGGAGCGCGGAACCCGGGGACTGCCTCGGCAAACCCGGGGAATACTTCGGTATACCCGGGGACTGCTTCACAAGACCTGGGGGCTGCTCAGCGTGATCCGGTTGAAGTTATGCCGGTGGATCAGATGGAGATTGATGAGGATGTATTCCCTGTGCGAACAATACTAGCTTGGGCATTACCTATATTTCAGTTCCTGAAGGACAGAACGTTACCCACTGAGGAAGTGCTGTCCAGGCAAACACAGAGGAAGGCAAAGGCTTACACGATCATCAATTCCGAACTATACAAAAGGAGCGTGACCAATGTCCTCCAGAGATGTGTTGACCCGGAAGAAGGGCTTGACATCCTCCGAGATATACATCAGGGGGAATGCGGGCATCATGCCTCATCCCGAGCCTTGGTAGCAAAAGCTTTCCGGCACGGATTCTACTGGCCAAACGCCTTAGAGCAAGCAGAAGATCTGGTGAGAAAATGTAATGGTTGTCAGAGGTACGCTACCAAGACACATATGCCAATGTCGGAACTCAAGACCATGCCAATCACTTGGCCATTTGCCATATGCTGCTTGGATATGGTTGGCCCGTTCAAACCAGCAAGGGGAAATATGACTTACATTCTGGTAATGGTGAACAAGTTTACGAAGTGGATTGAGGTAAAGCCTATAAGAAAATGTGATGGAGCTACGGCCGTAACGTTTCTCAAAGATATCATCTTGAGGTACGGTTATCCTCACAGTATCATAACTGACAATGGCACACATTTTGCGGAAGGAGCATTCGCTCGTTTCTGCCGGGATAAGAGGATCCGGCTGGACGTAGCCTCTGTAGCCCACCCTGCATCGAACGGGCAAGTGGAAAGATCCAGCGGATTAGTATTATCCGGGATAAAACCCTGGCTCATTGAGCCGCTGCAAAGATCAGCGAGGTGCTGGATAGAAGAACTACCAGCGGTACTGTGGAGTTTAAGAACAACTCCGAATCGATCAACAGGCTATACGCCGTTCTTTCTGGTATATGGGGCAGAAGCAGTATTACCAGCCGACATAGAGCATGATTCACCTAGGGTCACCCAATACATAGAAGCCGAAGTGGAAGAAGCCCGGCAAAATGATGTTGATCTGCTGGAAGAAGCGAGAGAACTAGCACTGTCCAGATCTGCCTTATATCAGCAAAATCTCCGATGCTATCATAGCCGGAAAGTGTGCCCCCGGGTCTTTCGGGAAGGCGATCTGGTGCTCCGGTTGGTACAAGGTACTACGGGCATGCATAAGTTATCACCCCCATGGGAAGGGCCGTTCATCGTGAGCAAAGCATTGCACAATGATTCTTACTATCTTATAGATGCAAAGCCACAGGAAAAGAACAAGGCGGACAGGTCCGGAGAAGAATCCAAGCGACCATGGAATATAGCTCTACTTCGTCCTTTCTACACTTAGCTAAGAAGTCTATGTATCCGAGTTATCTCATATGTCGGTATGTATGTCGGCAATGAGCTTATCAATGAAATGTTGGCACCTCAAGCAGTAACTCAGGGACTGCCTTAATAATGTTTGTTGTTTTTTGCGCGTCAGCTGGAATAAGTTATTCTACTTAACTCGGATTAGTAGTGTGCGAGCACCAAAAACCCAACTCTTCGACTTGCTGCTGTCCAACAAAAATTGGCTTCATGGCAAGCAAGAGAACAAGTTTGGAATTGCGTAGCACATGAAAAACGACTAAGGAGAAGAATTTATTCGACCCGGCGTTTGTTTTTCGAACTAACCCTGCATTTATTTTCAAGTCATTATGCAGTTTTATTTTGGTGCTAAGTCTAAAAGTTTCCCAGTATTATTAAGACAATTTTTGAAGCTCGGATTCGTAAGTCATAAAACCGAATCAAGGTAGACACGAACCGAGCCAAGAGATTGAACGAACAAGAAAAAGAAACTCGGGGACTACGCCCAAGTTAATTCGGCATAAGAACTTAGTAGCAAAATATCACATGTGTTTGGAATACAACTCCACCCGGCATACCGGGGATCTGATAAATTTTTAAGTGTTTTAGCTCAAGGAGCAGCAGGAGGAGGAAGTTCGGCATCGTCCTCGCTGCCCTCAATATCAGAGGCATCATCTTCTCCTTCATCATCCAAGCCATCTTCACTGTGCTCAACCTCTTCGTCTCCAGCAGCTTCCAGGAAGCTCGGCCCCTCAACCCATTCATGAATGGGAGCATATTCAACGAGGCTATAGGCACAAGCCTGGCACAGAGCTACCCGCTCCGGGTCATTGGTCCATCTGGATCCTGTGCGCAGACGTGTCAGGAGGTTGAGATCAATCTTCTCGTACCACGTGAGTATGTGGTGAAGGATGGTATCAGCTGCGGCACGTCCAGCGGACTCTCTCCAGAGGTCAAGATGAGTCTCGGTTTCCATTAACTTCTCAATAAGAAGTGCGGTGGTCTCCGGGGCTTCTTTGTCGGGCCAGAAAGTGTTAAAGATGCGAGCTGTAGCGCCGAGGATGTCTTTGCCGTAATTCTTGATGAGGTCCACGCGAGATGATAAGCTGACCAACAGGTCCTCTAGGTCATAAGGAATCCCTTCACTATCAGAAGTGACCGGAGTACCCCTTTGTCGGTGGAAGTTGGCAACTGCTGCGCTCGCGATAGGAGTGCCCTCAGGAAATTTGCCTGGAAACGAGACAAAGGAGCAAGGTCAAGAAAAGACATATTAAGTAACCCGGAGAAGTAAGTCGGAAAAGGGAAAGAAACTTACGTGATATATGACTGAGGATCCGGGTCAACTCCTTGGTGCAGTCATCACGCCTCTTCCGGAGCTGCTCAAGCTCAGCGTTCGCCGACCCAAGCTGGATGCCGGACTCCTTGAGAAGATCCTGGTCCTTGGCGATCCGGAGGTTGAGGCGCTCGCACTCTTCTGTGAAGTTCTGGCCAGCCTTTTGAAGTTCGGATTGGTGTTGGGCCTTCATCTTCTCCATCTCAGCCTTGAGCCTAGAAATCTCATCGTCCTTGGTCCAGAGGAGGGCGAGCTCGTCATCTTTCCTCTTAAGCTCGGTTTGGTGCTGCCCTACTTGTTCGAGAAAATGCAGCATCATATCAGGCACGGGCACACTATCTTCAAGCGATGCTGAAATAGTGTGTTGGCCCGGCAGAGCCGAGGTATGAATGTTGGCCGAGCCAAGGAGAAAAGGGAATGGAAAGTACGGCAAAGGCGGACAAAAATGACTTACCCTTGATCTGCTCCAGATTTTTTCGCATAATGATGTTCTCAGCTTCCACTCCAGCTGCGGAAACCGAATGATGAGGTTAGTCCGGCAAAGGAAAATGAAGCAAAATGAAGAAGCGCTAAGGAAGAAATTTACCCCTCTTCTCGTATTCCGCAATAAGTGCAGCCTGCTTTGCGCGTAGCAGCTTGTGGCTATCCAGCAAGCGTTGGAATTCGGGACTCCGGCGATTGGTGGTCACCTGAAAAGGACAAACACAAGTTAGCTCGATGCATATTCGAAGTGTACTAAAATCCAGGCCAAGTGGAACTTAACCCGGCTCTAGGTGTGTGCATATTCGAAGAGTACTAAAATCCGGGCCAAGTGGAACTTAACCCGGCTCTAGGTGTGTGCATATTCGAAGTGTACTAAAATCCGGGCCAAGTGGAACTTAACCCAGCTCTAGGTGTGTGCATATTCGAAGTGTACTAAAATCCAGGCCAAGTGAAACTTAACCCGGCTCTAGGTGTGTGCATATTCGAAGTGTACTAAAATCCGGGCCAAGTGGAACTTAACCCGGCTCTAGGTGTGTGCATATTCGAAGTGTACTAAAATCTAGGCCAAGTGGAACTTAACCCGGCTCTAGGTGTGTGCATATTCGAAGTGTACTAAAATCCGGGCCAAGTGGAACTTAACCCGGCTCTAGGTGTGTGCATATTCGAAGTGTACTCAAATCCGGGCCAAGTGGAACTTAACCCGGCTCTAGGTGTGTGTATATTCGAAGTTCTTATGGAGCTACGTTAGTTTTCTAAAGAGCATCCGGCCAAGTAACGAGTTACTCCCCCGGAGGCTCGGGGACTAATGGTTACTATCTACAACTTGTAAAGGGGAAGCGGCGTACCTCCATCATTCGTCCAGCGAGGTTAATTGCCTTTGCGGCTCTGTTCATCTGAGCGGAAAACTCAGCAGGGCCGAACTTCTCTGGAAGATCAGTGTCTTGAACCACCTCTGCCTTATTCCAATTCATGACAAATTCAATTAATCTCGGAGGGTACTGTTCACCGCTGGGCATATGGGGCGCCACCAAGCCCTTCGCATGCGCTTCTTTCCTTTTGATCAAGGCAAGGGCTGGGCTGGTGTGCAGAACCATTTGCTGTGTGTCAGTTGGCTCGGCAGGCGTGTCCTTCGTTGCTGGTGCTTTTTTGGGAAGCATTGACACAAGGGTACGCTGCCCGGCTTCGACGGATGGTGGCTCGGTAGTGTCCGGAGCTTTCTTTTCCTTGGCTTGCTGGGAAGAGGAAGCCGGCGCAGCGGTTTTTCCCTTAGGAGCGGCCGGAGTGGTTCCTCGCCGAGGTTGAGAAGACTCGGATGAGGCAGAGGAGCTAGGTGCTGATGCTCTTGGATCTGGACTTGGTGCTGCTGCTGACGTTTTAGCAGCCGGAGTTGGTGCTGATGCCGGAGTTGGTGTTGGTACGGGTCTGGTTGTTGGTAGTGGTGCCGGAGCCGAAGTTGCTTCAGTGGATGCTGGTTGCGGCGATGCCAAAGTGGTGGATGCCGTCACCTCGGCCGGGCCGGTCTCCCCCGCTCCAAGGTTACCCCCCTCTTGCCGAGGTGGAGCAGAACCCGGAGCGGCCGCAGAACCCTCTGGAATAGGGCTCAGCAGACGGGACTCGTCATCGCGACGGGGAGAAGGGCTGGGTCGGAGAGGTGAAGAGATGCTCGATCCACTTTGAGGGACCTCCACCAGAGCCCTGCAAAAGAGAACAATGTTAGAAGAGAAATCACAACGATGCAAGGGAGAGCAAGTTACAGAAGGCAAAACAACTTACGCATCCGAGGTTTGGGCCTCCTTGGGTTTCCGAGCCCTTCGTGCTAGGGCCTTGCCTGTTGGCTTGGAGGCAGTCTTGTCCCCGGACTTCTTTCGCCTTTTAGCGGGCTGAGAAGGTCCGGAGGATGAACTTGAAGCAGCCCCGCGCTTCTTCTTCAGAGCCACCGGAACAGGTTCGCCCGTAGCAAGGGGAGGATCCTCGTGGATATGACCACCGGGGTGAGCTGATGGCGGAAAAGCAAACGAAAGGGGGACAGCCTCAACAGGTTCAATCACCTCGACATCCGAGTCATCCTCATCATCGGGCCAATCTCTAATGGAAGAGGATTTACCCGTGGGTCGTTTCGTGGCGTCGGTCATTGGGAGGAACATCTCCTGGTCCGGCTCCTCATCCGGGTTCTCTCGGTCCGGCGCCCACTTAAGGGTCGGATCGGTGCCATCCTTGATGGTCTGCTAAAGAAATTGCTGAGGAAAGAAATGAACGAAAGAGTCAAAAATGCAACAATAACTGACATATAATTGGTCCGGGGTAAGTTCGCAACATGAAGCTTACCACGGGAGGAAGGCTATCGTGGCAGTAATGCTCCATTCCCCAAGTCCACTTGGAGGAGAAGTCCTTGTGGGTAGTAAAAAGAGCCTTAACCCGGCGATAGATCTCCGTGTTGCTCAGCTCGAAGGAGGAGGTCCGGTTGGGATCGCGGCCGAAGCTCATGTGGCACACCTTGTGAGTGCGCTTCTGGAGGGGGGAAATCCGGTTGCGCACGAAAGTGATCATGGCATCCTCGGTGTGCAGCCCGAGCTTCTTCAGCTCCACGAACATCTTGTTGACTTGATTGGCCAGGGCAGCGGGCTTCTTGGGGATCTCATCCCATAAATCCGGGTTAGGTGGACCTGGAGTATAGGGGAGCAACCGGATCAAGTCTTCAGTGCCCGTATTCCGGACATAGAAGAAGGTCCGGGCCCATCCTTTGCAGGACTCTAACCCGGTGACCCGGGGGAAAACAGAAAACCTCCGGGGTGAAATGGAAGCCGCCCCGAATTGAGTGAGCTGTTTGTCCTCCGGATCAGCGTGGATGTTGGGGATGACATTGCGACGAAGGCCGAAGAACTGGATCCATAGCTCCTTCGTGCGCCACAGTCCGGCGTAGCCTTCGATCGTAGAAGCAAAGGCAGAGAGATAAGTGATGGTGTTGGCTGGAAGATGGTGCGGCTGGAGCTGGTATGTACCGAGCCAGTCCCGGAAAAAATGGCTCACCGGCAACCCAAAGCCCCGTTGGAAGTGGGACAAAAAGACGACAAACTCACCCGGATTGGGTGAGGGGGCCAGTTCATTAGAAGGGAGACGAGCGGCGACGCCGACGGGGATGCGCCTGGTTCGATAAAGCCAGTCAAGATCATCTTGACAGACCCATGACCCGGCCCACGTGCCGCGGTTCGCCGCCGCGGCGTCCTCCTCCATCTCCTGCTCAGCAACGATGAGTTCTTCTTCTGTCATCTGGTCCTCGAGGCCCTCGCTGGCGCTAGAGGCGGCGGGGGACAGTGGCCGGGATTGACGAGGACCCGTGGCGAGAGATTTGCGTCACGGTGGTGGCAACGCAGAGGCGCGACGGAGAAGCGCGGCGGCGACACTGCTATTTGGTATCACTGGCAGCGGCGCGGTCGCGAGGAAGATGAAGAAAAAGGGTAATGGGCAGAGGGGCCCGGAACGAGAAAGACCCTAAGGGAAGCACCCCTCCGCTATTTAACCACTCCCACCAGCGGTGAGTGGGATCGTATCCTGCGGACCCGCCACACGCACTAGCCGTGTATCACCTGTCCGGACCAATCAGCGGGGAGCCACACGGAGGGCCACAGAGCGGAGAGAATCCTATGACGTGACACTGTGATGAGAGAAACGAGGAGGCAGGCATGACGTGACCCGCGCACAGTGATAACTGACAATTACTGCGGCGGTTACTGTGCAGGCCCTTAAAATAAGACGACATAATGATTACCTTTCACATGGGCTAGCATACGAGAGAAGGAAACAAGACCCGGATGAAACTGTGGTAACCCGGCCGGCAAGTGAAAACTTGGAATGTGCGAAGGGAACGTAAATCCATATAATCTGAGGTAAAGAGGTAACTCGGCAATAACGACCGAAGCACAGAATTGAACCTGATGTGGCCTTAGCAGCCAAAGCAGCTAAGACCGCACCAGCTTCGGGGACTAATGTTGGGGGGATACCCCCGGGTAGGGTCACGCCGGGGTATAAAGGCCGAGTTAGCCGAGGTTCGGCAAGGCCAAAGCTGATGCCGGCCGGGTCACCTCAAGGCCGGCCGAATCACGGGGTAACCCGGACCAGGGGCGTTCGCCTGACTAAGTCTCAACCGACTTAAGGAGTAAGTCGGAAGTATATATTTACTTGTATGCAGGAACAGGGGTGCCCGGATCAGCTGTGATCCGGGTCATGTTTGGCTTCTAGGAGAAGGAAGGAATCTTGCTGGTCAAAAAGAGGGCCCGGTACGCACTGCATGAGCGAAGCAGACAAGACCAGGACCACCGGGTCATGGCCGACAGGGGTTCAACGCCCATGTCGGCTGACGCGGGTGCCGCAGAGGCTCACGTAGCTAAAGCAAGTGTGACGCGGGGGAAAAAGCACCCCGGTCGGCTTGCCACTTTGGGAGGAGGCATATTCTTAGGAATATGCCTCCACGTATGCCCTAGGCAGAAACCGAGCCTCCTCTATAAAAGGGGGGTTGGGGCTTCTATAGAAGGGGTTGGGCTTGCGACTATTCTGTTTGGGCTAGGGTTTCAGGTGTGATCTGTGGGTGAGAGTAAGAGAGCTCCTTCTTCCTCCTCTTGCCAATACAGCTCTAGGAGCACTTGTAACCTTGGAAGGAAATCAATACAAACTTCTGTGTGGAGAATCACTCCACTATCCCTCCCTGGATTCCCCTAGCGTATATTAGTCCCCGCCTTTAGCCTATCCATGGCATCTGCCGTGACACCACCACGACAGCGATTGTTCGACGGCGCTCTTCATTGAAAGGCCGTAGCGACAGCTTTACTGGTCGCACTTTGGGGTCGGCGTTGAGTTTGTGCTCAGCGAGTTCCCTCGGGACACCTGGCATGTCAGATGGCTTCCATGCAAAGATGTCGCGGTTCTCACGGAGGAACCCGATGAGCGCGCTTTCCTATGTGGGGCTCATGTGCGCCCCAATGGTGACCGTCTGGCTAGAGTCGCCTGGGACGAGCTCGACGGTGTGGGTGTGCGTGGTCGCCTCGAACGTGGAGTTCGCAGCGGTTGGTTTCTTCAGGATGGTGGGGTCGTCCTTGTTGATGTTGCCGCCTATTTCGCGAGCTCCTCCGTGTGGTCGGTCTCCGCGGCGATGACGGCATCGGCGAGCTCGGCGCCCTTGTCCTCGCATTCCACGGCCATGTCGGGGTCGCCGTGGACGGTGATGATGCCGCTTGGCCCGGGGAGCTTGATCATGTTGTAGGCGTAGTGTGGGGTCGTCATAAACTTTGCGAATGCCTGGCGGCCCAGGACGCAGTGGTAGGGGCTGCGGAAGTTCACCAGCTCGAAGACGATCCTCTCCGTGGGGTAGTTTGCTGGAGTGCCGAAGGTGACTGGCAGCGTCACTTTCCCAGTCGGGTACGCCTTCTGACCGGGGACGATACCGTGGAAGGTCGTCAGTGTTGGCTCGATGGCTGCTTCTGGGAGCTGCAGCATTTTGAACGTGTCGAGGTACAAGATGTTGATGGAGCTCCCACCGTCCATTAGCGTCTTGGGCAGCCAGTAATCGGTCACCTTGGGCCTGACTACCAGGGCGACTCGCCCTGGGTATTCGATCCTTGGCGCATGGTCCTAGCGACTCCAGGTGATGCTCTGCTCGCACTAGTTTAGGAAGCGAGGGATGTTGACTTGCGTCACCGCATTGACGGAGACCGCACGGGCAAGCACCTTCTTCTCGCGCTTGGTGCCGAGTCCGGTGAAGGTATGTAGCGAGCCGACGGCGGTGCCGAAACCGCCGCCGTTCCCGTTGTCCCGAGGTGTGTTGTTGTTGGGGTCCTCCCTTGCTCGTCTCGCCTTCTCAATCTCTTTGAGAGAGTGGCAATCGGCGGTGGTGTGGGTGGCGGGTTTTCCCTCCCTGCTATGGTAGATGCAGGGCTGATTGAGTAGGGCGGCAGGGTCGAATTTCGGCCTCGTCGTGTTGTTGGCGCGGTAGTTCCCGCTGTCGCGGTAGTTTCCTCCGTTGCGGCGGTAGTTCTTGGAGTCGTGCTGCCCGTAGTCGGCGTTGGCGATGAAGTCGACTCGCCCGTCTGTGCGGCGCTTGCCGGTGATGCGGGTGTTGCTGTAGCGCATGTCGCGTAGGCGCCCGCTGTCGTGGATGCTAGTGCGGCGTATTCCTCCCGACTCGTCGTCAGAGTTTTGTTTGGGGTCCTCCTCCGCATAGCGCTTGGCGATCTCGAGGAGGTCAGGGATGTTGTCGAGCGTCCGGTATACCCTCTTGACCTTGGCGACCAGGGGTTCATACCGGCACGCGTTCTTGAAGAAGTGTATCGCCGTGTCTGGGTGGATGCCGGAGGCGTTTATCCACAGCTCTTGCCATCTTTGGATCCACCGGCGAGTCGACTCGCGTTGTCCCTGGATGCATTGCTCCAGATCCTCTATGGTGGTGGCGCGGGTGTAGGAGCCCTCGAAGTGCCTGACGAAGGCGTCCTGCATTTCTTCCTAGGAGTCGATGCTATCGGCGGGGAGCATGTTGATCCACTGCCTGGTCACACCCTCCATCATCAGGGGGAGGTAGCGAGCGGCGAGCAGGTCGGTGTGGCCTGCGATCCCCATTGCCATGAGGTATGTGTCCAGCCAGACAGCGGGGTCGTACGTTGGGTCGTACTTCTCAATCTCCTTGGGGGCCTTGAAGTTGGCGGGGTATTTTTCCCCGCGAATCATTGTTCGAAGCATTGCGGCTCGACTCGGCTGAGCGAGCCTCTTGGTTCTGGGTCACCACGGTTGGTGAGGGTGTGCCGCAGGTCGTAGGGCTGGCGCGACCGCCACGCCTGATTGTTGATGATGTTCGTTCAGGCATCGAGGGGCTGCCCGTTGGCAGCGACCGTGTTGTTCGCCAGTTGCGGCTTGTTGGTTGACAACGCGGGATTGGCGGCCCGTGGTTGGTTCGCCAGGGGCTGGGGTGGTGGGCAAACTAATGCGTTAGCCATGGTGGGGTGGCCGCTTGATGCCGCCCTGCTTGCTGATGAGAGGGAGTACATCCGCCCCCGCGGGTCGACTCCCGCGTCTTGTTGCTCGACAGCCCTGACGAGTAGGGCCTTGGCGTACTGGATATGTAGCGCGTCGTCGCCTTGGACGTCGAGGTTGGTGATCGGGGTGGAGTATAGTGGTAGCTTGTTGGCGTCATGGGCTTGAGGCGAGATGATGATCCACGGTTGGTCTGGCGGGGGCGCGCGACCCATGGGTGGTGGGGGGGGGGATCCAGTCGCCGGCGCAGCAGGTGGTGGTCTTGCGGGGTTGCTCCCGCCTGGCGGCACATTCTTGCAGTATTCACGCTCGGCGGCGCGTGTGGGGTAACCTTTGTCGTTGAAGTTCAGGACGCGACCCTGAACGTTGGAGTTCAGGTGGGTCCTGATGCGGCGCTGGTGATAGAGCGACAGTTCCCGTGCCGTCTCTCGTTTGAGGCGGTATTTCTCGCGCTCGGTGAGTTCATTGCATTGCGCCTCCGCGAGCCGCAGGCGGGCTTGCTCCACCTCCGTGGCCGTCGCAGTCGGCGGGATCGGCGTGGAGAACGGATCTGGCGGGGCGGCCGTGCTGCCCGCCATGTAGATCACGTTGAAGCGATTGGATCTAGCGTGAAAATCCTCGGGGGATTCCGAGCCGGAATCAGAGTCGAAGATCCCCAGGATGGAGGGGTCCTCGAAGTCCTCTGGGTTGGAGACTCGCGTGATGGAGTCCTCCCGTGATGCGGCGGTTATGGATCCGTCGACCGATGCAGGGGTCGCGGAGTCGGCGTCGTCATTTAGGGCGTCGTCGTTGGTGGCGGCGTTAGTCTCGACCGCATCGCTGGCGGCCGAGTCGTACTCGGTGACGAGGCCCCTGATGGAGCGGACCTGCTCCTCCGAAAGCAGATCGCGGTGTGGCGGCAATCCGCCGATGATCACCGTCGTGGCTGTGTCGATCGCGCTGGTGAAGCCGACGAAGAGGTAGATGGAGCCGACCAGCATCACCGCGGCATGAGTGACCGGACGTGACGCCGAGATGTAGCTATTGGGCAGGATCTGTAAGATCCCGCCGATGGCGATCATGCGATCGGTGGCGAGCGGCCGATCGATCGGCGAGTAGGGTCTCGCCGCAGAACTTAGGCCAGTTCCGCTATGCCCCATGGTGGGCGCCACTGTCGTGGAAATGGCCATGGCAGTCGCTGCCACTGGCAGCGACTGCGTGTTTGTGAGGAAGAGTTGGCAGCCATCTGCGGTGCGAGATGGGGGCGGATGCACATGGGTTTACCCAGGTTCGGCCCCCGGAGGGTAAAGACCTACTCCTGCTAGATTAGATTATGGGAGAGCGAGTTACAGGGGTGGCGAGATCGGTGGCTAGGCAGCGAGTCGCTTGAGGGGGTGTATGATGGAACGTGAGTCTCTAGGATACCCTAGGGAGGTTTATATATGAGGCACCTCGCTAGGGTTTACAAGTTATCACCGAACAAGATAAGGAACCAGAGCTTTGACCTATTTCGACTGGGCTTCTGTTACGCTCCTAGGCCTCCAGCCGCCAGTCACTGGGTCTTTCCTTCCTTCGTAGTCTAGTCGCCGTCTTTTGGACGCACTCGCAGGCCTTTAGGCCCGATCGGAACGTCCTGCTGGGCATACCCCCTTCGACATATCCCCATCATATGTAGATTCTCCTTTTAGATTTAGCCAGAGAGTTTAGGATAGATGATACTCCAGTTACATGGGAGGCTCTCATCAGTAGTAACATCTTACTCATTGAGTTGGGTGAGAAATTCTATAGGTCAGGGTGGCAGCCCTGATGGACCCCTGAGGAAACATGGCAAGAACTTCTCAGGATCAATGCAAGGTGGGAGAAGGCAAAGCTTAAGAGCAGAAAATCATTGCATGTTTTGGCAAATGACCATTATTATTAGATAGAAGAGAACAATGATGAAGATGATATCTTCATGCCACCGAGCGGCAAGATCCAGAGAGCTGACTAGGAGAAGGCAAGAGCAAAGTAGGACAATGGCGCTTCATCGTCGACAAGTAGGGGAAAGGGCGAGGCATCATCATAGTTAGGTTATCTGATTTCAATTCAGTTCATGATTATATCTTAATTCTCTGTTGCGTCATAGTTAGGTTGTTACACTTTAAGTTGGGATGTGGATTATATCTTAATGCTATCTTGCACGACGTCAAATAATAACAGTAATCCATCTCCCGCATACATAGATAAAAAGATGTCTCATACATAGATAGATATATGTCTCATACATAGGTCTGATATATGTCTCATACATAGAGAGATATCAGCGTCGTCGGCCACAACGAGGTGGCGGAGAAGGAGGGTGTACTCCAGTCAAACCAATCGGGTGCTGATACATTGCAAACGTATCCATAATTTCTGATGTGCCATGCTTGGTTTTATCTACTTTCTTATGTTTTGTCCACACTTTTGAGTACTTTCTATACACTTTCTTGGACTAACCTATTAACAAGAGCCACAGTGCCAGGTGCCCGTTTTCTGCTGTTTTTGGTTCCAGGAAAGTCAGAAAATGAATATTCTCGGAATTGGACGGGAAAAAAGCCAATGTCAGTTTTTCACCGAGGGACACCCGGAGCCAGAATACTAGACGGGGAGGGGTTGGGGCCTAGCCACACCACCTGGCTACGCGGGCCAGGCCTGGCCGCGCCAGGGGTGGTCTGGCCACCCCAGGCAGCCCCTCGGTCTCCCCTTTCGCCTATAAGATGCCTCCGATACAGAAACCCTAAGTACCCGATCAAAATTCCACGAAAGAGTCTGTAGCCACCATCATCTCCATCCCTAGATCGGGAGGGATCTGAAGCTCTTCCCGGCACCCTGCTGGATGGGAGATTTCACCCTGGAGGCCTTCTTCATCACCATGCAAGCCTCCGGTGTGAAGCGTGAGTAGTTCATCTCTGGACTATGTGTCCATCCAGTAGCTAGATGGCTGGTTCTCCTCCTTTGTGCTATCATGTTTAGATCTTGTGAGCTTCATTCATGATCAAGATCATCTTTTTGTAATTCTACAGTTGTGTTTGCGGGGATCCGATGTATATTGAGATGCTATTTCAGATTGATTATTGATTCTATCATGTCTTTGTTATTTGTGATCTTGCATGCTTTCCGTTGTTAGTAGCTATCTTGGCCAAGTAGATGCTAGCAACTCCAAGAGTTAGTATTTATGCTCGATAGTGGGTTCATGCCTCTAGTAATCTGGGGAAGTGACAGAAATCTCTAAGGTACTAGATGTGTTGTTGCTACTAGGGAGAAAACAACAATCCTTTGTTCATAGAACAATCATATTGTTTACTTTACACGCAATGCGTAATGCAATTATCCGTTGCTTGCAACTTAATACTGGAGGGGGTTCGGATGATAACCTGAAGGTGGATTATTAGTCATAGATGCAGTTGGATTATGGTCTATGTATAATGTTGTAATGCCCAATCGAATCTCAAAGGAGTCAAGATGAGTAGTATATGCATATTGGTTTTCACGATGTTTGTCAATTGCCCCGCTGTAATTTGTTCACCCAGCATTTCATCTATCTTAAGGAGAGCCACCACTAGTGAACTATGGACCTCGGTCCTTTCTTTTACTATCAATCTACAATCAACTTTTTACTGCTTTCTGTTTACTTTCTGCAAACTATTACTTTCTTCCACTCGATACGTTTAACCCTTTGTTTTCAGCAAAACCTGTGAGATTGATAACCTCATCGCAAGTTGGGGGCAAAGTTCTGTGGTTGTGTTGTGCAGGTTTCCACGTTGCTGCTGGCACCAGTAGTGCGCCCTGCCAAAGTCCATTTAGCAATACCTTTGAGGTGTTTCCTTGATCCTACTGGATTAATAACCTTGGTTTCATAACTGAGGGAAAACTTGCTGCTGTGCTCATCATACCTTCCTCTTGGGGTTCCCCAATGGGCTTGATATATTTTGGGCTAAGCAGGTGCCCTGATGGCTCTGAAATATAGCCATATACATACACATTTAAACTGGATATATTCATATTTTTGATGAAATATCTCTCTAAACCCTACCACTAATGCCTAATGATCAAAGGGGTATGCAATCATTTCTTGCTATTTTTACCTGCGCAGATAATGACGTTTGATGATGGGAATCACTGCATTAAAGTCAAATATACAAGATTTCCAACAACCCAAAGAAACCAGGAGTCGTGAAGTGGAGACAGACGCTTTAACGACCAACTATATGGCGGGAATAAAATTCTGGCCGTATAGTTGCCTCTGCCACCGTTAGGTCAAACAGAATAACTTTCATGAAGGGACCCCTATATAAAGAAGCCTCGAGTGACAAGCAAAGGGCTCTCTCTCGCGCTGCCTCGCCCCCCTCGCCACCAGAACCCTGCATCCACAACACCAAAGAGCGGCCGGAGGAATAGACTTAGATCTAATCTCCAAACCATTCTCCACCACCATAGCCATATTCCACCACTTGTAATAGTAGATCTCATCTTCGATTGGCGACATTGTAAGACTATTTGCTATCAATCTCATGATTTATATTGCAATGTTTATGATCTTTGATTTCATCTCTATGTGTGAGTAATCCTCCTTGGGCTAAGGGCTTCGGCCTAGCCATGTAGCTTTTGTGCATATTATTTATCACAGATGGGATCATGTATTAGTTTGTATGACATGATGATTATTGTATCCTCGCTTGCCTCAATCCAAGGACTTGTCAAGTACCCAAGACCCCGAGGATTGAGCCAGGTATAGAGAGTATGAGTAATGACTAATCTGCAGGTTAGGAACCCCAGTGATAAAAGGGGTAGTACGGCTGTATGTGAGGCATTTACTTGGGATTAATTGTGACGTCACTATGCATATCATTAGTTCTCTTTCTTCTATGGATGAGGCTAGTAGGTTATTGCTATAAGAGGTTGCGGAGGCAATAGCAATTATGGATGCACTGTCCACATATAATTTATCTTGCTCTAACAATTACATGCATACTTTATTATTATCTTTTATTCCCATCAGATGTTTTGCACAACAATAGGTGAAACCGAAAGCCCTAGGCCCTCTCTCTCCAACATCAACAACAACAAAAGACAATAAACTCTTGGTCTGGTAAAAACACAAAAGTAATTCTAAACTCCCAAAGGTTCATTAAAGTAACTTCACTATGCTTTCTGCTTCCCGAGGATTCGATAAACCCAGGTCTACTAGGGAAAAAGAGCTATACTACATCTGTAATCCGGATCAAAGGTATCAACCCTTTTTCTGGCGCCGTTGCCGGGAAAGCAATAGCTACCCTAGTGAGGTTAGTAGGAACCTTGCTAGTTTTAATTCTTGTCTTAAATTTTTAGTTTGTTTTTAGTCTTTGTTTTAAAACCAAAAAAATAGTTAGTCTTTAAATTCTTACTTTTACTATTATAAGTCTCTCTTTAAGAAAACCCAAAAAATAGGAAATATGGCTGAAAAGAAGCTTGGGGAGTTTTCTACTCTCAATAATGATTATTTGCGTACTCCTATTACCCAGCCTGCAATTGCTGCTGATGATTATGAAATTAAGCCCCACTATTTAAGTTTGGTTCAACAAAATCAATTTGGAGGCTCTGTTATTGAGGACACAGGTATGCATTTGAATACTTTCACTGAATTTTTTTGATATTATGCGCATAAAAGATGTTGACCCCGATGCGGTCAAATTGCGCTTATTTCCTTTCTCTCTTATAGGAAGATCAAAAGAATGGTTGCTATCTTTGCGTAGAAATACTATTACATCATGGGTGGAATGTACTTCTTTATTTATGACTAAATTTTTCCCACCTGTAAAGACTATGCAACTAAGATCTAATATTACTAGTTTTAGACAGGAAGATCATGAGCCACTAGGACTTGCACGGAGAGGATGAAAGAATGCATGAGAAACTGTCCTAGTCATGGGATGGAAGACTGGTTAATTCTCCATTTATTTTATAATGCTCTCAACCCTGTGTCTAAGTCTATGCTTCATACTATAGCTGGAGGAACATTTATGGGTAAACATATTACCGAAGCAAAGCAGCTGCTAGACAATATGCAAGACAACCATGCCCAATGGCATGTGGATAGATCAAACACGAAGAAGGTGAATTCCGTCTCACCACAAGAAAATGAAGAACTCAATGCTAAGTTGGATGAGCTCATATTAGTCGTAAAAGGTAAGGAAAACCAGGTAAGAGCTATCCCAGAATCAAATATTGAACAAATAGACTTCATAGTTTGTAATGATTATAACACTGCTTGGAAGAAGAATTGTAATCCTAATTTTCAAAAACATTATTCTTGTCCTGCAGGTAACTCTAATAATAATATGGGAACTAGTAATAGTAGTCTCCAAGAAACACTTAAGTCTTTTATAGATTCACAAAATGAGAAAAACAATATTCTTGTTAAAATAACGGAGAACCATGATGCTATGCTTGGTAAATTATCTAACCAAGTTATAAGTTTGAGGAATGATTTGCAGGACCTCCAAGAAAGAACGAGGATTCTTGAGGCACAGCTAGGTAAGAGAACCGAGAGTAAAACTCTCATTCTAGCTAAATTTGCAGGTAAAGTTGAGCCCAATCATGTTGAAGACCTCAAGATGATAAGAATCCAAAGGGAGGAGCCTAAAGAACTTGATTATAGTAATGCTCCTTCAGCAAATTACACCGTTGAAGATCTTGTAAAAAGGATCAATGTCAAGATTCCGGTAAATGAAGGAAATGAGGAAGCTATGTACCAACACTTTGTTAATCAGGTAGCAATAAAGGTACATGAGCTTGAGGATGAATATAAGAAAATTGCTGAAAAATTACCTGTGAAGCTTGATGATATATTTGAGCCTACTATTAAGATTAAAATTGGGACCAATGAGATAGCTGCACTCAAGCGTCTCAACAATTCCAAAAAGTCTTTTTAATAAGTTAAGTCTTGGATCGTTTGAAATCACCGAGTTAAAATTTCATCTAGCAGATTGTACCTACAAACAAGCTATAGGAATTAAGGAGAATGCTTTAGTATACATTAAAGGTTGTCATGCTCTTATTAATTTTTTTATAGTTAAAACATGCCTGAAGATGCTACTGCTCCTATTTTATTAGGTCGTCCATTCTTATGAACTATTAAGGCTTTGATTAATCTACATGAAGGGAACGTGAAGCTTCAATTGCCTTCACGGGATCCTTTTGTTATTCGTTTCCCCAAGAAGAAGAAAGCCAAGCATGATGAAAAGGAGGCCATCACTTTGAAGGCCAACTATTTTTGAGTGGGTGTTCCACTCATCTGGTCTAAGTGAGCAACATTGAGGTCATGCTATTGACCATTAAAGAGCGCTTCATGGGAGGCAACACATGTAAAATAAAGGTTTAAGTTAAGTTTTTAAGTTTTAGTTTAAGTTTATGTTTAATTCAGAGTGCTAAAAACTCCATTTGAGGAGAAGAAGTTCGGTAGTACTAAAAATCCTGCTTAATACATGTTGATGTTGGTCGACAATATTTATTATCATTTTTCTATCAAAAACAAGGTATTTCACTAAGCTTTAGGATAAGAAAGAATTCTCGAAGAAATATAATTTTTTTGATGTTTACAGAAGGTTTAACGACCAACTATACGGCGGAAATAAAAATTCTGGCCGTATAGTTCCGGTCGTATAGATATTTTTGCCATCGACAATTTTTCTTTCATAAGTACTGAAAATTTAACAACCAACTATACGACGGGAATAAAAATTCCGGTTGTATAGATATCGATGCTTTCGTATAATTTCTTTTCCAGGAACAGAGGCTTTGACAACCAACTATACGGCAGGAACAAATTGTTCCGGCCGTATAGCTGTGCCGCTAGGTGGAAACCCTAAAATTTTGACAGCAAGCCAACTATACGGTGAGACACATTGTTCCGGCCGTATAGTCTACCCGTATAGTTGCGTCCGACCACAAAAACGCTACGGGAAGGTACCTTCAACCCCATAACTTCAATCCGTTTTCTCTATTCTACCTCCAAACTCTCTCAAAACCTCAAGAGATCTTCATCTCTACTCAATTTCGTTCGGTTTCCTCGCACACAAGTGATCTACGGTATGTTTCTCCTCCGATCCTCCAATTATTTTTTTGCAAATTCATCTTTGATCTATCGTCATTATCAACCTATGGTGAGACCTACTATGAACTAATTTCCATGATTCTCTTGCCTAGATCATTATTTTGAGGGGATTCTTTAGTGTGTCATGATGAGGAATATGTTATACTTATTATTGTTGGATCAAAAAGTTTTATGTTTGTCTTTCTTCTTTATTATAGATGATGAGCACAAGGATCCAAACTCGTGCTCGTGCCGCCGCTAGCGCTTCTTGGGCTGTCGCTCAAGAACGCATGGGGATACGGTTCAGGAATGAGCTCCAACATGATCGCTTCAACAAGATCAAGAACCGACAAGTGAAGGCAACCAAGTGGTCTTGCCCCATTATATTGAACCAAATCGGTATTTCTGATGACTTCAATTTACTTTGCAATAGGGTTGGCCTACAAAACTTTGTATTCAATGAAGTGCCTACTTATCGCCAGCTAACTCTTGAATTCCTAAGTTCTTTGCAAAGCACCATTAAACTATGGCACGGAGAGGACACGATTTCTTTCCGACTTATGAACAGCAATTACAATTTATCACCAGATGAATGGTGCGCATGCTTTAATTTTCCAAACAATAATGATAATGACTTGCGCTCATCCTTTACTGGCTTAGACCCTTCCCCGGAACAATATTATAATAGAATGAGCTTCACTTCTAGAGTGAGCAAGGGGAAGAATATTCAACATCCTGCAATTCGCTATTTGTTCTGTGTTATTGCTAACACCTTGTAGGCACGAAATGGGTTCATGAGACTCAATGAGGAGGACATATTAGTGCTCGCAAAAGCTGCTTACAACAACTGCGACTTGTCACTCAACTTGGGCGCAATCCTCGTGCGCTACCTGGAGCACCAATCCTCCCAAAGCCAAGGACCAATCACAGGTGGAGGCGTCATCACCGTGCTTGCCATTGCCCTAGGCATTGACCTAGGTGAGTTGCTAGGTGAGCGACATGTTGGTTTCTCTACTTTAAAGGTGTGTGGAATGCTCACTAGGAGAGGTGGTGTTTATTACTTGCATATTGCTGGAGCTAGGCGTCTCTACCCTGCTCCTATGCCTAATGGTCTTTTCTCTATCAAGGAAGGACGTTTGCTATAATACTTGCAGGTTGAGCAACACCAACCCGAGGAGGAGATTCCGGATGAGGATGAGGATGAGGACCAAGAAGAGGAGCAAGAAGTTCCTCATCAAGAGGAGCAGCCACCAACCTGGTTTGCTACATACATAGACTTCCAAAAACTTGGAGAGACTGTGGAGAGGATGCATAGCCTCTCCTTGAACCTCTGAGGAACAACTAGTAATTTATCAACTCAATTTTGTGAACTAGAGTAACGACTTTTTCCCGCCACCACAATGATTTGAAGGGCTTACAAAAGCCTAAGCTTGGGGAAGTTTCATCATTTATGTTTATTTGGAATTGATTTGCTTTTAGTTATTTCGAGTTTATGTTTTTAATTCGAGCTTATAAGCACTCATGTTGGTTTCCCCAACACTTTATCTTTAGTTATTTCTATTTGTTTTCGAGATTTTCTAGCCGAACTTTGCCGCCAATTTTCTATTCTTTAATTCCCCCTCTCAAAAACAACAAAAAGATTTCTCCATTTATCTTTATTTTCCCTCTTTATTTTCTTTCCGCCTCGAGGTTCTCATGTATTTGCAGGAAGAGTGATTGACTTTGAGTTTCCAAGAAACGAATCAAAAGAAAAGAGTGAAGTGGAACCAAACATGAGAGGTATGCCTTATGACTCCCCACTTTTGAAGTTTGAGAAACCCATGCTAGTCAGTAGTAAATGTTGAGATATTATATTGGTGGAGTGAGTCTTTGTATTGTAGTAAAGTTTTGTTTGCATGGGTATTTAGTTGGGTACATTTTGTTCCAGCTCTTGTAGTTAACCAAGCCTTGCCTAAAAATTTGCTAAACAATTGTAAAAAGAAAAAGTCTCACAATTGAAGGCTTGGGTGTTGTAGTGTTTAGTCTTGAAGGCTTATTTCTAGAGACACTCAACACCACGGAATATAATGATTGACTTGATATCTCTCTTTAAAACGATTTGTTCGATTAAATTAATGTTTAGCGGTTTTTGTGAGCATGGCAAAGTTTGACTTGTTAATCATAAGAATGATATAGCTTTATGCGTGTCAAACTTCATGGGATGCCAACAACTCCGCTAGCCTACGAACGATCTTCATGGAGGAAACTCCTAGATTTCAGCTATGAGTTGATTAAACATATGTAGTAGTAATGCTATAATGGGTAATTCCTGGCACTCCCGGGTAGCTGTGTTCATGATGGAATCACTCCTGTTTCTAATATGAGAAATCATTGTGCAAAAGGAACAAAAACCTTAGTAATGCCACGAGTGTCCATAAGAGCCTGATAAACTAATATATTTTTTGGCATGCTCTCAATTACTTAAGAACTGAAATTCTTGAAGGACAATGAATGGCAAAGTAGTACTTGAAAAGTCTTGATTTATTGATGTGGGAGAATAGATACTCTAGTGTATATGCTTTTCATGACAACTCTCACACTCTCAATTTTACATGATTATACTTTATTGTTCAAAGGCAAGCCTATGAGTTGATTACATGACATGGGATAAAGTTTACTCATTTGAATCATCTATGTTAACAACAATTTTGTTGCGCTATAAAGATGCATAAAAACCGTATGATATGCTTGCCATTACTCTATATATGCTGAAGTTTTCTAGATTTATGAAGTGGAGGAAACATGAGACAACCAATCATAAGTAAGATCATCATCTTGTTATTTTAGTTTAAATGGTGAGTTCCTTTTTGATTTTGGTTTTCTTGCTCGAGGACGATCAAGTTTAATCCTGGGGAGGTTGATGGCTCTGAAATATAGCCATCTACATCCACATTTAAACTTGATATATTCATATTTTTGATGAAATATATCTCTAAACCCTGCCACTAATGCCTAATGATCAAAGGGGTATGCAATCCTTTCTTGCTATTTTTCCCTGCGGAGATAATGATGTTTGATGATGGGAATCACTACATTAAAGTCAAAGATACAAGATTTCCAACAACCCAAAGAAACCAGGAGTCGTGAAGTGGAGATAGACGCTTTAACGACCAACTATACGGCAAGACTAAAATTCCGGCCGTATAGTTGCGGTCGTATAGTTGCCGCCACCACCGCTAGGTCAAACAGAACAACTTTCATGAAGGGACCCCTATATAAAGAAGCCTCGGTGTCGGGGGGATGACCCTCGGGTACCCCAACCAGACAAGAACCAAGGAAGACGGCTCGCGTCCGGCTAGCAGACCGTAGCTGAACGCAGGCAATTCGTATCGGCTACCAACTGGTAGCCGGAACTAGGAAGGGCGGCAAGATATGGATCCGGCTACATGGTTGTAGCCGAGCGCAATCAAGATGATAGGGGGACATGCATCACAGTGCATGGTACACCCTAGGTACGGGGACAAGACCCTCAACTACAAGACCATACCGAAGACTTTGCTGGTGACGCGTGCACAGTGCCCGGATGCTGACGACAGGCTCGCACGGCGTTCACTGTGCCCACGACGACCCACACGACTTGTACTTTGACGGGGCACGCCGTACCGGATACTGTCGATGACCAGCCGGCTGGGGCCCGCCTATGGGACCCGCCAGCCGGCTGGGGCCCGCCTGTGGGACCCGCTAGCCGGACTGGCTAGTGAGACCGTTGCCCCTCTGCCTATATAAGGAGGGGCAAGGCTCTCGTAGCAAGGGTTGGACTCTAGGCATTTAAGAAGGTAGCTAGATCATACAGCTCGAGGAGCGATTGTACCCCGTATTCTACCCATAGTCAGATCGGCAGGAGTAGGAGATTTACCTCACCACGAGGGCTCCAAAACTGGGTACTTCTTGTGTCTTGCTACGTTAGCTCGTACCCAATCCCGCCTGCAGACGCTGACAAGAGCTTCCCTGCTAGTCCCCACAACTCTATCTAACATTTTCACGTACTGTCGTTCCCAATACAACGACAGTTGGCGCCCACCATGAGGCTGCATGGCTTTGACCGGAGTCGCATTCCGCACGGGAGCCCGCACTTCAGCCAGTGAGCGCGTGGCCTCCGGCCTAGTGCTTACGCTCGGCAAGTTCGACTGCGTCATTTACAACGTGTCGTGTTTCGCCGGATCCACCTTTCCGGCAAACGGCTCCATTTTTCTTTTCGACGACCTTCCCGTCTACGTCGCCACCATGCCGGAGCGTTTCCCTAGGGAGATCTCCTCCGTCTCAGAGTTGCTGCTCCCCAGCAGCAGCATCTCCGTCGCTTCACATGGTGTCGAGGTCATTATGGCCGACTCTAGCTCCCAGCCTCGCCGCCCTCGGGAGCAGGACGGTGACGAGGCCGGAACTTCTACCCTACCGCCGTCGAAGAACCCAGTGGAGTAGGCCATTGACCGGCTCCTCACTCCGGTTAACCTCGGGGACAACCCGGAGGAGGCGGAGGCGAACTTCACCATGGAGAGACAGCTTCTCCTGCAGAAGGCCATCGAGCTGGCCGCCACCAAGAAGCAAGTCGACATCACCATGCGTGAGTGCGACCGCGCCCATGGCCACGCTCCGGCTACCAAGGAGCCGAGCCGGCGTGGGCAGGTGCGACGCCGGGGCGGCGAGCTAGGCAGAAGTATGGAGAGAGATAGTGAGCTAGATCCACCGCCTCTCCTTGTCCGGCTCACCTATAGCACGCCCATCAAGAACCTGTGCGCGGCGCGAGCCGCAGCGGACAAGCTGCCCAATAAGGAAGGCGAGGAGCAAGACCGGAGGCTGATGACTGCAAAAGCATAGACCGTTTGTAGCTAGTTTCAAAATAAAGATATCGATCCCACATGGAGCAGGAGTCTGAAGTCTAATAACTCTTGAAGTGAATATTACAATAGAAATGCTAGATAAAGTTCTAAGTGACAAGATAAAATGCGAGTATCCTATATAACTAAGAAGATCAACCCCACTAATCTATTTCTCTCAACATGCAGCTATGCCACCTCATCGGTCCCACCACATCACCCAACTTGCATTCGCATCATCCCATGCAACTAATTCTATTTTCTAAGGCATGCAGCCAATGACGTCATCATACTAAATCACAACTGTAATTAATACATTGTTTACACGTATGAATTTAAGCAGTCACCGACCCTTAATTTTCAGCCTGCTTGATGCTCATTTGATGGCAGGAATCTGGCCGACGACAATTTCCTTCGCCGTTGTCATCAGCAGCCATTAGCGCCCCTTCCTCTCCCGCAAGAAACGGCTACAGAGGAAACTGATGGAGGCATATGAGTAGTTCATGGTTTTTCCTCTTTAAAATCCGTTCTCCTCCTCGATCTATTTTGTCCGCATCATCCTCTCCCCGTGGGCGTCTACCACAGTGCAAATAACCTCATACTGCCGTCGCCGGTGAGCCAACTCCCTCCTTTCATCTCCACGCCCCCTACCATATATTGCTACTTACTTCACAGATTTGGATTTCCTCAGGTTGTGGACGACTTGGATTTCCTCAGGTTTCTGCATACTAAAACCCCAATTGCTACATGCTCTACCACCGCACCTATTGGTAAACCTGGGTTCTTATTTGCTTGGCTAACAGCTGGACTACATCATAAACATGGAGTTCCTCAAGTTGTGAACGACGTGGATGCAGAAGCAGTGCTCTTTGCTGGTCTTTCCTAGCTTCAACACACTTTTCTATACTGTATATTTATAGTTTTGGATTTTTGTTCACTTCATCCAGATTTTAACTTACTTTTGCTTGACTGAACAAACATCCCTGAAATTTATTTTGTTGGCTCAGTTAAGTTTAAGTGCATCCTCACCTTGCAATTCATCCCCTGCAGGTTAGATAGGTACCTACAGGTACTATGATTTTCTAATAGTGCATCTCAAACGGTAACCTTGCGTCCCTTTCTATCCGCTTTATGACTGTAAAAGTTGCATGGCGTAATCCAGGCAGGGATGAAATTCCGCTTGCCCATGGCCATCCACGAGGAGTTCTGTGTGTCCGTGAATGGCCATGTCGTCCATTGTTTCATAATTTTCTACATAGACATCTCGCCCATATGCTTATCTCCGAAGAAAGTAAGAACCATCGGACACGTATGCAGCTCATGGTGAAAAAGAAGAAAAGGGGTGAACACTTCTTTATAATTGGCATTGCTGTTTATAGTTGGAGGTCGAGCAATTGACATGGTATACAGAACTTGATTCAAAGTGCAGACTAGCTAGCAATTGGACACAATACTTTCCATCGGTATGTTTTCTTGGTACAAAATGTTTCTTGAATATTATACTTTTAAATACTTTTCTTATTTTAGGATGCGACATGCTACCAAGTATTTTGTCTTCGTCATTACTTCAAACTGTCCTTTTCTCTTATTTTTTCATTTATATAATTTATTTTTTCTGAATTGTTCTACAATTTTTCATCATCCAACTCCACATTTCTCTAACGTTATTCTTATAGCCCATTTAATCCTCAACAGGATTGATATTTTCAAATTTCATGAGCTTGGCGAGGACTGTCATATAGCATGAACCACATCAACCAATTTTCTTTTGAGCAAACTGACCTCATTACGGCTCCATATCTCGACATAGCAGATCTGGTTCTTGCAGTCCATTTAATTCTAAACAGGGAAACTATTCAAAGTTCATGCATCCGATGCGGATTTTCATATAGCAGCTGCCTCAACCGGACCAGGCGACATTAGAGTCTACATTTTTCTACTAATTTGGCTATAGGTAAATTCAGTTGTATGCGTGATTGATCTTTCTAGCGTTGCTACTAAGGTACACTAATTAATCGTCATCTATAGTGCAAGCCACTTTTTGGGTGGTCATCTGCTCTCGAAGATGTGAGACCATGGAGGCGTGGATTCTATATCCAGGCTCACGGGTTCCCCTGCATGGATTTTTTCCAATTACCATTGCTTATTCTCACAACTGGCCTTCTACTCATGTATGGCTACAGCCTGAGCCTCATGATAAGCAAACGTCAGCGGATTTTATCTTCATTAACTTTGTTCCAGCGATGCCGAGAGTTTTTGTGTCATTTCTGTTTGTGTCATTTCCACCGTCAGATTATGTTCTATCTTTCTACATTTCCTATTTTGCTTTCCAAAAAAAAACAGCAAGACAATAATTATGTAAGAGAGGAACACAGTTTTCTTTATGTGCCAAGAAGAGATTTTTTTTGCAGTAAGGAGAAAATATTCGAAAAGTCAATTTTATTATTACCAACTTCATATCGGATACAAGTTTTATTTTCTCTATTCGCTTCTTTTCCATAAGTGCAGGTTCTTCTGGTGTACATTGTATAGAGAAATAACTCAATGAGTTTTTCTTATTATCAATTAGCTTTCTAATATCTGGTGGTTCGCATTATTAAGATGCTTGATAAATGTGGATCCTCTTTTAAGGACTCCTATAATATGCACTCGGTTTTCTATTTCCAAAAATGATCTTTGATACTCAATTTCATTATTCTAGTAATCCTTATAGAGGTATCACTTTGTGTTCGAAGTAACTTTTTGTCACAAAACATTCCGCAACAACGTGCGGGGTATCATCTAGTTGTGTAGAAAGGTGTTTTGGGGTTTTGGGTATAAGAGCAATAAAGTAAAGTAAAATAACTGAGTACAGAAGTAAGTATCGCGTATGTAAGAGAGATTAGAACTGTAGTAGGTAAAAGGCATTCTCAAGGAATAGCGGATATACCTCTAGTCTTGTAAAGATCTAAGATAAAGATTATCATCATGAACATTCTCAACTATGTATTTGCGGGAGGAACTTCATATTTGGACGAATAGGCAACAACTGCTGCTCACATCATCCTCGTAACCACAACAGTCAGCAATCGACATCAATCGAATTACTGTGCTATTAAGGGACATAATCCCGTAGGACGTATCCCATGGCTAGTGTTCCCTAAGTTTTCTCGGTTTCCCAAGTCGATACGTAAGGGGTACCAACAGCTTTATAGTCACTATAAGTGCTAACACGCCTCTGTCTACCAATAAGTAGTTTCCTCCATCAAGTCCCCACAAGAGGCAAATATTAAGAGGTCGACTTCTCTCAACATCAAGATGTAGAAAATCTAACACATGGTCATAGCGACGAATATCATAATAGACTTTATCTTACTTCAATCTCATACTAGGGTTTCTCCATCTCCCTAAGAACTAATGATCTACTCAGACATGGAGGCAATCAACATCATGGCAATGGTAATGGAAACAATCATAGATGAATAGTACTTGTATAAATCCACAACGAGTATAGGAATTACAACAAGATCTAAACAAGATGTAGATGGGATGGATGAATATGGTGGTGATGCAGCGGTGGATGATGAAGATCGATGCCTTAGCCTCCTGGATCTGCGCAGGGTGAAGATGGATCCCCGGTGGATGAGTTCCCCCTCCAGATGCCTTCCGGAGGTGAGGTTTTTGCAATTTCTAGGCGTTCTGTATGTCGTCTCCTCAAACCAATTGCACGGGGTAAAACTATTTGACAAGGCAGAGGTGATGCCAACTATACGACGAGAGCTGTACGGCCGGAAAATTTGCTCCACCTGTATAGTTGGTCGTTGAACTCTCTGCCTCCCTTGGTCGCTTCTGGTTTTCTTCTAGTATTATTAATATTTCCCAAATAAGCGATTTACGTTGTTTTTTACTCCTTTTCTCCACAGTACAACTGCTCCAAGAATTGTATCCATTGGATCCATCATCTGTCTGATCCTGGTGAAAACAGACATAAAATATGCGCGCGGATACCGTAAAATACCAAGATCCTACATCTACAATGCAAAATAATAATGTAAAACATGATGCAAATATGCACCCAAACTTCCCCAAGCTTAGAATTTTGCTCATCCCGAGCGAGTTATAGCTTAATGGATGTGATCCTCATATTCATGAAGCTGAGTTGATAAAATAAATGAGGCAATTGCAGCATGTGTTTATCATGTACGATACATAGGAATAAGTTCATGAATAGTACCTTACTCGAACCATCGGAATATTATTTAGAAGGATTCCACACTTTAGTGATCAATAGTTCATAAAAGATAAATCTCAACATAATGTAAAAGAATCCGGTTCAACCGAATGAGTTAACGAGGTAGTCCCAAGTGTTTTAGGATCAACGTATTCACTTGGGATTTAGAATCTCAAAAGTATCTCTTTGTCATACAACAACTCAGTGGTACATGCCTACTTGCTCTTTGCACACTCGCTCTTTTTATTCTTATTTTTCTTTTCTTTTGTATACATATGCTCACACTTTTGTTTAAGTGATGTGCAAAGGAGCTAGCCATACATTCCACTTCATGTAGGAATTCAAAGTTTAATGATCTCAATTACCAAATTCCAACTGTACATGAAGCATTCTTATGACTTGAATATTCTGATGGGTTCGTAGCATGGAAAACAAAAAAATTCTACCGCAAGAACGAACAAAACCCAGATCTAATCTAGATAAAAGCCAAGATCTAATCTATTAGACATGTCAACGAGATAGATCTGTACTAACCCTTGTAGATCCGAATAGTGTTACGATATCGGATCTCGTGGTTGATGTAGTCGATCACTTGCCGATCTCAAGATCGAGTAGACGATCCTTCCGGCGCCGCGTTCCGGCAGCGCTTCCGCAGTCAGTCACACGTGCGGAGTCGAAGCAGACCTTCCTCTCCCGGTTCCAGCGAGCAGCGGAGGTAGTAGATCTCTCCACGGAATCCCAGCAGCACGACGGCGTGGTGGTGGTGGTGGAGTAGAGAATTCTGCAGGGCTTCGCCTAAGCCAGAGCAGAGGGAAGGAGGAGGAGAGAGGCAACTTGAGATCTAGAGAATAGAAGGGGCAAGGGGCTTTGTGCCTCCACCCCTCTATTTAAAGGAGGGAGGCGCCATGGGAGGGGGAGTCCTAGTAGGACTCCCCTCCCTCCTTGGCCGGCGGATTGGGAGTGGGGGGAGGAGTCCTCCTCCCCCCACTACTCCTTGTCTTGCCCCACAAGGATTCCTTGATCCTTTCTTGGTTTTCAAGTAAACTCCAAGAAATCTTCTAGAACCTTCCGGAACGTTCCGAAACCTTCTAGAATCCCCATACAAATACTCCGGAACATTTCCTAACTTAGAAAATGATCCCCAATATATGAATCTTATTCCTCAGACAATTTCGGATCTCCTCGTGATGTCCCGAATCCAATCCGAGACTCCGAACAACATTCGGTCTCCAACGCACATTCCATATCTACTTAAAACAACTTCGAACCTTAAGTGTGTCACCCTACGGTTCGTGAATATGGAGACATGATGGAGACACCTCTCCGATCAATAACCATCAGCGGGATCTGGAGATCCATAACGGCTCCCACATACTCAACGATGACTGCGTGATCGATAGAACCATTAACATACGAAACCAATTCCCTTTGTCATGCGATACTCTACTTATCCGAGGTTTGATCGTCGGTATCTCCATACCTAGTTCTACCTCGTTACTGATAAGTACTCTTTACTCGTTCCATGTTATGTCATCCCTTGTGACCCAGTCACATGCTTGCAAGCTAATTAGATGACATTCCACCGAGAGGGCCCAGAGCATATCTATCCGTCATATGGATGGACAAATCCCAATCTTGGTCCATGTGCTTCAACACATACTTTCAGAATACCCAATGACACCTTTATGACCACCCAGTTACGAAGCGGTGTTTGATGTCATCAAAGTACCCATCCGGTGATGGTGATTAACATAACCTCATGGTCGAAGGATTAGGTTACTATGTATTTTAAAGCTTATAGCAAGCGAACATAATGACTTGATCTTATGCTATGCTTACTACGGGTGTGTGTCCATCACATCACTCTCCTAATGATATGATCTTGTTATTAACGACATCCAATGTCCATGATCAGGAAACCATGATCATCCATTAATCAACAAGCTAGTTTAACAAGAGGCTTACTAGGGACTCTTTTATGTTTACAAAACACACAAGTATTAATGTTTCCGGTTAATACAAT